>CM067883.1:9041085-10241085 GCA_034621355.1 Mycalesis mineus | reverse complement strand
CTCCAGGTATTACTGGTGTACCAGGCCAAAAAGGTGACAAAGGAAATCGTGGTTTTGATGGAATAACAGGACAACCGGGACAAAAGGGTCAACAAGGTGAAAAAGGTGATCAAGGTTACCCAGGACGTGTGGGTATACCTGGCTTTATCGGCGAAAAGGGTGATAAAGGTGAAGCAGCTGCGATTGTTTACGGTGAAAAAGGAGAGCCAGGACCTCAGGGTCCACCTGGATTAAACGGACTTGCCGGACGTGATGGTGCACCAGGTGCGAGAGGCTTAGATGGCAAACCAGGTCAACGAGGTGATCCAGGATTACCAGGGCCAAGAGGACCTCCAGGCCCACCAGGTCCCCAAGGTTTACAAGGGTTACAAGGTGAAAGAGGCGATATAGGACTGACAGGTCAACAAGGCTTGCCGGGTACTCCAGGAGCACCTTGTACTAACACAGACTACCTTACAGGCATATTATTAGTTAGACATAGCCAAACTGAAATTATACCACAATGTGAACCCGGACATGTCAAATTATGGGACGGGTACTCTCTTCTATACATTGATGGCGACGAAAAAGCGCATAATCAAGACCTTGGCTATGCAGGTTCTTGTGTAAGACAATTTAGCACTATGCCTTTCTTATTCTGTGATCTTAACAATGTATGCCATTATGCTAGTCGCAATGATCGCAGTTACTGGTTATCAACTAACCAACCAGTACTGATGATGCCGGTAGAGGGACAAGAAATCGCTCCATATATTTCAAGATGTGTCGTCTGTGAAGTTCCAGCTAACGTCATTGCGGTCCACAGTCAAACACTAGATATACCAAGTTGTCCGCAAGGATGGAATTCGTTGTGGATCGGATACAGTTTTGTTATGGTAAGTTTAAACTGCACTTGATAATCGCCTACAGGATGCATTATTAATGGGTCAAATGAAAATGGCAGACCAAAAACAACCAAACCAAATAAAAAAACGTATTAAATGTAAAAAATTTTAAAGATGGATATGATCCATTTCATACAATTGTTTTCAACTTTCAAGATAACTAAGACATAAACATTTAAACTTTATTTAATAATACATTGGTAATGTAATCCGTAATATTCAACAAAAATCAGATCTTAAAAAATCTTAACAACAGCAACTCTACTATTAATATTTAATAAATGTGATTTAGGAGAGAGAAAGTTGAAAAATCCATAAAATTACTTATCAACTTACGGCTATTTTAAAAAGTAGTCAAATTAGCGTTAGATAATTAGTTGACGTAACTTTCATTTTCATTTGATCCATTAATTATGGAACACCTTTATATTTTACTAGTGCTCATACTCTTGTAAGAGAGAAACAAAGAGCTTAGAACCACTCGAGTAAACAAATAGAAACATCGAGTCTAATTGCGATTATACGAGTATAGAATGCACCTAAGCAGAATTATCTGTTTTCTTTGAGTAGATACCTGTTAATCTTATATTTTAAAATATTATTCTATTAGATAAAAATCTGGTGTCACAATGTGATTCGTGCACACAAAGTCATCAGCTAGTAATCATATAATTATTGTGTCTGCTTTGTTTTTGCTGCTTATATTTTCAGTTCTAAGTATAATCATATTTATAAAAACTGTAGTTAGGAAAAATATCTATGATAAATTGTAAGATACATATAAAAATGTTTTAGCATATCGGAGCTGGTGGCCAAGGCGGTGGACAAGCACTGGCAAGTCCTGGCTCGTGTCTCGAAGACTTCCGAGCAACGCCATTCATCGAATGCAACGGCGAAGGTGGAACTTGTCATCATTTCACTAACGGACTTAGTTTCTGGCTTACGACAATAGAAGACAACAAACAATTTGCAATGCCTGAACGCGAAACTCTCAAGTCTGGCCGTCTCTTGCAGCGAGTATCTCGATGTGCAGTCTGCATTAAAAATACAGATAGTAACCGTCGATACTAAACCATATTCTTTTTAGAATGTCCTACTACATAAGTAATACTCCGATAGTGTAAGACCGCTGGCCGTTGGCATTGGTTTTATGTTATGAGCTACCCTCCAAAAAAAAATACTGTGGATCCCTTTATTCAAAATTATTTCATTATTATACATTGAAATGTCCATTTAACATATATTTTTTTTATTTTGGAATTACCTATCTAGTGTAAAAAGTACATCATATGTTAAACGTTTTTTAACTTCCTAGCATCTTTCACTTACATAACTGCATGCAATTTTGTGTGCTATATAAAATGAAATTTTAGGTGCAATCCATTTATCGAAGAAAAACTTAGTAATCAGAACCAAATACTTGATTAAGAAAAAAAAATACTTCGAAAAGCATAGGTGCCTACATTAGTTTAAGCTATAAAATGCCAAAGTTCTTTTACTTGTTTAGAGTTGCCATGTAAGGAGAAATGTAGATTCTTTTATGGTTTGTAGGTACTTAATTGGGTATTTTTTTTTCGTTCTTATCCATATAAACAGCTTAGCTACATTTACGTGTGGTAGACCCAGTGATTTTTACTATTTTATATATTTACTCATTAAACATATTATAGGTGTTGCGTACAAAGTCTAATGTATTTTCACTAGTCACCAAAAATACCTAAATACCTACCTATCATTATGAATCTGCCTTTTAATAATACCTATTGATTTTTTTATTTTGTGTTAAGAGTTATAATACCTACAACAATCTATTTACTTGTTTTAAATCTTAAAAAGTAGCACAAAATTTTATAAATATTAATGTGTGTAGTAAAGTAGTCAAATCATTATTAAAATCCTAGATATTTTAATATTTAAAATTAAATTGTGTAATTTATATTAAAACAAAATATGTGAACATAAGGTAGGACCAATGAATTATGTATTAACTATTGCTATATAAGCTTGACTTGTATTCACAAAGTGTAATAGATCCGTCGAACGGTATTCCCAAGCACTGCCACGATTGTAGATAGAAGGTAGAATAATGTTCATAGATAGATATTACTATACATATATTAAGTCATTTTTAATAAATAATTTATAAAAGAAAACAATTCTTGATTTTTTATTTTTATAACAAAACAGTTAGTTATTTAGTTAATTCTATAACTTAGCGCCTACTAAATTGACATGTTTGTGTAGGTAAGTAGGAATGCATTTGGTTAACCATGACATAATTCTGCTAATACGTCGTAAATTTTTTTTAATAAAAATAAAACCGACTTCTAAACGCACTAAAAAATAATTGCGTCATTTAATTACTTAACCATATCTATAAAGTCGGTGCTATCCAAGATTAGGTAACGTCTTTAAAGAAGAAAGCTTGGGTGGCACTGACTATATGGTTCAGTAACTTAACTGTGCTACGTCTTCATCACCAGACCCCGAATTAAACAGTCAGAATCTTTCTAAATGTAAAGTTCTCATTAACACAAATTAACAAACACAAGGTAATTGCAGTAAGTCGTTGAGGAGTTCCCTCATTTGTATTTCAGCTCCATCATCAGACCGTCCCCAAGTCTTTAGTTTGCTTTTAAATAGTTAACGGAAAAATTAACAAACGTACTAGTTTAGTTGTCCCTACAATTTGTGAAAGTTCATCGCTATTTCTCCGGGATCCCATCATCAGATCCTGATTTTTTTGTCAAAGTACCAGCACCGGACTTTGCCTCAAAAAATAAATCATAAAAATCGGCTCATAAACGAAAATATCCGCGAATACACATTTAAAACATATATACGATCGAATTGAGAAACTCCTTTTTTGAAATCGTTTCAAAATGTGTCACCTCTGCTAGACGTGGACAAGTTTATAAGTATGACAGTCATAGTTTAGTTTCGTCATAACGTTTTAATTCGTCATATTTAAATATAGCATATTTTATTTAATTTGCTCATTTTTAAAGATAGATAGGTTTATAAAAAAATCAAACGGCTGCCTAATTTTGGTTTTGAAATATATGTAGTCTAGTGTAAAAATTATAACGATACCTAATGTTTACGAAGAACAACACTATGCTAACGATATTGACATTTTTATACGGCTTTTTGTTGTAAAATGTGAATCCATTGCTGCTTTCGACAGCGCTTTGCAGGCTTTAGTGGTCAGTCTTATCTGTATTACTCGAAAATAACTAGTTTTTTAGTAATCTCCTAAAATAATATTAAGGACTGGGAATCGTTAATCGGTATTGCTAATTCGATTTAAAGATTCAATCTCTAGTAAAAATTACATGTAACAAGCGTCAAACTGACATTCTAAATTAGAAACATTCCTCTGAGCTTTCGGCTACGATTGATTCACAAAATACTGTATGTATTGCAATTTGCACTGTATTGTATTTAAAAGTCATAATTTTATGATGGTCACACTAACTCAGAATTGTCATAAAGCGGGAAATGGAAATTGGAAAATGGAAGGAAGACGCAGAGCAGAATTATTATTTACAAAAATCTATACATAGTTATATTTATTAAATTTATTATATTTTTATGTTTTCTACAATTAAACAATTTTTTCAACATGTTTGAATGGGCTTATAGTGGTGCTAACAAGGCGGTCCCGAGAAATGTCGGCCCTGAGTGTGCATATTTTCTGTCGCCTCAAAGACAAATAATCGAAACTATATTGGTAACAACGACCTGTGTGTATATAATTGTAAGAATCCTTTATTCTACAATTTAAACAACTTATCTTTTTATAATTTATGTATTTAAAAGTAATTAATGCATGTACTCAACCTAATTAAATTACATAAATTTTTACGTTAATGTACAGGTCATATAATTAAATATGTTTTATTTGTAGGTGAAAACGTATCCTAAGTTGCAAATTCCGAAAGAGAATTTTTATGTAAAAAGTGATAGAGGTGGAAAAAGGTTACTAGTGATACTATTGGCTCTGCTATGGGGCATGGAAATTGGTTTTAAATTTGCGTCCCGAACTGTTATTTATTTGTTAAATCCATGTCACATAACTACATTGATCCAGGTTAGTATTTTATCATAGCCATAGTTACATTAATAACAACTAGAGGAACTAGGTTGGAGCTAACTAGGCTGCTGAATTAACAACCATGTTGTGATAAGCTGTTGGTACTTGGTGGCTGTCTTTAAAATCTGATAATGGTTGTTGCAAAATATCATCTCATTTTGACAATCGGATGCAGTTATTGGTTCTTCTCACTTTAAATATGATTAAACATTTCAAATACACTATTGGGTATAACAGTGATTAATCTTTGTATTGTTTCAGATCTATTTATTGGCTGCTCCGCCCAGCAAGACAGTCACAGTCTTATTTCGCATCCATTTAAACTTGTTAAATGGCCCTCTTTTAGCATTCCTATTTCCTGAGACTGCCTCGAGAACAGTTAGTACACATATTAAGATAATTAAATAGTAATAAGTTAAGGCTTCACATATATCAAGTGATTCATTTTAGTTACTCCATCACATTACAAATTATATGTATTTGAATAAAACAATATTTGCAACCAAATATGGCCATTATATATCATCATTCCGTCATTTTAGACTGGTCTTCACAGCTAGACATACACTTCAAGCCATTGCCATAAAGGACCAATTATTTGATGTTTGTGCTCAACTGCTTGCTGCAATTATTACCACGTCATCAGTGTACCGCTACAGCAACAAGCTGCCGTGCTGTTCAGTAGTTGGTGCGTAGTCACCCCTTCAAAGCCTTTATTCTCAATCAATCCACCAGCCAACTAAATTTCTCATTTTCATACAATTAGCCTGTGTGCACTTATGGCACTTACTTGTTGCTACTATTTCATACAGGATATTTATTTTAAACATATTTTTTATCATCTTTCACCTAATGATTGGGGATACTAAGTCATATTATACTGCAAACCCAGACTAGTCCTCATAACTCGTTTGATAGTAATTTTATAAAATTTTGAAGTGAATTGAATACCTAATGATAAAAAGTGTTATATTAGAAGATTGTTTTTTTTTTTAATTTAATCACTGGTTATACTTTTTCAGTGAACATAGCTCTGAACTGTTACTATACTTCAGGACTTTATAATATGGCCAGGCCCCTATCTGCAGGTGTAAAAATCCATTATAAAACACATTGCCTTAAGTGGTCTTATAAGAACCTCCCAAGTATACTTTGGTGCATTCCAAAAATTGTTGCATTTTTCAAAAGCTATATCCAAATATCATATTTATGTTTGTCCATTTGACTTTTGCTGTG
Source organism: Mycalesis mineus (assembly GCA_034621355.1). Classification (NCBI taxonomy): domain Eukaryota; kingdom Metazoa; phylum Arthropoda; class Insecta; order Lepidoptera; family Nymphalidae; genus Mycalesis; species Mycalesis mineus. The sequence goes on along the minus strand of CM067883.1, from coordinate 10,234,869 downwards.
TACCTTCTTAAATTCTTTTAAACACACTGACATTTTGAGGTACTTTATAATTTTAAAAATTATTATAGGTTTTTCTATTATTATATTTGTCACTGGCAACAAGAAAATTCAGTTCTTAGTGAAGTCAGATTTTCTTGAATTTGTATGATTGTTGTCTATGTGTCGCAGTTGTGTGTTGTGTTTCATAATACATTTTTAATCAATAATGCAATTAGGTAGAGCTATCGTGATGGTTTGTCACGAAAATGCATAGTCTGGTTTGTTAACAATACCCGACACTGATAAACTGTCGCGCGACCTGTACCTACTTATCAGCACAGTGCCTGGTTGACTGAGCTCTGTTAGGTATTTTTTTAAATATAGGTTATTTAAAACTGAACCTAGCTAGATCGATTAATTGCCCCCAAAACCCCCTGCTATATAATTTCATGAAAATTGTTGGGAGCCGTTTCCATTTCACATTATGTATGTACAAAAATTGCTTATTTAAAGGTATTAGATTACAGGAATACAAAATATTCATTGCCTTGTATACCTACATGGGTTATCATGGGTTAGCTTTTTCCTTTCACAAAATGATTAGAAAAAAATTCTCAGCCTGGGAAATTGGTGACTTGAAGAGCTCATGAAGGCATTGATCCCTGTCATTAACATTAACTGATAGTGATTGTTATATAATTCAAACATTCATCATTCACTAAACCCGCTAATCTAGGAGCAGTGTGGTTCTAAGAAAGAGGCCTCAGCAGGCATTTGATATAAGTATAATATAGTCTGATGTCATTGCCATAAACAAGTTAATAGAAGTGTATAATTGTTTGTCCTTTAACAATAAGTCATTGTGATACATAATAAATTTAATGTAGGCATAATTTCATTAACCTCTTAATTAGATTTTAGCCGAAGCTGCATTATATTGGATACAGCATGGAATGATGTTTGTGATACCATATTATCTATTAAGGATTGGCGGTACGTTTATAATTTATTTGTTTTAATTTATTAATATTTCATTCAATTTAATCACATTACCTTTTTGCAGGTGTATATAATGTAGAACCATTCTGGGATTTTAATTGGTCTATATTCAGCTACTGTCTTAATTTGTTGTACCACTTCATCATTTTGCAAATTATTGCCATCGTAAGTATCTGCAGTAATAGTTTTAGTGTACTAATACTAGGTTCTGTCTCTTTCAGATAATAACGTTCATCTATTTTTTCAGCCAGCTCAAGTGAATCTCAACCATATGCTTTGCCCTGCGATATTGGATCCATTCGACGGACCTTGGTATAGGATTGCTGCTGTCATACACCAAGCTATCCTTTGTCCTTTGCTGTGTAAATTATTTTGCCTTATCGCAGATTTCTTTCTCACCAAGTTCCCTCCTACTAAAGTTAAGCCACACATGAAAGATCATTTACACGATAAAAAATTAGAAGAATATGTAAACTAATAATAATTAATGCAATCGTAAGTCACTACTACACACTCAAAACCCTATCGATACCGGGTTGGCCTTTATGTTGTGATATTTGCCGCTGGATTTCGTGGACGAAACAAGCGGCCGTTTGAAGCGTCAATTTAATTCGAAATATCAGGAATAAAGGATGGCAATAATTAAGGGTTAGAAATATTTAGGTATAATATTAATTTGAATGAGGTGTTAAAGCTTTTAAACCCAAATATATAAATAAAGGCGAGATAAGTAAATACTCTAACCCTATGGAAGTATTAGCATATTATAATATAACTATAGTCCAAATCTCGGCACATTGTTTGATTGTGTTTAATCACGTTGTATGTTTGGAAACCATTAAATGTATTAAGCAATATATTATAAATAAATGAAGTTGTAGTTTTAATTCAATTGCCTTTATAATCTCGAGTGATGACTTGTGGCTAATAAGTATGCACAAATACATGCATTATCTACTTGTTTGCACTCCATGGGTTTGAATAAGGGCTTAGGGGGTTCCCCCTTTCCCCCTTCATCAGTTCATAGTGAACGTTGCATGCCAAGTTTCAAGTTTGTATTTGTTAATAGATCACAAGTTTTTGAGAGTTGGTGATTAATCAACGGTGGTATTTCTCTTTTTCTCGAATCCACCCCATTTGAAAGCAACAAACACACAAATTCGCATTTGGGACGGGGGATGGTTAGCAATTTCGCGAGGTTGATTTTATTTTATAAACTACTTTTCAATTGAGATATATGGTTGATTATTTTGCGAAATTGATTTCATTTTATAAAAATTAAATATCTTACATTTTACAAAAATATTTGTACCATAATTATATTGAGTTTTTCAAACGTCCCGCCAAAACACCAAGGCTGTTCACACAGACGTGAGATGAACGGCGCTCGCGTTGTAAATGAGCATTTTTGCGGTAAATTATAAAATAAAATTATTTTTTATTTAAAAAATTATAACTGTACGGATGAAGCAGTTAAATGACTGACGCTACAGAAGTTCTTTAAACTATTTAAAAAGCGATTATTATTTACAAAACATGCGTAGATGGATTGGATATAATTTTATTAGGAATTTAGTAAAATAATATGTTTCGAGTTTTATTTAGCGTTTCAGTAGGTACAATGTGTAGAAACAGAAAGTGGACTGTTTCAAAAATCAACAAACAATTTATTATACCTATACTTTATAATTTTAATAATTTTGTCAACTTAAATTAATAAGTTTAAAACAAAAACATAATATCGTTTTTTTTATTATATAAAGTAAAATTAATTAAGTAAATATGCAATGACATGCGATTTCTATCTTCATTTTTAATTTTTTACTTGATAAACATTGCACGTCAAGTTTAGCTTTAGTGGTGCAGTAGCCCGTTAGGAATCGGATAATAAATTAACGGAAAAGTATAATGCAGTGGAAATACATATACATCCTTATTTCCACAAAGTACAAATCAAGATGTTGGATTAGTGAAAGATGGTTTGGTAGGTATAATTCAAGAAAACTTAATATGAAGACATAAATATAAGAAGACTGCCTCGTTGGTCTAGTGCTGTGATAACGAGGTTCGAATCCAAGGTCGGGTCACGGAATAATTCTGCGTTTTTCATTCTTCCATGAAATGTTCAGTACATTCCAAGCCCGGAGTCGGGAAGTTGGTGGTGTTACACCTCCCGTGCCTCGGAGAGCATGTTAAGCCGTAGGTCCCGTTCACTATCATCAATATAATAATGATAGTGATCGTTAATAAATGAAACATTATTACCCTAAGCCCGCCAACCCGCATTAGAGCAGTATGGTGGGTCTACGCTCCATATCCCCTCTGCTATAAGGCGACCTGGCCCTATAGTAATAAGAAACAAACAATCGCATAGTATTACATAATTTTATTTAATTTCAACCAATTCCATGTTCATTTCTACCAAATGTGTACATCAATATTATATTCGCGAAAACGCAGCTTAAATATTCTTGTTTGGTATAAAAAGACATGGAAATTGTAGCTGTTATCAATCCTTGATTTGGTTATTGACTAGAGTTGTTATCACTTGATTTAAATCAGCCATCTGCAGGTGGCCCCACATACACCATAGATACTTCTGTGTTTCCATAAACTGCTGACACGGTTGGATATAGCTTTTTTCTCAATGGTAATCCTGTAGGAAAGCAATTATTGACATTGAGTGAAAAATAAACTAATTCATAATTAGAAATAAAAAAAAATATTCGTCAAAACCTAGAAATAACATTTTCAGTACCTCTGAAGGCCACACCTAAAAACTCGTAATTTCTCTCAAACGACAAGGTATGCCCTTCGCAGTCCAAGATTACTCTAATGCGTTCTCCAACCTGAAAATAGAGAAAAAGTTATTTCCAACATGATTTAAACTTTTAACTTATAATTTTAGATAATTAAAATTGAGTTTAGTCGGTAAATCTTTACTGATAGTATACGACGGAAGGTTTGCTTTCGGTTCAGTTCAGTTTCGGCAAAAATACGTGTTTTGATTTCAGTTGCCATGCGCCGAAACTGAATTTGTGTTAGGATCGCTCACTCGGTGCAATCAAGTTGTAAGCAACGAAATTTTATTTTGACGCAACCAGGACTCGTGGACATAAAAACTGCGGGGCAGTCTGCGGGGACTGTTGATAGAACTGAAAAATAAGAATTCTATCGTCAAGCATACATAGCTCATGCAAAGCGTGCGCTGACGATGACACGAGTTGCATGATTTTTGTTCACCCAAAAAGTGCTCAATGTGCCTAAATAAGTTTTCACTTCGATTAAGAAATTTATTTATTTATCATAGTAAGTAAAAGTAAAAGTGACGTTATATTTATTATATGGTAGTTTTGATTTCGAAACTGTGACTTCAATTCGGTTTCAGCTGCAATAACTAGGTAGGTACCTAGTTTCGGTCGGACACTGCAGACACACTATTCAGCCTGTTTCATTATTAACATCCTGTGTGTCCCATGAAATCATCAACAATCCGGAAATCTTTATTGTCTAAAATTTAGTCACGATTATATGCAACTAGTATCAGAGATTATTGATATGACCTTGACTGATAGCTTAACATGCTGTCCGGGGCCTGGGTTTTTCAAGCAACCACCTTCCAAAGTGAAGGAAAATTGCATTGAAAGATGGATAATTTCAAAAAATTTAATAGGTAGGTAACTATTTTCCAAATGTTGGTGAAAGGTGTGGGTGTTGGTGTTACCTTTTATTTAGGTACTTAATAAAAACTCAATGATTGGACAGATCTGAAAGAAATTTGGGGAATAAGAAAGAATTATAGTCAAGCACAAAGGCCTCCCTCCTTATTGTAGTTAGGATATAAAGTACCACAAATTTGTAAGTACATCGGTCTGGCGTAGTTCTTGAAAGATGTAACTTGTATTCATGCATGTACGCAAAAGGGATATTGAAGATACTGTAGCTGCTGCTATTAAATAAATTTCGTATAATCATTATTTGAGTGAGCATCCAAGTAGAATTATAAAAAAGAAATTTCAGATCATATTTGCCATATTTCAAGCAAAACTTGTATAAAGATCGCGCGAAGTCTCTTTCGTAATTACCCTACAGTCTACAATGACTCGATGTCTGGACGGCTACCGTACGCTCGCGCTAAATCTCTTTGTTGGATGCAAGGAAAGATGTGAAATACCTACCACTAACCACGTATGTACAAATACCCCCATCTATACATCGTGAGACGAGTCGGTGCCAAGGCCTGTGTTGATGTGTCGTGGAGACAATTACTTTATTTAAATCAAATACTTACTTGATATTTAGGACAGTTATTTAAAAGAGGGTAGCGGCCATGTGTATCTCCATTGTGTAATAAATGATTATCAACTAAATTCCAGCCCCAGCTTTGTTCATCTGAACCGAGAAGGCCTACATATCCTTGACATTGCAATGGAGCCTCTTTAGTAGAAATTCCAACTACCGCTACTGTACCAAGGGGTCCTTCCCATATAACTTCCCATGAATGTCTACCTCGATAAAATCCAATTTTGCCGCGACAAGCATCTGTACTTTGAGCGACTGGATTCCTTGAACAAAAAGTGATGATTAAGTAAAACATTAAATGACCATAACGATCATTAAAATATACCACCAGACCTGTGTAAGGTGAATCCATTGGGTTTAATATAAATATTCCTTGAACAGTCGTATGGACTCCACGCATGATAGAAGGCTCTCAATTTTGATTTGTATGTCGATAAATTTGAAAGCAAGTCCGATTTCATGACCTCTTCAGCTAACCTCTTGAGGCAATGCAATCTCCACACATCGTTATTTTCATCATTTAAAACTCTGAACCACGTCTTACAAACAAGTGCACAATTTTTAAGATCGCGTAAACACAAAAACGTAAAAATGTTCTCTAAAATATGGTCTGGAACAAGTTCAGCTATAGCATAATCACATACATCATATGTGTTCATTTTCTGCATTAGAAAACTGTTTAGGACTGCTGCACTGTTTATAATTATAAATATATTTGTATCGAATATTGATTGGAGTTAGAAGGTAGCATGTAAGCAAATATTGTTGCGGTAGAATTAAAATGTTATATACATATTGTATTAAAAGTTATATCTTTTTTGGTATTTGTTTCTTTGACAGGTACACAATAAACATAACATTAGAATTTAAATACAACTAGTACACAAAACGATCTCATCTTTACTATACGTATTGTCTTTTCGCAGTTCCATTTGATTAATAAATGAATAAGTGCGCAGCCGCGAACGTCAACGCTGTGGTGCAGCAATCCACAGATTGATAATTGATATTATATTTAGCGAAGTGATGGTCGACTTGATTTACTTAATAACTCGAGTCGGATTTCCGGTTATTTTTGTCAGTGACAAATATAGCCTCTACAAGCTTATATTTGTATAGAAATAGAGATATACAATCTAAAATTTAAAACGAAAAAAATTCTTATTGCTTGTTTTTTAGAGTAAGTAGATACTAGAGTTGCCACTAAGAATCTCCCTGTAAGAAACTGCAATAAAGTAGTTGGAAAAATGTACATCAAAGATAAGGGGCATTAGGCTACGATGAACTACAATAATTAATTGGAGATATTAATATAAATATAAATTCGAATATAAATGAGGTCAATGCCGACAATTATTTGGATCTTCTAGCATCACACGGTATGTTGTCAACCCACTTCCTTCCTACTCGTCTAAATAATTGCCTTGATCATGTTATTGTAAAATCCCCCAATTGCAGTACCACGCTAATTCTTGATGTAGATATCACGGATCATGCACCTGTCCTATTTTTCTGCGAAACAAAAGTGAAAACCCAATCAATATGCCAAACTGGTAATCGTCTGAATTTAAAAGCTTTATTGGACCAACTACAAAAAACTGACTTTTCCTCTATTTTTACATCCGTGGACCCAGATCATGCAACTAATAACTTAGTCACATTAATCTCTGATGCGATTAGTAAGCATTCTCATACTATTATCATTTCAAATAAAAACCGAATTATAAAGCCGTGGATTACTCCCGGTCTTCTGAGATGCATTCGACATCGCGACAATCTATACCGTAAATTTAAAAAACATCCTTCCAACTTAACTCTAAAAACAACGTTTACCCGTTACCGTAATTTTTGCAATAACTTATTAAAAAAACTAAAACTCCAATATGAGCAGAACGAATTTTACAAAGCCAAAAAGGATCCCAAAAAAACATGGCACTTAATCAAGACAGTCGCGAATATTAATACTGCGAAATCAAAACCTAAAGATTTGTTAAAACTACACAGTAATCCAGTTGACTCTGTCAATGCTGTCAACGATTATTTCGCGAATATAGGGAAGAATCTTGCAGAAAAAATAATTCAACCGCCCTTAAACTACTCATCTACAGTTGGGTCATCCATTCCCTCAAAACTAAATTCAATGTCATTATTAAACGTTGACTGTACTGAGGTACAACTCACCATAGCTAATCTCAAAGAGAAATGCGCCGTTGGATGGGACCGCATACCAGTCTCAGTCATTAAAGCTTCTAGTCACATTTTGGCACCCATTCTCACCTACATTTTTAACCTTTGTATTGACAAAGGCATTTTTCCTAGCGCCTTTAAAAAGGCCGTAGTACATCCTATTTTTAAATCTGGAGACAGAAACTCTGTCACCAACTACAGGCCTATATCGGTTCTTACTTCACTTTCAAAAATTTTTGAGAAAATTTTAAACAAAAGATTAGTTAGCTACTTGACTGACAACAACATTCTCTCCGTTAATCAATTTGGGTTTAGGGTGGGTAAATCGACTGAAGACGCAGTACTGTCACTGACTAGAAACATAGTTGAAAACATTGATAGTAACCTCAAAACTGTTGGCATCTTTTTAGACCTCTCTAAAGCTTTCGACACTGTCTCCATCTCCAAATTACTTGATAAATTAGAACGTATCGGAGTAAGGGGTGTCGCATTAGCAATTTTCAAAAGCTACCTTTCAGACCGCTCCCAATATGTTCTTATTGATAATTTCACCAGCAAATCAGTTCCTGTCACCTTTGGAGTCCCTCAAGGGAGTGTCCTTGGCCCAACTTTCTTCTTAATTTATATAAATGATCTGTGCACTCTAAATCTTCCTTATTGTAAAATTATTACTTACGCTGATGACACAGCCTTGATTATTAGTGGTAAGAGCTGGAAAGAAGTATCTTATAACTCTGAATATGCTTTCGGGACGGTAATGAATTGGCTCTCTAGCAACCTTCTCACTCTAAATATTGATAAAACCACGTTCGTTACGTTTTCCTCAAACACACTTTCTCAACCCCCAGAGTCTTTTACAATCCGGGCCCACAAATGTCTGGACTTAGATACCCCATGCTCGTGCGAAGCCCTTACACGAACCCCTTGTGTAAAGTACCTCGGTGTTCTGCTCGATGGCTTACTAACCTGGAAGCAGCATATCGCAGCTGTCTCGTCGCGTGTTAGAAAGCTAATATTTGTCTTTAAAAATTTAAGAAACGTGGTTGATTTTCAGTGCCTCAAAACAGTGTATCTTGCTCTTGTTCAATCAGTTTTGTCATATTGCATAACCTCCTGGGGAGGTTCCGCCAAAACCACAATGCTAAAGGTTGAGAGAGCTCAGAGAGCTGTCCTAAAAGTTATGTTAAAGAAACCAATCCTTTCTCCCACCACTGAATTATACTTAAGTTGCCAATTACCTACAGTCCGTCAAATGTTCATCCTCCAAACGGCTTTAAGAAAACACACGGAACTCACGTATGACCCTAGCAAACTTAGTTCCAAACGCAAGGTTCGAACTCAAATTGTTTGCCCCACGAAATCACACCGAACGGCAATCATACGGCGTCACTATGTCCACTTAAGTTGTGCACTCTATAATAAAATAAATAATATACTTAACATCTACCCCCTAAATTACGTAAATTGCAAAACCAAATGTGCTATGTGGATCAAAACATTAACATACGATGAAACTGAGGAATTTTTATCTACGTAAATATTCTTTTCTTTTTTCATTCATATATATCACTCCTATGCAGACACACGCAAACTTACACGCTCACCCAAACACTCGTACACATACACACACGCACACACACACACACACGCACCTACATACACACCTTTTTTTGTATTTTTTTGTTATATAATTTCAATTTAATTTAATTTTAATTTCATAATTCTGAGCCTATAATTAATAATAATATTGTTTTTAACGTGGAACTATTTTTGTAACTGTATTTTATGGAGGGGATGATCACCACAACACAGTTTTTAACTTATGTGGGATCATCGTTTTCACTTGTATATTGAATTTGTTCCAAATAAACTTTATTTTATTTTTTTTATTTTTTTATCAAATAAAAGAAAAAATATTAAGAATGTATTACTTTTTTCGACTAGATATTTCAATTGAAATATTGTCAATCTCTAATACGTCAAGCTGTAATTGACTTGACACCTGCCATCCGCACAAAAAGTATGGACTAGGACTTAGGAGTAGGACTACCGAAACTAAAGTGAACAATTATTAAAAATATATTATTTTTTTTAATATATTTTATTTAAAATGCCTGCAATTGAAAAAGCAAATACAGAAGATGATGAAGATTACCTTATATCGAAGGCTAAAGAAGCGCACAAACACAATATTTATTCTGCAAAAGCTTGGATGTTGACTGCAAAAACATTATTTCCAACGAATTTTAAAATTCAATTCGAAGCTTATTTAATGGAAAAACAATCTGGAAATGTTCAGGAAGCTGCAGAATGCTTCAGTTCACTCATGTCGTCGCGACAACATTTACCAGATCTTTTGTTGGAAATATCTGCAATTGCCAATGCATTAAAATCGAATGAACCTAGTTTTTTAAGTCAAATGTTCGATAATATATGCCCTGACATTCAACTAACAATACTCAAGACGAGCGTAGAGAACAGTGACGATACTATGGAGCATTGCCGATTATTAGTTTTGTTATTAAAGAAGTTTCCACAGTTAGGAGTGGACAGTCTAGTTAAGACTCTTATAAATACTGAAAAGTTTTTTTATGATAACAGATATGCGAGGTTGCTCGTTGTGGAAACATTGCCTCTCCTTCATTCTCTCGAGTCGCCAAGATTACTTCAGCGATTGGTTGTAAAGGCAATAGACTTCTACAACTCTTACGTGTATGATGAAACTGAACATGATATAACTGACCCTTGGCAACGGCTTTATGGAGTACTTGATTTGCTAGGAAGACAGTTAGGTTGGGATTCTTATTTAGTTACTTATAGCAATAGCTTGAACAAAGAATCATATTATCAAAAGCTATTGATGTTAAGAAATAGCGAGGATTGTCGCCAACTTTTGTATTGTGGTGTTGTATTCTTCTTAAGGTCTCTGTATGAATATAAGACCCTTAAAGGTAATCATACTTTAGTGGAAGCATTGTCAGATCCAGACCTACCAGTGTCTAAGCATAAGAAAGGTGACATTGAAGTAACTGGGGTATCAGCTCATCAGTTTCAAGCGGCAGCTAATTGTTGGGAGTTACTGCATAGTAATGAAGTCATTACAAGGGAATTTATAAAGTTAACTTCACAGTTACAGATAAAGCCCTGGTTGGAGGGATTTTCAGATGAGTTGGCTCTTTATAAGGGCAGATATAATGAAGTTAATACTTCTGTAGCAAATGATTTAACAAATATTATATTGAGGGTATCTATAAATTTTTTTCAACAAAATTACTTAGCTTGTATTGAAAACATGTTAGCAGCATTACCAATGCTGCCATCTGTGGAAGGAGTTTTAGAATCTGATCTGATAGTTGGCGGCAAACATAGACACCTTCACTTTCTGCCGATAACTAAGGTCGCAATCATGCACTGCTTTTGTACTTTACTAATAAGAATCTTGTTGAAAGTTGGAAACAATTCAGATTTAACCTTTGGACATATGTTAGTGCTAATGCAACTCGGCTGGCCACAGGAAGAATCAGTGTTTATAAATATTATGGACGCAATAAGAAAAAAAGGTGTTTTCCATTATCATCTGTTTCCAGCATATATCATTCATATTGATATTTTAGAAGAACTAAGTTTCATTTGGAACGAACAAGGGAAAACCATTGCTTTGGATATTTTGCCAAACTCTCAACAGCATCTCGGTCAAAGGAGAATAGGCACTCGGGGAGCTGATAAAGGTGTCAAGGAAGATTTTAAGCAGGCAATGAAAGCTCAAGTTGCAAGAAGCAATGAGTCCCTACTTAATTTAATAATACAATTTATTACTTCGGAAAGAGCTTATTTTCTTCAAATAAACTCTTAATAAATAAAACAACAACTGTCAATGAAATTTTTATTTATACTTCACAATTATTATAATTAATTTTTGTTACAATATTACACACTGCCATCATATGAGCCCACAGCTAACAAGAGATTGCGCCGTGTAAAATGTAAACTTTTGATGGGTGAATTTTTTGTAGCATACGAACGTAACAAAAATTTATCTTCCTTTTGTGTGGGCGCAGCATTTCCATTCTCTTCATTTAAATTCTCATCAGAAATAATGGCAAAATCCCACAGTTTGATTGTGGAGTCCAAAGAACCTAAAAACAAATTAACAGATTTTATTTTTGCATTCAAATAATTACTAATTTATTGCTTATATTCTTGTTCATGTATAAAAAGAGACCCCAGTCCAGGACCAAAGAGCATTGTTAACATTGATTACAATTTTATTTTAACTTTATTTTGGTAGCCATAAAAAGTTTGAAAATCACATTTTTAGGCTTTCATTAATTATAGACAAGCAGAATAATTGAAGGAGACAAGGATAACATTTAGTAGGTTTTTAATTAATTACAAATTAACCCTTGACTGCAATCAAACCTTTTTGTAAGTGATGATGCAAGTGGATGGAAGTGGGCTAACTGGGTGGTGGATGAAATTGACACCTCTTTCAGAGCCCAGGACCTCCGTTTTATAAATCCACTGCACCACGGAGCCCGTCAAAAATGCAGTTGAGTAAGTATTTAAAAAAATAACCTGACGCTAAGATGGTGCCATCTCGGCTGAAGGCTAAGGCGTGAATGGGCGAGTTGGTGGCGGGCGGTATGGCCGCGCTTGGCAGGCCGCTAGACAAGTCCCATATTTGTATCTCACCCGCGCCGCCGCCCGAGGCCAGCCATCGCCCGCACGCAGAGAATGCGAGAGTGAAAGGTGTCGACTGAAATGTAAAAGCAATTTTTATTTAAAATCGCTACATATTATTAAATAATTTTTCCCGCCGCGTCTGTCTTCTCTGTTGCGATAAAATCCAAGAGTTCTGAACGGACTATCATGCGGTTTTCACCAATAGAAAGAGTGGATCCTGAAGAAGTATATAATTTACATCATCATCCGCCTACCCGCATTGGAGCAGCGTGATGGATCTATACTCAAAATCCTAGGTCGGGTCCTGAAATAATTCTGAGGTTTTCATTCTTCTATGAAATTTTCATGACATTCCAAGCTCGGAGTCGAGAAGTTGGTGGTGGTATACTCCCGTGCCGCGGAGAGCACGATAACACGTCGGGCTTGGTAACTATCATCAACATCTAATCTCTCTCTGCAGTCGTTTCTTCATGACTGAAGATCGTGGTCCTGGTATGATCCAAGTCTCGAATGAGTCCACGCCTTCCACCTGCTCCTGTTGGTGGCCATCTTTGCTAGCGCATAGAATGACTGCTTGGACTCACTCAGCTGATCAGCCCATCGTGTTGGGGAACGGCCTCTAGCTCTTTTTCCGTCCGTGCTGCCCGTTATTATTAGCTTTTCCAAATTACTGTCTTCCCGCCTCATGATGTGTCCAAAATAAGCCAGAATCCGTTGATAGCAGATGGATGAAAGCCTGACCTTGATTCCGAGCTGCGACAGAATAGATGCGTTCGTGCGCTTAGCTGTCCAAGGTATTCTGAGCATGCGCCTCCAGCACCACATCTCGAACGCATCTATTCTTTGCCTTTCTCTTGCCTTTATGGTCCAAGTTTCAACTCCATACATAAAGAGGGAGAAAATTAAGGCTCGGACAAGGCGACTCTTTGTCTTGATTGATATGCCTCGATTCCTCCAGATTTTATTCAGACGTGACATAGCGCTCTTTGCCATTGCTATGCGTCTCTTAATCTCTGGCGCACAGTTGCCGTCACTGCAAATCTGGGATCCGAGATAGACATATTCCTGTACGATATCAACAGATGGTATGATGTTGGTGTTGAGTAATTTCCCCGCCCGATCAACTATCATTAGTTTGGTCTTGCTTCTATTTACACTTAGTCCCAACTCCCGACTCTCTGCTTCCAGCTTTTGTAAGAGCTCTTTCATGTCCTCCATTGATGTGGTAATGAGGACTGTATCGTCGGCGTACCTAAGATTGTTTATACGCTTCCCGCCTAAGGGAAAGCCTCTCTCCCAGTTTTCTACTACTTTGCGTATGATATATTCCCCATATACGTTGAATAGCATTGGCGAGAGAATACAACCTTGTCGTACGCCCTTCTTTGTAGTAAATACGTCAGAACAGTCGGTATCTAGCCGTACAAAGGATCAACATCTAATAGTGATCGTTAATAAATGAACATTATCATCCTATGCCCACCAAGCAGCGTGGTGGGTCTACGCTCTATATCCCCTCTCCTATAAAGGGAGGCCTGGCTCTGTAGTGGGCCGTTAATAGGCTGATAATGATGGGGTAACAAAGTTGTGAAGATCGTATACTTGCCCTGTGGCCGGTCATGATGCGAACTTGTGTGCCGGTCAAACAGTCCCACAGACGGACGGTGCGGTCGCTGGAGCCCGTGGCGATGTAGTTTGAATTTGGATGGAATTGAATGCACTGAAATAGTAAGCATGTGATCAGTGATAAGTTAATTAAACTATCGTTTTTGACGACCTCCGTGGCGCAGTGGTATGCGCGGTGGATTTATAAGGCGGAGGTCCTGGGTTCGATTCCCGGCGGGGCAGATTAAAATTTTTCTTAATTTGTCTTGGTCTGGCTGGTGGGAGGCTTTCGCCGTGGTTAGTTACCACCCTACCGACAAAGACGTACCGCCAAGCGATTTAGCGTTCCGGTACGATGTCGTGTAGAAACCGATAGGAGTGTCCATCTTAGATTGCATCATCACTTAACATCAGGTCTGATAGCAGCCAAGGGCCAACTTGTAGTCATTAAAAAAAAAATCGTCCTCAACCAATTTTAGGCTTTTTAGCCCACTACAGGCTTGTTCGACCACTCATGCTCACAGATAAAATAAATATTATTGGTCAATACAGACATCATTATCTAGACTCAAGTTAGAGTAGGTTGTTATGGCTACTAAGATAACCGATGAATATTTTTATATAATTATGTAAATACATAATAGGTAGGGGAAAAAGTTTTTTCACATTTTTAAAAAACATACAAAACATGTTTCACAGAGATGTGATTTATTTGAAATACTTATATTTAAAATGCAAATACAAAATGCAAAATACCTATTTTGTATTTTGCATTTAAATACTTTTTAACAAAAACATTTTGTATTTTATTTGAAATACCTTTTGAGATGTATTTTGCACTTTTAAAATTCATTTCAAAATGCAAAATACTTTGTGATTAAGTTTAGCCAACATTACCAGTCAAACGAAATGAAATGAACAAATGGCGCTTGTATTGCCGAATTTGGCCGATAGTGGATTTTTGTCGGCCGCGATTCACGCTAAAACAGTGAATGTTTAAACTTGGCACGTTTCTAATTCATATTTTGAGGTATTGCATTGGATACTTTTTGGCGCGAAAATTAAAGTAGAAGGGGTTGAAAGTTTCTATGGAAAGTCTTTAATTTTTGAAGTAATGTTAATGAAAATTTGTATAAGAACTACTGAATAAATATGTTATTCAAGAATTTTTCAAAATTTCATCCCTGTAGGGTTATATAGGGGTTGAAAGTCTGTATGTTAAATTCCTTTTAAATGTTTTTAATTTAATATTCAAATCAAATTATCTTTATAGAACTACTGATTATACTACACCAACAATACATGTTTTGTCAATCTGTTTATTCCGTCTAATCTCTGAAATAGCTGGACCTATTTAGTCGAGTCTTTCGACTTTTATTTACTAATGTTATAAGTGACGTAAGTAAATGTATTTTATTTTGAAAAAGCATTTTGAAAATACCTATTTTGCATTTTGCATTTGAAATACAAAACGCAAAAGTATTTAGTATTTTGCATTTTGTATTTAAATGATTTTATGGAACCATTTTGTACATCTCTGATGTTTCAATATATTTTATTTATATTTAAATAAAGTATGTAGGTACTATTTTGTTTAATAACTTTTTGCCATCTTGTACGTAGGGACATGATCCCAATGAAATATTAGGACTATACATAGGACTTCCGATCAAAATACCGCGACAAGTGGTTTTGGCAGTCCTCGCGTGATGTTAACCTGACTCTTAATTTTTGTTGAGTGGCTATAGATGTGCGAGGTCTAGTTATCATGATGAAAAACCACACCCCTTCTGTTGATTAATTCCGGCAGTTTTACCTCAACTTCTTGCTTTCATTTCATCACTTCTCGCAGTAGAGTTCAGAATCAATGGTCCTGGGGTCACTACTCACTTCGCCACTTTGGCTTTCAATATGGATACTTACATCGATGTCCGAGAGGTGTCCCGCGAAGATGCGCAGCGGGTGGTGGTGGTCGGTGGCCCACAGGCGCGCGATGCGGTCGTGGCCGCCCGACGCGAAGTAGTGGCCGTGTGGCGACCAGCGCGCGTCCCACACCGGCCACACGTGCCCGCGGTACACCACTATGCACGTCCAGCACTGGAGCGACCACAGCCGGACTGCGCATACGTACGACTATTTATATATTTAATTCTAACACATTTTTAGCATTTTACTATTTGGCATGGAATATTATAAAACCATGATAAAAATTTAATTATAAGAAACTTTAAAATAAAAATAGACCGAAAATGTGCAAATCGGGCAATAATTCATATGGTCTGAGTAATGAGTGACTCTATTTAGCTTTTGGTTCAAGGACATCATTGCAATTAGACAGTCATACACATATATGATGGTCAAATATACCAGAAAATAAAATAAAGTAAAAAAAGAATATTACTGGTGGAATCCTCTGAGCAAGACAACAACAAGGTCTTGAAAGGATCAAATGACACCTTGTACACGGGGCCCGAGTGTCCAAACAGAGTGCGGCATGTCTCTCTGTCCTTTTCTTCCATCATTCTCACAAGGACATCACCTGAACGTAAAAAATATACATACTGATAAATAGTATGATTTATACTATACTAAAGCCAAACTCGATTGAGAATGTTTGTCAACAAACAAATTAAAAATAGAGGTAGAAATCACTAGTCAGTTTACTCCTAATTTTTTGAATTAACTTGTTAATGACTAATTTATGACAGTAAATTAGATGAGTAAGCTTAAAACTAATTAATATATTCAATATCTTTTAAATAAATAAGGTTTTATAAAAAAACAAAACAATTTTAAATTTATTAGACAATGATTATAAATATTATTAATATTAAATGTGTTGAATTTTCTACCTTCCTTTTTAATTTGTTTGTTGACAAGCATTCTTAATCGAGTTTGGCTTTAGTATAGTACTAATGATAAAGTGAATAGTTGCTAAAAGTGCTTAAATTCAAATCAAGCGGTACCAAGATTGAAATTAAAAATTACATGATTGATGAATTAGAATTACTTATTCTGATTAGGTAATGCTGTTTTTGAAGAGCAAGACTAGCATCCACGTGTTCTATTTAATATATAAGATTCGCAATAACAAATAATTGTAAATCTTTTCTAAAAACCATATGTCCTAAGCTCTGTTAGTAAAGTAATATGTTATAGAATTTGGTAAGGTATTACTATAAACATGTAATTTTAATAGCCAAAATAATGTAAGAATAATATTATAAATATATACTTTACCAGCTTCTCTGTCAATGTCCTGCAGCTTGTCAGCAGACTTCATGCCTCGCAGTCTTACTGTTGTCAAAGTCCAAACCTGACACAATTAAATTAATTAATTAACAAATTAGTATATAGTAAACTTCTTAAAATAAAACATTATACAAGCAATCTTCAACAGTTATCGTTTACCTTTATGGAGGAGTTGTTGAAGCCCACAGCTAACAGAGTAGAGTCGTCACAGATGTCCGCGCATATCGCAGTGTGGCCACTGTTCAACAGAGTATAGAAGCAGATGGAAGGCAAGCACTCTGGTCCGAGTTGTACACGTTTTGCTGCCTCTCTTAAAGCTTTGCCTTTTTCTATTTTATCATTCTCTTTCCTGGAAGATAACACATAAAGATAAACACATCCATGGCTTTCCTAATAATTATCATAATTATAATATTTATATTTATTATTATTGTAACAAACCACTTACAGATCGGGAAGAGGAATTCTGTCATTGGGAGGTGCATTTGGATCTGATTTTGGCTTCTTCATAAAAATGTTATCTTTCTTTGCCTTCTTCTTTTTTGGTTTGTCTGGTGTTTCTTCTGCTTCATCTTCATCTTCAATTGGTGCAGGTAAGATTTGCAAATCAGGCTCCTTCAGAAGCCCATAATAAACTTTAGTACGGTTCTCTGAGGAATAACTTAAAAATTAATTTGAGTTGATATGTTTTACTTGTAATAAATAAATAAATATAGGACAATTACACACATCGCTATATAGCCAAAGTAACCGTACTCGTAGGTAGCTTGTGTTATGGGTACTATGATAACTGATAAATATTTTATATATATTATATATAAATGCTTATAATATATAGATAAACATCCAGACATTGGAAAACATCCATGCTCATCACACAAACATTTATCCAGACGTGGGAATCGAACCCACAGCCTAGGACACAGAGGCAGGGTCACTAGCCACTGCACCACTCCGCCGTCATAGCTAATGACATATATCAGGAAGCGTTAGAACTATCTATTTCAGTATCAACAATTTGTAAATTAGCACATTAAATAGTCTGGAGTAAATGTCTTCACAAAACTTTCAAGTCAACAATGCCTTGTGTTCAGAGTAGACTAGAAGTTTGGATAAATTTATAATATTATTGCTATTACATTGTTGTTTTTGGTAGATGATTGATTATTATTGCTATTAAGATGCTGGTTTTTCTAAATAGTCTACTGAGGCTGACTTATAGAATGTATTCTAACAACAGCATTTATGTTAAAATCTATTTGAAGGTTACCCTAGAATAATTTATACAAAACACATACTAAAACTAATTATGTAAAGCAATTGGCCGAGTTATGACGAATTTGAAATTACAACATGGATGTTACCATTACGAGAAGCTTCTCCAAGGAGTCCCCCTAGAGTTGACTTCACTTGGGCTTGAGTTCGGCCGGGTCCATCGCACACATCAATTTGTATATGATTTTTAATTATATTTATTATAATGGGTGAACTCTTCTGTTCATGCAAGTATCGTTTTAATTGGGTTGAAGCATCTCTTGAAAGCTGAACTTGGAATTTGTTGGAACTGTAATTTAAGATACAAAATAATTAATAAGTTATATATTACATTGTAACAATAAATTTATTTTTTATTGATTTCTTTACAGATATTCTAACAAATACTTTTTTGATTTAAAAAAATTAATTTTACTCCAACTATACCTATCAAACTGAAAATGTTACTTGCTACACAAACAGAGCACACAAATTTTGATTGGCCTCTTCTTACTACCTATTACTATGCATATTTATTTATTCAATTTTCATTTCACAGAAGATATATATTGCCATTAGACATTCAAAAGTATGAATACTTACTTACGTACTTAGGTATATTTTTATACTAGATAATAAGATACAAGTTCTTCCTTTATTTTTGTGTGCAAACACCGAACCTACTCCAATAAGATGAGAGATTGCTCATTACAGATTGTTGTCAATCGTACATTAGCTATTGAGTTATTTTCTCTTTGTAAGTTGTTATTTTTTAAATGGTGTACAATAATTATTTCATTCATTTATTCAATCAATGTGGACTGTGGAACTAAATACAGATTTCTGTAATAACTGACCAAAATATTTTACAAAAATTTTAAAAACAGAAGCTAAATTATAACAGTAACTCGTTTATTATAAACAAATTATTTTTAGTTTCTTCTGCAAAGTAGCTTAATTTTACATTTGTACTTTTATTTTATAAAATTGTAATAAAGGAGTTAATCTCCATTGTTGTCACCTGTATATTTCAGCAAGTTCATTGCCTTTAACTTGATCCTTGTTTTTAACTGCACATAATCGTTTCAAATCCTCTTGATAGTACTCTTCTTGTTCAGGTCCAAATTTTTCCAAAAACTTTGATGCATGCTCAGTGTGATCATACAAAATTAGTATTAAGTACATGTGAACAAATACTGGATAGAGCAGAGTAGATAACTCATACTAGAACATAAAATATAATCTCATTCATTTCAGAAAACATATTTTGGAGCTAAGACCAATACTGTTCCAAATTGAGTAGGCAGGCTTGTTATAACATTATAATAATATATTTCTTAGCCAGACCCAGAATGTTAAGATGCAAAAAGACATAGCTTTAAGTGCTAAATACTAAGCCAACAAGGAATTATGAAGTTTTCTATGATTATGATCTAAACTAGCACTGACTATTATTTTATATCAATATTATTGATCAGAATTTAAGAAGTATTTTACCTTGTATACGTCTAAAGAACTCTCCACAAATTTTTTGAGGCTATCGTAAGCGAATTCATAACTATATGGGTCACTTTCGGTATGATGGGCAGTAAGAATACTGGCGAGCTCAACCTCAGGCAAATCTAAATTTTCATATTCGACATCGCCCAAATTAGCCTCTTTTCTCAAGATATCTTCGGTGCCCTAAATAAAATTAGACGTTAGTTTTGCGAGAAAAAAAGGAAACTTTATTGTGTTAGAAATTTTGGGCAAGTAAACACATGCCTTCAAATTATATTTCCTTAATAATTGAAGAACGGCTAGTAATGGAGTAGATTTGTCCCCCATTGTGATTCACGAACGAGTATAATATTAACGTGTTATTATATTGGAATAAATATTAAAATGAAGAATGCTTTTATAATGCAATCGCGAAATTTTTGGCTTGCTGTTGCTTTGATTAATGAAAACACTAATAGTTAATAGTTACTTGACAATTGACATTGACAACGAAAGTGACAATTTGTAAAAATGTTATCATAGATCAGGATTATAGCTTTTTGGATCAATGATAATCTTTGACATTACAATTCATGCTCCGATTATTTTGGATAATATGAAAATTTTACCTTGAAATAAAATTTGTATTATGTTTCCTAAGACGTCAGAAGTCCATTATGAAGAGTACATCGTCTTCTTCCGCTAGATTTCAAATCTCGATTCGAACCCGCGTCACGCAAATCTGCGAACTAATTCAAAAAGCAGGAACAAACGCCGCCATGTTTTTAAAATCATTGTCGGAATAAGATGTCGCTGAGGAATAATAGCCCCAGGAAGACATCATCTGGACTTCTGACGTCTTAGGAAACGTAATACAAATTTTATTTCAAGGTAAAATTTTCATATTATGTGTTCCGTTTGACGTCAGAAGTCCATTATGAAGAACTGTTTTTTATCTCCTGGCGGCGTGTAAGAAAAAGAATGCAACAATGTGATTAAGACAATTTATTTCTTAAATTGTAATTTTAGAAATAAAAAACAAATTAAGTATGAAAATATAGAACAAATAAAATAAAAATTTATAATCAGTATCACTGTGTGTAAATATAAATTACCATGTTTCGAAAAATTTGTTAGAGATTAAATTTATGATTCTTTAAACTAGAAAGTACTGAGAAAGGGACTTTGTATTTGAATCAATTTTCCTTATGGTCAAATCTTCTAAAGGTATGAAGCCAACTTTCCTTGGACAAAATATCATTTACGGGATAATGTTCAACCCAGTTTAAGGACGACACTGCAGATCTGAAACTACCAAGCGCAGCCTCAATGCCAGCCTCTAATAAAAGGTTCTCAACCCAAACATCAATAACTGTTGCAGAGGCTGGTCGTTGTCTGTATGGTTCTCGTGTGGAAATAAACGAATGTGTCAAAGACCCTCTAACATTTTTACACACATTAACTAAAGTTCTGAGCGAAAACAAAGGTCCTGTAGGTACTGGACAGGACGTAAAAGTCCAGCTCGACTGCTGGTATGTAGCAGAATCTGTCTTCGAACCAAAAACGGGGTGCAAGGTTATACAATTAATATTATCTACAAAATGTTGAGGATCACAATGTAACAAAGTAAAATCATGAACTCGACGGCTAGATGATAGCAAAAGAATTGCAGCAGTAGGTTTTAATACTTCATATAAGTTATTATGACAAGGACTTGTTTCTTGTAACTACATAATGAGAATTCTTGCATCCCATATGGGAATTTTAGGAAGTATGGGCATGGCTAACGAAACTGCCTTCAAAATGTGTTTAACTAAATGATTTGATGAAATATTTATATTTGAAATTGTTTTACAAATAGAAGCTATAGCTGATTTATGTACGAGTATGGTACGGTAAGCTAAGTTTTCTTCTAAATACAATTTTGCCAAATATCTAGCCACCTCACTGGGTAATGGACAACGAAAATTTACTTTATTTAATAAACACCAATCTGACCACTTTCTCCAAATGGGGGCATATGTATTTAGCACATATTTTTAACGTCTATGGCCTCCAGCAAGATAAAAGAAAATTTTCCTCCTCTTCAGACCAGTTTTCCGTTAAACTGTCTCACCCGAAATAAGCCACGCTTCCAAGATCAACGACTCGATGAAAGCTGGTGGACGTCCCGATGTCGAGTCTATTAATGTCTTGTCTAGATCTCGAATCTTTATAGGCCGTGCTAGAGCACGACTTTTCAAATCCGGGTGCCAAAAGGGCTTCTTGCACTTGGGTGAACTATTACGTATTTGCCTGCTACCGAGTTTAGGTGTTGCAGGACGCGAGGAAGTAGTCCGGGCGGTGGAAAAATCAAAGCTAGATTGTACATCCAAAACTTACTGAACGCGTCGTGAAAGGAGGCGTTCAAGTCGCTCAAGTCGAGAGACGCATAATTTTGAACGACGTGAGCTCTTTGAGACAGAGCAAACAGATCTATGACTGGTGTTCCCCATACGTTGAAAATTTTAGATTTTGCTCTTTCTAACAAGTGCCACTCCGAGCCCACGCGATTGCGCGATAGATTGTTGGCTTCGGCATTGTACACTCCCGGAAGGTAATGAGGGAGAAGTACAATATTCAGGCTGTCCGTCAGAGTGAAAAGTTCCTTTGTCAAGTCCAGAAGCCTTTTCGACCTTGTTCCTCCTTCGTTTTTAATGTAAGAAATCACTGTTTTGTTGTCGCTTTGCAAAACTACTGTAGAAACTCTCAGTATTAGGGCCTTAGCTGAGATTGCAGCAATCACAGCCCACATCTCTTTCAAGTTGCAATGGAACTTTCTCTGTTGTTGACTCCACGGGCCCGCGTTGCAGAAACACGGCAATGCAACCTTCCCCGGTGGGTGATGAAGGTCGCAAAGTTGAGATACCCTAAGAGGCGTTGCGCCTGCTTGAGGGTCCAACTGCCGGTTGCAAGGAGAGATTGCAGACTCTGACGGATTCTCGCTACTTTTTCTGGAGGTAAAGACTTGCTGTTTTGTTGCGTGTCCTAAATACTCCAGAACTCTCGTCGGTGTTGTGACTGATTTCCCGTGGTTTACACACCAGCCCAGACTGCTTAAGAAATCTATTGCCATATGGGCGTGTGCTCTCAAAGTTTCCTTTGACTGGTGAACAATGAGGTAATCGTCCAGATATACCACTAGGCGAAGTCCTTTGTCACGTAATATTTGAGCAGTCCAATTTGTTATGGAAACAAACATTCTTGGTGCGGCCGTTAGACCAAACGGTAGACAAGTCATTTGTAGCAAACGACCATCGTAACTGATTCGCAGATAACGTCGATGCTCTTTCTTTATTGGGATATGATAATAAGCTTGACTCAAATCGATCTTGACCATCCAAACTTAGGGTTGTAGAAATCTTGGCAGTTGATGGTGGTGAAACAGATGAAAACGCTTCGGTATCATGAATTTGTTCAACGCTTTTAGATTGAATATCACCCTGTTTTTTCCATCGCTTTTTGGTATTACAAAAAGCGGGGAAATAAAGGATGCCGTTGGCGGAGCTGGTTCTAATACCCGAGCTTTCAACATTTTCAAAATTTCCAAAGTCATATTCTCTGAGGTTGGGATCCGATATTCTATCAGAACTTTCAAGGTTGGAAAGACATGCGGAGGGGCGTAATTGAAACGAATTCGGGCCCCCGAAATTAATTTTAAAATAGTCTTGGGCGGTTTGAAAATTAGCCACTTGTTTCGAAATTTTTTCAAACAGCCGCCCGAAAAAGTAACTTAGTAATTTTCTTCTATTTTTTGAACGGGTATCCTTTCGTCCCCCCTTTTTCTTATTAGCAAAGTCCCTATCTCTATTCCCGTCCTTTTGCTGCTTATTCTTGATTTGTTGCGGACGAAAATTAAGGACACGCGAAGTAGACGGTAACGGTGATTTCGAATCTACCCGAGAATGCGTGGGAGTTTTAGGACTCCTTTGAAGTTTATCAACACCACCAATTTTTTGCAAATATTGAGCTAAATTTAAAGAATTAAAAATATATTCTTCAGAAGGAGGTATTTTTGTTAAATCTTCACGAATAAATTTGTCTTTAAATTCTTTTAAAAGTTGTTTTCGACGAAATTCTATAATTTCTGTACGTTTACCGCATATAATCTGCAGGATATCATGCGAAACAATTTTATAGTTTGACTCCGAGCCAAATAACTGTCTAAGCTTCTCATACAATGCAATTGAAGAGATCTGTGTACCAGCATTAGAAGACCATTCAATTACTGATTGTAAAGCCTCATTTAGTAACTCGTTCTGAGCCAGAGACGCGTTTGACAATGCCGCAAAACTACGTTCCATTTTAACCCATTTCACTAAGCTATAAGAATCCTCAAAACGCCTTAACTCTTCATTAATATGCAACTCTGTAAAAGCTGGGGACGCCACATATTTCTTTTGCGCGTCATTATATCGCACCGCATTCCAATCAGCAGTATTAAATATTTGCATAGAAGATATTTTATTTACCCGATCTGGTTTTGCTTTTTGAACGGATGGTTCTTTAATCGAAACCGCTAAATTCGAAATGTCAATCTTATTTATTTATTTATTTATTTATTCTTTATTTGTACACCACATAAGATAACATAACAAATAAAACATACAGAAACAATATTATGGAGGAAGTATGTACAAAAGGCGGCCTTATCGCTTAATAGCGATTTCTTCCAGGCAACCTTGGGCTTATGAAAATAACAGTAATAAGCTGCAGGTGGTGTAATTTAATAAGATACATACATTCAAATAATTACATACTAATACACAATAAATTACATAAATAACACAATAAACATTAAAATAAATATCATAAGATAAACTAATACATACATAATAAGACACACAGGAAATACAAACCAATAAGTCATCAAAAGTACTTACTCGCACTTAAGATAGTATGACTTAACAGCTTTTTTAAAAGTGTCCAGTGATTTTGACCGTCGTATGTCCAGTGGGAGAGCGTTCCATAGCCGAATTGCATGCACAGCAAACGAATGTTTATAGAACTTACTCCTATGTACCGGCATGCGCAAAGTAAGGGCACGACATGATCTTAAATCGGATTGCTCTCCCAAAAATGTGAACTTCTCCTTGAGATATGGTGGAGAGCTTTTATTAAATAGTACACAGTACAGAAGTGAAAGTACGTGCAGATCCCGGCGACGACGAATGGGAAGCCACTTGAGTTTATGACGAAATTCAGAAATGTGGTCATATTTGCGTAAGCCAAATATGAACCGTATAGCGAGATTTTGAAGTCGCTCAAGTTTATCTAGCTGGTCCTCAGTTAAATTAAGATAGCTTGCGTCAGCATAATCGAGAACAGAAAGAAGAAGAGAGTGTGCTAACATAACTTTGGTCGGAATTGGGAGAATAGATTTAAGACGTCGTAAGGAACTCAAGGTTGCAAACGTCTTTCTACTCAACTCCTTGACATGCACACACCACGATAACTCCTTATCCAAATGTATCCCAAGGTTTTTAACTGAGTCACAGTAAGGTATAGTAATACCATTATAAGAAATACGAGGAAGATTAACCCAATCAACCCTTGAGATAAAACCAGGACTGCCAACAATAATTGCTTTGGACTTGGTCGGATTAACCCTAAGCCCGTACTGCCTACTCCATAAAGAAACTGCGTTGAGGTCAAAATTAATCGCTGAAATAGTAGAACCTAAGTTCTCAAGGGTAGAAAGCCGATATATTTGGATATCGTCTGCATACATGTGGTAGAAAGAAGAATCTTGTCGGGGGACCGTGAAAATGGATCTGATGCAACTGTAGAAATTTGGTAAATTCTGTTGCATTGGCAGTTGAGTACATAATAAATTATTAACTTGACTTACCGATTGCTGAGTAAGCGACTCAAACCTGCGATCTAATTATTCCGACTGGCTGCGGCACCTTAAGCGGCTACGGTCCCCCGCGCTGCGGCGTTTTGTTTTCGACGGTGGCGGTGTTGCTTCCGACGAGTTTTCATTCTCACTAAATAAATCTTCTGATCGAACTTTCTCGATCTCCGATGACGCGGGTTTTTCTCCATTTCGTTCACACAATACTTACGTAACGGAAAAAATTTGCTAGTTAAAAATACTTTTTACTTTAGATCTCAAAAGATTTTTAACAAAAATTTCTAACGGTCTTGCGTAGTTGAAGAACGATGCAACCATGATTTTAAAAACATGGCGGCGTTTGTTCCTGCTTTTTGAATTAGTTCGCAGATTTGCGTGACGCGGGTTCGAATCGAGATTTGAAATCTACCGGAAGAAGACGATGTACTCTTCATAATGGACTTCTGACGTCAAACGGAACACATAATAGGTAGCAGACGGGCATACATGTTTGGCTTAGCAACAAAGAATAATTGATTTTAATGGGTCATTTGAGAATTACTGAAGATTACCGAAGGAGAGCTGAAGTTCCAATGAGTTAAAGTCCATTTTTTTCTTTTCGGACGCAAAAATGATATTTCTAGTTGTCGTTTTTTTCCGTTATAATTATGAGCGTATAGGATGGATAACAACATAGAATAGCAAGACCCGCACCCGCCTAGATCTAGTTCCCATGGGAATTTCGAGATCAAACGTGGCAAAGCTACATTATTGTGAAGTTTTATCAAAATGCATTAAGTATTTTTTGCGTTGAAGAGTAACAAACATCCATACAAACTTTCGCATTTATAATATATAGTAAGGACTACTGTAGTAAATGGCTTAATATATTTTTAAAGCGAAGCATTACGTTATGTTTTTACACATTATAGTATATTGAATTTTATATCAAATTATAATATAGATGCTTACAATGTGCTAAGCTGCTTTGCTTCTTTGGCCTGTGTGCACCAAGATTTCGGTTATCATAACCAACGATTAATATAAGCTAAACGTAAAATTTACTGTTCACGACAACCCGTACGCCGGTTAGAACGTAAGCTCGGTGAAGATAACCGCCCGGTTTATGTCCTTAATCGGCGTACAGGTTCTCGTGAACAGCAAATTTACATTTAGCTTACGTTAACCGTTGGTTATGATAACTGAAATCTTGGTGCACACAGGCCTTAGTATGTAATGAAGTCGCGAGGCAAAGCGTCCATCCCAATATGTTTTCAGATGGATCCCAATTTCCGTTTATGTCGGTGTTTTCATTTCATTCTTTTCGTCATTATTATTTTTAAAAAATGCTAGTTGCCTTAACTTTAATTTGTAGTAAAAATGAGGCAATCTTAATAGAACGGGAATTAATAAAACTAGAAACACTTTTAAAGGTACGAACTTTATTGCGTTATTACGGGTAAACAAGGTTCATCTAAAATTATTTTTGGCAATGTTGTTACCGCAAACGTAACTGTTTGTTACGTTCAAAGTTGCGTAGTTAATGTTGAAGTAGTTCGTAAGCGTAAACAAATAACTTTTGACTGGTATTTAAGCGTGTTTACAGGTTAACGACCACGTACTACGATTCACGATTTCTATTGATACGTATATTGGTGATTCTATTGGTACTTGATGATTAATGCCCGAAATTAATAATAATGTATCTAACCGGAAATACTGCTACTAGGTATACCTCATTCCATGGGTAGAAGGTATAACTACCGTCGTATCATTGGCTGGTTGGTTGGTATGCTGTTATAACGATTACGATATACGGTCTAGTGTTTAGCCTATGTGGCTGGCTTCGATCACGAGATCCTGAAAGTTTTTGTGGAATAATTTTAAAATTTTCAGTAAATTTTAATCCCGGACTCAGAAAGTTGATGGAGTTACACCCCCATGCTACGGAGAGCAAATTAAGCCGTCAGCTTCGTCGTTGTCGTCACTATCATCACCAGCTGATAGTGATCGTTAATAAATGCAACATTATCACTCTAAGCCCGCCAACCTGAGTTAAAGCAGCGTGGTGGTTCACGTTCCATATACTCCTCCTATAAGAAGGAAGGCATGGCCCGGTAGTTGGCTTTTAACAGGCTGATTATCTATGTATAGTTAATATATTATATAGGTATTATCGATTGTTCAGTTATTTCAAAGTTTTATCTCACCTAACGATATTAATTTCGGGCATATTCGTAAGGCATTGACACGTATTTTTATTACAACATTAGCTTAATATCCGTCAATACAAACTAATTATTAACTTTCCCAACAAATAAATAGTATAAAT
Organism: Mycalesis mineus; assembly: GCA_034621355.1. Taxonomy (NCBI): domain Eukaryota; kingdom Metazoa; phylum Arthropoda; class Insecta; order Lepidoptera; family Nymphalidae; genus Mycalesis; species Mycalesis mineus. Next base: position 10,206,922 of record CM067883.1, on the reverse strand, counting down.
AAATTTAGAGGAAATATCCAAATAGTTTCATTTTTAAATAACGTAAGCACCTACCAAAATATCAGAACCAGCATTCTAATGTTGCATCTCTCTAGAATAATAGGACAAGCCAATAGTTGATGAAACAATAGTTTTATGAAGTATTTGAGAATACGTTTGTACTATAGTTACCTACTTATATTCAGATAATTAATTATGAATTAAAGTTAACGGCATTGTGAGAACGATAACAATTTTAACAACAATATACTTAGTTGAATTGGTCACTCATTTTTTGGTCTCAATAATCTTTATTCTATAAATAGATGCGGAATCCAAGCTTAGCCGGTTCTGATATAATCATACGTATGTATTAAAGGATATTGCCTTATGCTCATATTTAACTGTTTTATTTAAATACACAATGAATTTTAAACAACTACCCATGTTTCATAGCAATCACTTGAAAATATATCAAAAAAATAAAAATTTCAATCGATCTTTTGTGTTCTGAATCACGTGACCGTCGTCGTAGTATGAAAAGTCAACTTTTTCAACCTGCATAAGTTTTTCCAGCGACTGCATAGTTACATACAACTTTGTTTTTCTGTAAATAGAAAATCTGCACTATTTAATGACATATATATCATTACTGGGCAGCCTGGGGTACACTTCCATACAATTTTTGCCAATGTCCTTTGCGCCATTAAGTGTGCGGCTCTAAATTTGGTAAAAATGAGTAAAAATTACATCAAATCGTTGTTCAAAAAGCTAATTTCGGAGCGGCAGACTTAGATGACTCTAGCTGAATTGAAAAAAGTTCTTCAAGTAAATCTCGGAATGCAGTAAACCACACAACTTTAGAAAATGATAGCTTACTTAAGCAACGTCAGTCTTAGGTTTGGCCATCTTCAAGTCCTGAATTAGCGCGCAATATAACCAAGACTATAGGTAGCTGTAGATACTCGTAGGTAGGTATGACGCTGTCAATATAGGGTTGCCAGCATTTCAGGTTTCAGAATACCAAAATACCTACCTACGGTATATATTATATTTCAAGTTTCCTCATTCTTTTACTTGTCACAACACTTTGGCTTGCCATACATATTTTTATATTCTAGATCGATCTATTATTATTATTTATTAAAATAACTTACCTACACTAATATTGCAATTTTAGTAGGAAGGTACAAAAGAGATCATAACCTTGAGACAATTTTTTATAAATTTCAAGATCTTATTCTATAAGTAGGTATCTATTCTACGCTCCACTATAGGTACTTTGGTCGTCTTGAAATAAAAATATTTTACATGCTCGTTTGGCTTCATCTATTTTAAAAGTTGGAGTATAGATCCAAAATTTCGATTTATATAGGTATGTACCGAATGTAAAACTTTAACTTACAAAATATATTATCTAATAACTAGCTAACTAGACGAAGGGTGTACGAGATGAGTAAAGTTCGCCCTTACATTGTATTTATTTTAGGACTTAATTTATTTAATCATTCAAGCTTTCATTTATGGTTTTTAATTAAAAGCTCACAATGAACTCAACACGCTGACGCGTCACTGTCTGTTGAGTGGAAAAGCACACACATAATGTAATAGCGAAAAGCTTCTACCAACATCTTAAGAAGCTTTCACTTATTGTTGGATCAAGGCTCGGATACAGAAAGCGGTAATTCTTGACACGGCGCATATTTTGAGGAGGTTCCTCACTTTGGAGCCCTAAGCATCGGTTGTTTGGATCCCCGAGGCCCGCATCAGGCGGATTGTATTTTAAATGCATTTTTAATAGTGTTTAGTATTGTAAAAATATAATGTGTATAAGCATTATTGAAAATTGTAAATAAATAAACGATGGAAAAAAATAAATATATGTAATGGCAATTTTACCCATGCCATAACTTCATTTATCTTTATAGAGGCTTTAAAAGTATTTTATAAGTAGAATTATTTTGATAGCATTTTTCGTTTATTTAAAATTTCATCCTATAGGTAGATAACATATTTACGACCACATTACTAGGTATTGTACACGTTTGTCAATTTCATTATTTTACACCAGTCTAAAGTTTTGCTGGAAATCTACAAACCTTCTCGTACACGCCTTCCATACGGTTCTAAGAATAACCATAGAACATTAGAAAATGTTCCTGCCAGTAACTAACTATGTATTTAGTTTGGTATATACATAAAACATTCTATTTAGGGTAGGTTCTCCTAATTATTAGTTGAAAGCAATAAATTATGTTTAACTTTTCATATATTTTTATCATTGTGTAGGTATACCTCAAGGTACTTACTATTTATAAACTCCTTTAATTTAAGGTTAACTAAAGCTACTAAGGCCTGTGTGCACCAAGATTTCGGTTATCATAACCAACGGTTAACATAAGCTAAACGTAAAATTTACTGTTCACGACAACCCGTACGCCGGTTAAGGACGTAAACCGGGCGGTTATCTTAACCGAGCTTACGTTCTTAACTGGCGTACGGGTTGTCGTGAACAGTAAATTTATAATAAAGTTATGTTAACCGTTGTTTATGATAACCGAAATCTTGGTGCAAACAGGCCTAAGAGCTGAGCAGGAAATCATATTTAAAAAATAATAATCAGTAAGTGTACGTATGTTCGTACTCAGTACTTTAGTAGTACCTAGGCATCTAAATATATATTTTTCCTTGTGATTTTCTTATAGATTTCTTTAAAGAGTAAAAACAAGCCATAATTATTTATTTAATTAAGAGAGAATTCACGTATTTTAAGCCCTAGTAAGATAGTTATATAAATAGTTCTATGATATGATATTTTCATTAAAGACAATTTAATTCAAAGATGATTTCATTAACTAACTGTACGTTATATCAGCGTGCCTCACTCCTAAATCGATAATATATTTTGTTTATTTTTATGTACGCTATTTTTAGGAATGAGAGACGCATATTTAATAAGTACGTATAAAAAAATTCTGGCTTAATTACTTTCCTAAAAATACATAGATATATAGGTAGGTATTTTTGACATTTATAAAAAAATTATCCTAACGCGAAGGACCTACTACCATAATTTATTCAAATATTTACCAAAATATTAAAGCTTGGGATATACAATTTAAATTCATATCGTAATTAAAGGATTGCTCGTAACGATTTTTCAACTATCTGTAGCGATATCACTTCGCGGGAAAATATGAAATGTCTATTCAAAGCCTTTAGTGTAAATGAAAAATGGCGGTGTTGGCTCAGTTGAGAAACGATTCATATTTTAATTTATATTGAAATGTTTGTATCCATCCTTAGTGGAGCATCAATCAAAATAAAATATATTAAGTTGTCGCTCCTCTGTCGTTAGATTTTTTAACGCGTTATTGTTAAACTGTTTGTTTAACAATAATACGTTTGTATGATAATTTGTCGAAATACGTTATAAAAAAATATCTCAATAACAGATGACACCTATACTAAAGCCAAACTCGATTGAGAATGCTTGTCAACAAACAAATTAAAAATGAAGGTAGAAATCACTAGTCATTTCACATATATTTGTTTTAATTAACTAGTTAATGACGATAAATTATATTCATGACAATAAATTAGATTATTGAGCTTAAAAGTAATTAATATATTCAACATCTTTTAAATAAGATTTTATAAAAAAACAAAACATAATTTTTTTATTAAACACAAAATGTGTGGCATTTTCTACCTTCATATTAAATTTGTTTGTTGACAAGCATTCTCAATCGAGTTTGGCTTCTGTATAGTGATATCGCTATTCTTTAAATAATGTCTTCTCAATAGTCCCGTCAACCCGCATTGGAGCATCTTAGTGGTTCTGAGCACCAATTTCCATTCTCTTCAATATGGAGGGCTGGCCTGATGACGAGTGACGTCTCTAGGCATCTTGGCTTGAACAATTGTGTCCATCGATGACGCGCGGCGCGACTTCTTCATACGGTGTGACGTGTGCTGAGGCCAACTCCCGGGCAACTCTTTCAGCGGCATTTAGAACACGCAGGAGGTTCAGACCAGCCAATTTCTTCAGATCTTCCATATTCCACCCGTCCTCCATTAGTTCAGCAAATAGCAAAGGGTAGGAGGACACGTCTTCCAAGCCTTGTGGCGTGCTAAAAATGTAAATATTATTTTTTTTATTGTAGCTATCGAATTTGTAGTTCATATAAGTATAATACCTATTTCCTATCGTTTATAAGTTTTATAATACGGTACAGGCTGCCTTTTCGATATTTATCAATAAAATGCTTTTTGATATATTATGGATAAGCGGTAGATAATTGGAACAAGGAAAAATAATAAAGTTTTTTGTCGGAGAAATAAATATTAATCAGCTTTATATAATCTCAAAAATATAAAAATTTAAGAGTCATAAAAATATCCAGCAATCTTCATCGTAGAAAAAGTTTTAAAACGAACTTAACTCTTTTACTGATCAATATTAGGATTTTTGTTTCAAAGATTTTTAACTTTCGTTTTTTTAAGTCATGGAAGCAACAATACTATTGATAAACCCTAGAAAATGCTGGCGGATGTCCCATGTGTATCTACAACATAAAATAGGAACTAATTTCTTCTATTAAAGTACACGCACTGTTAAAAAGTACGTGTGACGGCTTCAATCAGGTTTTTTATTTTCTTGGTCAGACTATAATTCAAGTGACGCCAAAATTCTAAATTCGAAATCGCATATGTTACAAGTCGTCAGTGCGCGTGTGTGCCATAGAGCATATTAGAAAAAGTAGAGTATGAATCGTTGCATAACTCTCGTGTCTCTATTATATAACTTTACGTTCGTTACCATCGTGTTTAAATAATCTATCTTTACTATTTACAGTTTCTTAATAGATATAGATACTATTTTTAATTTAATTGGTCTAAGGTAACATTTTGGTGGGAATATCGGTCTATCTACCGTATAGTAAGTGTTAGAGTTCCCGTGATATTTCGATTATAATAATTTATTAATTTCATAATAATTATTGATGTTATAATAATAATTGAAGTTTTACGTATGGACTTATTTACCTTTAAACCACTTTAAACCCTGTTTGTGCGGTGTCAGTTAAATTGGCTGCCGAGGTAAATTTTGGTCAGGAGAATACAACGATGTTAACTACAGCATGTAAACAAATGAGAAAAATTGAACTCACAAATTGATTCCATCGTAACCGGCGCCCAGTCCGACACTGTCTACGCCAGCGATGTCACGTATGTGGTTAATGTGCTCTGCAATAATATACACATTAGTAATACCTATAATATATTACAAATGAATAAATTAAAATATAAAAAGAACAACTGTCGAGTTTTCTCCCGATGGTTCTCACCAGAAACTACCTTCCGAGGCAATAGTAGGGGCACTACAGTCTGACTTTCAAATGTGCTTGTAAATTAAATCTACTTGAAAAAAAGAATTTGTATAAGTAAACTATGGACCTACTTAATTTTAATCAACCCAAGCTTTTTTTTAACTCAAGCTTTTTACAAGGACTTTATCTAAAACCCAGAAAATGCTTCGTAAATAAATTTTCCTTGATGTTTCCGATTTTATTGATACCTATGCTTAAGTAAATTAAAGTAATTAAAAGACGCAATTATTTTTGTTTAAAGTCGGTTTTTTTTTTATAAATAGAAAGTCAGGACTTAGTCCGTTAAAATATGATGATAGTTGAAAAGTATACATAGGTTTTCTCAATTTTATATGAAGGCATATTTACCGATAGCATCTTGAACAGTTGCGGTGTCTCTACACGATAGGAAGGATGTGTAGAAGTTGACCATAATGAGGCCCTTGTTGGCTGCTAGTTGTCGCAAAATGCTGTCTGGGACGTTGCGGGTCACATTACAAATGGCGCGGGCTGATGAATGAGAAAACAGGACAGGCGCACGCGAGACAGAGAGGGCATCGCGCATTGTACGTTCAGAAACGTGTGATAAGTCCACCAGCATGCCAAGCCTGTTCATCTCTTTAATAACCACCTGGAAATAAAAAAATGATTATATTCTGTATAATAAAATGATAATGTTAATAAAACAACAATAAATTATTTATTATAATTTAAGCGTTCCGCGATACTAATTTCAAAGTATCAAAAAGCTTCTGGCGAAGAATGGTCAAAATACTTAAAAGGTTTTTGATATTTTGAAAAAAATGATGATCATTGTCAACCGATGGACATCGAGTGCTGGGTGGAGGCCTCCTGAAAGTATTTCGAAAATCGTCCACCGCCTGTATATAGAGTGGTATTCTGCGACCCCATCAATGGCGTCGGGCAGAGTATTCGATTAACACTACGTTTTCTAGCGTGGGGTTGCCATTGCACTTCGGAATTCAAACCATTCAATCAGTTCTTCCAACTGTACAATTGAGTCATCGACACGACAAAGTAAATGTAGACAAAAGGCCGGTATGTGAAAGCGGACGACTATTATCTCTGTCCTTATCTCTCGTAACCAAAAATTGTATCAGATTTTCATAATGATTAATTTGTTTTCTGTCGTTTCGATGGTTCAACTATAGGTGACAACATACCACAGTTTGTGGAAATATTTTATACGCGTAAAAATCAATAGAATAAGAACAATTAGGTAGTGGTAGCACAGCTTTTATTGATGGAACTGGTCCGGGTTCTTCTATACTTATTTTTGTTGCCAAGTAGCAATATTGTCTACTGTGTTCCGGTCTTGACATTATAGGCAAAAGAGGCCTATAGTTTCAGATTGCCGTGCTTAAAGCAGAAGGCCCTGCGAAGTATTGCTTTGTTATAGGTAATTGTAGCTTGCTCTGAAAACTATTGCTACGCGAGCTTATATCGCTAAGTAGGTATTGCTCCAACACAAAAACAAGTACCGTTGCGAATTAGGGACTTGCATGAAAATTTGGAAACATCAGTGGTAAAAACCCTGTAGTCTCTCTGTTGTTATTTAGTTATACTGTAAGATTTATACAGTTAAAAAATTCTGAATCAAGACGGTAATTGGACGTGTGACGAGTGTGACGAAACCCCACTTATAGACCAGTGCCGATAATTTTTGAAACCAAAAAAAAAACGCAGTAGGATGAAACCCATTGGAAAAGGAGGAGAATATCATAAAAATTAAAGTAAAAATAAATTACGGGCGATCTGAGGTCGGGAAGGGGTAGGGGGTGTGGTTTTAGGGGTAGAAAGTGGTTCTTCTTGATTTCCGGCTGAACTATAAGTCCTATGGAATAGAATTATATAGCAAAGTTGTAGGTAATAAAAAGATCTAAAACTTTTGTATTTACACTTTTTTCACATAACCTCATAACATAAAATTTATGTGAAAAATTAAGAAGGAACCTCATTTCTAAACGTTCATATTTTTTAAAATAATGGAACATGCCAAGGTTAATGAACTCTTTGAGTAATTTAATATTTGCTCGTGCGTATTAATTTTTTAGTGTTCTAATTTTATTTATTTATGATTTTTTAAATGGAAAATGAAATGGAAATAAATTTCTACCTGATTAATATTTACACATTGTATGAAATTGAAATTAATGAAAATGTCAAAAAACTAAATAAAAATATCAATACTCACTTTTAACAGGTAGGCCCGAGCCTAAGCTTTCATTTTTTAAAAAGTTACTTTACCTGCCTAGGCAGACAGAGTAATTTGATGGTACTTTGCCTGCCAAGGCAGTAAAAACGATTTTTGTGTCCTAATTTTGCCAAGCAAAAACTGCTTTTCCGAGCAAGTGAGATGAAAATATATTTAACAAAATGTTTTAAGATTATATAAATTATATTTATTTACATATGTGCTATAAAATCCTTCCGATTAATAGTTTGTGGTTTATTTCCGATAAATTGATTCTATTATATACACACGCTCTATTAAGGACATTTAACACTAATTTTCCAGTAGATTTTCATTTAGTCGATTTTAAAACATTACAAAATTATTTTTGTAAAGTAGGTACCTACTTTACAAAAATAATTTTGTAATGTTAATGTTGTAAAGTGGTACTTAGTAATGTAGTTTTCATAAACCTTCGTATTTTTTTTATTCAATTCATAGAGCTGTACGAGTTCAAACTCCCAACAGTCGTATCAAAAGTTAAAAAGGCTTTTCGTTCGGCGCGCCAAGCAATTTAAAGCAAGCACCTTAATAATAAGACAAGTGTTAAACTTTTTTGACTTTCAAGTGCCTTGAGTTTTTAAACCTTATTAAGAAAATATTTCAACTGAAATGAAATTAAGGTACACTTAATTTTATACTGTATCAACAAAGACTACTTGGAGTATAATAAACTAATAGCGTAAAGAGGAAGAGTTTGTGACTTTGAGAGTATGTGATCTTGTGACGTTGTAAGGGGTAATCTCTGGATTTACTGAACCAATAATAAATATAAAATTATTATTATAAAAACAAAAACCCGACTGCATAGAAGTTATGAACTGAAAAGAGAAAAACAAGGATCACAATATGTATATAAAATTATTTCAGACTTTTTTGTTTTAGTTTATGGTATAGAAATGATACGGTACACTTTTTGCCATTTTTTGTTAAAACGGCAATATAAACTTGATATGATATATATATTTTTGAAATGGTCTTTTTACGACCCATTCCAAATACCCATATTGCGAAGATAAGAGAAAGAAATACACACATCCCCCCTTTTTTCCCCCATTTGCAGCCACCATTTTGAAAATTTATATAGCCTATGTCACTACCACAATTTTAACGAATTAAACAACATCTCACCTGTCAAAATCCGTTCAGTCGTTTAGGCTGTAGCGCGCGCCGAAGAAATGGACATACATACATACACACATACATACATATGCTCGAAAAACATAACCCTCCTTCTGACGCAGTCGGGTAAAAATATATGCGCAACAGGCTTTATTTTCGCTAAAAAGCGATTTATACCAGGCAACCTGACAATGGACTACAGGAATGCCTAATATTAAGGAAACGATGTATACGAGTCAATAAAATATTAAAGGAATAATAAATACACAGTTATATAATAAAATAAATAAATAAATATTATAGGAAAATTACACACATCGCTATATAGCCCCAAAGTAAGCTTAGGTAGCTTGTGTTATGGGTACTATGATAACTGATGAATATTTTTATATAAAATATCTATGTATAAATAATAAAATCAATACCATGTATTTACAATTTAACTTGCAGACGGCCGCGACTTTTTTTGCGAGTAAAATAGTGTTTTGTAACGTTCCAAAAGTAAATTTGAAGGCAAACCTAGTTAAGCAATATATTCATAAAAGATAGATATATGAAATGACAGACTTTTAGTAGTCCTGATAGAGGAACAAACCATTCATTTCCATACCTATATTGTTTTGTTATATCTTAAAGGGTTATTCCGTAAATCTAAAAACATTTAATAAAAAGAAGAAGAAAATCTTTATTGCACACGTAATACATAGACAAACACACAGTTAAAAATAAAATAAAAGAACCAACATGAATGCATGCAAAGGCGGCCTTATTGCTTGGAGCAATCTCTTACAGGCAACCCTTGATGATAGGAACTGTGAAGTGAAAGCGGAAATGGTGCAAGACATAATAAATAGATTTTGATAAATAATACATATTTACACAAACATAAATACAAAAGTCGGTTTTAATTTTTATTAAAAAATTGGTTGTCTGTAAAGTCGGTTTACTGACGACAGTTGAACGTGACAATGTCTTAAGAAAATACTGATGGAATGGTAGCATTTAATTGGTTATTAAAATTTTTAATTTAAGTATATTTTTATAAATATTAATTTAAATTAATAAAATAATTGATTTTGATTTTATAAATTTATAATAAATATATTAAATTATAAATATATTAATTTTTAATTTAAAATTAATATATTTAATAGACGTCACTTCAAGCCTTACATGGAACGCCTCAAAGCGAGGTAACGACGCATGACGTCACAATAATAAGACGTTGTCACGTCAAAATTCTTTTTATCATACTTTTTATTGATATATCAACAACAAACAAAGATAAAGCCTATTCGTACTAAACTTTAAGTACCATTATACGCCAGCAACTTAAAAAAAAATACCGAAATCGCTGCAAGTGTGCCTATTAGGTTTGAAGGGTTACTTTGATTTTCCCAAGATTCCATCACTGATAAATTTTAATATAGAATTATCAAAATCATACTATTCTTTAAAAACTTATGCGTGGTCATACAGAAAAAATATACGACTGTATTTTATTTATGGTGACATATAATATAATTATTCCGTGAATCGAACCCAGAACCTCGAGATCAGGACTTCGCGATCGAAGCCACATAGGCTAACCACTAGACCAACGAGGCTGTCATTCTGAGCTTTTTCATTCTTCTATGAAATGTTCAGTACATTCCAAGCCCGGAGTCTCGAAGTTGGCGGTGTTACACCCCCGTGCCTCGGAGAGCACGTTAAGCCGTCCGTCCCGGTCACTATCATCATCTGATAGTGATCGTTAATAATTTTTTTTTATCGACAGCAAGTTGGCCTTGACTACTATCACCACCTGATGTTAAGTGATGATGCAATCTAAGATGGAAGCGGGCTAACTTGTTAGGAGTAGGATGAAATTCACACCCCTATCGGTTTCTACCCGACATCGTACCGGAACGCTAAATCGCTTGGCGGTACGTTTTTGTCGGTAGGGTGGTAACTAGCCACGGCGAAAGCCTCCCACCAGCCAGACCAAGACAAATTAAGAAAAATCTCAATCTGCCTCACCGGGAATCGAATCCAGGACCTCCGTCTTATAAATCCACCACGCATACCACTGCGCCACGGAGGTCGTCAGAACAAAAATGAAACATTATCACCCTAAGCCCGCCAACAGATTGGAGCAGTGTGGTGGGTGTACGCTCCATATCCCCTCTCCTGTAAGGAGTGGGCCTTTAATAGGCTGATAATGATAATAATGATGATAGTATAATATACGTATATTGTAGGTGTATTATAATATAAATGGTAAAAATTGAAATCTGTATTTATATTTGAGGTTTGGCATACGCAGATTAGTGGAACATTGCAGCGAGCAGTGAGTAGTTACAACAAAAGAAAAAATGTTCTACTGAAAGTATCGCTGTACGAAAGGGAACAAAGAACTAAAGCAGCTGGAGTTCGTACAAAGAAAAATATTGCACTGGCACAGGATGTTTATGATAATAGTACACTCGCTCCACTCAACATCTCGATCTTTATGATTTTCTTTTGATTACACTCTACAATAATACCCAACCTTAATACCTTTCAGAGTTTACACGGTATTATTACGAGTAGCGGTGGTACGAGCAAGAAACCTTTTACTGCAACTGGGGAAAAGCTTTTTGTTCTATAGCCTCGTAAAAACGGTGCACAACTGAATTTTCTTGAACTTTCAATAAGTGTTTCTATACACAGTTTTATAATGTTATACATTTTTGTATTTTAGATTATTATATTCATAAAAATTCAAATTGGCTAGTTTACAATAAATATTTGAATACTTCGACGTTGTGTTAAAATTAGAGGGTATGGTAAATGAGTATAGGTATCTACAAATATAAATATAAATAAATATATAAATATAAATATTTTAGGACAATTACACACATCGCTATATAGTCCCAAAGTAAGCTTAAGCAGCTTATGTTATTGGTACTATGATAACTGATGAATATTTTAATATATATAATACATAAATACTTATAATATATAGATAAACACCCAGACACTGAAAAACATCCATCCTCATCACACAAACATTTTCCAGAGGTGGGAATCGAACCCACAGCCTAGGACGCAGAAGCAGGGTCACTACCCGCTGCGCCACTCGGCCGTCATATAGGTCTACTAACTATGTTATGTACCTCAGTTATGTCGACGTATAAAAGTGTTTATAATAAAAGTCATAGTAATTCAAACATTAAATTCTAATGCCGTTAAAAGGCTCTCGTGGGAGCGTTCGCTATCAAGTTTTGTATCAAGTTATATCTAGTAGCATCCCGCTTTAAATTTTAGCTACATTTCAAAGCTTTAACAAGAATTAGTTAGCATTTTTTTATTTTCTATGCATAAAATATCAACTATTTTTTATACATTTATAAATTATAATTATATTACATACCTATAAAAAACAAACAAAATTCACTGTATAAAAAGTAAATCAAAAAAATTGCTTCTGCCAATGAAAGAAAAAGAAATTCATAGATTAAAGACTATTAGATAGAGCCCATAGCGTGTCCACTCGTGAGACAGCAAATCAGCCTTATTGACATGACATGTCAACATTTAAAGTACATCATAAAACGTTATGTTTTACAATATCGTAAAATATGAAATATTACTTTATATAATATAGTTTAGTAAACGCATAATACATGAAATTTGCTAAAAAATAACATATCTAAGCTTTAAATCATCAATCAATGAAGTTTATGCCTACTTACGTATGAAACGTAATTCCTTCGATTTTCTGTTCGCTGCGACTGTTGCAGCCGAAAATATTACAACCCACCAGAGCACGATAACGTTTAAATTAATATAGTAACCGCAAAGTTATATTATTTATCAGCAAATTTAATAAAAAGCTAATAATTGCTCAGATATGTCCCTTGTCTGTCACAAATTCCACTCTTGACAAATAATAAAAACGAACACGCTGAAAGGGACAAAAAATAAAGGCCGAATGAAATAAGTCTGTCACGCTCTTGAACCTACAGCCGCGTTATGACTCCATCTAGTAGTCTTTAATCTATGAAGAAATTACTTCAATTTAATTTTTTTTTACAAGACAAATAAAATGTTATTTAAAAATATGCCGTCAAAATCTAATCAATTGGCAATCTAATCAGCAAAAATGAGATCTTAACTGTACAGCAGCTCAAGACTTAAAAATGTGATTTAGGACAGAAAAAATTAAAAAAATCTGAAAAATGCTATAACTTGATCACCCTACGGTTTTTTGATATATAGTCAAATTAGTTTTAGGTAATTAGGTGACGTTACTTGCATTTTCGCTTGATTCATTAATTATATGGACATCCTGTATATAGATAACTTTGCACACAATTTTTATAGGAACTGTTTACGGAATATGCAGATTGCCCAGTTGATGTTAAGTGGAAAATCATCGACCATAATAAAAGAGCAACACTATGCAACACTTGCTAAGACCACAGTCTAGATAGTTAGGTAGGTACAACGCGTTGCTTAGCGCTCGTCAACTTGAGACAGGTAATGTGCCGATAAATTATACCAGCCTATTTTAGACAATATTGTTGAGTGGCAACGGAAATAAGTATGGTGAGGTAACTTATAGAGTCGAAAAGCTTTTCTACGACTACTATAACTACTAAGTTTTTACACAAAATATTTTTTTATAAATAAACTAAAAAAACATTTTAAAAGGGTAAATATTATTTGACAGGTAGGTTGGTACATACTTTACCGAACGGCGTCAACCCTCCTCGAAGAGTAGACTCGGGGCGATCGGTTGACGCGCATTCCGCCCACGGAGTGTCACATGTGGAAGTGAGTGTCAGATAGCGAACGCCAACTTGGTACAGCGTTCTGAGCACTCCGAGAGAGCCTCCTATCGCATGACCGCCCTCCACGCCCACCAGTGAACACAGTCTGTGGTTTGCGTGCGCCGACAAAATATCTGAAAGCGCCCATTCGTATTAATACTGTTTAATTAAACGTTAGTTCAAAAACTAACCGAACTGAAAAATTACTGTCCACAAACATAATGAAACAAAAAATGTTATCTGAAATTGTTACGAACACAGCATTCAATATTTTTCATTTAGCTTTTGCGTACCCGAAAAATGTTCTGACCTAACTTCATTGCAAATCTGTTTTCCATAAAAATGCGATAACGACGTCACCTACTCAGTTAAATCATATATTCAATCTATCCAGAGTCTCATATAAAATTTCATCCAAATCGATCTATTAGTCATTTAGGTGTTAGCTTTCAAACACATATTTAGAAAACTTGTACATACTAATAAGTATAAAGAAGATTAATAAAGAACTTAATTGTCAACGTTTCTAAAACATAAATACCTATTCATAATAAGTAAGTAATGTACAGTCCTGGCTAAGAAACATAAGTGAGTGAACAGGCATAAAGTCTGTGGAATAACTATTCCGCCTAGCCATGGACAAGGAGAGGTTTAAAGAGCTGACCGCAGCCTTCAGTAATTGAGAGGCACTTGAAGAAGAAGAAGTAATGTACAGAGAATGTCCATTTTCAACTTTGCCTAAAGCTTTTACGACCATAGCTTATTATATAAAAATTTTTAAATAAAAATAGAACCGACTCAAAACGCACTAAAAAGTAAAAAATAACTGTGCTAATTACTTTTTAGTGCGTTTTGAGTCGGTTCTATTTTTATTTAAAAATTTTTATTTCTTACTTTTTAGTGATTTATCGCCACGTATCGTACTCGTACTATACTGTCATAGTATATTATATGGCACTAGTAGCCAAAAAGCTACCGATACCGAGACAAAAATCGAAATCGCTGTAAGCGTGCCTCCAAAATTTGAAGAGTTCCTTCAATTTCCCCAGGATATCCTCATCAGATCCTAACATGGTGACAATGGGATCAACTTGGAAGTATGCCCTTTCTAATAAAAAAAGAATTATCAAAATCGGACAACTCTGTAAAAAGTTATGCGTGGTCATACATAAAAAAAAAAATATTATAAAAACATTTACATATTTATATTTCGTAAAAATATTCATAAAGTAATGCGTCTAGCTATGTGTAGATTAGTTGTTGACCGTAAGGCGTTTCAAATACCATCATTCTAAATCATCATTAAATGGAAATTTAATATTTAAATGGAATCAACTAATGGATTTTGATATTCAATTCTTCTGTCAAACGAAATAAGGTCGATTATTGATTATCTACGAGTATGGGGTCAGGCTTAACGAAATTATTATCGGTAAAAATGCGTAGGTTAATATAATTGATAACCTTTCCTTTTCCTTTTCGAAGTCATTAAATAAATGTACCGTAGCATTTGTGATGGTAATTCTACATACAGTTTAGGTACTTTAATGGCCAGTTAATCTATTTTTAAAAGCTGAGCTTTTACCTAATTTCACGTTGTGCGTAAACATAATAGACAGTTTTAGCTATTTTTCGTTTCAAGAGAGAAACACAAAGGTATAGATGGAAAATATTGTAATTTCAAACTAGTTATTTCAAAGCCCTCGTTTAACTGTTTAATGTGCAAAAGCATTCTGCGTTGGCAGCTTGATTTATTGTAACACTAATGACTATTCAGAAGAGAGTTAAAAAAACAATTTTGTTAAGGCAAAAATTCAAGACGATAAAATTAATTCAGCTAAGATTTTTAGGAGTTAAAAAGCCCTTTTATATGCAAATCCACTTTTCGAGATGATCAGTTCTTTGGCCAGAGCGCTTCGAAAAAATAACTATAAGAATAGGAACTGTTATTTTTGATTATTCTGTTATTTTATCATAACCGAACATTTGGAAGGACTTAATAGTTGGGTATTTAACTCGATTTATTTTATTATTTTATTATAAACTAAGATGAAAATAATAACTTACGCTGCAAAAATAATAAAAATCCGATAAAGATCTGCAAAGTAACAGTCACTTAAATAGTTTGGAGTAGGGGTCTTCTGTCCTTTTCTCGCAAAACGAATATTTTGTACTAAGCCAATATGGCGATATTGTGGTGTGTGTGTGTTTATTTGATCAATTTCATTAGTCTTATTATATTATAATTGTTATAGAATCAAGTTTCAAAAAATAAATTTATATCCTAATATTTTGATTAATGTCAAATAGCTAGTTATAAAAGATAATTGTTATTGGATGCCCGCGTTTACCCGCGTAGTTCCCTTTCCAGTGGAAATATCAGGATAAATATCAGCTTATGACACTCCTCAAAAGTCTGGTTATAGTATAAAAAAATATTTTTAACCACCCGACTGGTAGTTTCAGACAATAGCCAGAACAAACAGAAATACAGACAGACAAATAAAAGTATAAAAATTGATTTTGTGATGTAAATACCGTATTACTCTTATATGCATGTAGTGAAAAGCTGTTGATTTGAAATTACCAACAGCACTTCAATTCTATATATATTAAAACGCTGAATTTATGAAGTGCTTTATAGTGAAAGGATTTCCGAAATCGATTTGATGAGCTTAAAATAACCTAAAAAACTATTACCATCAAATAATGTCGTCTAATTCTGTAATATTTTCGCGCGAAGAATCACCCTGATTATCCAACGCAGAAAAGTAGTCAGTTTTCTTGCCACCATTCCACGTGTGCATGATTTGTATATTTAGTAGTATAAGTAAGCTTTGGTTTCTTATTATATTTTCTTATTAAAAAAAATAATACGACAGAAATTAGTTATTATAGTTTCGTACATACTTATTTTTAGTTGTATAAATACAGCATAGGTTTACATATTAAACACCTCTCTTTTTAACAGTTAATTACATTAGAAGTGATAATTTAGAAACTATAGGAAAGCAGAAGAAAAGTGAAACGAGAGCAAATGAATAATGAGCCCATATCTATTACCATCAAAGAACCGACTGTGGCAGCTAATTTGTTACGTTATTCGTTATTTATGGACTACAAAGGGTACCGCTAAGATTAAACAAGCAACTACACAATAAGTACAGACATTTTCTTATGTTATAGGAATCCCATCTAATTGGATATCCACTGAGTTTATCTATATCTATGTTAATCTTTATATGAGTTTACAATTCTCCTGTACGTCTGTTTGTCACCTGACCTCCTATGCTGCTAGATCGATTTGTGTAAAATTTGTTGATATTTGAGGTTGAGGTCTTGATTTTGAAAATTAGTTGCTTTAATGACTAAGCATACTTGAGTCGTGCCAGGAAGTTTAAGGAACATTTATTTAACGTAGTAAAGCAGTTTGTGGGTAATGTCCTTAAAGTAGAAACCTTGGCTGACACCGACTTATAGATATGCTTAATTAAATTAAAGCAACTAAATGACACAGTTATTTTTTACTTATAAGTGCGTTTTGAGTCCGTTCTATTTTTTGTTAAAAATTTTTATTTCTTACTTTTTAGTGATTTATCGCCACGTAACGTGCTCTTACTATACTGTCATAGTATATTATACGGTACTTGTAGCCAAAAAGCTACTTGCACAAAAACAAAAACCGAAATCGCTGCAAGTGTGCCTATAAAATTTGAAGAGTTCCTTCAATTTTCCCAGGACATCATCATCAGATCCTAACATGGTGACAATGGGACCAATTTGGAAGTATGCCCTTTCTAATAAAAAAAGAATTATCAAAATCGACAACTCTGTAAAAAGTTATGCGTCATACATAAAAAAATATATACGTGTCGAATTGAGATTTTTTCGTCGGTTAGTTCCGTAAGGGTGCATTCCCTACGTCGTAACAGTTTTACCATTAGATGCCAGTAGTTTGTAACTGTTAGGCCAACACCAAGATTTCGGTTATCATAACCGACGGTTAATATAAGCTAAACGTAAAATTTACTGTTCATGACAACCCGTACGGCAGTTAAGGACGTAAGCTCGGTTAAGATAACCGCCCGGTTTACGTCCTTAACCGGCGTAAGGGTTGTCGTGAACAGTAAAGTTATGTTAACCGTTGGCTATGATAACCGAAATCTTGGTGCACATAGGCCTTAGTATTATAACGACTTTTATCGTCACCGTATTATAGAGATTGTTTGCCATTGAACGACAGTCGTGGCTATGTTTTCCCATTGGATTGTGGCATTATATTGGTATCAGTTATCGGCTATCGCCTTGTAATATTATATACATTAGTTTACCGCTTACTATTTTGGTATACTGTATAGATTTTTTAAACTTTTACTACTGTCGTTCTTGTCATTCCCAAGATGTCATTGTCGTAGAAGTAAAAAAAGAGTGGGTCGTGTTGTTCTATGTGGGCCGTGTGTGAAAATCTCCATTTAAATATACGAGCTACGACACTTCAAAGTGCCCGGTAATCTGTCGCCACGACATAGTGGGAAAGCGCCCTAAATCAAAATTGAACGCGTTTTACTAAAAAATAGATTTGCTGATTTGATTGTTACATTAAATTACGTCGAACAAC
The DNA here is from genome assembly GCA_034621355.1 of Mycalesis mineus. Lineage (NCBI taxonomy): Eukaryota > Metazoa > Arthropoda > Insecta > Lepidoptera > Nymphalidae > Mycalesis > Mycalesis mineus. The sequence continues at coordinate 10,188,778 of CM067883.1, read as the reverse complement.
TTCAAAATAACTTCAAAATTGTTATTACAATGTATGTCCTGTTTTTTAAAGTAAATGTTGAAAATAGATAAATTTTTGGAATTTAAAAGTCTCTAAAGATGAATTAAATTTTATGCGTCTAGGTAACCTATCTGAAAGTTTAAATAAATCTAAGTTTCAAATAGTCAAAGCACTCGTTGTAGTTTTTGTAAACGGCTAAATCAATTAGATTCCTGTTTATGTTATCTGTCCGTGACGTGATACGATTCAGTTGTTTTTGAAACCGATGCACGAAACTCGATTGATTTCAACGTAGTGTACCAATGAAATGTGTATAATTTAAAACCATGTTCATGCTTTAAAAATAATTTTTAGTCTTAAGTAGACAAGCTTTTTCTTATAAACATGACCCTACATACACATATAGGACATACATTCTGTCAGATCGTTAAATCAAGAACCCATATATATATATATCTATTTATTTATATTTAAATTTAAAAAATCAAAAATTTCCCTTTTTTAGGACTCCGTACCTAAAAAAAGAAACGGAAACTTATAAGATCACTTTTTTATTTACTAATAGTTACTCCTTGACTGCAGTTACACCTGGTGGTGAGTGATGACACAATCTAAGATGGAAGCAGACTAATCTTCAGGAGTAAAATGAAATCTACACACCTTTCGGTGTCTACACGACTTTGTATCGGAACGCTAAATTAAAGGAAGCGAAGGTACAGTACGTCTTTGCCGACAGGGTGGTAACTAGCCACACCCGAAACATCCCACCAGCCAGACCTGGACCATTAAAAATAATTTCCCTATCAGCCCTGTCACGAATTGGGACCAAAACTCTCTTTATAAATCATTGACCCCGTCTTATAAATCCACTGCACTTATCGATTTTCCACAGAGGCATTTAGTAGTAATCTTTAAAGATTCTAAAATAAATTCAAGTATGATACATAATTAATATAGGCACAAGAAGATATGTTATGAATATAGAATTTGTAAGTATCTCTTACCATCAGCAGATGTGCAGAATGTTAGCTGTGGATGGTACTTGTCCGTCAGCCTCTGGATTAGGTCTATTTGCTCGAAGGTCAATTGCACTGCGTCCCGATGTTGCGCATCGCAGGGCACGTATGCCGCCCAGAACTATATTAAAATAAATATATATTTGGTGGAAATGGTGAATAACTTCTTATGCAGTCAAGAGCACAATGACTACCTATATATACTACTATATATTGTAGTATATAGTAATATATATGTATTGATATACAGAGTGTTCCATACACACACAACATACTGTAGCACTGTAGAGTGCTACTTTCGGGATACTTTGCATAATATAAAGTATAAAGTTTATTCATTATTCAACTACCTCGTTGGTCCAGTCCTAACCTAAGTGATTTTTGGATCGTGAGGTTTTGGGTTCACATCCCGAAATACCTATTGGGCTTTTTAAAGAAATTTTCAGTAGTATTCCAAAGCTGGGAGGTTTAATCCTGTTAATATCATCAGACATATAGCGTATAAAAATTCATTTACAGTTAAAACTGTGAATGAATGGAACGATTTGCCAAGAGACATACGACAGTCTGTATCGTTAAACATCTTTAAAGATCGGTTGAAAACTACTACTTATCAAATATATTTTAATTTTTACTATATAAGTAGCTGTATATGTATGTATATTTATATAATATAGTATGTATATATATTTATATGTTTAAACAATTTCTGTATTTTTATTGTGTAGGCCCAATGTATCTGTAGGTATATTTCATTTTTTAATATAAATAATTTATTTTTATTATTGCACTATCCGTTTTCCATAACTTAAAGTACTTGAATGAGGGTTGTCTGGAGGAGATTGCTTTTAGCGATAAGACCGCCTTTGTACATTTAACTTTTGCTTTTGTTTTGTTTTTGTGTCTCTGTATCTTTTTAAATGTGCAATAAAGAGTTTATCTATCTATCTATCTAATATCTGACAGTGATTGTTACACAGTCAAACCTTATCCTTACCGAATAACATCTTGGGTCTATGAACCTCTGGATGCTGAAGAAATAATATGCTAATAAACTGGCTGATAATGCCAAAAACTATGTATTAAACTTAATATAAATAAACTAAGCTAACTTTTCCCGTTAAGTCTCTAGCGAAGGCTAGCTTAGAATGCATTAAGCTAAGGAGATAGTATAATATTGCGTAGAAGTTGGCATGGAAATATCAACTATGTATATTGTTACTTCAGCAACTTTACTAATATAAGAAGAAAAATTGTGATTTCCCGACAAGAGTTCAAGCCAATTTATTCCGTGTTTTAGCTGGTAGTTGATTTAATATCATGCACGAATTGCATTCCTCGCTCGCTTACGGAATATAAATGCGCATTCTTCGTACGCAGTGACATGTAATAGGAAACGTGAGTTAGTTACCGCGTTTAAACGATGGATATATTCTCGATCAAAAAATATTGTACACGAATAATTCATCTTATTAAAAAGATTGATATTCCAATGATAAAAAAATTTAATTTTTTATAAATGCTCTACAATGTAGCATCAAAGTGTTTTACGCCCGCCCCCATTAGGGCAGCGTGGTGAGACTAAGCTCCAAACTCCCTCTCTAATAAGGAAAGAGGCTTGTTCTGGTAGTGAGTCATTAAAGGGCTGATTATGATACAAACAAAAGTTAATTGTTTATTTTGAGGATTCAAATTAACGAAATGTTGGTGTACCTACGTGTATGTCAAATCTATCAATGATTGACCCAATTTCGTTTGCCATAGTGAAGGGGTATGTAGATCAACTTGCTTTACAGAGTAGGTATTAGCTGTTGCCTTCACATTTGTGCTGGTGTGTTTAGTAGGGTTGGGATACTTTATGTGTGACTGTATGCTATTGATGATCACTCTCTTTCGAACAACATCAACGCTTTAATTATTTAGTACTAGCAGATGACTAGCGACTCGCCCGCGAGAAATGTAGTGTATGTAACCTTCCCAGAACATGCAAGAAATTTTTAAAGATAAAATAAAATATATAAATATTATAGGACGATTACACACATCGCTATATAGCCCCAAAGTAAGCGTATTCGTAAGTTGCTTGTGTTATGGGTGGTTATATATATTATACATAAATACTTATAATATATAGAAAAACACCCAGACACTGGAAAACATCCATGCTCGTCACACAAACATTTACCAGATGTGAGAATCGAACCCACAGCCTAGGTTGCAGAAATAAATAAATAAAATAAATATTATAGGACAATTACACACATCGCTATATGGCCCCAAAGTAAGATTAGTTAGCTTGTGTTATGGGTACTAGGATAACTGATTAATATTTTATATATATTATACATAAATACTTATAATATATAAATAAACAGACACTACCACCCACAGCCTAGGACGTAGAAGCAGTGTCACTACCTACTGCGACACTTAGCCGTCAAAGATAGATCGGGTATAGCAGGCTATCCTTAAAAGATAAATATATGACATCGCGGACTTTTCTATAGTCTTAATAAAGAGGAACAATTCCTTCATAATTTGTTTTGTTATATCTCAAAGAGCAGAATTATCAAGATATTAGCTTTATAGAATCAAAACTGGTTGCTTAATCTTGTATAGTTTCTAATTTCCAAAGAGTCGATACTAACCTGAGCTGCGACGCGACCTTGTTTCAGTCGTGGTAAGTCTGTATGACTCCAGGAACTCGTAGCCCATGGAGATATGGTCCGGAGGTCTTCATCAAATCTGTATAAACAATAAGATTGCTATAGATTATGCTATTAAAAAATTGTATATTAGTGTATATATAGTTACTTAAAAAAAAGTAATTGTTTGAGTGTTTCATATAGTTAATTAGTAGTAGAATCTATACAGATAATAAAATAGGCAAAGTCAATTCTGTACATTAAATATTTTTTGAAAAAGTAAGTGGTGTGTTTTACATACGTGATAAGATAAAGGAGAATGCCAGATCCTAACCCAGAAAGACCACAAATTGTAAATATACTAAAAATATCCTATTATTATATAAATGTTTTACAATAAGCCATTTTTACTGTTGGACATCGGAATAAAATTATGTTAAAAAAAGTTATTAATCTATTTCCTTTTCGTTTACACTCTTTACGCATTTTTAAATCTTTATTGTTGCACTGGGTTCTAGCCATTTAAATCGTTTTTATTGTATTTTCATCAAAAGTAGGCTCTAAAAGGCTAATATCCAGATTCGTTTGGCCTGTTTAAAAATGTATTTAATGAAGCTTTGCGACTGTCATGTCAGTGTGACAACTATACGGAAATGGACGATAACCAACGTTAGGCTCGTGTCGAATACTCCGAGTTCTAGAGCTTTTAAATGTAATTTATATTAAATAGTAAAAAAAGTGCAATAAAATGATGCATAACACATTGTTGTACAATATGTTTTTATTAGTGGGTTAAAGTTCTATACATTGTCTGGCATTCTCCTTTCTGTTTGTCTGTTCGCTTATCACATTAAAACTACTAGACCGATTTTCATGCGGTTTTCACAGATAAATTAAGCTTCGCTCCGGGCAGGCTTAAGACTTTGTTTTATAGAGATCGGACGTAAGAAAAAAAGTAAGTATGTGTTCGCTTTTTAATATGAAATGGTAAAAAGTATATACATACATTGCTTAATTTCCGACATTGGAAGGTGCAGTCGTCGTAAAGCAACTCGTTCATACCGTTAACCTACTCCCTTACCAGAAATACGTTAGAGCTGCCCCTCACCCTAAAGCCGCGCGATCGAAAAATAGGACACAGATTTAGAATTGCCGCTGTACCTACTTATTATACATGGAACTCTTTGCCATGCATGTATTCTTACTACTTACTTTATATACCTTTCTACTTATTATTTTTAATTTTGTGACTATTTGGTCCTTGACTGTGATGTCAGCTGATGTTAAGTGACGAGTTTTAATTATTTTAAACTTTCTACTTTTTATTTAAGTTAACTTCAACTTGTCAAACAAATCGCTCGATATTTAATTTTGATTTTTGTCGTGTTTTACTGACTTTCAAAAAGGAGGTTTACAATATGACGCGTAGTTATTTGTTATCAACCGATTTTGAAAATTGTTTTTTATTTGAAAAGATATACTTTCTGATTGATCCCATAAAAATAAAAAAAATCGATTCACTAGCGTGGTTTTGAATTCAAAATGACCGGAAACTAAAAATTTTATTGGTGCTTATGGTCCTTACAATAGTATCAATGAACATTATTATTCGATGACGATGTTACCAGAAGGTAGGGAACTTACAGAAGGTAGGGAAGGAGGTTCTTAGTCATTTTAGTAGAGACTTTTTAGTGAAGTGATTCTAGGACACACTAAAACGGGAAAAATAATAATTTTGTAAGATACACAATAATGAAACAAAACAGAAAACAAAAGTGTAATGTGCAAATGCGGTCTGATCGATAAAAGCAATCTTCTCCACTCCCTCAGTGAAAGATTTAAGCCAAAGGAAACTGATAGTGCAATAATAAAATTATTAACAGAACTGTGATCACGGAACTAAATACCTAGTTTACATTAATGTGATTATTACAGTAATTCCAGTAATGTAAACCATTAATACGATTATCAGTATTAGTTATCAATAATTGAGACTTATTAGTCTTGAATTATTTGTTGCTAAGTTATGAAAACTTATATCATACACATACATATCTGTTCAATTATTATTAACATTTATTGACACTAAAATTAAATATTTATCACACTTTACGCGGCGCTTTTTATCACGGACAGAGATCTCTTTGGGTGAAATGGGTTGACCAGCTGTGGGGCAAGTGTGCGTTTTTCACCGAGCGACTGCGTAAAAACGTAGTCATTCATAACGTCAAATTATACAGAAAAAAAAGCGTTTACTCTCGCTATAACTAGATGGCGCTAGTAAAATTCCATATAAATTTGCGTTACGTTTTTACGCAGTCGTTCGGTAACAAACTCACACTCGGCACTCAGAGCGAGTTCAAGCGTACCACGTTCCATATGCTAGTAAAGATGACCACCAAGAGAAGCAGATGGAAAGCATGGACCCTTCGAGACTTAGAACCTACCAGGACCATAATCTTCATACTATGCACCATATCCCCTACTCTACAATGTAGTGAGGGCTGGCCCTGTAGTGGGCATGATGATTACAAATAAAATATAATTAAAATAAATTAATAATTTACATTATTTGTTGATTGTTATTGGAACAAAAACGCGACAATACATTACTAAACACGCAAACACTAATACTACTAACACAAAAAAAAACTAAACCCGTACCTGAAGTCTTTGATTTTGTTGTGCAAGAACTTTCTAATGTTCCACGGCAAGTCGTTGTGGCCGTCTACCAGCGGCGTGTCGTGCAGGAGCCGCTCCGCCAGTCGGAGTCGCTCGTGCAGGGGCGCGCCGGGCGGGGCCCGCAGAGCCAGAGGGCCTGCGACACACGCAGTGCCTGCCACCAGCACCAAGATGGCCACGCAACACCAGCGGCGGTGCCACGTTGTCAGTCCTGATAAATGTCGGTTTTTAGGCTCTTTAGAGATCGATACAGGATTTAGAAAGTATAACCAAGTATAACTTCCAATGCTACAACTGACATTTACCTTTACCTTTTCCAAGGAATTACTTTTATCACATAGTTACATTTACACTTTGAATGTGTCAATGAGAGATATCTATACTTGCGACTTTGATACTATAGCCACAAATTACCTAAGATTTTAGATTTAATAAACACGCGATTTTGTTATTCAGCTATTGGAATAATATGAAAAGATAACATTGACGGCTGGTAGAGACTTTTAAGTCATAAATTAAATATTTAAAGATTAAAAAAAAATTAATACGCCAGATGATTTATTGCAACACAATCGCAATTAATCGGCTAAACAGATTAAACTGTACTAACTGTAACTTTTTTTAGAATATTTTTTGTCAATTAATTAAAAACCATATCTAGTTATTTCAACTTGCCTAAAATATCTAAATAATAATTGCAGATACCAGTACGAGGTGTTAATAGTAATAATTAATGGTGTGACACAGTAACAGTAACCATATTGGTTAACCATAACAAACATTTTATATACCTCATAGTATTCGATAGCGTAAAAATGGATAGGGCAATTATGTATTAAATTATATCAGCTTGTGAATTTTATAAATCCGCTGAATCACTTTATAATCTGGAAATCGTTTAAAATATAAATTACACAGCGATTTAAATACTCCTTTTGCACAATATATCTTTTAAAAGATTTAATGAAATTTTTTGTCGTTCAGTAATGTATTTTCAGAAACTGCCTCATTGGTCAGGACCAACAAACTACTAACTTACTACAGGCAGTAGTCTTGGTTATAAAAAAGGTCCAGGGTTTTAGTTCAAACATGTAAGTTATTGGGTGTTTGGAAAACGCTGTCGGCACACCCGTGCTTTGGAGAGCACGTAAAGTCATTGATACTACGATGATTTTTCTACCTTCCAGTCGAGTATACAGTGAGGAAATAGACACTGTAATAGTGAACATATTACGGCACTAAAAATATTTTCAGTAGTAGTAGTCTTCAGTAGTCGTAAAATTAATTTAATTGCTTTGGTAAATTCGACAGGAAAGACATTATCATTAAAGGTATTTTCAATATTCCATCAAAATGTTCAGAATTTCCAAATTCAATAGCTAAATTAAATTTCGACTGCACTTGTACTAAATGCGTTTAAATTGATATTAAATCTAATGGCTCGTCATTGAGGTTGGATTGAATGGAAATTAATTTAAATAACGAATAAATGGTACCAACAGTCGGATAGACATAATTGAGCTTAATCGTCTAGATACCATTTAACTATTAATTTATAGTGAAACATATTAGACAGCGCATATATCAAAATCGATTTAGGTCGTAGCAATAGTCAGAAGCTCTCCGATAATCTACCCTGTACTTGTCAAGCCCAACATTATATAGTTTGCTCCGGGGTGGAAAGTTATAGACGGGTTGAAAATAGACACTACAATGTAGCCGCTACATATCGTTTTTATCCAGAAGCAACACAACTAAAAACTACACTACGCTTAACTTTTAAATGAAGTACATTTTTTGCAAACCTCAATAATTTCAACAAGTTAGCTTAGCTCGAGTTAAGTAGGATTTCCACGGTACAAAATTTGACATTCATTAAAAGAATCGCTAAAAGATGATATCAAGTAGTTTTGATCATTTTTTTTTTATATTGATATTCGGTTAATAATTCAATAAATTCTTTACTTAATTTATCTTATATTTTGCATGTAAATTTTGAAAGTGAAGATGAAAATATAGACGCCGATAAGAATTTATTAAGTAAATAGCAAAATAATTTTCTATGTCAGCTTACGTCAATTAATACTGTAAAATTTTACGTACCTATGCTTTACTACAAATATAAAATACTTGTCTGGGGGCGCAAAAATGTATGCCGAAATAAAAAGTACGTTTGTTAGTAGAAGAAGTTAGTTCTTTGTTTCTCATGACATTTTTATCAAAAGTTAAAAAACAATCATTAGGTATTGTAATATTTAGAGTAGACTCGTAAGCGAAACTTCAAAAAGAACTTATCAAATGATAAGACATTGCTGGACTCACTCGTATAAATACCTGCACAAATAATCTCAGGAATATAGAAAACATCAATAGAATGTTTTGTACAATTTCTCCTATCTACAAATACTCTTGACGTAGCAACCCTCGTGCGCAAATAGATAACACGATAAAACAAAATATTGCTTTAAGTTTAGATCCATTACTTATATGAGATTAAACTTCTTAATAAATAGAAACAACTATGTTGCCTCACTTTATCTCTGTGATTAAATTCGCAACCGCTAAATTATTTTTATACATATTAACGTTGGTAGATATTTTAAAATAAGAACACTGGGGATTATTATGATATACGATACGAGGTCGGTAGAGCCCCGGTATTTAGTTCCATTTTTTATTTGAAATTAAGTACATGGACAAAATTTGGCGACTCTCGAATAATTTATTACAAATTAAGTTTGAGCATCAAGCTATTTGAAAAGTGGAAAATAATAAAGTCAGTTGAGCTTTTCTACTAACGATTTACAACTCGATAGATCATCTTTCTCTACCATCTAGTACCATGTTACAGATAGAGAGAGAGATAGAGATAAATTAGGAAAAGTAAAGTAAGGCACCGGCTAATGTGAAGCTACGCAAACACTACGCGGCTACGACACGGCTACGCAAATGTTACGAATTCTAAAGAGATGGAGGTTTCAGCATAAAATATTATTATAATTTTATTTTAATGTAAATCCTTTCCTTTCTTATTTTATAAATCTCCATTTAACATGATATTTACATTTTAATAATCATTTTTAAGTTATCCCCTCTCCTACATGGAGGGAGACCTGGCCCTGTAGGAGACCGTTAATGGGCTGATAATGATGAGATAGACCTCTGTCGATTCTAATCGGCCGAATGTCGCAGTGGGTAGTGACCCTGCTTCTGTGTGTGGGTTCGATTCCCACATCTGGATGAGAATATTTGTGTGATGAGCATGGACGTTTTCCAGTGTCTGGGTATATGTAAAAATATTCATCAGGTATCATAGTACGCATAACACAAGCTTCTTACGCGTTGCTTTGGGGCTATATAGCGATGTGTGTAATTGTCCTATAATATTTATTTATTTAATTATTAAGCGTCCACGAAAAAGCTCAAGTCAAGCACTCCCATGTGCTTGACTTAAGCTTATTCATCCACATTTAATCATTTTTCTGATGAACAATGTATCGAGTATGTTCAAACTTTATAGGGACTAACTGCCGTCCATTCTCTCGTACAAATATTTTTTCGAACCCAACAGATTATACTAGACCCATATTATATTAGACCCATAATCGTGTCAATGTATTTTCTATTAATTTTTAAACTCTTGAAAATATAAAATAAATAAACATATTCATTTACATAAAAAACTCATTTGGTCATCATCATCATCATCTCCTCTCGTGTCAAAGTAGCTTTCCTACTAAGTGACAATATTTACAAAATAATGCGAAATAAAATCCTAGCAAAAAAGTTACTTACGTGAAGAATTGGCCGTGTTCGTTGAGCTGTGACTTGTAGTCGAAGTGCCGGGAGGGAGCCACTGGGCAGGCTTGCACGCGCTGCACGCGGGCGCTCGCCCTTGCGATCGTTCTGTCACGTCTGGAGCTGGAGTTGTTCGCTTTTTGCCCTAAGGACTCAATATTGTGTACACAGTTCGATGACTTAGTGGAATGCGCGGTGGATTTATAAGTCGGAGGTCCTGGGTTCGGTTCCCGGTTGGGCTAAATGAGATTTTCTTAAATGACACGAGTCTGACTCAGAGGCTTCGGCAATAGCTAGTTATCATTCTGCCAACAAAAACGTATCACCAAGTGATATAGCGTTCCGGTACGATGTCGTGTACAAATATAAAGGAATATAGATTTAATCCTATGGACTAACTTGTAAGGAGTACCTAACAAGTTAGTCCACTTCTATCTTAGATTGCATTATCACCTACCATCAGGTGAGATTGCAGTCAAGGACTAACTTGTAGTGAATTAAAAAAACCATTCTACAACTGCTATCTCTCTTTATATATTACCTAATTAACAAGATTTTAAGTCGATCTTTAGCAAAAAAACAGAACAACAGTAGTGATAAAAAATAATAATCGATATAGGTAAAAAGCGTATACTGTAAATGCCCCCTATGACGATCTCCGTGGCGCAATGGTATGCGCGGTAGATTTTATAATACGAACGAAGGTCCTGGGTTCGATTCCCGGCGGGGCAGATTGAGATTTTTCTTAATTTGTCTTGGTCTGGCTGGTGGAAGGCTTTCGCCGTGGCTAGTTACCACCCTACCCACAAAGACGTACCGCCAAGCGATTTAGCGTTCCGGTATGATGTCGTGTAGAACCCGAAGGAGGTGTGGATTTCAACCTACTCCTAACAAGTTAGACCGCTTCCATCTTATATTGCATCATCACTTAAGATCAGGTGTGATATCAGTCAAGGGCCAACTTGTAGTCGATAAAAAAAAATCTTACAGTAAAGATGCCATAGTCTTAGAGGCATTTCATAAACTTATAATTTCAAGTAGATTAGCATACGCCCGTGACTTCATCCGCATGTAAACCCTGTTACATTCTTTATTAAACTACGTATAAATCTTTTCCTTAAATGAAACCATCTATTGATGAAAACTGCATTTAAATTCGTTGCGTAATTTAAAAGATCCAAGAATACAGACGGCGGAAAGCTTCTGTGTTTTATATACTACGTTAAGATTATACATCCATTCTCAAGAACACTTGTTAGAAGGTACTTTAATTATGAGAGTAAATATTAGTAACCAAGTTTGTTGTTACTCTAGTATAATTTAATGCACATTCAGGAGAGAAGACGTAAACTAGTACGTACTTAGTTTACTGTGTTTGATGTATCTCATTTTAATAAAATAGTCAATAGTATAGTGTATTTTATGTAGGTACAATTTCAATAATATTAACACGCAGTATATTTTGTGTTGATACACAATTTTATAGTCTGGATGCTGGTATTCGTTTTTCAGTTAAAATGCTATATAATTTTTATTACAATGAATATTTTTTTAATTTCAGCTTTTTTGATTATCGTAATTTGATATTTTTTGTTTAATTTTTTTTTTATTGAGAAAGAATACAATAAGGAACTTAAGCTAACTTTTCCTTATAACTAAACAAATCATGCCCAATATCATTTGTTTAAATGATATTTTTGTTTTATATGCACGTATTTAAAAAAATTAAATATATACTTTACTTCTAGGAGCCGATAAAATATTTATTAAGTTTCTCTACTATAGCCAATTAACGACGAACTCACACACCGGGGAGTTAGATCTAGAAGGTGTCGTAAGTCGTAGCACTCAGGTATATGGGTAACAATCTCTTTTAAATTGGATCAGGTACGTCTCGGGTGGGAAATTTCGACTAGAAGTGTAGTTTTGAATACATTGAAAGTAGAACTGAAATAGGTTAATTGTATATGTGGGCCTTTACAACTGCCACAGATATACCTAATGTTTTATTCGCATACAAGCTTACTGATTTGAATATTAACGCCTACAAATATTTATCTTGAGAAAGAGTAATAAGTACACAAGTCAAAATAGATTACTAAAACTGTCCGATTTTTTAGATCATAGATCTACGTATCATAAATGTATGTAAGATTTATGATCTATCTTTCCATACAAATAGATAAAATTTATGTGTGTGTTTATAATTTTAAATTTAACAGCTTAGCACTAAATCCATATGAAATAATGAAAATTTGGTACATTTTCAAGGTATACTATGTTATAGGTATATAGGTTACCTATAAGAACATTTTTTGTTAATTTTGTTGTCTGTCTGCCAGTCTGTCTGATCCGGCTAATCTTTGAAACTGGCAGTTAAATTGCATTAAATACTTTTCTCTATGATAGTCAGAATCATCATGTGGCATAGGTTAACTTATATCCAGATATTCCCACTGGAATAGGAACAACTCGAGTAAAACCGCGGCGCACGCCAGTTTTGGAATAAAAGAGTGAAAACTGAATATTAGTAGGATTTCAAATGAGAGTAGGTAACAAAAATTAGATACTTGATATTCTTTTCTATCCGTTTCTATATCTGTTCGCCCCAATTTCAGAAACTAATCAACGGATTGCCATGCGGTTTTCAAAAGTTAAGTAAAGTTTGAAGCAACATGTAAGTGCTGTATCATTCAGATGTGATGTAAGGAAAAGTTATTGGAGAGTAAAAGAATTTCTCACGGACGGAGTCACGAGCCTCTGCTAGTACTAAATTTTTTAAGTTTAGAAAATATTTAAATAAAAAGCAAATATAACTCACATGTGCATCGTAAAATATTGAGGGAATTCTGTTGTCGCGGTGAGTGTTGCAGGTACAGAGCGCGTGTGCAGTGCGCGCAGAACTTCTTATTACTTTATCGGGTTCGACAAATGTTTGCGTATCATCCACAACGTCGTTCTGCAAATTTCTCGAGAGAAAAGCATTTTCGTCTTGCAGCCACGTCTCGGATACCCGATCTCTAAATCTATCGCTGGGAAACTCGTTACACGACAGCTGTCTTCTAATACTTCTACAACGACTTCGATTATCGAGAGTTGAAAATTTAATCAGAGGCGAATTTCTAACGGCGTGTTCATCGTTATTTTCAAAGTTCCTCGGGCGTACGTTATTCTGCGATGCGAGATCCTCGTTACAATTTCGAAGCCGGTCAAAACATTGATCGATGTTAGAAGAAAAGTTTTCGTACGTCGTGATATTGTTTTTTAGATCGTCTTTTGATTGAAGGCCTGAAGATGAGAAAATGCCACTTTGAGTATCCATTTTTCTATGTGATTTATCTACAAGCGATAGCATTGATAGCCTTTTTAGTGAGTTCGTTGAACTGGATGCCATTTCTGCTAATTGAAGTGAATTCTGTGGCTTTTTACTGATCGGTTCGGCTTTGACTTTTTTCAAATTGGATAATTTCCTTTTGATTTTTTGAACGAGTGTGTTGTTTGGGTCGTATGAAATGAATTGTTTGGAAATATATCTCGATACACCTACAGTTTTGCTTTTATAATGCTTTCTGTCTAAACTGCGATGAGATCCTATGGCTAAAGTACTTCGTCCCGTGTCTCGTTTAATCCTTTCGATGTCGTATATATTTAGAGTGTGCCCGCGCTGTTTAAAAGAGTCGCGATAGCAGTTTATGTAATTGTTCTGGCGTATATTACAATTGCAAACCAAATCGAAATCTTTTTCCGATATAGGTTGATTGATACAGCGTTGCTGTGCAGCGAGAGCGAGGCAAGCTTCGCAATCAACTCCGAGCAACAGCTCGAGACTAGTGTTTCTTATGAATCCGTCACTAAAAGTTCTCGATCGGAAGTGTGCCGCGTGTTGGCTGATTTGCGACTCGTACTCGGAGGGGCAGACGGGCTCCACCGCACTGCTGGAGCCTCCGACCGCGCTCTCGTCGTCCATCATAGTAGCGGCGTCACGGTTCACCTGTATGACGCGCGGCTGGCGGAACACTCGGCTGTCACTCCGGACTGAACACCGTGACGGCGATGGTGAGGGACGCTTGAAGCTGTCCACATGAATCATGGCTGCTTTTACTTCCGACAAGCTTGACGTGATGGCATCCTATATAACAAAATCATATATTATTATTATTTATTTTTATTATAATTATATAAAGACGTAATTAGATCAGATTTGATGTAAATACGATACAAAAATTAGAAGTAACAAAATAATAAATAATTATTATTTATAGGCCACTCAAATTATATTTGAGATCAAAATTTAAGATACACCTTTTGCATTTTGAATATAATATAAGTCTACTTAAACAAACTAAAACAATGTGTGATGGTTATAATGTTTGCAACTTTCGGCAATTGTAGGGGAAAAAAAATCGAAAAAGTGTCTTTTTGCAATTACTTGAAAACGGTAAAAGTTAGATAAAAAAGTTTCAAAAAAAAATTTTAGAGCTTAAAATTTTACAAAAGAAATATGTAAGACTATGTAGTAGGTGTAATGTTATTTTGTATATAAAAATTTGATAGTATTCAATACTTATTTTATTAGAGTATATTACATTGTGTTCATTTAACATGATTACTTATTTGGTAAACCTTTCGTATGCGCATAATATAACAAATGGGTACGTGACAATGTTCATGTAAATATTAATTTACCTAATAGCAAATAAAGGACTTGTTTACAAACTACAACAAACAGCAAAGTGACGTCAGTGAACTGCGGATTTTGTATAGATTAGCCCAAAATATACAAATAGGAGATGCATTGTAATATTTTCACGCAGCTTCGAATAAAAACGCGCACTACTGAATTTTCGTTTGTTTCTTCAACAAATGTACACAACTTGACGCTGAATAGTCCAAAAGATCGATGGAGAGGTCTTTTATACAAATATTGTCTCGACTAACATACTTACGCACTTATTTCGTTCTGAATTATATTATACTATACATCGGTCTATTAACGGGTCCGCGTGGAATTAGTTATTACGGCAGCCTAATTTTTCTAAGCTTTGAATGTCATATTTATTAATATCTAATCAACTGCCTAAGAAATAGGTCTTAAGCTTTCAAAATGAAGATACTTACATACAATTTCATTTTTCACATTTCATCCCCCCTTTAACCAACCCCTTACAACCCTTTTTTCGCAATTAAAAGTAGTCTATGTCCTTTTTCTGGCTCTAGACTTACTGTGTACCAAATTTCATTTAAATCGGTTCAGTAGTTGTAGAGTGAAAGCAAGACAGACAGACAGAGTTACTTTCGCATTTATAATATTAGTTAGGATTTACATCGGTCTATTAACGGGTCCATTACAGGGCCAGGCTTCCTTCCTTATTGGAGTGTCACGAAGTCCTGGGTTGAATCCTTAGCCGAATGGTGGAATAACTCTGAGATTTTTTTTTTCAAAGAGATTTTTAGTATCTTCTGAGCCAGGAAGTTGGTGGTGTTACACCAATGCCCCGGAAAGCACGTTAAGCCGTCCGGTGTCTGATTTTCAAGAATTATTTATTTTTTCTGTCGTTTCGATTGTTCAACTATACATAAATATGTACTAACAAGATTATAACAATAGTAAGAGTAGCTGCCGTGAGATACCTGTCAAAAAGTCACCTGAATTGATAAGATCGATCTGAGAGAGATTTCCGAGTTTACTTTGAGTGAATTTGCATTTCTACGGCAGTCTGTCAAAGAATTATGACTTTTGGAATTACTTTAAAATTCAGGAATAAGATGCAAATAGTTGTCCTTTTTAAATTTATTAATATTTATTTTTAACTTTAATTATCCCAGTTTTGAACTTACCTAAGTATTCATATTTCAAAATAAATTTTTAAATTGTTATCATAGCATATTTATGAAGTTGTCATAGCATATTCATAATTTACTTAATATTGCAAATATTAAGTAAATTATATTTGTTTTTACTATTAATAAATATTTATTTCTATGTACATATAGTTAAGTCTTTGATGGAAATATTTTAAATAATTTGCATGGCATTTTTTATCAACTTATGCAATTATAATTATATATTTTTATTTCTTTTTCATTTTTTTTTACAAGCGTGTATTTCAAAAAGTCATTAAAAGTTCTAGTATTTATATTGGAAATAATAAAATGTAAAATATTTTTTTTGTTGGGAATTTCTTTATGCATAGCTTAAAATATATTGCTAATAACTTCAAAACTTACTTGTCGTTGGTAATACTTAGCACGTAGAATTACAATAAAAAACCTTAATATTAAGTTTTTCATTTTTATTTATTTTAACTTAACTGAATATTTTACAACATACCGATTACAATAGGAATAATCAAATTAGATAGAAACGTAACGAATTTTCTAACAACTCAAATCAAGAAACGAACAAACCACGAGTAAATAAATCCAGAGTTGCCCGCTAAAGATAGTGTGAAATTCAATTTATGGCGCTACCTGTTCCACATATTTTTTAATTTCATTTTACGTCTACCACAGAAGCAATATAATTTACCCAGAGTTAAATGTAAAATGTTTTAGCCGTTTTAATGATTTGATAATTTTTCATGTACCCATTTTTGCGTTCATTATCATTAAATTACACGCGCGGTGGCAAAAGAATGGGGTTTTGTTACGCCAGAAAAGCTGGTCTAACTATGCAACGGCAACATTTTAAGAATAAAATTCTTTTCATTCGTATTTTATAAAAAGAAATGACGAGGGTGGATTTTTGTTTATAAATTACAATGAGACACATTTCATTAATAATGTTTTGCCATTTCGTTGAATGCTAAAGTACGTGCCGAATGGAGCATTTACTTAACTATAAAAGCCTAATAAAAATGTCATGTCATTTATTTTAAATGTTAAACAGGAAATTACCCCTTAAGCTCGTAAATTCAACATTGTTTTGCATATATACGCAACGCATAGATATCTTTGTTTCGGCGATATTAGTTACTGCAAATCTTTTTTGCTACTACTGCCTACATTGTTTTCTATGTAAAGCACTGAAGTAACTTTGTACTTTAGAAACTAAAACATTTATGGTGTTTTTTTATTGAAAGTACTTTCGCGATTCAAGTTAAGCAAACTCCTTGAGCATACGAGTATTTTGTTTTAGCACAGTTGCAGCATAACGTACAGGTATACTTTATTTTTCTTACTACATAGTTCATTTTGAAAAATATTGTAAAGAGTATGAGGACAATAATGCAAATGGGCAAAGCCAAAAGGCAAGCACTTTTTTAGAACAAAAGTTTTGTATTTTAAATTTTAATGTTAATGTTTAGAAAGCTTTACGTAAGTTAGCGATAGCGATACAGCTGAGTAATATTTTACTTCGCTACATTGTTACGATATGGCCATATTATGAATGGTATTATTATGTGTGGATATTTATGTATATATTTTTAAATATCTTCCATAGATTTATTGTCCATTCAATCTATGAAACATGTAGCCTCGGGTTCAATTTCTGCTTCAGGCACAAAAATTATATTATAATTTCTTTATTTTTCGTTTTTATTGAAAAGTGTTACCCACACTTTAAGAATTATTTATATTTAAGAATAAACATAATATCAAAAATTGCAGATCCGACGGGATTTGAACCCGCGTCTCTCTGGCAATCCGGGCACTTAGAGCGCCTTACCGCTAGGTACGATGACGTCGGTACCAAAATTTTGCTTTTATATTATGTTTTTGATATTCAGGTATACGGTCTGTAATGCCATCTATAGTATGAACTGAACATGTTACAATACTTTTTAAGGCTCATATTACGAATGAAGCTCTTCAATTTTAAGATGAGATATTCATATTTTATTCTTTTTTTAGTTTTTATTGAAAAGTGTTACCCACACTTTAGGGATTATTTATATTAAGAATAAACATAATATCAAAAATTCCGGAATAATCTTAAATACTAATAAAAATATAATATTAAAAATAAGTCCAACAACCTTTATAAGGATGACGAAAAAGTCGTCTACTGGTCCGTCAGATATGATTACTTAAACTGTCGTCAGTCTCATATTTCCTAAC
Source organism: Mycalesis mineus (assembly GCA_034621355.1). Classification (NCBI taxonomy): domain Eukaryota; kingdom Metazoa; phylum Arthropoda; class Insecta; order Lepidoptera; family Nymphalidae; genus Mycalesis; species Mycalesis mineus. Next base: position 10,170,576 of record CM067883.1, on the reverse strand, counting down.
TCTATCTTCTCAGTAAATTTTGTTGTAAAGTTAGCTATAGCGGAAGGCAGAAAGTTTTTAACAGAAGTAGATTTAATATAACTTATGCATGGATTTGCCGACTGCTTTCAACAAAGTGGATCATTGGAGTTGCAATGGACTTTAACAGCTATTCTTAAAAGATTCGGTATGTAATAAATACTAATTTAGGCACTTTCTTATTAGATGTTCTCAGGTAAAGTCGTGTTTCGTCTGCAGGTAGAAATAACATAAATAATTTTAAGCTGATTAAATAAATGTAAACATAGTTAAATTAATAACAATTAAGGCTAAGGCTATGCTAAGACTGTTATCACACCTGATGTTAAGTGATGATGCAATGTAAGATGGAAACGAGCTAACTTGTTAGGAGTAAGATGAAATCCACACCCTTTTGGTTTCTACACGACATCGTACCGGAACGCTAAATCGCTTGGCGGTAAGTCTTTATCGGTAGGGTGGTAACTAGCCACGGCGAAAGCCTCCCATCAGCCAGACCAAGACAAATAAAGAAAAATCTCAATCTGCCCCGCCGGGAATCGAACCCAGGACCTCCGTCTTATAAATCCACCGAGCATACCACTGAGTCACGGAGGTCATCAAATTAAACTAAGAGGTGGGATTTAAATCATAGAAATCTAGGGTTTGGTGCCCGTCCAATAATATATGTAGTGGTAGGGTTAGACAGAAAAATGTCTATATGCAAGATATATTAACGACGTCCCCTTGCAAGGTATGAAAACGAATAATATAAAATAAAAAACACCACTAATTTATTATGTTGTAAAACGAAAAGAAAAATATGAATTCTTCGCGGGCATTTAAAGAAACAAGTAGAGTTAAGGAAAATTTGTTTACTTTGGGCCCTTAGGGACTCGTGCCTCAAAAAATGGGCGGTTTTTCGTCATGTTTGTTTACGGCGTTGATGTTTTACTAGTAGACCTAAATTTAGGAGGGGTTACAGTAATACTCATCATGATTAACATGACTAATATTTGTAGAAAAAAAAGTCGGTTAATAATGTGACATTGAACGTATACATTCGTTTGAACATAAATAAACTGGTATTAGAATCTGCTTTTATACTGATTGTACTCGTAAATAGATATAAAGTAGACCTGTATTGTTAGGTTATATCCATATATCATTCCATTAACGAAATAATGGAAGCGAATAGCAGGTTGGATAAAATGTAGAAGGGAGATATTTTGTTGTAGCCTTCTAGGTAAGCGGTCATTTGTAAGCAGCCGAGAAAAATGCTCACTCAGCCAGAAAAAACAATCATGAATGGTGAGCTTTCCGTGCCTTTGGTTGTTCACATCTTTCGGGCCTTGCGGAGATATCGTACTTCAGCATAATTGGGGTTTAGGAGTGACTGTGACTCGCCAATAATTGCCGAGGGATTATTAAACCTTTTAACATTCATTGGCGCTATTTAAAAATATAAAAAGTGATTTAGGTAATGATAACCTAATGTAAAGGCGATTGCTTGTGTGTGTAAGTATGAATATTTGTTTATTTTTCACGTAACTAACAAACTAATTCATCTGAGGAGATATATATAAACTAGACTAGGAACTCCTTCTTGAAAAAATAAGCCACATCTAATGTGATCAATATTTATTTTCCCCACCAAGCGTTAGGAGAGAATACGACAACAGTCTAACGTGTGGATTTCAAACATCTTGGTGTGGATTACCAAGGCCCCCTTGGTACCAAGTACTGTGGTACAGGTGTGGTTCACGCTTTTTACCTTGAAAACCTAAGAAGTAGATAACAGTAGCGGCCTCACGTCTCATATTTCACTTTTTTGATTTTATGGTATCGGTTTTATAAAAAGCAAGTAACACTTTTGTGTTGTGGGTATGTTTGTGCCCAAGGGGCAACTCAAACCTTTGTGGTGTGTATTGGAAACGAAAATAAAGTTCTTTGTACGTGTTCTTGGTATATCAATTACGCAACCCTTTACTGGTGTTCGTGTTTTTACAGTTTTTTCTATGAAAGAAGAGGCATTGAATAAATCCTTATGTATATACGTAGTAGTGAAATTGTAATGGGATGTATGTTTTACATCTCTTCTCTCTATAATAGGACATTATATGGCGTTCAGTAGTTCAATAAAATCAAAAGCACTCTATAATGAGCTTCGCAAGGCCTAACCGCATATAAGAAATTATTGAGCTTGAAAAGTATATTGATGATATGAATTTGTTAAAGTACAGCCACAGATAGAAGAAACTAAATTTAGACAGAGAAATATATGAATAAGGCAATGGAAGCCCAAAAACCATAATAGTTATGATGAAAAGGGATCAGCTTAAACTGAATGACGAGATTATTTCTCTTCATTCAGCATGGCGGCCCTTTGTTACCAGTCATAGGTTTTATAGATAGTGTAGGCGCATGAAGAGAGAGTCGTCTATGTTTGTCACATATTGTTTCACTGATTTGAAATAATTACAAAGATTTTACGCGACTCCAAATATAATGTAAGCTAATTTAACTTGTAATTATCATCAATCAACAATCAAGTGATGGGCTTTAAAGGTTCCAGTGTCAATAATATAATACCGCAAATCCACTTGGTGGACACACTTCGGTAACAAGCTTTTTTCAAACTCAGAAGCAAACAATTTTTAACCTAAGAAAAAAAAACGGAGAAGGTTCTCAATTCGACACGTATATCGGAGTCGGTGCCAGCCAAGGTTTCTACTTTAAGGACATCACCTAGAACCCACAAACTGCTTTACTATGTTAAATAAAGGTTGCTGGCACCGACTTCATAGATATGTTCAAGTAAATTAAAGCAACTAAATGACACAGTTATTTTTTACTTCTTAGCGCGTTTTGAGTCGGTTCTATTTTTTGTAAAAAAAAATTTTATAGAAAAAAAAAGCACTTTGAGTCTTAGTAATAACAGTATACAGTATATAAAATGATTATTTTTGTGTTTCTTTTTTGCTAGTGTTGTAACATCGAGTTCGCGATCACGTCGTATTTTAATTTTCTGCGGCGTACATTTCAATAAAAGGTGATGAGGATACTTCTAATTGGAAGTCTTGTTTTTATAATTAAAAAAATAATGTAATAAAAGTGAATATAAAAGTCAAGCTTATATCATGAAAAGAAAATGCTATATTTTCTTTAATTTTTAGAGCATAAGCTCTTAAGATATCCCGTACAATAATACTACTTTAGTTTCTGATGTTTTATCATAGAAATTCAGCTGCTTCTTGAGGATTTTTATAACATAAAAAATACTAAAAATTCAGAAAAAAATTGTGTAACCATAGAGCAGACTCTATGTCTATACATGGTAATTTTCTAAAAAGATAAGCCCAGGTTACGCGGGAAATTGTGTAAAATGTTTTCACGCCCTCATGTGTATGGTACTTGCTTCGTAAACAAGAGCAATCGATTTGGAAAAAATACTAGTATTTAAACAGATCACAGATAATTTTATTTACTTGGTTAGACGGTGTAAAAGTATTTAATTCTTTAGGTAACATAGTGTCCCTCTCGTAAAATAAATAAAACAACGCAAGGAAGTATCGCAGATGAATTATGAGGCCACTTAAAATTAAATAATTATGTAAGCAGTACATTGAGAGCAAAATAAGTTACTCTTATTCTACTATTTAGTAAGGCTGGAGCGGTATTTGAATGAGAACACCCGCGGAGAAAACAAAGAAAAAGGAAAATTTTAAATGTTTTTTAAAGATGAATGTGTTTTACGTAAGTCCCGTTAATTAGCATAATATCTATGGAACCAGGCGACTCGCATTATGAACTATATTCAGTACTTGCATATTAATGGGGTCTTAGTGCGTTTCAATAGAACATTGTACTTATATAAATAGGATTGTTATATAAAAAGTTGAACTTAACTAAGAAAAACTTTAAGACGTAATGTTTTTAATCTATTAACATTTGAATATTAATAATAGACTTTCGGCAAATAATAATTTGAGTAACAGGCAAATTCCTGGTATCCTAACCTCAATATTTATACAGGAAGTAACATTTTACATTTCCACGAATACTAGATAGAATAAAAAGAATTGATGAATGTATGGGCCCGGTTAGAATACCGTAATACTGGTTGGTAAAAATTATATATAACCTCAATATACCAATTACAACATAGAATATTTTGATTGCTTCTTTAAAAATGACTGTGGTTTCTCCTGCACACAAGAAGATGGACTGTAAAATTGTGAATGAACAATTGTAACGTTTCTTTCTACATAGAGCAGCAGTCTTTTTGTAGTAGAATTTGCTTTGCTCATCGAAAGTCTTGACTTTTCCGTAAAAATATCCGCATATAAAGTCTTTAAATAAGGGAATGTGGTTTAATCTTTTTTAAAAAAACTTATTTTCCAAAAATGCTAATTTCATCATAATGAATATCAATGATTTTTATTCATCACCGAACGTGATTTACAAAGGACTATTCCATGTTAATTACTTCGGTCGCTCAGTGGTTAGCCTGTTTGGCTACGGATCACGTGGCTGGGTAAAAAGGTTATTTTGTTTCCCTACTTTAAAAAAACGAAGATTTTGTAAAGGTAACAAATAGGTTGTTATTTACTTCATACGTGAAGATTGTTATGTTAATATTGATATGTACCGATATAAAATATAAATCTTTAGCTCGCTAAACCGCGTTATAGTAGCGTGATGGGTCTAAGCATTAGATTCCTGTGTTCTGCAGTTAAGTGATAAATAGAGAAATAGCTGTAACTAAAGTTCCCTACTTTATTTCGATGACTCGCCAGGATGTAAGGAAGCATTAAGAGGGTTGTGAATTGGATCTGTAACAAGGGTTGGATTCCTTTTGATTTAAACGTTCTTCTGGTATAATTGTTAGTTGCAAATTGTTTTGATTCTCACCAGTTTGGTATATTGTGAGTGATGGATGATGTTGCTTTATTGTAATATACTAGGAAATGTGTGAAACTTCGTCTGCATGTATTATATTGAACCCTCGTCAATATTGACCCGAGGCAGGGATGAGCATTTTTCACAATGGATTATGGTTCGTGGAATTATTATTAAGAGCTACCTTTGTTCTCTTGTTGGTCCACTGTATTATTCTTTGTCGAACAAAATACCATTTCTTTATTATAAACAATAAGAAAAACATCATATATCTTCCGAGTAAACAGGAAGTATTTCTTGTAAAGCGAAATGAAAAATAATAATAATGTAAATAATGTTAGCGACGCCCTAACAGGGCCTCATGTGTATTTATATGCACATTAATGCTCCAATAAATGAATGAATGAATGAAAATATCAATATTTTTGAAACATTCAAAATAATATGAAAATGATTATGATAGCTCATGTGGTTTAATAAAAAGCGTTTTTCATAAACAATAGATTATCGATATATCGATTAAAAACGAAACATTTTATTTGAATTCATATTTTTCGTTTCTATTAGTTGTTACAAAAAGTGTTTCATTAATTATGAGTAGAGATATGATACTCACTTCTTTGTTTTTACAGTATTAAAAGAGTTAGCCAAGAAAGTATAAAGTTCAAAAATGTGAATGTACAAACTTTCCTATTCTCAATTTTGTAAACCTAATTTAAGCAGCACCGACCCTTTAAACAGGGGACTAAAATTTCTTAGAGGTTTAATTAAAAAGATTTTGACAAACCAACAACAGCATAGTGCTAGTCGCTTTGAGATTTCCCGGGTTCGAGACCCATGTAACATTTATTAAATAAGGTTTCATAAGGGTAACAAACCCTTACTTCTAGCTGGTAAAAGGTGTTTGTTCATTAAATTAGAACTGTTTAAATACTGCACGTAACCATTATTCCACTGAAGATATATTGTAGAAAGTTTGTCAAAAGCTAAATAGCCAAAAAATAAACATTTTAACATATTATGTAGAACTTGTCAATCTCTTGAGGTGTTTACGTTTATCCCGCCTAATTTTATAATAATAGTACGTACGAAGAATGAATGAAAGAGGTTCGGGATTACAAAGAAATAACTAAAGTAAATAACTTCCATATTTCTAATTACAGGAGCAATTAATAACGGATCAAGGTAAAAGCATGACGTCGTTCAAGTGTTATTACGGCAAACAAAGCGGTCGTTTCAGCCTGCCTCACATTCCTGTTTGACCAGGTAAATTCCTAGGCCTTCTTGATTAATATTGACTGGCTTTTAATTAAAATTGAAGTCTCTTAAACAATGCTCTATAAGTGTAAAACATATTATATTTAATTAAGTATATGTACCTGTTACCTTTTTAAAAATAAAAACCATTCATATACGCGATTATTTAGTGTGTTCAAATTTTATATTCAAATGTGTGTATTTAGGATATCATTTAGTCAAAAATGTATGTTCTTAGGAGAAATAACCTGTAATGGGCGATGAGCAGAATGGAAAAAGTTTTGAGTTATTTATTTTTATAACCAACTTAAACTAAACTAAATTTACTTTTTACTCGATACAAACTTATTCATAAAGAAAAAATGTGTGTAAGTAAACTCACTATCAATAACAATAAATACAGTATAAAATTTAATTCACAAAAAATATACTTGTTAATTAAGTTATTTTACAAAATAAGTAAGTAACTTTTAATAAATACTACAAAAAACATTTTTTCATTTCGAACGTAACATATTAAAAAGTCACGCATTAAATTTTCCTAACATAAAGTTCAACTTTTTAATGTAGGAAACAAATGTAACAAAAAAATACTTACGCTAAACAATTAATTTAGCACTGAAACAGCACGACGAATTACACAAACAAGTTTTCACTGGTGTCTTTCATGGTGTACCAACGTGACATTAGTCTCGTCATTTAACACACAAAAGGGGATGTATTAATGGCATGCTTTTAAATAGCTGTAAAGGCGAACCCGATGTAGCGGGTGAAAGGCTACGAATCCGTAGCTCGAGTGAGCTACGCGCGCGCTACGTGAGGCTACGCCGGGGCGGGCGGCCCGAGCGAGCGACCGCGGGGAACGCGTGGGCCGCACTGGGTCCGTCCGCTGTTAGCTGCGATTAATCCATACAAGGGAGACGAGGAGGCTGTATTCACCGGACCGGAGGACGGTCGGGCGACGAGCGCCGACTGCCGCCGCCGCTGGAGTCCGCCTCCCGCCGCCGTTGCGTCGTGTTGACACAATTTTAAAATAGTGTCACATCTAGGTAATTTTTAGGGATTGTGCAGCGACATGCGTTCCACCCTTTGCCGTTTTTATATATTTACTTATTTCAGGAAAACCGCAACAGTCTGTAGGATAACAGAGTATGAATACCCAATTTGTGTATTAACAATCTTAAACATAGATCAACCAAATAAGTTCTAATAATAGTAATTATTCTCGTTTAACTAAACACTCAATCTGTTATGGTACAATCATAACAAATAGCAACTTGTGTGTAGGTAATTAATTTTCCGTTTTACAACACCTAAAGGGGCGAGTGTTAACACGTTGAAAGTTTACATAAACACAAATATCATTAATCATTCGAAATAGAATGGAAACGTACAACTACATAATAATATATCACTGTAACGAGAGTGGGATATTTGTCTCACAGGAGAATCATGTTCATTACAGCATTTTAATATGTGGCCGATAATAACTAAATACAATTATCATAAACTCGTAATATTGTTGAAGACATTGCACTTGTAAGTACCTACTTATATTATTATCAGTGTTATTAAAACATTATAATGGTATGTGATCAATTGATCCAGGTCAGTCAGTATGCGTTAGGTAGCCCAAAGACTGGTGCTCATTTGGCGCAAAGGACAAATCTTATCATCAAGAGCGTTTAATAATGTGTGTAAGACTAGACTTGGAAATAAAAGTTTTAGAAGTTTTTTGTTTCGACTATTTTATAATATTAATTTATAAGTTTCCAGTCGACATCCAGTGGTCGTGCTGCTGTTTGTTCATTTATAATTTTTTATAATTGCGCTACCTGATAAAATAAATGTTTTGCATGACAGCGTAATGTCATATGTTGTACGTATATAAAACAAAGTCAAGTTAAGTCTTACAATTTATTCCTGCTGAAGAGCTGAATGGATTTGGATGTAATTTGAAAAAACGCGAAAGTTCACTAGATAAAAGTAAAATCCACGTATTTTTTTTTATATTCTATGTAAGTACCATTATTTGTAAATGTACAGAATTACATTCAATTAAACAGAGGACCCGATAGAATATTAAATAAGTATTTGAACGAACATCCAACATATTATCGTGTTGTTAAGATGTTAAACGTACGTATACAACATAAATTTTTGATAATTGCTTCCGAATTGTTTGAGATAGGATCGACAGAGGTTGAAACGGGACCCAGAATATTACGGACAGGGACATTATTATCACTTTAAAAATACCAAGAATATCTTTCCATTTTTTGTGGCTTGTTTATGAGCTTTATGTACAGCTTTATATGCAGAGTTGATTTAACTCGATTAAAAGTCTAAAATAATTATGTAAAACTAATTTTAAGGACCGTACATTCAAGCACCCACGATTTGTTACTTAATCAAAGCTGAACGGGTGAACTATATCTAAATGAAATTTATTCCATGTTACTCCAAACTATAAACTAAAGATATATATACAGGTATACAAAGCACAGCTAGCACAGAAAGTATAGAAAATAATAAAATAAAATTCAACTCGTATGGCATTGTAATACATTGTACAAAATGATACTTTTTGTTGCAAACAGAATCAAATATCTGTTTGGCGTAAACGCTCTGATGGTACATCTCAAAGCCGTTCCGTAGAAAAGAAGAAATGAATTTTTCACAATTACTTCCGACTTGGTTGAAATAGGACCGCCCAGAGGTTGGGACGTCAAACGAGATTAGAGGCATAGATATTTTGTTCGGTGTTGCTGCTTCGAGTATAACAATAAATAACGTCCACGTGACCAGTTTATTAGTCGCTGCATTATGTAGGTGTGGTCGAGAAAAATAAGATATTAGATTAAAAATGACCGATATTTTTTTGCGGATGAACCTTTCCAAACGCGCCCTCGGAAAAACGGAACGTAAAGCAGGATATATATACGTTTCTTTGTCATAATTTATTTGAATTCGAGTTATGGGACGCGAGACATGTTTGTTTATTGACCGAATCCTTTTTATCCCAATGGCTTTTTCTCCGTGATTTAATGTTTGAAAACTTGCACATCTGTTCCATATTTTTAATAATATAGGTTATGTTTTTATTCTACCTTTAGTTTTTCAAAGATAATCAAGCCGCGAGTGGCCCATATATTTTCCCCATTACCCGTAGTCATATAAAACGTTGAAAGGTTCCATTAATACGACGGGGCTAATGGAGTGATTTGACATCATCAATTAATCAAAGAAATATTATACTTTATCATAATGGCCTAACCAGCAGCGCCGTGCACGGTAATTTCATCAAATAAGTACTAATGAGGTATATGTTACAAAGTGGACAAATGCTTTTCCGATATTGATGCAAATACTTTTGCGAATATTTAGGACAGATTTCACGCAATTAGTTCTTTTACGATGATATTAATTAGCTTAATAGTTACTGCGTGATAGCGCAACAAACAAACTAAATTTTGAATTTGTGATATTGTTATAATTATTGCGCTTATTTAGTTATTGCATATATGCAAATGTATTTTAATGTATTAATGAAACAGCGCCGTACTAAGTGGAAAATTAAATTTATTATCATTGAATCCTTGGCTAAATACCAAAAAATAAAACACGAATAACAATTACAATATAATGAATGTAGATTCATATATTTCACATGTGTTGTATACATGTAAGCTACTTAAACAGAAAACACAAAAATGTAGTTTATTTACACGAACTTTATTCGCCTTCAGAAACTTCATGCGAATTTGAAAAATTAGCCATTTTTTTTGTTTTGTTTACAAGAGCTAAAATGTACAACTGTGTAAGTACTGTCCTTGTTGTAAATTTATTGTTGTAACATTATTATTTTTCCATTCCTTAAACATGACATACAAATGTATTAATGCCTAAATTTTTTTTGTACTGAAATCCTCCTTGCGAAAAATTTGAGGTTTGGTTATACTGTTATACCGTATATAACTTAATGTCTTAAGAACTTTATAAAATTGCTATACTGCTCTTTAACTATGCTTGTACAATAGAAAGAAAGCTAGTGACAGCCAGCCTTTCGTTATTTTAAAAAAACGCTGAAAATACTTTCAGACTCTTAGACTATAATATATAACAGATACTGTATGTATATAAATCAACACCGTAACACAGTTACGTTTCCATGTCAATACAGGAGTCAGCTTTGTGATCGGATACTGTTTTGATATTCTTGGATATGAAAAATTGAAATCAAAGCCTTTTATGACAAATCAAATAGAGATTGTTCGATTATCGACTTAGGAATTCATATTTCTTTCTTCACTACTTTACTTAGTTATTAATACAAAATTGTTAACTATACGCTATAATAAATAACGTAAACTACGAGTACTAAAATACATTTTTACATTCATTTTTATTATTGATGAATTTAAATTTTAGTTATGCGATTGAGAATCTACTCACAAGACAAAGTAGTAGGATTTTAGTAACGTTTTCAATTGAATACTTAAACTGTACCGGTAAAGGTAATAAAGAGTGCTTTCGTCAGTTTTATAGTCAGTTCGAACACTGTAAGTTAAGTGTTGTTTTGGCAGAGTCAAAAACGTTCATTTAACAAAGAACTTTTTTATGGCAGCAACAAATGGGAAAGAATGGGAAAGTACCAGTACGTTTACTAATAGAAATTCCTTCGAAATACTGTAAATGGAAAGACGTGCTGGCGACAATATTATCTGATTCGTATCATTTTTCGGTGGGACTTAGGACTCAATGGATTTAGAAGAAACCCGTTTTGACGAAGGTATCTTATTTGGAGCAGAAAATAATAAGTCCGTACGGCTTAAGTTTATTTTGTGTAGGATAGAGAACCTTTTTCCTGCCTACCACTAAATTTTTATTTATTATGCAAACATTGTTTACTTCATAAACCTTTTGTTGTTCTTTTACGAAGTTATTATAGTTTTTTGAGATTATAGTTATGAATAGAGTTTCCCTTTAAAATGTTCATGAAAAGTTTGAAGTCTTTTTTGTTTACTTATCTTTTACTTTGAATATATAATTTCGCTCGGATTTTTTTAGAATGCCTTTTTAAGTATAAAATAAAAAAAATAAAAAAGCCTTTAATTTCTCCAATCTCTTACACTCTTATTACATATTTCGTTAGTAAGGTTAGTTTATAGTTACTTAATTCTAAGTTAGTAAGCTGTTAAAATGAACAAAATATTGTTTATGAGATTAGAGCCCCTTCTCGGGTAAAGGCCTCCCCCAACCGCTTCCATGGCTCCCTGTCTTTAGCGAGATTCATCCATTCCTTTCCGGCAATTTGTATGATGTCATCAGTCCACCGTTTGTTTTTTTAAGTATAATATTAAAATAATTATAAAATTATGTGCAAGAATTGCTCGTTTAAAAATATTATTTGAAACAGAATGTTTTCTTTTGTTTAGCAAGTCAATTCCGCAGCTTTCGAGGAGCGCTAAAAACATTTTCATAAAGTACAAGTATTACATTTTTAATTACTCATAAACCATGACACATGAACTTGAGCGCAATTTTCGAAGACATGAAATTTCTCGGTTAATATTAAATGAAACCCAGGAAGGCTGCTTGGAATCACAGTAAATCTTCTCATTTAATAAAACAAGCTTTCAGGAAGGCCTCCTGTCGAGGGGTTGAACGATAGCACTTTAGAATATTATATTACGAGGCAGTAACGCACTATAGTAATTACGCGTGATGTCAATTACGAACTTAATAGATAAAAAACTTCTCCCCGTGACTTTGCTCATATTAATACAGTAAATTCAATCAATAGGTGGTCAACCAAAATTTGTTCTTGGCGAGAGTCCTCTAAAGAGTTGAAACTCTTACTTATTCCCATTGTCATCATGTTAGGATTTGATGATGATATCCTGGGAAACTGAAAGAACTCTTCAAATTTTATAGGGACACTTGCAGCGATTTCGGTTTTTGTGTAAGTATCGGTAGCTTTTTGGCTACAAGTGCCGTATAGTATACTATGACAGTAAAGTATGAGTACGTTACGTGGCGATAAATCACTAAAAAGTAAAAAAATAATAATTTTAACAAAAAACCGACTCAAAACGCACTAAAAAGTAAAAAATAACTGTGTCATTTAGTTGCTTTAATTTACTTAAGCATATCTAGGAGTCGGTGCCAGCCAAGGTTTCTACTTTAAGGACATTACCTAGAACCCGCAAACTGCTTTACTACGTTAAATAAATGTTCCTTTAACTTGCTGGCATTGACTTCATAAATAGATATGCTTAAGTAAATTACAGCGTTTTGGGACGGTTCTATTTTCTGTTAAAAAATTTAATTAAACATTATGAGATTTACAGATGTAATACGAAGATGGTTTCAATACATTTTTCTACATAATAATTTATTCTACTTTTGAATGAAAAGAAATCCTATTATTGGAATACAACGCATAAAAATGAAAGTAGGTATAAGTATACCTTGCTGTTGTTATTAGAAACCATTGTAAGACTTGAATGTAGGTAGAATAATATTACACGGTATAAAAAGCTATTTTAGTGTATTCACGTATACAGACTTCGTTAAGTTTGATGATTATCTCACGGATCTCATCAAGTTATAAAACGGGTCAAATTGTCAAAAGAGCAACTTCAGTGTTTTGGCTCTTCTCAGTAGAATGTCTTGAGAACTGGCAGATAAATCAAACGTGGTGCTATATTTTGAGTGAAACCCCTCTTTTTCTTTAATTCTATGGTTAATATAATAGCACCCTAAAACATAGTTATTAAACTATATTGAAGCCAAACTCGATTGAGAATGCTTGTCAACAAACAAATTAAATATGAAGGCAGAAATCACTAGTCACCTATATTTTTAAATTAACTAGTTTTAAGCTTACTAATTTAATTTATTGTCGTGAATTCGTCATTAAGAAATAAATTAAATTAGTAAGCTTAAAACTAATTAATATATTTAATATCTTTTAAATAAGATTTTTTTTAATAACAAAATATAATTTTAAATTTATTAGGTACAAAATGTGTTGCGTTTTCTACCTTCATTTTAAATTTGTTTGTTGACAAGCGTTCTCAATCGAGTTTGGCTTTAGTATAGACTAGACTAGGTTCGATTCCCGGCGGGGCAAATTGAGAATTTTCTTAATTTGTCTTGGTCTGGCTGGTGGGAGGCTTTCGCCGTGGCTAGTTACCACCCTACCGACAAAGACGTATCGCCAAACGATTTAGCGTTCCGGTACGATGTCGTGTAGAAACCGAAAGGGGTGTGGATTTCATCCTACACCTAACAAGTTAGCCCGCTTCCATCTTAGACTACATCATCACTTAACATCAGGTGTGATAGCAGTCAAGGGCCAACTTGTAGTCGATAAAAAAAAGACAAAATATTTCAGGTGTTGGCAGCATTGTAGACTATAGACAATATAGTGGCCTTATTTGCTGTATTGTGGTACCGCGGGTAAACTATAGATAATAGACTAGGGGCGGTACTCGTCGGGCGTTAGGCTATAAAATATGCTCCTATGGATAATTGTTATCATTCACGTTAGTGTCCAAGTCTTGTGAAGTCATAATGTTTGACTATTGCTAGAATCTGTGCTTGTAATGTTTAATTAAGTAATTACTGTAATAATGTTTCATTTTGATCATATTTGATGTCTTTATAAATAAATTGTTATTAAGTTTGTCTTTTGGTGTTTTAAGTTGTATTCCCTTCTGGCTGTTTGTTAACATCAGAAGTGGTATGGATCTTAATGCCCACAAAAAGGTAACAGAAATTAAAAAAAAAAAAAAAATTGTTTAAACAGAAATTAAAATGATTATCAAAATGAAATCTTATAAAAGTAGTGATTCGGGATTGAAGTGTAATTTTGCGTACGTCTGGGGGGTTCTTATGGGCGAGCCTCTGACACACGTTGCCGCAAACATCGTGGTTTACTGCAGCTGAGTACTCATGTGGCGGAAAGTAACGAGGAATTGTGAGTAACGGAAGATAATCGGAGAAAGTTGTGAGTAAGACAGTGGCTACGATGGTTGGTAAGAAAAAGAAAGACATTGTGTTTGACGGTATTATTGTGTGAAGTTGCATATTTTGTTTTATTACTAGTCGATTTGCTATTAAGAGTAACCTGTTTGAGTTATTGCAATAAGAAAAGATTATTACGTGAAACTATTTACGAATGAGGGTAGTTGAAGAACAAAGAACGAGTTAACAATAAACGGTCATAACGAAATTACGAGAATTTGTTTCGACACAATTACGACTACCTTTGTTGCTATGCTGGTTTGTTTGAAAAAAAAAAAAGTTTGTGTACTTATCAAATGAAAGACTTTGCCTCGCTTATGAGTAGTACCATTTTTAGAATAAATTAGTGTTCAATGTCTAATTAAGCAATCTAAAATTAAAATGTATCGGTTAAGAAGTACCTATTGCTCTATAGTGTGGCGTTTGTGTGATGTTTTCTAACATAGATTTTTAAAGGTTACAGAATGGTGGCTTTGTCGCATGCTGTTGATGATACTACGTGACAAAATGATGATGAGCTGATGACAAAATGATGAGCTGTGGACATCAGTTGGCTGGCTGTGTGAGAATATTGTGAGAAAAGAAATTCGGTAAAGTTGACCAGGATTAGTAAGAAAAATAGTTTTATTATTAAACGAAAAGTAAAAAGTTATTAGTAAAAGTATCTATTATAAGTTGCAAAGTAAAATAAAACGTTAAGTTGAGGTCAGGGCTGACCGAGCTATAACGATCTAAGTTATTAATTTTGAAAGTACCCACCTGTGTAAAAAAAAAAAGTTTCTATCTTTATTTTTCGGAATTGGAAGTAAATAAGTGAAAAGTAATTATCTTTGTATTTTCTGGTATAAATCTAGTAGTAAACCATAATTATGTAGATGTAGCGAGCTGTAATAAAATAATAGAATGTTAGTTGAAACGGAATATTGGTCTAAGAATATACGAGTAATTTGCAGAAACACAAAACGACATTTAAGCTTGAAGGCATCTTAGTATGATTAAGTGAGATACATGCTCTTTAAGTACAAGATGTCTTCACCAACTTGGTCAGCTTAAGTGAGATACATGCTCTTTAAGTGAGAGTGGTTTACAACTATGACGAATCCGGAATCCTAAGTGTGGCTATGACCCTTTAGGGAAGGGTGGTCATGTTGTAAGAGCTTCTTTGTCGTAAAGAATTTAAGTGAAAATGGTCTACAATAATGGCGAATCTGGAATCCTAAGTGTGGCTATGTTCCCTTTAGGTGTCGGGTGGTCATGTTGTAGGAGTCGAGTTTGAGATCATGTAAGAGATTGTCGTAAGAGAGTAAAAACGAAAGGACAATATTCCGTTGACAACTTTGTAGCAATAAATAATCTGGTATTTTAAGAGTCTCTGATGGTTAAAGTATTAAGTCTAAAGTTTAGAGTATAAAATATATCAAGTAAAGTTAATATCAAGTAAATAAATAAAGTCGATTGTCGAATATTCCTCTAAAAACTACGCAAAATTTACAAAACATGACTCAGGAGCGTCTAATCTGTATATATCTATGTGTATATGTGTGCTGTAATCTGTTGTTTCTAAACAGTGACTTTATCTCGACTCGTGGGGTGCCCGGGGCAGGCACCGTGCAGCATGGCCGTGTTGGCAACACTGCGTTGCTGACAGCTGTTTGCATCCGCGGTGTTGGCGCACCTCTAGCCGCGTGCACCGCGCTCCTTGAACGATTGTCTTCATGCATGTGGTGGCTTGGTTAACCACTTATTTTCAATACCATTGATTACTTTTACTATTTTTGTTATCCTTATTAAAATATCAAGTATGCTCTATTCGTTATAGGGCGATACTAGATTCTGCTGGTCTCTATTAGACTTCATGGACCTCTATCGTGCTCTTTTAGTCTTTTATCTCTACGGACAACTATTGGACTGTATCAAATTGTTTTTATTATTTTGAGACCCCTCGCAGATAAAACCTGTAAGAATGCATTTAAAATGATTCAGTTGTCTGATGTAAGAGTTAATTGAAGGAACTGCTGTGATGACAGGATGCAAGAGTTGGAAGATAAAATTTAGAATGTTGAATTTGCCTTCTAATATATTGTTCTTCACAGATGACGGTGACGATGATGAATGTGCATTGCACTTCTTCAATGCAGGTGTCAGACACTACGAGCTCTACAGGCCTCTATAGTAGAGGCTAATGGTGCGGCTCCAGGTGCAGTCGTCAGTGACTGGTGTTGCTGGTCCCAGTCACGTCTCCGGAGATGCCTGGGTCGAGGGCGACCCAATATCAGGAGGGCCGTGTTGGCAGCATTGTAGACTATAGACAATATAGTGGCCTTATTTGCTGTATTGTGGTACCGCGGGTAAACTATAGATAATAGACTAGGGGCGGTACTCGTCGGGCGTTAGGCTATAAAATATGCTCCTATGGATAATTGTTATCATTCACGTTAGTGTCCAAGTCTTGTGAAGTCATAATGTTTGACTATTGCTAGAATCTGTGCTTGTAATGTTTAATTAAGTAATTACTGTAATAATGTTTCATTTTGATCATATTTGATGTCTTTATAAATAAATTGTTATTAAGTTTGTCTTTTGGTGTTTTAAGTTGTATTCCCTTCTGGCTGTTTGTTAACACAGGTTTGTTTATATTTTGTAGTGTTTTTGTAGATACACCCCTGCGCTTGTAGAGGGCCTTAAAGCATACAAAACCTTAACGTGCGGAGTGAAAAAGTTGGCAGATGCAACGCCTAGCGAGCCGTCGCAAAGCGAGGGTTCAGAATGCGAATGCAGCGATGAAATGCTGATGAAGCACGTCTTCAAGTGCAGCCCACTTAATGCAGTTTTTGTTTTGTAGTTCCAAGGCGTACGCCGTGTTCGTCTCTTTCTCTCATTGTGAAATTGGATGGTATTTTCTTTTTGACCTACGTTGTCAAAAAATTGTTATAAGTCTTACGTGACTGTCCGTGGCATAGTCTATACGATTGGAACAATTGTGATACGGTTGTTTGAAGGTAATGTGATAGAGATGTTTTAGGTGTATATAAACCGAATCATGATTGGTCCTTATTTTATTTATTTATATTACTGATAACATATATAAATAAAATAATAGTTACACATAGAGAAACGTAAAACTTACATCCATCACTGTAGACCACCGTACATCACTAAAGTATATTAATGTACAATAGTCTTAAAAAACGTTTCTAGCTTGCTAACATTTATGTGAGCTTAAAGAAAAATAATACTAAGCAAGGTTAAAAGTATAAAAATGCTAGGGAGATAGTGACTGTACTCAGATCTGAATTACTCTGTAGAATGGTGATAAGAAAATTAATACCTGTCTAAGTAACTCTCGTAGCTTTACTTCTAAGTCAATAGTTAAGTACTTAAAAGCTCTAATCAAAATCACATTGGAATAATGTAAGTAGACAATTATTTCAAAACATTAAAGTTTCAAATGCACAATATACGTATTGTTTTATTTGATTGAAGTATTAAACAGCTTAACTATTTGACATCTTTGTTTGACTACACTGTTATTGTACACGCAATAAATCAACAAGTTTAATATCGCATTGAAAAGATCTGTTGACTTGGCATTTATTATACCTACCATCAGAATGAATAAAACTCCTGTTGAAAAATAACCTTATTTGTTGACGTCTAGTACGCTCCGAAGAAAAATAAAGTTCAGCTGAATATAGAATATAGGACTCTGTAGGTGTTATTGAATGTAGATGTCGAGTGGATACCGAGTGCCCCCGGCAGTATTATGGGTAGATATGTAAGGATTACGTTCCTTCAACCATACTAATGCCATAAAAGCAAAATAGGTATTTCTATCTGTAAATCTTTACGTTTTCACGCCTAAACTTAAACTGATTTTAATGAATTAAAGAAATAGTTTACTTTTTATTCGGAAGTGGCTTTTTTATTTGACAGAAAATTTATATGACAGGCTTAAATTTTTCAATGTATATTAATTAATCTGAATTGTTACCAAAATTGCACCAAGCCATTTACGAATGTTAAAAATTCCATCCGGAAGTCAGAGATTCATTGTATTAAAAGATAAAGGCAATAGACCTTTTAAAGAGGGATAGAAAAGTAACTTTAACTGTCGTTCGGAATTACAACTCGTCCTATTGAACGATCTACAAAAATTGTGATTGAAATTTTCATTATTTTCAGACTTTCCGACTGAGAAAGGACATTGCCATAATTTGCCCCAAGCTATCCAAATGTATGCTCTTATTTAACTATTTTATTTAAATACACAATGAATTTTAAACAACTACCCATGTTTCATAGCAATCACTTGAAGATAAATTAAAAATATAAAAATTTCAATTGATTTTTTGTGTTCTGAATCACGTGACCGTCGTCGTAGTATTAAAAGTCAACCTTTATTACTTTTATCAGACACTGCTTAGCTAAAAGTAACTTTATTACTATTTACATAGAAGATCTGTACTGACACATATATCATCTCTGGACATCTCTGGGGCAGACTTCCATACATTTTTTTTTACCTATGTCCTTTTGTGTAATGTAACTTTACTTAACTTGCTATATTTTTATCTTAGTCTATTATGGCTAACTGAAAAATGTGAACATACGAAACAAGTAAAAACTTTTATACGTAATCATTATTTATACGTACTCGTAAAGGTACTAAAATCATTAAATGGATCTTGTACACGAGTACTTATACGGAAGGAAGCAGTAATAATTGAGACAGTCTAGAATTCACCTTTTAGTTTAATAATGTATGTTTGTATGTTGAATGTTTTTTTGTATTATTCAGATCTCATGTATTGATACCACACTCGTATAAGTATTACTACTATAAGTGCCAAAAAGTTCAAAAACTATAGTTACATTATCTTTAAACATCTTCCTCTGGGTTTAATAATATTGTACGTAGTTGGGGTTACTTTATAATGGCTTGAAACACAAAAGAATATCCGGGAATTTGCTGACACGAAGTATAAGTAATATATGTATAGAAGTTGTTTTATGAAATCGACCATAGGGGCCGTTATTTCTGTTATAAACGTGGTCCCGGTGTTGAAGGTTAGGTAGGATTTAGCATGGATCAATGATTTATTATAAGATAGGGACTACAATAGGTTGCTTCGTGCATTATTTACTAAAACATCATGAATCAAAGGAAAGTGGGTACTAAAAGGTATACATTTTACTTACGTAATGTTCTAACGTACTAAAAGGGCCTATAACTCTACTGTGAAAACACAAAAAGCATTTAAATCAAACGATTTTTTGTTTTACTGGCCCAGAAGTTGAACGACAAAATCAAAACGCAAAAGTATATTTTATGTACCTACTGCTCTATTCCCATAATATTTTGCTTTGTGTTAAGATTAGACACCAACCGAATTAATTTTTTGAATTTTTGAGCTCTTTGTTTACTCTATATTTAATTTACGCAAATGTCCAAAATAAATAACTAGTGTTTATTAATTTATCATCCTCATCATAATTATCAACCTATTAACAGCCAGGCCTCCCTTCTTATAGGAGAGGGGATATGAAACGTATTAGACCCACCAGGCATCACCAATGCGGGTTGGCGGGTTTAGGGTGATAATGTTTCATTTATTAACGATCACTATCAGATGTTTATGATACTGACCGAGACCGACGGCTTAACGTGCTCTCTGCGGCACTGGGGTGTAACACCAACAACTTTAACTTACTAATTAATACTTAATTACTTAACAAATTCTAACTTTATAAATCGAAATATAAATTAAATCTGATTAAATACATTAGCTTACACAACTAATGTGAAGTAATTTATTCTCTTTCGTTGATTAGGTAGAGCTTTTGTGTCCCCACCGCTTTAGAAAATTTAAGCGATTGCGATCTTACAGTGCCCGTACTTTCCTGGTATTTATAAGGGCGAGACCCAGCATTTAATCAGGGTCTGCCTTATTATTCTAACACGGATTTCACAGCCTACTAGTTACACACAACGATTGCCATCTGACTTAAAACGTATCCATAAAGGGCGAACTTTTAGTAAAGGTTAATAATTTTCCACCTCCGGTTAACAAGATTATGATCGTATTAGGCTTAATAGAAGGGACCGATGTTTTAACTGCTCCCACTGTACTAGAGGTAAGTATACAGATGTAGAATATAACTAGATATGTACTTGAACTGTGTGCTTTGTATTTTTATACTAAAAATATATGATTGAAAAAAACAGTTTAAAAACTGTGACCTAGTCTATGGTTACAAACCAAATAGTTGACAAACCATACACAAGTGTAAGCATTTTTGTACTTCTCTTTAATAGCCATTTATTTAGTAAGTACTCAAAAAAAAAAACATTTTTGTACTCACCCGCCATTTTAACACTTACAGCAATAGAAATTTATGCCAAAAAATAGAACCGACTCAAAACGTACTAAAAAGTAAAAGTTAACTGTATCATTTAGTTGCTCTAATTTACTTAAGCATATCTATGAAGTCGGTGGGTAAAAAAATATATAAATATACTTGTCGAATTGAGAACCTCCTCCGTTTTTTTTCGTCGGATAAAAAACGAATCTTTATAAGATTCGTTTTTTTTTTAAATTATCAAAATCGATTATGCCGTTGAATGGTAACAAGCGGATATAACACACGAGTAAATACATACGAAACATAGAAGTTAAATAAGAACGTTGGTTGCGGACGAGTAAAACCTTAAAATTTAAAAATGTTTAAAAAGTAGGAAAACACAGGAAAGAAGCAAAAAAAAAAAGAAAAGTGTACGTATATTTTCGTAGATATTTTTGCATTAACATCCTGGTTTTAATATCAGTATTACATTAAATATTTTACTAACATTCATTCGCTCTGTAGTCGTATGATATTTTTATAGGGCAATTCCTGATATTCTAGGCAAATTATTTCGTATGAAAATACTGCAACGAATACATTTACCAATATAAACTTCCGTAACATTGCAAAACAAAAGTATAACTGATAAATATTTTATATTTGAAAATACAGTCGACATTTTTGAGCTGGCTAACAGCGTAGCTAATACGTGCTACGTAGGTATGCAGTGCACGGTCCAATAGAACTCGGTTTGGAAGTGGTTTGCGTGGTCTACCGAGCCACCGCTTCGCTCACCACAAGGATTATCATTAGGACAAATTTACAACTATGCTAGTGTGGTATGTGCTCTATACTTGTTGCAGCTATGTTTATGTAAATCGATGCATCATCATAATCAGCCTATTATAGCACTACAGGGCCAGGCCTCCCTCCTTATGGATGGAGCGTAGACCCACCACGCTGCTCCAATTGGGGTTGGTGGGCTTAGGGTGATAATGTTTCATTTATTAACGATCACTACCAGATGTTGATGATAGTGACCGGGACAGACGGCTTAACGTGCTCTCCGAGGCACGGGAGGTGTAACACCACCAACTTCCCGACTCCGGGCTCGGAATGTACTGAGAATTTCATAGAAAATTAAAAAAACTCAGAAATATTCCGTGACCCGACCAAGGATGCGAACCCAGGACCTCGTGATCGAAGCCAGATAGGCTAACCACTAGACCAACGAGGCAGTCTAAAGGGGTAAAGGAATGTTAAGCCTAAGTAATACGCTTGTACTACCACCGACAACCTTATGCAATAAACAGCATTGCCCTCTGACAGCAAACACAAACAAGGCAGTAGTACGCAGGCAATCAAAGAACACAACACACAACTTTTTAAATAAAATCTAATTCGAATAAAAAATGTTTACAATAGAAATATTTTAAGCCTCACATGCCAAGATAATAGTAGGGTTGAATAATGATGATCCGCGGGTGATGTTTGTGTTAGCGTATTTGTGTTAAGGTAAATGGGCAGCGATTACTTCGGTCTTTGTGGTCTTGTTACGAGCGTATTACTGTGGAAGTTCATTGAGGGTAAGGTTCCTAAACGAAGATTCACGTTACAGGTTATATTATCTACTTTATTGTAGGCCTACGTATCTACGGTAATCTGTATATACTATATAATATATTATATTAGAGAATTCCATTGACTGACTCATTACAATATATCTCCAAAACTGTACACTCGATTGACTTCTTTTTGCGATGTACATCTTTACTCCTAATCTATACATCTAATTTTACATTAATAAATTAATTAAGCTATTGTATAGCTTTTATCGCGGGCCTTGAGCGTGGAGACCGAATACAGAAATTCCGTAACGAAAAAACCTAACACCTCCTGGCACATCTAATTTTACAATAATAAATTAATTTATTTATAAACTTTTTCTGTATATAATTTGAACCCGCGTCTCTCTGGCAATCCGGGCACCCGATGACGTTGGTAGGTAAACATAAGTTGATAAAAAATGCTATGCAGTTTGTATAGCACAATACATAAATAAACAAACAGTAAAATAGAAATACATGGACAGAAGAAGTATAAAAGACCCTTATCGCTTTGTAGCGATTTCTTCCAGACAACCTTAGGATTAGGAAAACGCGAAACATGAGCCTGCAGATGAATAAAATACGACTAAGACATAGTAATTAATGCATTAATGGTTTTTTCTTTCGATTACAATTTCAAACTCAATTTAGCAAACACCACCGATTTCATCCGCTTGGAAGCCAACAATTTTCTTTATTAAACCTTATTTATAAACCTTTCTTTTGGATAAGAAAATTTATGAAAAGTGGGATAATATTCGTTGTGTAGTTTAAAAATTGTAAGCATACAGATAAGTAGAGATGATTAATTATTTTAATAATACTGCCAATTGATATTAATTTAAAGATATCATTTATCAATAATGCATACCCACTCAAACACAAAAAAATCAAAATTCATCTACCCGTTTCAAAATGACGATCGTTACAATTAAACAAATGAGTTTTACTTAAAATTATTAATTCGTAACCATTTTAAACTGATCACATTAGATATTTTCATAAGCGAAATATTATTTAGGTAACCTTTCAATGAATAACAGTTATTGCGTGCATGTATCGTAAAATAGGTCCGCCTGGAATGGTATCAAATTGTAATTTCCATACAAAATAACCAATTTAGATTTGATTTTTCGGCTGTTTGTTGAGATTATTCCTTTTTCCAAACCAGCAGTATCGAGCCGAACAAAACAAAAATAATTCTTTTTTTGTACGCAAATAGAAATTGATACATACAACTTTTATAGTATGTGCAGTAGCACAGGTATCGGTGTAATTGTTATCTATAAATAAATGATTTTGGGTATTACAGTAAAGTTTAAAAAAGTGTTACAATTCTGTACGCGTCAAATTTTTAACATATAAGTAAGATCTTCCACCTGGACCTTTAAAGCCAAGAAGAGATGCTATTTCTAAACACTCGTGTTCTGTCGTCGGCACCTCTTCAGCTCTCACTAAGACAAAGGCTGTATGGTCTTCGCAGCACATCATACCCATGTATCGATCCACTAATTTAAATCGTAAATCAGCGAGTTTTAACTGCGGCGGCGGATGTGGGCGGCCTGAAATAAAAACCAACGGCTGGTACAGTAATGGAACAATAACAAAGCAGTGGTCATTAGGGGCACACACCGCACAGATTAAAAAAAAGTATTGCATCCGTAAATGTTTCTTTTTATAGAGTATCAGTGGACCCGACAGAAATTGTCTTGTCCGGAACTTTCACTTTTTTGTTTTACGAGAAAGAAAGTTTACCAGATACTTGTAGATAGCATCAAAAAAGGTAAAATACTGCTAATCAGAGCGAAGTAAAAATCAGTTTGGCCATTTTTCAGTTATAAGCTAACGTTTCAAATTTTATAGGCACACTTGCAGTGATTTCGGTTTTAGTATAAGTACGCACTAAAAAGTAAAAAATAACAATGTCATTTAGTTGCTTTAATTTACTTATGCATATCTAAGAGTTGGTGCCAGCCAAGGTTTCTACTTTAAGAACATTACCTAGAACCCACAAACTGCATTACTTTGCTAAATAAATGTTCCTTAAACTTGCTGGCACCGACTTCATAGATATGCTGATCTAAATTAAAGCAACTAAATGACACAGTTATTTTTTACTTTTTAGTGCGTTTTGAGTCAGTTCTATTTTTTGTTAAAATTTTTTATGCATTTTGTAAACACTCGTTCGCATGGTAATCGTTGATATTTGAATTCTTTTAAAACGTTGATTTATTGGGGCTTGTAAAGTTAACGTCGCATCGTTTAGAGAAAAACGTAAACGTAGGTATCTCGAGCTACGTGACGCACCTGCGATTAGGTATTAAAACATATTCAGCATTTCGGTCGATTTCACGAATAAATTTCCTCTGCTTCGCTATATAATGAATACAGCATCATAATCGGTCCATCCGTTTAGAAGCTAGATAATTTCTGCGGTTACACCCATGTAGAACCCGTTCCCGTCACAATTTTGGGATTGAAAATAGTCTATGTTTGAATCCAGAGTATCTAGATTCCAAACAGCCAACTGGAGTTAATAGTTGCAGCGTGATCGAGTAACAAACATACTTACGATGTTATAATATTTGTGTGATGATATGTCACAGACAGGCAAAAACACCCAGACAGAAATGTCAAGCTTACATTACTCGTCTTTTAATACGTTTAAAAATACTGATGACTAACGAGCTTCCCTATTACACTAAATGTTAGTAAAACATGATGAGAAAAAATACCGTTTAAAAAGCGGCCTGTTTATTATCATTATGAGTCAAGTCGTGAAAGTTAGGGGCGGAAATGGCGCGAGGGGGTACACACTGCTGAGAGTATTACCTACCTTTATTACACATTTCAATCTTGACGAGGACTGAAAAAAGCGTTCTACACAAAAACATTATGTACATTTAAATGTTTACTTTTCTACGTCAATGACGCTACGGCCTCTATTCCACCAGCGTTTTGCGAGCGTCAGCGTTCCTTCAACGTCTTCGCAACGTCACGTATACGTACGCTTTTTGTGTTAAAGCTACTTTCAAATATAAATAAAATGTATGTAGGTAATTGACGAATTATCGAACTTTTATTCGTAACTTTGCTCACAAAAATCCCACGTCATTGGTATCATATAAACTACCGCTCCAAATTACTGGCTTTAACTATACGTACCATTTGTCTGTATCGATCAACATCAATGAAATTAATGAAAATGACTAAAAATCGAACTTTTGTCTATAACTTGGCTTAGAGCAATCCTGCAATGTTAATGCCATATTAACTATAGATTCGAATAGGCTTTTCTAACGATACTAGTATAGCTAGTTCTAACGAGATGTACTATTTTTTTCGTTGGCCGTCACTTTCAGTAAATGCCCAAAAATGTTATTTTTTACTTTTAATGTTTGAGTCGGTTCTATTTTTTATTAAAAATTTTTGGTGTTCATAGATGGTTCTTATAGATCTCTAGTACTAGTATACTCAAATGTTTTGGCAAGTTAGTTGGTATTGTAGAAGAACCTCTTTACAAATGTTCAGCTTTAATCAAACATCCCCTTAAAATTGCTCACGCCCTCTCTGTGTTCAGAGTCTAATGAGAAGAGTCCGCGGGCGATTGTGGATATTATAGATTCGAATAGGCTTTTCTAACGATACTAGTATAGCTAGTTCTAACGAGATGTACTATTTTTTTCGTTGGCCGTCACTTTCAGTAAATGCCCAAAAATGTATGGAGATTGAATGTTCTCCTTAAAAGGTATTCTTTTTCTTAAATCAAAGTTATAACAAGCCTCTCTTCCGTATGTATGTTCTGACATTTCTATATTGTGCTTGTGGTAAATTGCGACTGCTATTTGTACATTTTTTTTAATATTCATGACAAGTTGGCGCTTGATTGCGAGCACGTGTGATAGTAATTGGTGCACTTTAAAATGCTAAATTCGGATGAATAGATTTTTGAACTCCAAACGGGATTTACTAAAAAATAATAGATTACGTTATAAACTCGACTGCGTAAAAAGTAAATTCATTATCCATATGAAACATTATACCTGCGAGATGGTATTTCGCGCATTTTACAAAATATATGAGTAAATTTGGAAATATGTCCGAAACATGAATAAATCAATAAAATGTTACTCAGATCGGTTCAATGTTTATGGCAACCATAGTAGAGCCAAAACGTCTGTAAATAATAAACGTCTGTAAATAATAAATTATTTACTATTAATAGTATGACGTTAATAGCTCAAGTATGACTATAGTGTCGGTAATAAGAGTTCGCCGCCTAGGAGCTTTCCTTGAAAACGCTATCCACTCTCTTTGATAATAGCAAAACAATATACGAAAGGATTGTTCCTCTTTATTACAGCTACCAAAAAGTCCGTTTTAAGGATAGCAAGTATACTTCTTTCATCTTTAAAAACAGTTGCATACAATATTTTTTTAACCGACGAAAAAAAACGTAGGAGGTTCTCAATTCGACACGTATTTTTTTATGTATGACCACGCATAACATTTTACAGAGTTGTCCGATTTTGATAATTCTTTTTTATTAGAAAGGGCACACTTCCAAGATAATCTCATTGTCATCAGGTTAGGATCTGATGATGATATCCTCGGAAAATTTAAGGAACTCTCAAAATTTTATAGGCACACTTGCAGTGATTTCGGTGTTTGTGTAAGTATCGGTAGCTTTTTGGCTACAAGTGCCGTATAATATATTATGACAATATAATACGAGTACGTTATGTGGTGATAAATCACTAAAAAGTACGAAATGAAAATTTTTAACAAAAAATAGAACCGACTCAAAACGCACTTAAAAGTAACTGTGTCATTTAGTTGCTTTAATTTACTTAAAGCGTATCTAGGAGTCGGTGCCAGCCAAGGTTTCTATTTTAAGGATATTACCTGAAACCCACAAACTGCTTTACTACGTTAAATAAATGTTCCTTAAACTTGCTGACACCGACTTCATAGATGTGCTTAAGTAAATTAAAGCAACTAAATGACACAGTTATTTTTTACTTTTTACTGCGTTTTGAGTCAGTTCTACTTTTTGTTAAAAATTTTTGGTGTTCATAGATGGTTCTTATAGATCTCTAGTACTAGTATACTCAAATGTGTTGGCAAGTCAGTTGGTATTGTAGAAGAACCTCTTTACAAAGGTTCAGCTTTAATCAAACATCCCCTTAAAATTACTCACGCCCTCTCTGTGTTCTGAGTCTAACGAGAAGAGTCCGCGGGCGATTGTGGATATTAGTACAACATTATCATAAATATCACAATGCTATATTTTCTAAACACAGTTACAACTTAATCGTGATAAAATGTCGTATACAGGTTATCTAGCTTTATAGCCCGGCATTATTTGTTACAAAATATTCGAATACAAAGATAGAAAATCTTTTAATAAGAAAGGTTCGTTTTTGATATTTTCTATACTGCGATAATATTATTTAAAATCTTGAATTAACCATGCAATTATTTTTTAACATTTCGTTACTTGTCTATGGGTGTATTTGTATTTGAAAGTCTCTACAAATAGCCTAGTTAAACAAAGATACGCGTATGTCTAGCAATGGATGTCCATCGGTTAATGTAACAATAAGATTTGCAATACATAACCATTTTAATCATGTTTCCTTCATTCATTATCATCATCATTTACAGTCAATAGACGTTCAGTGGTGAACATATGCCCCCTGTAAGAACTTATAAGAAAGATTACCCAAGCGTTTCGCGATACTAATTTCAAAGTATCAAAAACCTACGTATTTTGACCAATCGGAACGAAAATGTATTGGGATTTACGAAAATGTATTTGAAAATGACCTCGAAACGTCGCCAAATTAAAAATTTAAAAAATTGTCACCTCTATGAGTGTTTTGATATTTAAGTAGACAAATCCCAATACTTTTTCGTTCCGATTGTTCAAAATACCTAGAAGGTTTTTGATACTTTGAAATTAGGACTTATACGGACAAGCCACGGTCTTGGGGCAGCTGCATTCAGCGGCTTCCAGTAAATTGCTCGTTGTTATCGATTTATTTAGTCCACCTACCTTCATTACGTCGTTCCATTTTAACAATACCACGGAAAGCACCTGGTGTGCCCATGTATAAGAGCAGCACTTGCACCCCGGGCCGAGGCTCCATCATCAGGGTCGCTTTGTGCCATTCCGGATTTAAACCTGGTTCTACAGCGTCCACAACATTTTTGAATTTATTTAGTTTCTATAAAAAATCAAAAGAAATGTATGAAATATAATAACATACCTTTTAGGTATATAATCAATTTGTGGTAGCTATTTTACTCTTAGCAGATGTCTATTTTATTAGGTATATTCTTCCCATCAAAAACATTTTAATGTAAAGTAATGGCCAGACGAGAACATGTTTGCTTGCTATGTAACAAAGCTATCAGATCTCTTGGAGGGCAAAGCTCCGAGCTCTACCCGCCCTAATCTAACACTCATGAACATGGCATGAACTTAGAGAATAATATGTTCTAATACATATAATTTCACAATGTTAGTTACTGTACTCCTTCGTAATGGCTTTACCGATTTTTACCAAATTTTGTATGCGTATTCAGCAGGTCTGAGAATCGGCTACTATTTAATTTTCATCTAATTTTTTTAAAATTTTTAATGCAAAACAACTCTGTGTAATGAAATATGCAAGATATGAGTGATCCAATTATTATTAAACAAAATATTGCTAATATTCCGGAGGTCATCGTTATCAGCGTAACGGCCTGCTACAGGGCCAGGTCTCTTTTCTTTTAGGAGAGGAGATATGGAGCGTAGACCCACCACGCTGCTTCAATGTGGGATGGTGGGCTTAAGGTAATGTTTAATTCATCATTCACTATCGGATGTTGATGATAGTGATCAGCACCGACGACTTAATGTGCTCTCCGTTGCATGAGGCTGTAACACCACGAACATCCCAACTCTGGAATTATAATTTACTAAAAAATTCTTAGAAGAAAGAAATACTCAGAGTTCCATAACGGAACCCAGGACCTAGTGATCGGAGCCACATAGACTAACCACTAGACCAACTAGGCATTCATCATCATCATTATCAGCCAATGGACGTCCACTGCTGGACATAGGCCTTTTTTAGGGACTTCCAAACACAACGATCCTGAGCCGCATGAGCCCAGCGGCTCCCTGCGACCCGTTTGATGTCATCAGTCCACCTGGTGGGGGGTCGACCAACTCTGCGCTTTCCGGTGCGGGGTCGCCATTCTAGCACCTTCGGCCCCCAACGTCCATCAGCTGTTCGAACCACGTGCCCTGCCCATTGCCACTTCAGTTCTGCGACTCGCTGAGCTATGTCGGTTACTTTGGTTCTTCTGCGGATCTCCTCATTTCTGATTCGATCACGCAGAGATACTCCGAGCATTGCTCTTTCCATCGCCCGCTGAGTGACTCTGAGCCTTCTTATGAAGCCCGCAGTTAGCGACCAAGTCTCGGATCCGTATGTCATCACTGGCAACACGCACTGTTCGAAGACCTTCGTCTTCAGGCACTGAGGAATTTTGGACGAAAAGATGTCACGCAGTTTCCCGAACGCTGCCCAACCGAGTTGGATTCGGCGGTTCACCTCTTTCTCGAAATTGGACCTACCTAACTGGACCATATGCCCTAGGTATATATACTCGTCTACAATTTCGAGTGCAGAATTTTCAACAATAACTGGGTGGAGCGAAACATGAGCATTACACATGATCTTTGTCTTGCTCATGTTCATTTTAAGGCCCACCTGTTGAGAAACTCTGCTGAGGTCATTGAGCATATTATTAAGGTCATCTAGAGATTCTGCCATTATCACTACATCGTCGGCAAACCGCAGTTGAGTGAGGTACTCGCCATTGATGTTGATGCCAAGTCCGTTCCAGTCCAAGAGCTTAAAGACGTCTTCCAATGCGGCGGTAAATAGCTTCGGGGAGATAACATCTCCCTGTCGCACTCCTCGCTGCAATTGGATTGGCCTCGTAGTCTCATCCTGTATACGGACTGACATGGTGGCGTTTTCGTACAGGCACTGCAACGCTTGGATGTACCGGTAGTCGATTCGACACCTCTGCAATGACCTTAACACAGCCCAGGTTTCCACCGAATCAAAGGCTTTTTCATAGTCCACAAACGCCAAGCAAAGTGGCCGGTTATACTCTTCGGTCTTTTGTATAACCTGCCGCAGCGTATGGATGTGGTCTATGGTACTAAAGCCTTGTCGGAAACCGGCTTGTTCGGGAGGCTGGAAGTCATCAAACCTACGAGCGAGACGATTCGTGATGACTCTGGAGAACAACTTGTAGACATGACTCAGCAGCGAGATAGGTCTGTAATTCTTCAGCAAGGTATTGTCACCCTTTTTGAAGAACAGAACAACCACGCTCCTGTGCCACGCCTGAGGCGTCTTGCCCTCGTGAATGACGGAATTGAACAATCGCTGAAGGACTTCAAGTATCGGTTTACCACCCGCTTTCAGGAGTTCTGCTGTGATTCCGTCATCACCTGGCGCCTTGTTGTTCTTTAGGTGTTCGAGAGCCATACTAATCTCGTCTAGGCTGACGTCCGGGATATCTTCGGTATAGTGTCGGGTCAATTTGGCTCTGGAGTCTTCAGCCAAATTGTCAACAGGCTTTTGAGTTGACGTGTATAACTGTCCTGGCAGCGGTCATGGTAACGGCGGGGCAAGGGGTGTCAAGAATCTCCGGCAGAGATTCCGCTGCCAACCCCGACGACTGGACCTGGCAACATTCAACGCACGCACTTTGAGGACTGACGAAAAGGTGATCGAACTGCAAGAAGTATTAAGTAAGTTGCGCTGGAGCATTATAGGATTGTCTGAAGTCCGAAGAGAGGGCGAGGACTCGATAATCCTGAATTCCGGCAATTTACTATACTACCGGGAGGGCGAACATCTGTCCCAAGGTGGTGTTGGGTTTATCGTTCACAAGTCCCTCGTTAACAATGTTGTACGAGTCGAGAGTGTGTCGAGCAGGGTAGCGTTCCTTGTCCTCCGAATTACCAAACGGTATTCGTTGAAGGTTATACAGGTTTACGCACCGACCTCGGCACAACCCGACGAGGAGGTAGAGGTATTGTATGAGGATATTTCAAGAGCCCTGCATGCTTCGAACTCCTACTACAATGTTGTTATGGGGGATTTCAATGCAAAGCTGGGCGAGAGGAGTGGTTCAGAGTTGAGAGTGGGGCAATTTGGCTATGGACAACGGAACCACAGGGGCCAAATGTTGGCTGACTTCATGGAGAAGGAGGGCCTCTTTATGATGAACTCCTTCTTCAAGAAGCCACCACATAGGAAATGGACCTGGTTGAGCCCCGATGGTTCCACGAGAAATGAGATTGACTTCATCTTGTCGACCAGACGGCATATATTCAACGATGTCTCTGTGATCAATAGGGTCAAAACCGGCAGCGATCACCGACTGGTAAGAGGCACGTTGAATATCAATGTACAGCTTGAACGGTACCGACTGGTGAAGTCAACGCTCCGACCTACTCGTGCCCACATCCAAAACCCCGAAAGCTTTCAACTGGAACTCCAGAACCGTTTCGATTGCCTAGCACATTGTGTTGATGTGGACGATCTGAACAACAGGCTAGTGGAAACTGTCCATTCGGTTGGGTCTAAGTTTTATAAGACCCACCGCCCAAAAACCAACAAAAAATTCTCTGACCAAACACTCAAGCTCATGGAGGAAAGACAAGGAATGCGATTACAGTCTTCAGGGGACGCTCTGAACTACCGACGTATCAATAGACAGATCTCTAAGTCGCAGAAATGTGACTTACGCCGCTACAACACCGAGCGTATCATAGATACAATAAAACACAACCGTGGCTCGAAAGTGTTCGCGAAAGATCTGTCTATTGGACGCAGTCAGTTGACGCGTCTGAAGACCGATGACGGTAATCTCATTTCTTCCAAGCCCGAGATCTTGGGTGAGGTCGAGAAGTTCTAACTAGGCATTATCGGTTGTTAATTAATAATAATATACGGCTGTTAATTAATAATAATATCACAGATTTTTAATGTGAAATCACGCCCTTACAAAAAGCCCGGCTAGGTCACCAGCTTGTTTTCTGAAAGAAATCGAATTAGAGAATACAGGGTCACCTCTATGGTATATATTTATACTTACTGAGTAACGCCTGAAATGTGGCTGTAATATGTTTTGGTTGTAATACGCAGGGTATTTGCAGAGTCATCACGGTCCGACCTATTTTGAGGTTGCACAGAACCGCCGGGAGAACATTACGAAGATCGATTATTTATTAGCGAGTTAATAACGGTTATATTCCATTCAGTGTTCACTTCAGGCAGTTAGGTATTAAGTAATACCTAACCAACAAGGTTATGTAATGTGCCTTTGTATTTTTCATAGCAATATATAAATGCAACGTAATATGAATACAGGAGTAACTACCGATTTTAACATTTTACTAGTTTTGTCATAAAAATTTTGCAAACTACTTCGCTGACTTTAATGGAGATTTTGACGATCAATTTTATTCCGGACGATCGTTTAAAAGTTATAGTCTATAATTTTTTACAGTAGGTACCGAATAGTGGATGGATCAAGCAGATAGCCCACTTGATGGTAAGTGGAATACTATCGCCTTTAAACAGTGTAACATTTCACAAGGCATTCAAGACCCTACATAGTGACACCCTGTTTTCATCTGAAGTGTAGGTGAAGGTACTAATTACTCCGGAAGGTACTTAAGACCGGAACACAGCAAAACTGAATTTTAACGGCCGTCGTAGCGCAGCGGTATGCGCGGTGGATTTATAGCATGGAGGTCTGGGTTTGATTACCGACAGGAGCAATAGAGATTTTCTTAATTGGTCGCTGTCCGACTGGTGGGAGACTTTAGCCGTGGCTACCACTCTACCGACAAAGACGTATGCCTAAGCGATCTAGTGTTCTGGTACGATGTCGTGTAGAAACGGATAGGGATTTTGATTTCATCCTACTCATAATAATTTTGTCTGCTTCCATCTTAGATTGCATCATAACTTAGCATCAGGTGAGATTGTATTCAAGGAATAAAATTAAATATTCATGGCAACAACAAGCTCTACTAATATTCTTCTTTAAATATAAACTGAATATTAGGTACTTAAGAGATAACAAACCTTTTTATCAACTAATGAAAATATGATCGGTCTAAGTTCTGTAGTTTCCGACCAGAAGTATATAATTTTCCACTGAGAGTCCACAATATCGTATGCGTTAAATCTCGCACCTCGTTCAAACTCTTCGCAAGTGGTGGTGGATGAATGTTCCACTCTCACCTCTCCACGGTTGAGCCTCGAAAGAGCGAGGAGAATAATTTGAAATATCTTACGAGAAAACATCCTCCCTTTCTCTGATCACTCAAGTAATTTTGTTATACTGTACATATATACGTGAATACTGTTTATATGAAACGACGCGGGCAAAGATTCGTTAAATTACAGAATAACCTCCGTTAACGAAGGATGTGCAATAAAAATATACGTAGGAGTATTTCAACATAAAATTTTTTAACAAAAAATAAATTCGACTCAAAACGCACTAAAAAATAACTGTGTCATTTAGTTACTTTAATTTAGTTAAACATATCTTTGAAGTCTGTGCCAGCAAGTTTAAGGAACATTTATTTAACGTAGTAAAGCAGTTTGTGGGATCTAGGTAATGTCCTTAAAATAGAAACCTTGGCTGGCACCGACTCCTAGATAAACTTAAGTAAATTGTAAAAGCAACTAAACACAGTTATTTTTTACTTTTTTGTGCGTTTTGAGTCGGTTCTATTTTTTGTTAAAAATATTTATTTCTTACTTTTAGTGATTTATCGCCACGTAACGTACTCGTACTATACTGTCATAGTATATTATAGGGCACTTGTAGTCAAAAAGCTACCGATACTTACACAAAAACCGAAATCGCTGCAAGTGTGCCTATAAAATTTGAAGAGTTCCTTCAATTTTTCCAGGATATCATAATCAGATCCTAACATGATGACAATGAGACCATCTTGGAAGTGTGCCTTTTCTAATAAAAATAGAATTACCAAAATCGGACAACTCTGTAAAAAGTTATGCGTCAAAAGTCATACATAAAAAAAAATAAAAAATACGTGTCGAATTTAAAACCTTCCTTATTAACATTCATATATAAACTTCATTATCAGCTTGCAACAACATTCAACTACAGGGCGAGGGGCGAGGGAACGCGCCCTTTTTATAGGAAACGTAATATGGAGTTTAGACCAACCTAGCTGCTCTATTAATAGTTGATGGGCTTTGGGTAATAAAGTTTAATTTCGTATTGTTTACTATTTCAGATGTTAATAATAATTGACATTAATCGTAGCTTTTTCATGCTCTACAGACTACAAGGTATTGGGGTCCAACATCTTAAACTGTCCAGCTCCAGAAAACTAGTGAATATCATAGAGAACTAGTGAATATCAGAATACAAATTAGTCTATGTCATCCTTATGAGTCTGGGTATCATATACAAAAAGATTTTTGCAATCTGATTTGTAGCTTCAGAGATTAGCCAAAACAAATACAAAAATCTTAAAAATAGCTTTGTTGATGTAATTCCTCGTTGGTCTAGTGGTTAGCCTATGTGGCTTCCATCACGAGGTCCTGAGTTCGATTCCTGGGTCGGTTCACGGAATAATTCTGAACTTTTTCATTCTTCTATGAAATGTTCAGCACATTCCAAGCCTGGAGTCTGGAAGTTGGTGGTGTTGCACCCCCGTGCCTCGGAGAGCACGTTAAGCAGTCGGTCCTGGTCACTGTCATCAACATCTGATTGTGATCGTTAATAAATTAAACATTATCACCCTAAGCCCGCCAACCCACATTGGAGCAGCGTGGTGGGTGTACGCTCCATATCCGCTCTCCTATAAGGAGGGAGGCCTGGCTCTGTCGTCGGCCGTTAATAGGCTGATAAAGATGATGATGTAATTAAAGTAGGTAATTTTTTTTTACATATATTTAGTGAAAAACTCTTAAAATGAAATTAAAAATATTTACTTCAATTTTATTCATTAGCATAGATGTTTCTAACATACGAAAGCTTAATTTATAGGCCGACCCAGAAATCGAATACAAGCCTCACGATCCGAGGTCACCCCACGTATGTTACCTAATATTATTCTTTGTCTGAGACATGTTAATGTGTTAAGCATTATTCAACAATATTGAACTGTTTGTAAATAATAAATAAGAAGCGACGAAACCAAAAGAGAATCACGTAACCAAAAGTCAAACAAAGCCGGCAAGTAATTTAACTGAACAATTTAAAGTCAACTAACTTCGCAAAATTCGTAAGATAAGCCACGGAGACCAATAAACGGAAACTTTTTTCCTGTATTTAGAGTTAGTTACTTTGAGTGGACTGCCTTTTATAAAAAAATATCTATAAAATCCTTTAGTAGCTATTTTTAAATGTCCGTTATAAGTAATTTGAAGCTGTTGTCTTACAGCATACTTTATTAAATTTTTCATTATAAAATGCCCACTACAAGGCCTGGACTGCCTTTTATATAGGGAATATCAATGTTAGATCCACAACCCTGCTTCACCGTGGGTTGGCGGGCTTAAGGTGATTATGTTTTACTTATTTATAGATACATACTTATAGATCACTAGCTGTGCCGGCGACTTCGTCCGCGTGGAATAGTTATTTTGGGCATCATTTATTTTTGCGAACAACCTCCTTAGTTTTATAAATTATTAATATTATTACGTTGATACAACTCTTAACAAATGCATTAATTTCGACCAAATTTGATTACCATAAAAACGGTATTAGTGAGTTAATCGTAAAAGATAGACATACACTGTCGTAAACATTTTTTTAGATCATTTCAAGAAGGAATAATTCTTTTACACATATTTTTGGTATCTTGAACCGTTTTCGCAGCGCACGCAACAGAAGCCCTCAAGGATGAATAATTTTCTCCGTTTCTTTCACATTTTCCATTATTTCTTCGCTCCTAATAGTTGCAGTGTGATGTTATATAGCCTAAAGCCTTTCTCGATAAATGGTCTATTCAAAACAAAAAGGATTTTTCAATTCGAACCACTAGTTGCTAAGATTAGCGCGTTCAAACAAACAAACAAACTCTTCAGCTTTATAATATTAGTATAGATTATTCAAAATTAATCATAATGAGCGCCACTGAATATATATTTTTCACTTGTTTTGGTCTATTCAACTCCTGCGGCTGCTTCTGAATATTCCAATAAGCAAGTAAAGTTCATTCAAAGCCCGACAAAGAACTAGAACCCAGGACTAAATACAATCAACGAAACACTAGAACGACGAGGCAGTTTTTTACTTAAGCAATTACTAAAAAACATTATATTTTTACCGTTATATTATATTATAGCTTTCTATACACTTTCTGTCGGTAGAAAGTACCTACGTATCCATGATTTTTATACAGTAGGTATTTAATTAATATCTTCTCATCTAAGAGATGATCGCCCTCAAGCGAAATGTTGTTCCTGTCCCTGGCCCTGGGACAACGCTTTTGCTGTCTTTGTGTACAAATGATAATAATTAATGGTAGGCCAAGATGGAAGACAAGATAATAAAAATGTAAGTATATAATATTCGACAAATAGACGACGAACTTTATTCGTAATGAAATATCGGCTTATTTTTGTTTGTGGTCTGCAGTGATTACTTATTATCTAACTGCTAAGGGCCTTGCACATCTAACGGATGCGTCACATAAAATATGAATAAAACATTCAACCGATGATGATCCGATCAATTTAGACATCCGAGGTAGCAGTAATTTGCACCCAGCTCAAAGGTGGTAGGATGTTCCAAAATACTGTAATTATTTTTTTTTGGTAAAAAGTCCTTATTGATTCATTTTCCGGAAAAATACTCGGGATCAAAGTTCGCAAAAGCAGCATTTTCGCGATTTTGAGCAAAACAATAAATGTTGTAAACTTACTTCTGTTTTTGGTTTGATTTGACTGTATTATTGGCATTCTAAAATATGTAACTATAGACAACACTATACGACATTGTCTATGGTAACGTAAAATGATGTCTGTCGACCGTCAGATGATGTAATAACTAAAAGGACTTGATTCCAGGTCTAAAATAAATTATAAGAATTGACATGTCAGAATAGTCGCGCTCGCGAGTAGTGTAACTTACTGTTCTTTTTATTGCTACACAGTATGTATGTTTTAGTGTAATGATTATTGTAAAATAAAGTGTATTTGTAATATTTAAGTGCTTAAAAGAGCATGTGTCGAGTTTTTCTGGTCGCATCTTTTATCGGCACGGTTTGCTTTTTCCGATGCGGCGGTAGGTAAAAGATTAACGAAAGAATAAAATTATTTTGAAGACATCGGTATATTATTTCAAAATCCCGCATCAACAGTATTGTCGTTGATACGCCCGATGTATCTATCCTATGGTATTGTCCATCAGGTGTAAAAAAAAATCGCTAGGTTATTCCTCGCGGCTTTACCAGTACTAATCCTGTTCTCCAAGGAAAATTAGAGTAGCAAAATTAGAAAGCAAAATATGTGCTTTTCCAAACTATAATCTAACTCGGTGCCAAATTTCATTAAGACGCGATTAGCCGCTGAGCCGTGATTGAATAACAAACAGTAGATTTATTTACATAAGACCTTAATTACATTTTCTATTAGCACAGAAATGCACACTAGCTGTTTACGATGTACTATTGTGTATTCTGTGGTTATATATCGGTCAGTTAGTTTTAATATCCTAAAATATCTTTTACGAAAATTATTGTAAAGAAAATCATTTTCTGATGTTTAATTTAGGATATAAGAAAGGTGGTAACTAGGAAAGGAGGTACTAGTAGATACTTACTACATACCTATACTAAAGCCAAACTCGATTGAGAATGCTTGTCAACAAACAAATTAAAAATGAAGGTAGAAATCACTAGTCATTTCACACCTATTTTTTTAAATTAACTAGTTAATGACGAAATCATGAGAATAAATTAGATTAGTAAGCTTAAAACTAATTATTATATTCAATATCTTTTAAATAAGATTTTTTTTAAATAACAACACATAATTTTAAATTTGTTAGGTATAAAATGTGTTGCATTTTATACCTTCATTTTAAATTTGTTTGTTGACAAGCATTCTCAATCGAGTTTGGCCTTAGTATAGTATAAAACAGAGATATTCTCTACCTTGATCTTTAAAATTATCTATCTATCTTTTAAATTACATAACGGATTTTAATGTAGTTTAGTGGTCAATTGCTAGATCCATTAATGAGGAAGGTTTATTACCAAAGTTTAATGAAAATTACGTATTTCAGGATTTTCACGTAAACCAATACTCTGGCGTTCCGTAGAAAATGTACAATTAGGAATTACTCCAAAAACTCGCTTTTATAATTACATGGCTCATTTTTAATTGACATAACAAGATTTATAATAATCGTAAAACATTAGAAACTGAATTTAATACGAAAAATTAGTTACCATTTTACACAAGATCAAGCAAATGTTAATGTCGACGCGAGCGCCGCCATTGTTCGCCTTTCATCGCCAATTCTACCACAGAAAAGGTAGCGTCTTATTTTTTTTCTGAGGCACTCTTAATTATACTTAATTAAGATTTTCTGTACCGATTTAGATCTTATTATACATTTTCAGAAATAAGAACGTTACACTTTTATACAGCATTATTTAACAGCTAAATAGGTACTTAATTCTACAATGTAAGTTACCTAACTGGAACTTTATGTACGCCAGTCAACATAAGTCTACCCTGTCCCCTTTCCCAATAATAATTTATCACGACCCTCTTAGAACAAGCACAAAGCTTTGTTAAGGATAGGAAACAGGAAATTATTAAATACCTTTAAAATACTTTTATGGATATTGCTTTTTGATTCGGGAAATGTTTTTATTTTTTAACATCAGACTACTGTTAATTATACAAACAATACGTTTGTAAGGATTCATTACAATTGCATTGGATTCCTATTTTTGCATAAATGATCTCGTCATCATCTTATTAAAGG
The DNA here is from genome assembly GCA_034621355.1 of Mycalesis mineus. Lineage (NCBI taxonomy): Eukaryota > Metazoa > Arthropoda > Insecta > Lepidoptera > Nymphalidae > Mycalesis > Mycalesis mineus. Next base: position 10,131,349 of record CM067883.1, on the reverse strand, counting down.
CCCATTACAGGGCCAGCCTGCCTCCTTATAAGAGAGGGGATTTATTGCTTAGGCCCACCGCGCTGCTCCAATGCGGGTTTGCGGGTTTAGGTGACAATGTTTGGTAACGACTGGGACCTCAGTGTTGACGTGCTGTCCAAGGCACGATAATGTAACACCACCAACTTCCAATTCCGAGCTTTACTGAATTTTTTTTAGAAGAAAGAACGAAGGAAGTACCTTTTTTTAGAAGGAAAATCCTTATGTCTGGATCGCCGCAGTGGTATGCGCGGTGGATTTATAAGACGGAGGTCCTGGGTTCGATTCCCTGCGGAGCAGATTGAGATTTTTCTTAATTTGTCTTGGTCTGGCTGGTGGGATGCTTTCGCCGTGGCTAGTTACCACCCTACCGACAAAGACGTATCGCCAAGCGATTCAGCCTTCCGGTACGATGTCGTGTAGAAACCGAAGCGGGTGTGAAATTTCGCTCCACTCATAACAAGTTAGCCCGCTTCCATCTTAGACTGCATCATCACTTAACATCAGGTGTGATAGCAGTCAATAAAAAAAAAAAAAAAAAGATACTAAACCTCATGTGTCTGTTGCACCGACAGCCACCCTTATGACCGGAATTCAGCAATGCTGATGTACGTGGCGACAATAAGCATGACGATATTAGGAAGCAGGTACTTCTTCAGAGGACCTCTGCCATAAAGAGCTGTACTTACTACTCATACTACATACATACATAGCATCACGCCTCGTTCCCATAGGGGTAGGCAGAGACTACATCCTTCCATTTGCCACGGTCCTTGCATACTACCTTAGCTTCTTCCACACTCATTAATCCTTTCATACAAGATCGTCGGTTTAGGGTACTTTTGACCTGGCCATTTTTTAAAATGTCCTGAATTTGGTCTAGAAACATTCGCCTAGGTCTTCCCCTTCCAACACTTCCATACAATGTCGCCTCATAAATCTCTTTTGTTAATCTTCTTTCATCCATTCTCTCTGCATGCCCAAACCATCTAAGCATCCCTTTCTCTATTTTAGTCACTACATCTTCTTTTACACCACACTGTTCTCTTATTATACTATTGTTAACTCTATCACTCAATTTTATTCCGCTCATACTCCTCAGCGCTCTCATCTCTACTGCATTTATTTTACTTTTATGCTTCTTCTGCCATACCCAACTTTCACTACCATACATGAGTGTGGGCACTAGCACACCTCTATGCACTGCCAGTCTTGCCTTCTGAGACACTTTCTGGCTATTCATAAATGTATGTAGAGCACCATTCACCATGTTTCCAGCATTTACTCTTCTTTCAATATCACTCTCACACGTTTCATCTTTCGTGAATTTACTACCCAGGTATACAAACTCTTTTACTTCTTCCACTTTCTCTCCATTTATCAAAATATTACAATCTGTCACATGTTCATCTCTTTCAAAAATCATTACTTTCGTTTGCTGACACTCACTTTCATTCCTTTCCTTTTCAAAGCTACATTCATAATAGTTACCATTTCTTGTAACTCATTAGCAGACGATGCAAGTAATACTTGATCATCTGCGTAGAGAAGACATTTAATGAGTAACTCGTTCATTCTTAGACCACATACACTTTCTTTCAAATCTATCAAGCAACTGTCCATGAACAAGTTGAACAGCCATGGTGACGCTACACATCCCTGGCCCTTCACCCAACACTAGTTGAAAAGGCAATACAACTGACCTACAACAATACCGCTTCCAGCCTTCAGCATTTCGACTGATATTCTATCATACCCAGCAGCCTTACCTGATTTCATACATTTCAACGCTTTTATAATCTCTTCCAAACTAATCTCAAGGTTATTAATCTCACTTTCATTAATTTCTACAGAGGACATGTCTGTCCCTGCTTCATCTCTTACAAATAAACTTTCAAAATGTTGCTTCCATCTCTTCAACATCCATTCTTCACCTTTTATTATACTACCATCTAAATTTCTGACTTTACTCGGATCAGATGTAGTGGACCTTCCTCGAGCATGCCGTATAGATTTCCAGAAAAACTTAATGTTAGACTGAAAATCATCGGTAAGTCTCCTATGATACATATCTATACATTCTTCCCTCTTCTTTCTAACAGCTTCCTTAACGCTCACTTTCACTCTTTTGTATTTCATTCTAGCTTTCAAAACATCATCATTTGTTGCTCTTTTCATTCTTTGGTCAGCTTTTGTAGCCAACCAGTCTAACCAAGCTTTCTTTTTCTCGCATACGACTGCCTGTATACTTTTGTCCATCCACAGATTCTTTTCTTTTTTACTTTTTCTCCTTTTAGACATCCCGCATGCATCAATGGCAGCACGTACCACTCCATCTTTAAAATTACACCAAAAACTTTCAACCTCTTGCATTTCAACAGCATTCATATCACGCTCATTCAAATTTTTCACGTATTCCTCTCTTACATCATCCTCTTGCAATCTCTCAACTTTTATCCGTTCTAGAATGCTTGTCTTTTCTTTTGCTCGATGTCGCCATCGATTAAAAAGACCACTAACTCGGCAAATAACGAGATAGTGGTCAGTATCGATTTCGACACCGCGATGTACTCGAGCATCCAGAATGTTTTTCTTCAATCTTTCATCCACTACCACAAAATCAATCATACTTCTTGCACTCCCTTCTTCCCTTGTATACATATGAATCTTTTTGTGGTGAAACATAGTATTTGCCACAAAAAGATTATATTCCAGACATAATTGAAGCAAACTTTCCCCATTTCCATTCACTCTTTTGTCACCAAACATACCAAGTACTCTCTCATACCCTTCACGTTTCACACCAACCCATCCATTAAAATCTCCTAACATAATTATTCTCTCATTCTGTCCACATTTATTCAAAGTATCACTCAGGCTTTCCCAAAACTCATTTATTTCTTTTCCCAAAGTTTTGGTCTTTCTTGGACCCGGATCCGTCGGAGCATATGCACCTACAACAAAAATCCGCGTCAATCCTACTTTAGCCTGATCTAAATGAGTCTTGGGCTCACATACTCAACTTCTTTCACACAATCAGTCATTCTTTCAGAAAGGATGATACCTACTCCCTGACAGCCTCTTCTGTCCCTGGAAACGCCAGACCAGTAGGCTGTATAGGAGTTGTGGTTAGTGGTATCACATCCTTTCCTTTTTGTTTCATTCACACAAAGCACATCTATACGTCTATCATCCATCATCTGGCATACTTCATCTAACTTTTCGGCCATTCCTCCTCGAACGTTCAATGTGGCAAAACGGCTCTCCGTAGCTTTACTCATACTATAGCGTATTATTTAAGCAATATGTATGTATATATATCTTCAACTTTAAATAGAATCAAAATCAAAGCTATAGTTATTTACTCCACAAACAGACGATTACGAAAGTAGGTACAAAGGTTAATTAAGAACCGAGCTCAATTAAATTTAAATGTTGTTATTTGACAATGTAAAAGCAAGCATTGTTTTTGTTTACAACGAGATAACTTACCTATATTATATTACCATTATTATACCGGGGTAAACCTTAATAGCTTTACGGTTTTACGGTAAAGTTGCCGTATACCATACTAAGAGGTGTCGGATTCGATTTCCGTCCTTTGGAGTATTGTCATACTTCAAACATAGTGAAGTAACCAAAACAAAACGTTTAACTAAGACTTAGTTTTCATCAGTCACTATCATCAATATCTGACTCATCGTTAATAAATAAAACATTATCACCATAAGCCCACCAACCCGCATTGGAGCAGCGTGGTGGATCGACTCCCATATCCTTTCTCCTACAACGAGGGAGGCTTGGCTTTATTGTGGGCTATTCATCGTCATCATCATTACCAGCCTGTAGACGTCCACTGTTGGACATAGGCCTTTTTAGAGACTTCCAAACACAACGATCCCGAGCCGCCTGTTGTCAGCGGCTCAATGCGACACGTTTAATGTCGTCAGTCCACCTGGTTGGGGGTCGACCAACGCTGCGCTTTCCGATGCGGGGTCGCCAATCTACCACCTTGGGCCCCCAACGTCCATCAGCTGTTCGAACTACGTGCCCCGCCCATTGCCACTTCAGTTCTGCGACTCGCTGAGCTATGTCGGTTACTTTGGTTCTTCTGCGAATCTCCTCATTTCTGATTCGATCACGCAGAGATAATCCGAGCATTGTTCTTTCCATCGATTTCCAGATATATAGACTGATAATGACGATGATGAAGTCTCCTTTAATATTATACAAGGAAAGAAACACAAAATAAGATAATTAAATGTAAGCTCTATCGGGCAGCAGTTTTAAAACAGAATGATTGACGTTCGAAGCTTCCCGCAGGCGCAAACAGTTGCGAAGTAACATCACGTTATTTTAAATTCAAATTTCAAACGCACGCGTTTCAAAAACACCAGCCAGCATAACTCCTTTCTAAAGCTACCCTCTTCAAACTAGACATTTCAGCTACAGGCTATAGTGCAGTATAGCTAAAATTATTATAAATATAATTTTTACTTAGCTGACCGAAAAACTCTTAGGTTTAGGTGCAAATAACTTCTCTCAGGAATGAGTAAACAAAGAAGAAGAAGAAGAAGAAGAAAATCTTTATTGCACACATAATAATAGACATACACACAGTAAACAAAAAATAAAATAAAACAACAAACATGAATGCATGCAAAGGCGGCCTTATTGCTTGGAGCAATCTCTTACAGGCAACCCCTGATGATAGGAACTGTGAAGTGAAAGCGGAAATGGTGCAAGACGGAATAACTATATTTTGATAAATAATATATAATCTCACAAACATAAATACATTTATATATATATATATATATATACACACATACATATACACATATACATAAACACTCCATACACATATATAAAATATATATATACATATACATACTACATACGATAGATAGAAAGCATTATGTGCTGCGGTTAGAGTGGCTCTAAGAACCGCGAATAGACAATGAAACTGAGAATTGAAGTGAAAAATCACGAAAGACCACATTACTTAGGGTTAGAGAGTAGAGTTAGCGAGATTATCTTTAACACTAGTATTAAAATTGTTTTTTGTAAATATTTTTTTAATATCTCTGCCATGTGCCTTTATAATTAAAGCAAAAATGATATTTAGCTTTTTGTCTGAGTGTCAAGATCATTCCCAGAAATGCGTGGAGGTAAAACTGTATCTGTTGGCCTTAAATCATGGATTTCGGTAAGATATCTTATACTATACTACTACAGGGAAAACTTCATAAAACCAGACAGTTGTAGTTTCTCTCCAACCAACTATATTGTTACAGCGAAAATATTTTTAAACAATCGTCAAAATTGCATATCTAATTTTGACAGGAGCTTTTTATAATATTGCAGTTTTTAATGATGTACTGTAATTAATTTTTTGTCAGCGGTGTTAGCTTCGGTCAGAACTAATTTGAAATGTGCACAGCACCTACCTTGTCGATTTAATTATATTCTCTTTATTTTATAGTTATTTTTCAAACATAAAATAATATACTTTCAGCCACATTCTTTTCAATCTTGTGTGTGAAGTAATGTAAATTACTAACGAAAAAATATTTATTAGATAACAGGATTCCTTGAATTACGTAAACTGTTTTTTTAATTAATTACAAGTTAAACTTTTACTGTAATTACACCTGATGGTAAGTTTAAGAGTACGATTAAATCCACATCACTTTCGGTTTCTATACGAATTCGTACCGGAACCCTAAATCGCTTGGCGGTACGTTTCTGTCGTTAGGGTGCATTGACATATTAATACTATGGACTTCGGGTCAACGATAAAAAGTGTCCGAACCAAAAGTAAGCCAAAACGCGAAATGATTTCCAATCGCAATTCAGTCTCATATTAGCTGACTGACAGAATACACGTCAATAATGCCGTAATGTGTTATAAAAAACTTGTAAGAACTACCCGAGTAAGGTGAGAAAAGAAGACGGTGTACCATATTTTCAGTAAGTAAATATTTACTGATGATTTTAAAGTATTATTTTGCTTAGAAACAGGCTATTTTATTAAAATTTTAATAAACTATAGAAACGAATTGCATAACCAACCAAAATGAACAAAAGTATCTATCTGTCCTTTTCCCATACGCTACCCGCGTATAGGATAGAAGGAGTGCAATATGTTTATCTAATTAACCACATTTAGTTCGGATCTGCCGTGAGCAATAGAATGTTTTAGAACAACGACTGCATAGAGTTATTTTGTTGTTTAACATTTGAATTATTTAATTACTTAATTTTTGAATGAAAATAATTTGATTATTTTCAATTCAAAAATTTTTATTTTTCATGTCAACTTTTATTTTTTATGTCATGAATATTAATCAAGTAACTTTTACCATAATGGTATATTAATTTCATAACTATAAGAATTATCTACATGAAATTAAAAGCAGTTATTTAAAAAGTGATCTAACGTCATTGAAGTAAAAAAATATATTTTCAGTTTAATTAAAAAGAGGAAAATATCGAGAACTTAAAATTTCAAAGTAAAGAACTATGTCGAGTGGCATATCATTTTGTACATTAGTGGATTTGGTTTGTAATTAATTATTATTATAACTAATTATTATTTTATACAAGATAATTACAACAATTATTATTTGGTACAAGATTTATCCCAGCATATGTAAATATAAATTCAAATTTGCTGTAAATATAATATATAAATATAAGATGCCAAAAAATTTGAAAGCTACCGACTCCACACCATTTATGTTGTCTTATTTTCACGAGAAGCTGTCATGTCAAAAAAAGGCTGCCATGGTAACCGTCAATCGAAGCTGATTACTTATTGCATGCAATTAGACCGTTGCAAATTAGACTGTATAACAATACGATAAGACATACATTACAATGTTATTTTGTGTATAAAAACCTAAATACATCCTAGTGTGTATAAAATATCTTGGGACACTTTTGACGTAAATTTTGCATTAGACCCGAAGTCCATAGTATTAATATGTCAATGTTAGGGTGGTAACTATTTAAATCTCCCAACAGCCAGACCTGGACCTATTTAAAAAAATTTATTCGGCCCAGCCGGGAATCGTACTCAGGACCGCCGTTTGGACACACTATTACGCCACGAAGGCCGTTCAAAGACTGTTAGTCGTCGACCCTATAGTATATATGCCACTAGAATACTCAAAGAGTAAAGGAAATACTGAGTGAGTTACTCGTGTTTATGCATCATCATTATCAGCCTATTAACGGCCTACTACAGGGCCAGGCCTCCCTCCTCATAGGAGAGGGGATATGGAGCGTAAACCCACCACGCTGCTCCAATGCGGGTTGGCGGGCGATAATGTTTAATTTATTAACGATCTCTACCGGATGTTGATGATAGTGACCGGGACCGACGGCTTAACGTGATCTCCGAGGCACGGGGGTGTAACACAACTTCCTGACTCCAGGCTTGGAATGTATTGAGAATTTCATAGAAGAATGAAAAACTCAGAATTATTCCGTGACCCGACCCAGGATTCAACTCAGGACCTCGTGATCGAAGCCACATAGGCTAACCACTAGACCAACAAGGCAGTTTATTCAATGTTTATTCAATCGATGTGAACTACAAATAAAATTCGACCGCTAGTTTACAATGCAAGTCGCATCGGGATTGCTACACACAGTCAAAATATCGTCATCGTAAACAGCATGATATATAATTCACTACCACAATAGAAATCTATACATTCTCTGTTCTCTACATGTATTTTTGCAGCGCTTATCCAATATTGAATTCCATTGTTTAAACAAAGAAATTGGATTGTGAATTGTGAATGCTAATGTGAATACCAAACTTATTGCACGCGCGCTACTTTGTGCTCGTACTATATTTACATTAGATAGAATTTAATTAAACTAGGTGCCCAGTCCATTTTATTGACATTGTTGATTCATTGCGTTAATTATGACGGCCTTCGTGACTCAGTGGTATGCGTAGTGGATTTATAAGACGGAGGTCCTGGGTTCGATTCCCGGCGGGAGATTTTTCTTAATTTGTCTTGGTCTGTCTGGTAAAGGCGTATCGCCAAGCGATTTAGCGTTCCGTTACGATGTCGTGGGGTGTGGATTTTCATCCTACTCCTAACAAGTTAGCCCGCTTCCATCTTAAATTTCGTCATCACTTAACATCAGGTGTGATAGCAGTCAAGGGCCAACTTGTAGTCGATAAAAAAAATTTAGAAATACTGGGGAATATATCCCTAAACGATACAGATGCCTAATCACAAATATAAATATCAACCTAAATACTTTGTCTATTTTATTTATATAGATCGTATTTGTATAACTCACATACATTAAACATTACACATTCTTATTAACAAAGATATCTTATTGTGATTACTTAAACTTAGCTTGCCTAAAATAACATTAATATTTTTAGTTAGCCTAAATAGCTAGATGTTTCAGAAACTCAAGAGGCACCCGGGTGATGTTTAAGAATACGTTTAACCACCTGCGTGAGGGATAAAGTAATAACAAAACTTGGATCAAGGAACGGATACCGAAGGTGGTAACCGATGACCTTAAAATTATGCGTATAGCTGAGAGGTTCCTTACTCTGGAGCCCTGACTATCAGCTCTCGGTCAAGATTTTGGATATTGTTAACAAAATGTTGTATTTAAGTAAATATAGTTAAACTTTTTAAATAGAAGTACGTAAATAATTAAAAGCTAAGTCTGTACTAATATTATAAATGCGAGTTTAACTCTGTCTGTTCGTTTGTTATGCCTAAACTACTAAACCGATTTCAATAAAATTATAGTACAGATATAATCTAGACTCTAAAGCCTGAGAAAGGAAATATGCAACTATTTTTCAAACTATCACAAAACAGAATTTCGTGCGGACAAATGCAGTTTAATTCTAATTTGAATACATTTAAAATGAGATGATCTCTTTGATTAAATATTGAGGTACACAAGTATATAAATAACCGAGGGTCATTTGGTACAACGTAGCGTAGCAGACAACGCGGAAATAATAAACCGTGACATCACTGCCCAAACAGCGACAGCTCGTTTCATCAGGCCGAGGATTTACTTAAAAACATGTACGTGATTATTTAAATTGTGCGCCTGTGTGGTAATAGTACAGTACCTACTTATGGTCTAAGATCTCACTGCTCGATTCTGCAGGTATTTTTTTTATTGATAAAACTATTAATTTAATTTTAATTTTAAATGAATGTTGAGGAAGTATGCTATAGATTAGCGTACTAGGTTGACTATTAAAAATTAACCCCAATTAACCGTATCTAATAAATCTTTGATAAAAAATTTTCTCGGTGCCAGCCAAGTTTAAGGAACATTTATTTAACGTAGTAAAGCAGTTTGTGGGTTCTAGGTAACGTCCTTAAATTAGAAACTTTGGCTGGCACCGACTTCATAGATATGCTTAGGTAAGTAAATTAAAGCAACTACATGACACAGTTATTTTTTACTTTTTAGTGCGTTTTGAGTCGGTTCAATTTTTCGGTAAAAAATTTTATTTCTTATTTAGACATTTATCGACACGTAACCTACTCATACTACACTATTATGGTACATTATACGGCACTTGTAGCCAAAAAGCTACCGACACTTACACAAAAACCGAAAACGCTGCAAGTGTTTCTATAAAATTTGAAATGTTTCTTCATTTTTCCCATGATATCATCATCAGATCCTAATATGATAACTTTGGGACCATTTTGGAAGTGTGCTCTTTGTAATAAAACAAGAATTATCAAAATCGGATGACTTTGTAAAAAGTTATGCGTGGTCATACATAAAAAAATATACGCATCGAATTGAGAACCTCCTCCGTTTTTTTTGTCGGTTAAAAAAATAATTTACTGATATTAGTTTAAACTACATTTTTTTTAAAACAACTTTATGTCAAAGTGAACAACTTTATGTTAAGGAGCTGATGTCTTCTGCAACGTCAGTGTTGCCAGGTTTAAACATATTATTATTGTTAATTACTTACGCCTGACAATCATTTTTTTCAATTATTTACATATTTTTTTTAATTACGTGAAAATTATTAAAAAGACATAATTGAGTTAATTAATAATATAATAATTTAAGAAACTTTTTGATAGGCAACCAATTATTAATCCACAGTCAAACCTTCAAAATTCATTAAACAAAAAAGACCCCCGCAGAACAGAGCAGCGGGATCTCGGGATATGAAACATCTCAATTTGTTGCTTCCTATTTGATGCTTACATGTACACGAGATAAGATAAGCTCGTAGGCAATTACGTTCAGTGCAGACAGTGTAGACTGTTTGTAGAGTACATGCTAATGCTATTTATCTATTAGCTAACGATGTCGGCGTCATCGTGGCATGATTCTTATCGAATGACATTATTTAATACGAGAGATAACACTGAACGACTGTCTCGCTAAATTTTATTTATCCAACTTGATTTTCCTGTATTTAATATAGAGTGGACCGTTATACAAAACTCTTAAGTTTTCTGTTATTTTGTCTGTTCTTAGATACTAATACTTCGTACTATATGTATTCTGTGCTAAAACTATACTACACGTATTTATTATAAAAACCAATATTATTTTTTACTTTTGGTTATTATTCTTTAAACTCTAACAAATACTCATTTCGGTGGTCTATGTACTAGGTACGATTTGTCTTTGTCTTTATCATAAAAGAGGCGCAAAACTTAATTTTACTTAACTTTCAAAATTGTCTAGCATTAAAGTGTATAAATGATTCAAGCAATGAAAAACTATTAGAAAGTATATACCTATTAAAAAATAAAAATAAGTCCCTACATAATAATGTGATTAACCAAACTGAATAGGTGCTATTAGTTAACAAGCAAGCAATAAATGCTCTGCTAGTAGTAGCACAGTAAAAATGAAGCGCTAAACTGGAGCAAACGATAAATAAACAAATACGTTGGCGTATTGAGGTTAGGTTTTGGATTGGGAATAAATAGGACATAACCGATCCGACTCAAACAACTCTGTGTGTCTGTTTTGCGAACAATACAACTGTTTAACTCAATTTCGCCGCAAACATAATCGTATTAAATAGTTTCTGGCCGCTGCATCAAATTCATGTTTTACCTGTGTGTCTGTGGGTGAATTCAACTCAAACCCGGCGGCTGATAGGCCTAATTGACTTGCATGAGGCAGATAGTGTGATTTGTAACTCAAGAAGTAATTCAATAGTGCAACATGTTGTTAAGATCTAGATTTGTAATAGGCAGGAGATATTATGAAGATTAATGTTGCCGTATGCAGTTGTATACAGACGATCGAGAAAATTATTGACGACATATATTGTAAACGTAAGTACCTATATCACCAAAGTATCTATCTTTTTGACGACCTCCGTGGCGCAGTGGTATGCGCAGTGGATTTATAAGACGGAGATCCTGGGTTCGATTCCCGGTGGGGCATATTGAGATTTTTCTTAATTTGTCTTGGTCTGGCTGGTGGAAGGCTTTCGCCGTGGCTAGTTACCACCCTACCGACAAAGACGTACCGCCAAGCAATTTAGCGTTCCGGTATGATGTCGTGTAGAAACCGGTTTGGATTTCATCCTACTCCTAACAATTTAGCCCGCTTCCATCTTTGATTGCATCATCAATTAACATCAGGTGTGATAGCTAGCAGTCAAGGGCCAACTTGTAGTCGATAAAAAAAAATAACTACTGCTAAACCTTTAATTCCGTTCGCTTTTTGATGGACAAAGATGGTGGAAAATTGTTGTTATGCTTATAGTACATATCTGCGAGGAGTATATATATTGTTTGGAAAGTAATTAGGAGGCGTAAGGAGGTAAATAAATATTACATTAATTTTAAAATAGAATTACAAGAAATCGTGAAATTATGAAAACATGTTTAACGCAAAACCTTTCTGAAATCGCAGTGTCTGTATTTTACAGTTTGAATTTTCCGTATAAAAACAAAATTAATTAATAATATATCACGGAATATCTGTTACATATATTTTGGGGTAAGATTCTGATTGTCCTACATAATAATAGTGTATATAAAAGAATAATATGTTTTCCATAGTTAAATAGTCTTGCTGTGCTAGACGGAGCGAAACCCATGTCTAATCTGTGAAATTTATATGTGTTTGTATTATACGTTCTTTAATATAAGTAAAACAAAATTAATTATCATGCGCTACGGAATGTCTGCTATTGGTCTGCCTAATGTCTTTAACACTAATGTTTTTACCCGACTGCGTCAGAAGGAGGGTTATGTTTTTCGACCGTATGTATGTATGTATGTATGTCCATTTCTTCGGCACGCGCTACAGCCTAAACGGCTGAACGGATTTTGACATGTGAGGTGTCGATGAATTTGTCAAAATTGTGGTAGTGACATAGGCTATATAAATTTTCAAAATGGCGGCTGTAAATGGGGGAAAAAGGGGGGAAGTGTGTATTTTTTTCTTTTATCTTAGCAATATGGATACCAATTAAAAGTGCGTAAAAAGACCATTTCAAAAATATAAATATCATATCATGTTCATATTCCTTTTTTAACCAAAAATGGCAAAAAGTGTACTAAGTGTACCGTCTCATTTCTGTACCATAAACTAAAACTAAAAAGTCTCAAATAAAATTATTATTATAAAAACAAAAAACCCGACTGCTTAAAAGTCTGTATAAAATTCTAAATACTTTATGGTGCTGCAGGGGGGACAAATCTTTCTTTCCCCGCTAAATTATTTTGTCCCTGTTTACAGCACCATAAAGTATTTAGAATTTTATACAGACATAGTAATCCTTGTTTTTCTCTTTTCAGTTCATAACTTCTAAGCAGTCAGGTTTTTTGTTTTTATAATAATAATTCTTAGTGTAAATGTGTAACTACTTGCCTGCCTCGTTGGTCTAGTGGTTAGCCTATCTGGCTTCGATCACGAGGTCCTGGGTTCGAATCCTGGGTCGGGTCACGGAATATTTCTGAGTTTTTCATTCTTGTATGAAATTCTCAGTACATTCCAAGCCTGGAGTCGGGAAGTTGGTGGTGTTACACCCCCGTGCCTCGAAGAGCACGTTAAGCCGTCGGTCCCGGTCACTATCATCAACATCTGATAGTGATTAATAAATGAAACATTATCACTCTAAGCCCGCCAACCCGGATTGGAGCAGCGTGGTAGGTGTACGCTCCATATCCCCTCTCCTATAAGGAGGGAGGCCTGGCTGATAATGATGATGATGATGATGATGATGATGATGATGATGATGATGATGATGTGTAACTAGCGGTGCTCAGCGGTTTCACCCGCGTAGTTTCCGTTTATGTATGAGTATTAGGATAATTAATATACCAGACGATAATCCATATTTCATTCAGGTACGCTCACTCTTTAAACCTTGGTTGAGTAACAAATATCAATAAAGTCGTCGTTAAGTTTTCTTAAATTTTTCAATTTTCCGCGGAATTATCTTGATATTTATCTTTCAGTAGAACCTTCTCCTGACAACATTAAACACAACAAAAAATTGATTGTCTGTAAAGTCGGTTTACTGACGATAATTGAACGTGACAATGTCTTAAGAAAATACTGATGGAATGGTAGCATTTAATTGGTTATTAAAATTTTTAATTTAAGTATATTTTTATAAATATTAATTTAAATTAATAAAATAATTGATTTTGATATTATAAATTTATAATAAATATATTAATTTATAAATATATTAATTTTTAATTTAAAATTAATATATTTAATAATTATATTTAATAGACGGATGTCGAACGCTGCCGAACGCAAAGGCCGATTGTGCTTCTTTGTCGCTTGTTCCGCGTTCTCGCTTGCACTTCAAGCCTTACATGGAACGCCTCAAAGCGAGGTAACGACGCATGACGTCATGTTTTTTCGTGCATGCAGCCGGCTCTATCGAATTATAAGACGTTGTCACGTCAAAAATTATTAGCGAAATCGGTTTAGCTGTTCACGAGATTTGCGCTTCGCAGCACATTCAGTGTTACATTTTTATATTATAGAGGGCAATTGTCAAAAAGTATTTACAGTGGGTACATCTTTCACGTCAGGTAGTTCATACGCGGCCGTTTGCGTGCATGTGTAATTGTTGAGAGCGTGCCAAAAATGTTGTTATTACGACCACGCTTTGCGTTCTAATTTTTGTGAAACATGTGGATGGCACGTAATGCCAGTGAATGACCGATAGCGCGCTAAACATAGATAGCGTGTTTATTCAATTTGGAAACAGTTTTACTGAGCTATGATTATTTCGTTTTTTTTTCTGTCTGCACGCCGTCTCCATTTGAGATTACATATTGATAAGGCTTGTCAACGGTGATTTCGTAATGTCCTTTTACTGCGTGTGTCTATAAATATAATAAAATGTTAACTAGGCTACGACTTATAGATTAAAGTTATTTTGGGAAAAGTGATTATAGTTTAATATAAAATAATCTTTAATAAGGGACTCTAATTGGACTCTGCCGTTTATCATTCAATGGTCCAAAATTATTTATGCTACCGATTTTGTTAGCAAGTAGGAACTTGTAACTGTTTGGTTTTCGTTTACTTCTAACAAAAGAATTCGCTTAATTTATAGTTGAGTCATTTCATAAATATAGCACAATTATGAAATCGTTCGATTATTGTATCGTTTGTATGGCATTGTAAATCTTGAATATTTATTAAAAGGAAAACAAATCTAATATTATGCCCTATAGGACTATAATTAAACTTATCCGTGCCCAGCGTAAGTCCATAACGATTTTATTACCAAGTGACCAATCACAAATATTAGGTACTTTAACTAAAACTTTAAATTTTTCTTCACTAACATCCTTATAATAAACTTTTGTTGTTTTATAATTTGAGATCATTTAAATTTAAATAAATAAAAATATCTATCAATAGATTCACTTTATCGGGAGAAATGTAATTAACTAGATGCTAATGCAGTAACGTTTTTAAAAGAAATAAAACTATGCACTCTTTCTTTTAAATTGTTTCATAATAAACTCTCAGCTGCAGTTCGTGAGGAATTCAGTGAATCTGTTAACAAAATAGGAACATTCTGGAAATAGTTTTTGCATGTAGTAGATGCTTCAACAGTAATTCTATTATCATTTGTATTTTTATTAAAGTTTACAATGCGATAAATAATAAATTATTCCAGCAGCTTCGATAATTATGTATTATCTTTCTTTGCAGTGATTCTGCTTGTTTTAGTTATGAAATAATTCGTATTCGAGTTATTAAATGTATTTATTCCTCTTAGCTCGGTTTTTAAATCATTTCTCTTGCGCATGCAGCTATTCGAATACAGTAGTTTTGTTGATTTTTATCGCGATAATTTTATTTATTACAGGGAGCGAGCTACATTTGGGCGACGGCTTTTGAGTACATTGCTCCAAGCTGATAACTCTATTAATATCTGTCTCGTCTCTTGAACCGCATGTTATTAGCCAATCGCTAGCCACTGACAAGCACCCAATGCACACATGTCCTATGCACGCAGAAAAAAAATTATAATGACTTATAATAATATTATTCCAAACGCGTAGTAAGTTTCGAGTTCGTATTATTTTAACGTACAAAACTGTCGCCACGCCTCACAAGTGCTCGTCCGAAATTGTTGACTTAGGAACCAGAATAGATGTTCCGATTCAGGTTAATATTATAACGCAGTGAAGAGCCCACAATCGTTAGAGGCCATTGCCCGATATTCGGACATCGTAGATTGAGTAAGTTTTCGGGTACCTATATTCGTCGCCCGCTTAGTAACCAGTAGTTATTAAATGATGTTGTTGCTCGCATCACACAAAATAAATATTTTTATTCATTTTGTCCGTAGCGATAATGATTAGCCTCAGTGTGAGTGTGCTGCTGTCGTAGGTACAACGTGCGATACGCGTTTTAGTGATTGTTAGCGCGTTGCCTCACAATGAGATCAAAACAGACATAGTTGTAATACCTACCTACTTGTTCTTTCGGTGATTTCATTAATATACTGTGTTTAAAGTGAGTATATGTTTTTTAATTTATCAATGCTATATTAGTGCCCGCATGTAGCGTTGTTTGTCTAATGTTGTACTCGTGTTGTTGTTCATTTATCAAAACTTAAATAAATTCATGGCAACAGTCGAAGGTTACCTCGAACTCGGAATAATTTGACCCACCTACGTAAAAAACTAAACTTTCTGTTTATACTAGTAATATCATCGAAAATTTTTGAAGATAGTATGATGTTTAATAAGTAGAAAAGTAGTTTACATATAGGAATTATTTACAATAAATATTATAAAATATGTTTTCGTTTGTTTCGTTATTAGTATTTTTAGATACCCGATGTGATTGTAAGTTTGACTATGTGATGTAGTATTAGTTCAGTTCTTTTAGTATTTAAAATTAGTATATAGCGTACCTATGTTGCTAGATAGATAGTAGGTAAGTAAATACCTAGTGTACTAATTACTTTTATGTCAACGAAAGTTAATTACTAAGTTAGTTAATCATCATTATAATGATGCCAGCCTATTTTAAGAGCCCACAAAAGGGCCTTGCCTTCCTTCTTGTAGAATAATGTATATGGAGCTAGACCTACCATCTCACCAATCCAATTATTTATGGTTTAAAAATAATAGCATAATGGTATTATATCTATATTTTTATATGAACTCATATCATAGGCACATAAGTTTCATGTGGGTAAGATTGTGGCTTTTCCTTCGCAGCGAAATATTTGCTATGACATGAGTTAGGTAGGTACTCCTTGGGGAACTTTAGGAAATCTTCAGATTTCTTGATCAGATGGCGTTGATAAATGGAATGTTGAAATGATGGGTCTTCGGGATGCGTACGTGTGTATAGACACACATTTTATCATTTTTTCACTCAGATATTCTGTTCAACGGTAACGTGTGCCCAGATAACTACAAAAACAAATTAATAATATCATGAAATCATTCTTTCATTTAATCTAGGTACATAAAAAACAGAATTTAATCCCTACGTAAAGTATTTCAAGGACTCCTTTAGACGTTCCCTAGATGTCGCTTCTTGTACCTAAGCACGTAATTTGCTTAATGAATCCAGCTCTTTTTTTAATTTCCAACATTCCCCGACCTTTCATCATGAAATACTGAAGTAACGAAAAGTGTAAGAACATCTTAATGAATCATAAATCAGTACAAGAAAGCTTGAAAAATTCGGTGAAATTGTAGGTGTTAAAATATCGTTTTTTAGTGACAACAATATTTTAGCCGCTTCACCATCCACCTGAGACGCGAATGTGCCTACTCGTAAAATTGGGAAAAAAGGAAAAGTGATGGTATATTAAAATAATAAAGACTGTGCCCATTGCTAAGATAAAAGTAAGTAAGATGCCACGTGTATAAAAGTAGTTTTGTATGTTTGGGCTACAATGGGGCAAGTAAAAGTCTAACTTTAGTTATAAGATGTCTTTTTAATGTTGTCTACTTTTTGATTGACAGAGACTAATTTTTACCTACAAAAGGTAATTATACTAAAGCCGAACTTGATTGAGAATGCTTGTCAACAAACAAATAAAAAATGAAGATAGAAATCACTAGTCATTTATACCTATTTTTTTTTAATTAACTAGTTAATGACGAATTCATGAGAATAAATAAGATTAGTAAGCTTAAAAGTAATTAATATATTCAGTATCGTTTAAATAAGATTTTTAAAATAAAAAAACATAATTTTAAATTTATTAGGCATAAAATGTGTTGCATTTTCTACCTTCATTTTTAATTTGTTTGTTGACAAGCATTCTCAATCGAGTTTGGAGTATAAGTACTAAACATAAAACGCTTTTCAATATAGATATATAAACACTATATGTGTTTAATATGTATAAAATTCTGCATCAAGTTCAGTATCATATTCTGTATTCTACCTACCCACATCGCATTCGCATCGTATTGCATTTAAAATGCTAATTAATTTTTTGTAATATAAAATACTACATAACTTTTGTTTTATAACAAAAGTACATTTTTTTATTTTTTCTGTAATTAAATTTTACAGTTGCAAGTGCTAGGAAAATCACAAATTTAGATTATCTAGTGTGATCATGTAAATAAATAAAGTACTATTTTCCAGGCTTTATACCACAGTTGATAGGTGTAAACACCCATTCATCAAAAAGTATTCTTCTTTGGGATGTACTTATCAGGAAGATACCTTTCAGGTGGTCATAGGGCTGAAATTGGTTGACAAACGCGAACAAACCCTTAAAGTAGTATGTAATGAAGTAAAATTGGATTTCGCATTATTACAAAAGTAGCAAAATTGATAACATTGAAGAAAAATAAACAACGAAAATTTATCTGAAAGGAAAACGCCGTACTTAGCAACCTAAATGACAAGGGTATTGTGTGGAGAATAATGACAATTGATTTATATCCGCAAAAAGCAAGCAAAAGTAAGACCAAAGTTCTCACGCCTTTGTACGATAAAACTAATAACTGCCTTTGTCAATGAAGCGCACCCTCCTTCCATTTCATCTGTGAACCCTTGATCATATCGATCGCATTACACTGCGAAAGCAGACTCAGAAACATCTCAATATTTCACGTTCCTAATTAACAGAACTTGGAGTGAGATGGAACTATTGTGATAAATCCTGCTAAACGGTCTAGAATCTAGACAGGAATGTTTTAATAATAAAATTTCTCGTGACTTCAAGCTATGCAAATTACAAGATACTCGTAGTATACCTGAGAACGTTATGTAAGGATATATTGACGGATTATTCCTTATTAATTTTATAAAAAACTGTTAAGAATTAGGTACTTACTTATTTCATTATTGCTCGAGATAAGCCGTCAAATTCAAGTACATGCTAAGTTATTCGGATGCGACAAAAATCATCGACAAACATTTGCGAATTTACAATTGCGAAGTTATCATCTTTAAAATTCATACCATCATATTTACTGACTAGCGGTGCGCTGTGGCTTCACCTGGGTAGATTCCTGTTTGAATATTGGGTTAAAAGTACCCTTTCAAACATAAGCGAAGCCATCCCGTCAAAATAGGTCTAGCCGTTTCAGCGATTAACCGGAACAGACAGCCAATAATTAAAAAATATCTCTCTTATCAACGGCAGACAAATACCTCTAAAACAAGTACTTAACAATGACATT
The DNA here is from genome assembly GCA_034621355.1 of Mycalesis mineus. Taxonomy (NCBI): domain Eukaryota; kingdom Metazoa; phylum Arthropoda; class Insecta; order Lepidoptera; family Nymphalidae; genus Mycalesis; species Mycalesis mineus. The sequence continues at coordinate 10,112,162 of CM067883.1, read as the reverse complement.
TAAAACACTAAAACGTGTAGAAATCTCTAACAATCATTATAAATAGCTTCCTACGTTTCTTTTGCGTTCTAGACCATATTATGTGATCTCGTGTTTAGTAAGTAGGAATGTTACAATGTTGCATGGACATTTTGTGTTTATCTGGTAGCGGCGATAACTTGTGTATGTAGATTATGTACCTACCTACCTACTGACAATTGCATGCTGTCTTGTCTAGGACAAACTGCACGTGGATAGTGCAACTGTATAACGACAAAAGTTTTATTGTAGTGTTACTCATACTATTTTGCGTGGCGGACTATAATTTTATTTGTGATCCAATGTCGTACGTGTGTGAATACATCGCGACCTAGGAAATCTGTACAACACTATATAAATAAATATACTTGGACGATTCATAATAATTAACGCGGAGGGTGTGATTTGTGATATTGTAACAGTTAAACTTACTGTGAAGAAGTTTTGCACAAAGCTATTAAAGCTTGTAGTAAAGCCGACCTTGAACAATAATTCCCATACATTTAAACAGGAGCCGTTGGTTACGAATAAGCGGTATAGAGCCATTTATACTTTCATATTATTTTTTTATTTATTGTCACCGCCTTCAAACCGATTAGTAGGTAGCACATAAGTAAGATGTTAGTTTGCGCTTTTTAGCGCATCTTTAAGATAGATTTTTTCAAGGTTCGTAAAAACTACTAAATAGAATTTTTCTTTCTTTACAGATTCTAACTATGACTCCAACAAACGAGGACGGGCTCGAACCACCACACATCGTAGTGCTGGACGGCGGGTTCTCCACTCAGCTGTCTTGTCACGTGGGTCACGTCATCGACGGCGACCCACTGTGGAGCGCGCGCTTCCTCCACACTCATCCCAAAGAAGTCGTCAATACTCATCTGGATTTCCTCAATGGTAAATATATAGTCTATACCTACCTTGGACCATTCGAATAGCTTGCGAGAGCTATAGGTACGTAGTTGACATGTAAGCCGCTTCATCAACCGCGAACCCCTAGGCAGGCAGCGCAGGCTTTTTGCATTTTTCCAAAGAGGTCCTGAACTCTCGACTTTCCGAAAAGTATATTGTGAATACGGCGGACCATCTAACAGGTTGCGACTGGTTAAGTAGTTGATTCTGTTGACAATATGCTCCTTAATAACCATACTTTGTAGATGAAAGGGTATAAACCACTTTACTGGAAGAATGACAAATTTTCTAATGAAAGAATTAAGTATAGAGAAAAACTGAACAAAGTACCTAGTGTTGAACTAAGTAAGGACTTGGCGTAGGACAAGAAACGGGAGATGATGATGAGACACAGTTCCGTAACTTGCTTCGCGCTTATCTACTTACATTGCACATCATTGGTGGACTGACATTAAGGCAGCCTTAGGGTGCTCTTCCACTAGAGATGTATGTACTTGGCTATGGAAGCGTTTGATATCGATAAAACATATTCATCGAGGCCAGTTAGCTTAGTACTTGTTGAAAAGGGCTTAACTTGACAATTTTTTATATCGATATATCCTAAGGATGGAAGCGAGTGGTGTTACTATAGCTAATTAATTATTAAGCAGAGTATAAGTATCTCTAATAGATGCATGTTTACTTGCCCTTGTAACTTAGCTTTCACATTCTCTCAGCATTGCTACACAGCTCCTCTCTGATAGACATCACCCTGAAAGAGGTGGATCTAAACCTTCAGAAGTGATCCTTGTGTGTGTGAGAAATATTTTCCTTTTGTTATAGAATCACATAACCAGATGGCTTCGAATGGGATATTGCTAGCCAAAGATCAAATGTCATTATTTTTTTATGTTACACGCTTATCTTCTTCAGACAAGGTTGCGGATAACTGTCATTACAGATAAACATAACGGATAAACGGGTCAAATATTTTATTATAAATAAATGCTATACAGATAAAAGTATTGTGCCTATGTTTGTAGCTTGCATTAAAGCGAAAAAGAGTTACAACATAATTATATTATTAATTAAACTGGCGGTAAAGTATTCTAAGTAGGTAGTAGTAATTTAGCAGAGAATTAATAGCGGTAAACTGTCTACGTAAACAATAAAATTATTATTATAAAAACAAAAACCCGATTGCATAGAAGTTATGAACTGAAAAGAGAAAAACAAGGATCACTATATCTATATACAATTTTAAATACTTTATGGTGATGCAAGCGAGGACAAAATGCTTTATTTTCTGCGGGGAAAGAAAGATCTACCAAAACAATGTTTGTCCCCGCCTGCAGCACCATAAAGTATTTAAAATTTTATATAGATATAGTGATCCTTGTTTTTCTCTTTTCAGTTCATAACTTCTATGCAATCGGGTTTTTGTTTTTATAATAATAATTTTATTTGAGATTTTTTTGTTTTAGTTTATGGTATAGAAATGATACGGTACACTTTTTGCCATTTTTTGTTAATACGGCAATATAAACATGATATGATATTTATATTTTTGAAATGGTCTTTTTACGACCTTTCATTTGATACCCATATTGCGAAGATAAGAGAAAGAAATACACACATCCCCCTTTTTCCCCTCATTTATAGCCACCATTTTGAAAATTTATATAGCCTATGTCACTACCACAATTTTAACAAATTCAACGACACCTCACCTGTCGAAATCCGTTCAGTCGTTTAGGCTGTAGCGCGTGCCGAAGAAATGGACATACATACATACATACGCTCGAAAAACATAACCCTCCTTCTGACGCAGTCGGGTAATAAAAACATTTTAAACTGACTTTACCACAAAATTTCTTGGCGGTAAAATGTTTCGAGATAAAAAAAATATAATAACAAGATTGTAATTAAGAAAACTTTATTTAACAAGCTTTTTTATAAGCACTCATCAAAACGAATCGAACGAGCTCAAACTCGATAATGTTGTGCCGTTTTATTGCAGAGTTCCTATAGCCACCCTCCGACTCCAGCACCAGAACCTCGTTACCATATAGGATAAAAGTACCCGTCAAGTCGAATCAAGTGCTCAAACTCGATTGGTTTATGTCGGTATTATTGCACAATTCCTATGGCCACCTCTCACTTTTTCAGTATAGCTCAATGTCATCATAATATTGAAATGTCACGCATACAAAATTTGAACTCAATTGGAAATCGGGAAGTGGGTCTGTAACTTTTTACCCGACTGCGTCAGAAGGAGGGTAATGTTTTCGAGCGTATGTATGTATGTATGTCCATTTCTTCGGCACGCGCTACAGCCTAAACGGCTGAATGGATTTTGACATGTGAGATGTCGTTGAATTTGGCTAATTTTGTGGAAGTGACATAGGCTATATGAATTTTCAAAATGGCGGCTGTAAATGGAAGAAAAAAGGGGAGACGTGTGCATTTTTTTTATCCTAGCAATATGGGTATCAAATGAAAGATCGTAAAAAGACCATTTCAAAAATATAAATATCATATCATGTTTATATTACTGTTTTAACAAGCAATGTCAAAAAGTGTACCAAGTATACCGTCTCATTTCTATACCACAAATTAAAACTAAAAAGTCTCAAATAAAATTATTATTATAAAAACAAAAAACCCAACTGCTTAGAAGTAATGAACTGAAAAGAGAAAAACAAGCATCACTATATCTATATAAAATTCTAAATACTTTATGGTGCTGCAGGCGGGGTCAAACGTAGTTTTGGTAGGTCTTTCTTTCCCAGGTAGTAAACTATTTTGTCCACACCTGCAGCACTATAAAGTATTTAGAATTTTATATAGATATAGTGATGCTTGTTTTTCTCTTTTCAGTTCATTACTTCTTAGCAGTTGGGTTTTTTGTTTTTATAATAATATTTTTTTTTATCGACTACAAGTTGGCCCTTGGTTGCTATCACACCTAGTGTTAAGTGATGATGAGTCTAAGATGGAAGCGGACTAACTTGTTAGGAGTCTGATGAAATCCACACCCCTTTCTTTTCGGTTTCTACACGACATCGTACCGGAACGCTAAATCGCCTGGCGGTACGTCTTTGTCAGTAGGGTGGTAACTAGCCACGGCGAAAGCCTCCCTGCTTGCGAAATTTTATTACAGACTTCGGGTCAAGTGAAACTAAATAAAAGCATGTAATCATCTAAATTAAATAATGATTAATTCCTGTTTATACGAATAATACTTAACATTATTTGAGTTGTATTACGCGGGCTATCTCATATGAACCAATACAAAAGATTCTTACGAAACGTCAGTGAATAATATGCTCTATATCTGTCATTATAGGGATAGAAGATACATATGAGTCAAATTATTTCTGGCTCAGTTAAACTGTTATGTGGCCAAGAAAAACTGCGTTGTTTAATAATATCGCTTGTATAAAAATAAATGCTAAAGACCGCAATGTCGAAACCGCTGTTGTTCGATACATCGACGCATTGAATACGGCTGATGCTTCGATTCCTCTCTGCGTTTAACAATATGTATTCGATATGTATAATTTGTTTGGCTGAAAGTTTATTTTTCCTATTAGGGTTGTCAACTACGTAAATAAATAAAATACATTTGGTTATGAGATGGCTTCAAAATAACGTGCGACTATTATATTTTACTTAGTTTTTAATTAAGCTATTGCATAGCATCCATCGCGGGCCTCGAGCGTGGAGACCGAATCTAGAAATTCCGTAATGAAAAAACCTAACACCCCCCACTCCGACAGGCACAACGGTGATACTTGTTAGTTTTGTCAGATTGTCTTATTCGCATCTTTGTTTGCCAACGTCCATACCATGTTGAATACACCGGTTCTCGTCCGATCACCGAAATTAATCATCGGGCGCGGTCAGTACTTGGATGGGTGACCGCCTGGGAACACCGCATGATGTTGGCTTTTTTAACAACAAACGTAGTTTTGGTAGATCTTTCTTTCCCAGGTAGTAAACTATTTTGTCCACACCTGCAGCACTATAAAGTATTTAGAATTTTATATAGATATAGTGATGCTTGTTTTTCTCTTTTCAGTTCATTACTTCTAAGCAGTTGGGTTTTTTGTTTTTATAATAATAATTTTTTTTTTTATCGACTACAAGTTGGCCCTTGGTTGCTATCACACCTAGTGTTAAGTGATGATGAGTCTAAGATGGAAGCGGACTAACTTGTTAGGAGTCTGATGAAATCCACACCCCTTTCTTTTCGGTTTCTACACGACATCGTACCGGAACCCTGAATCGCTTGGCGGTACGTCTTGGTCGGTAGGGTGGTAACTAGCCACGACGAAAGCCTCCCTGCTTGCGAAATTTTATTACAGACTTCGGGACAAGTGAAACTAAATAAAAGCATGTAATCATCTAAATTAAATAATTATTAATACCTGTTTATACGAATAATACTTGTTTGTTGTTGTTGTGGTTAGTTTATACGCGGTAGAAGTGGGTGCGAGGGATATACCAGCGAAGTCTCTCTACAACCTGCTAAAAGACCTTGGCCTTACTAGAAGTGCAGTAAGCGCCATATTGGAACGAGTGTCCAAAGCTGCTCTAGTAGGGTCCTTCCGAATTTGGCTGGGCAGGGAGAATAACTTGAACAGAGGAGGTGAGTGTTGACGCGCGTCACTAAGGGTACCCTTAAACCTACACCCGTGTCACAAGTCTCCGGCTCTGTTCGGAGTTTTTCTCTCAGCCACGCGATGGACCCGGCATCCGCACGGTGAATCCATGGAATGCTAAGATATTCGTCTCGTCTCATTATTTGAGTTGTATTATGCGGGCTATCTTATATGAACCAATACAAAAGATTCTTACGAAACGTCAGTGAATAATATGCTCTATATCTGTCATTATAGGGATAGAAGATACATATGAGTCAAATTATTTCTGGCTCAGTTAAACTGTTATGTGGCCAAGAAAAACTGCGTTGTTTAATAATATCGCTTGTATAAAAATAAATGCTAAAGACCGCAATGTCGAAACCGCTGTTGTTCGATACATCGACGCATTGAATACGGCTGATGCTTCGATTCCTCTCTGCGTTTAACAATATGTATTCGATACGTATAATTTGTTTCGCTGAAAGTTTATTTTTCCTACTAGGGTTGTCAACTACGTAAATAAATAAAATACATTTGGTTATGAGATGGCTTCAAAATAACGTGCGGCAATTATATTTTACTTAGTTTTTAATTAAGCTATTGCCCGCGATAGATGCTACTATCGCGGGCCTTGAGTCTAAATCCGAATCTAGAAATTCCGTAACGAAAAAAACCTAACACCCTCCCACTACGGCCGGCACAACGGTGATACTTTTTAGTTTTTTCAGATTGTCTTATTCGCATCTTTGTTTGCTAACGTCGATACCATGTTGAATACACCGGTTCTCGTCCGATCACCGAAGTTAAGCAACATCGGGCGCGGTCAGTACTTGGATGGGTGACCGCCTGGGAACACTGCGCGTGATGTTGGCTTTTTAAAATTTTTGTTTTTATTTTATTTTTTTTAGTTTGTTGTATTTTTTTTATATATTTTTTTTAAATTTAAATTTATAAATATGACGGCGCCTGCGTCATCGTACGCGACTAGAAAGAAGTCTGTGAAATGCAAAACGTGTACCAGCTACGCCCTCTTGCGGTTGCGCATCGTTCGATACCCCCACTCACCCCACTACTTGAGTCATTCTAAGTTGTATAAAAGGAGCGGGTCTACAACTGGTGTGCAGTCTAGGCTCTGGCGTGGCGCGGTGCAGACGTTGTATTTTGCTTATCGTTAAACCTAGACAACTCTGATAATTAATTTGTGCAAACGAATTAATTATTACTCTCAGCTTGAGTTGCGGTGTCTTGGGGTTGCTGTTAATTATTCTTTCAGTTATCTATTTGTGGTTTAGTTATAATTACTTGGAATACAAAGGCCTAATTTATTCACAATGTCCTACCCTCCTTCGACAAATTTGGCTGGGCAAGGAGAATGACTAGAACAGGGGAGGTGAGTGTTGACGGCCGTCACTAAGAGATCTCTTTTTAACCTACACCCGTGTCACAAGTCTCGAGCTCTGTTCGGAGTTACTGTCTCAGTGTCTCTTAATTTGAATATGATTCCAGTCTTTGTACCTGCGTCCAAAAGGTGTTCCCCTTTCGACAAATATATAATTATAATTGCATAAATTGATAAAAAACTTATGCAATAGCTTTACCGCGGCAGACTCCACACGTCTTTTATTTTCACTTTTAATATTTTTTACAAATAATTCCCACCACTGCACTCCATCTTTCGATTGTTGTTTACTTATAAAGCCGTAAGTTAGTAAATATGCAACAATGTCATGCAATCATTAAGTTAAAATCGAAGGGACTTTCTTTCTCTCATTTTGCCATTTGCTATGAACGGGTGGCAACCCTATTTATTCGCCTGAATTTTAAGCTAAATCCCTGCAGTAGCAGAAATATTCATTAGGACCGGAAATTACGGTGCATGCGTGATCTATGTGAACCTAACATGTTAACTTGATAAAAAAAACAAAATAGAAATTTAATGATTCGAATATAAATATCAAAGGCAAAAGCGTAGACCTGTCTAAGCTTTGACTTACGCACGCAGGGATGAGTTTTTGAGAGGGCTATAAATTAAAACCTTTTTCATGCGTTCTATAGCGACAAAAATACGAAAGAAAAGAGAGATATCCGACCATTAAAAATAACGAGATCACATAACTTTTATTTTAATCAAAAGTGAAAAAATAATGTAGGTACCCCCAAGCTCACTTGTCGGCGGGTAATTGAACCGAACGTCAGACAGATTTATTCACTGAAATATGAACTTGAGAGACAGGCAAATGTTCACATTCAGCTAGCATTCACCGTATCTAATGTTCCGAATTCGAGTAAAATATGCTAAGAGTATCTTCAGTCAGGAATAGGAAGCCTTCAACCGGGAAAACCTATTTCAACAAACGTAATTCTGTTTCGGATATTTTGTATGCGTATTATTTCGGTAAACATTCTTGTTTAAACTGTTTCACCCATTGCTCTCATCTCTACCGTATATTATGTAAAATTACTTGAGCAATACTTCGCTTTTTAGGATAATAAGTATTCTAAATAGTTTTTAGCTTATAACGACGACGATGTATATTTTTGACGACCTCCGTGGCGCAGTGGTTTGCGCGGTGGATTTATAAGATGGAGGTCCTGGGTTCGATTCCCGGCGGGGCAGATTGAGATTTTTCTTTATTTGTCTTGGTCTGATTAGTGGGAGGCTTTCGCCAAAGCAATTTAGCGTTCCGGTACGATGTGTAGAAACCAAAGGGGGGTGTGGATTTCATCCTACTCCTAACAAGTTAGCCCGCTTCAATCTTAGATTGCATCATCACTTAACATCAGGTGTGATAGCAGTCAAGGGCCAACTTGTAGTCGATTAAAAAAAAAACTACAATTTTACGACAAGTTAGTAAATGTTTTTTCCATGCAAAATTTCACTTTTGACCTTTAAATTTTCATAAACCATTCCTATGTAATAAAATATTTAATTTTATTATTTATTAGTAATCAAGTAATAGAACAGAAATATATATAGGTAGAAATAATTACAAAAATAAGACCCAAAAAGTCCGGCGTATAAACAGCAATTCATTTTATATGCCTACTCGTATACATAATACATTGGAGGAGATTATCTATACTAAAGCCAAACACGATTGAGAATGCTTGTCAACAAACAAATTTAAAATGAAGGTAGAAAATGAAACACAATTTATGCCTAATATTAAAAGCCAGCTAAAACATATAACGTTTATTAATGAAATCACATAGTATATCTATATCATTTATTTACACCCTTCCTGTCCATTAAATCTGCTTTATTGATTACACAAACATGACAACATATTTAGACATTATACAATTATACGATACCAATTCCAATACTTATAATCCCTTCACTTCTTAACTTTGTTTTCGTAGATTATGATCGCTTGCTCTCTCACTGTTGACTGAGTTAAATGTATTTTTACAATCACTTTTATGAAGTCGGTTAAGTGGGAGATAATGGTGCAATGCAGCATTTTCTGCAGTTCTGCCAACCAATCGCGTAGTGGGGCGTCATCAGTTCAATGTAGCCAACTGTGCGACCACAGATAACGCACATTTTCCATAGATGATTGCACAGACGACAACACTAATAAATTTAAAATTATGTTTTGTTTTTTTATAAAATCTTATTTAAAAAATATTGAATATATTTATTAGTTTTAAGCTTACTAATCTAATGTATTGTTATGAATTCGTCATTAACAAGTTAACTAAAAAAAGTAGGTGTAAAATGACTCGTGATTTCTACCTTCATTTTTAATTTGTTTGTTGACAAGCATTCTCAATCGACTTTGGCATTAGTATAGCTTTATAATTATTATGAAATATAAACTAAGCATAAATACCAGCATGAAAATGAAACTAACAAAAACATTTCAGAAAAACATGGAAGATGCCAGTATGTTATATTGAAAAGATAAGTTTTTCTCGGGCGGTCCTTATGCTCAGGACCTCCTTTGCGTGCTTTGTACAAAACACTCTAGAGCAGGATCGTGTCATGGCACGCCCGACGAGGGCCTGCTACAGTCGGATGTAGGTTAGCTTTCTCAGGCGAATACTTATAATGTTTATTTAAACCGTACAATAATAATGTCTGAAAGAAAAGGTTAAGCTTATTTTTACCAGCGGCTTCCTCTCTCCTACAAGCGGCGGATTTCAGGCTTAGACTCACCACACTGCGCTCACGTGAGATGGCAGACATAGCGTGATTGACACTTCACCGTCACTCTCATTATTATTGTTTTTGATCGAGATCGGCTCGTCTTGGGCTTTTAAGCAAATTCCAACTTACTTCATCATTATCATCATTATCAGCCTATTAACGGCCCACAACAGGGCCAAGCCCACCTCCTTATAGGAGAGGGGATATTGAGCGTAGATCCACCACGCTACACCAATGAGGTTTGGCGGGCTTAGGGTGATAATGTTTCATTTATTAACGATCACTATCAGATGTTGACGATAGTGACCGGGACCGACTGCTTAACATGCTCTTCGAGAAACGGGGGTGTAACCCCACCGACTTCCCGACTCCGGGCTTAGAATGTCGTGAAAATTTCATAGAAGAATGAAAGTCAGGATTATTCCGTGACCCGACCCAGGATTCGAACCCAGGACCTCGTGATTGAAGCCAGATAGGCACTATAGACACACCACTTGACCAATGAGGCAGTTAAGTAACTTACCGAATGCGAAATATGCGAAATTCTCGAAAGAAAGACAAACTCCTTATCCTCCTTCCTCGTCAGTCTTTCAGCCCAATATTTCATATCCATACTCAATGATGCTTAACCTAACTGATGACAAAGTAAAGTAAAAATATTTCTATTTAACATTTTTTTTTTATCGACTACAAGTTGGCCCTTGACTGCTATCACACCTGACGTTAAGTGATGATGCAGTCTAAGATGAAAGCGGGCTAACTTGTTAGGAGTGGGACGAAAATCCACACCCCTTTCGGCTTCTACACGACATCGTACCGGAACGCTAAATCGCTTGGCGATACGTCTTTGTCGGTAGGGTGGTAACTAGCCACGGCGATAGCCTCCCACCAGCCAGACCAAGACAAATTTAGAAAAATGTCAATCTGCCCCGCCGGGAATCGAACCCAGGACCTGGACCAGGACCATATAAATCCACCGCGCATACCACTACGCCACGGAGGTCGTCAAACATTTAACGTTAACATTTTGGAATAATGATAATTATAGGAAGATTAATTTAAATACAGCAGCAACAACCCGTTTATTTTAATTAGGTTGTGACTAGATTTTTAGAGCACTTGATCAAGCAGTGCTTTCTTAATGAAGTTATGGTAACTTTACCATAACTTGAATATATATTTGACAAAAATTAAAATGAATCTTTACATTTACCTGTAGAGGTATAAAAAGCTCTTATTTTCTGAAAATATCACATCAACCGACTCAATTCTCGAAGTTTCCGCGGATGTCTTCTAATTTGGTTACTCCCATTGCGCGAGACTTCTGAAGTGCAAAGTAATTGCGTTGTTCTCTGTTACAAAGGCGCCATGCGAATGAATATCTAGACACATTACACGGAGCTGACTGCTAAATACGTACATACAAGTGCTCTATCAGTGTACGCTAGATACACGCGAGTACGTCGCGAGTACGTGCATGGTTTTGACGAATTGCACGTTAGGTCGCTTTTAGCTTGTCATTCCCTTGCATCTGACAGCGAGAGTGTGACCTCGTCTCGTGTCATCGTCCTTTGAAAGCGCTTTTCTTCGCCACAAAACGGACCGTTTCTTTTCATAAGGAAAGCTGAAAAGTGTCTGCAAGCAAATAACTCCCTAGAGGCGAAAAGCCTACTGCCTTGCTCTACCGCCCCACTATGATACGAATAAATATAAAAAACTGGGTAAGTGCGAATCATCGGACTCCAGCATCGATGGTTCCGTATAAATTTGGGACTTTTTTATAAAGTATGGGAGCAGCGAATATTGCTTTAACGAAAAGATAATCCAAGAATGATTGAAGAGCTAATTTAACGTTGCTTTAAGAACGTGATAAATGCATATAAGTAATAAAAGGAAATTAAAGTCTAACTGGGACATATAAATTAATGAAAGCCATGATTATATTGAAAGGATTCGGCAAGTTTTTTTTTTGTAATGACTACAAGTTAGCCCTTGACTGCTATCACACCTGATGTTAAGTGATGATGCAACCTGAGATGGAAGCGGGCTAACTTGTTAGGAGTAAGATGAAAATCCACACTCCTATCGGTTTCTATATGACATCATACCGGAATGCTAAATCGCTGGGCGGTACGTCTTTGTCGGTAGGGTGGTAACTAGCCACGGCGAAAGCCTCCCACCAGCCAGACCAAGACAAATTAAGAAAAATCTCAATCTGCCCCGCCGGGAATCGAACCCAGGACCTCCGTCTTATAAATTCACCGCGCATACCACTGCGCCACGGAGGTCGTCAAAGTATTTTAAAAACAAAACAATTCGGATTTATTGCTTAAATGTTTGTGGTTTTACATTGATTTTGGAGAATTTCACGATTCTAGGTCAACGGGATGCATAGATTTTGAATTCCATACGTTTAAAAATATGCGCCACAAACGACCTTATCTTTACTGCGTTGAATTTACAGTTTGTATTTTGCTCAGCTTCAAGAGATTGAAGACCTGCAATATTTGCTACTAAAGGACCCCTACGGTCATCATCCGTGTAGTTATCATTCTCGTAGGAATTTCGGGATAAAATGTGGCCTATGTGTTATTCTGATATGTAAGCTATATTATTGTGAAGTTGCATCAAAATCCATTCAGTAGTTTTTGCGTAAGAAGAGAAGAGAAGAAGTAACAAACAAAGGACATTGCCAAAATTTGTGCCAGGCTGTCCAAAAGTATGCTAATATTTAAGTATTTTATTTAAATACACAATGAATTTTAAACAACTACCCATGTTTCATAGCAATCACTTGAAAATATATCAAAAATATAAGAATTTCAATAAATTTTTGTGTTCTGAATCACGTGACCGTCGTCGTAGTATGAAAATTCAACTTTTATCAACCTTCATAACTTTTATCAGCGACATAGAAGATCTGTACTATTTAATGACATATATATCATCTCTGGGCATATTTGACTTCCATACATTTTTTACCTATTTCCTTTTCCCGTTTATAATATAAGAAAGGATTAATTACAGTTAATCCTTATTAATATCACCTTAACGCAATTTTAATAAAACCGACGCCCTGTTGGCCTACCAAATGATTTTAAAAAGGATTTTTTTTAAAAGGAACGGAACTCCAAAAAGCATACTCAGTTCAGCTCATGGTGGCTTGATGTATCATCTAGCAGAGTTTACTTGTACCTACTGCTACAGTATAATAGTTTCTTATACGACGTGAATACCATATACGTCAAAAAGCATTTCCTAGCCGGAGATTTTATTGAGTTGGTTAAGCACATTCAATATTGTATACATTTTCTTTAGTTTCATATTTTGCTTTCTAAACTGAAAGCAAAAGATGATGTTAAGTATTGTGTACTATATTTGAGACTACGACTTAGGCCTGTGTGCACCAAGATTTTATTTATTGGTTATCATAACCAACGGTTAACATAACTTTACTATAAATTTACTGTTCACCCGTACGCCGGTTAAGGACGTAAACCGGGCGGTTATCTTAACCGAGCTTACGTTCTTAATCGGTGATAACCGGCATAGTTAAAGTTATGTTAATCCTGGGTTATGATAACCGAAATCTAGGTGTACACAGACCTTATTATTTTGGTAGTAGAGTCCATTTGTTAAAAGAGCCCTTCTAAATAATTTTAAATTTATCTATTTTTTCTTATTTAATAAATAATGATTTAATATTATTTTTAATCTTATGAAAATTGCATACTTTCTAAATAGCACATTCTTATTCCTATATTTCTAGCCCGTTGCAAAAAGTATGCTTTTAAAACAATGCTAAGATTATGGACAAAAGTATAAAGCTCATAAGCTATTTAATTATATGATCGCTGCTATGTACGCTGCCAAGAAAGTGCGGCATTGTTTATCGTTTGTGTATTTACGTTTAAATGCCTACATTTGCATAGTAGAGGAGACAGCAGGCGCGGCTACATCGCCGCGTTTTATAGTACAAGTAGGTGATCGTCGGTGCTTGAGCGGTGAATACATCGACGCTCGCAAGGAATAACATCGCAACTCAGTTTTAGGCCTTTCTGGATTAAAATCATTTACTAAAATATACGTTTCAATGACAAAACCATAATTGTTACGAAGCCTCCATATATCCACGGTTAACGAACTGGACTTAAAAATCATGAGTTTGATCCTCGACAGCTCGACCAGTGTCATCCCAGTTCTAACACTTTTAACATAGTTTGTACGACTAATCAGGGCCGAGACGATTAGTGGTCCTGTTTTAAAAAATTATTTATTTAATGACAAGCCAACAACATTTATGCACAAAAATTAAATACATACAAAATAATATAAGTTAATCTATATACAAGCCTTCTAACATATTACTCAACTATGTGGTTTAAAAATTTGGGTTTCATGAACTTAAACAGTTAATCAAAACACACTTTAAAATTATGAATGTTACCGAAACTATAAGCAAACATAATTAAGGAGATTCCCTAACTTTAAGACATTAATCAAGCATTAACCCTAGAACCATCAGTAAATCGAAAGTGTGTGCAAAGTAAGCCGATTATATTTCGCACCGACACTGTGGGGAGTTGACCATGCGTCCAATCAAGGGAAGAAAACTGTTTAAAAATGTGATAAATAGTCTTTTTAAGATTTTAAACGCTTCACTTACTGACTAAAATTTTCGAGATTGGATGTCAAAAAGACTAAAGAATCGGTGTGAATTCTTTAAATGTTTGACGCGCTCTCCTGAAAAGTTAGCAAACATGAGTTAGCACGATACTCCCCGCAGGTGTCGACATGACGACGACGTCATTAATCACCTTGTCTCTCTAATACGTTTTCATTCGGGGCCCGTCTTCTGTTTATTACATAATTAATTTCTTCAGCCCAACAAATATTCCTTTTCTCGGAACTGGTTGTTATTGAACTTGGGGATCGTGTTGCGTTTGCGGTACAAAGTTTTAATGAATTGTTTATGGCTCTAGTTCAGTGTTCACCCTTCTCTTAGTTAACAATGCCAACTCATCTTTTGAACTCTGACCATATTTACCGAATTTGATACATGCTAATTTATTATATAGTTTTGGACTTTCTATGCTGTGGCAGTGGAAATATTGTTAACAAGAGATAAAGGTACTTGAACATTTTGTTAAAGTGGTGTGAAAAAAAAACATTTTTTGGTTTGTATTATATTACGTTGTTAAACTCAACATAAAATTGTACGTTTAATTAAATTTAAAATAAATGATGTAAAGAAAATAAAAAAAAAAGATTTTTACATATACTTCTATTACGTTAAACGTTTATTTTCTAAACATATAAGTCCTAATTCAATGGCCACCTCCAGACTCGATAATTAGACAATCTGCATGGCACATGATTGCATTGTCCACGAACATATTCAATTACACCCAAGAGTCCAATTGAAGTTGTTCTAATTTATCTTCAAGATTTGCGTCATATATACCTCCTTACTATGCAGGTCGAATAAAAAGCTTTTAGAAAGCTCTGCACTTAATAGAATTATGATTTGTAATAAATGTCGTCCAGACGTCTTAGGTTAAACGTTCCGCATTGTTGTTATTGGCGTACCCACACAGTCACCACAGTACCACTACAGTTTTTACTACTAGTTGGAGGGGATAACATATCACTAATAATTTTTATATTGAACTGTATTCGACACCCTCAATACTCCTATATAGGTTCGATCCCCATCCGTTTGACTACGTATTATTTTACCCACTCTGTAACACAGTCTTTACGACAAGCTAAAAGGAAGGCTAATATTACAAATATCCCTTATATAGATATTAAGTTAATATTTAAAAGATATATTTTATTTTTCAAAGTATAAAGCATTATTTTTTTTATCGACTACAAGTTGTCCCTTGACTCTTCTATCTGATGTTAAGTGATGATGCAATCTAAGATGGAAGCGGGATAACTTGTTAGGAGTAGGATGAAATCCACACCGCCCTTTGGTTTCTACACGACATCGTACCGGTACGCAAAATCGCTTGGCGATACGTCTTTGTCGGTAGGGTAGTAACCAAGACAAATTAAGAAAAATCTCAATCTGCCCTGCCGGGAATCGAACCCAGGCCCTCCGTCTTATAAATCCATCGCGCATACCACTGCGCCACGGAGGCCGTCAAAATAGAAACCAAGCATTTTTGTTTATGTATGTATTTCTGATAGATAATACTTATATTATTTGCAGCTGGCGCTCATCTCATCATCACAAACACGTATCAGGCGTCGGTGGGCGGGTTCGTGGAGCACCTGGACATGACCCCCGAGCAAGGCTATGATCTCATCATGCGGGCTGTGGACCTGGCCAAGCAAGCCAGAACCTTGTACCTGGAGGAATACCAGGACTACATACAAAATGGTAAGAAATCACTAAATACAAATTTTTATTTAGTTTCACCTCCAGTGAGTGTAATGAAATCTTGCATGTTAAAGATTTTCTGCCCGGTTTCGGTATTATGATGACATGAAGTTGATCTGATGCTGAAACTGGAACGTGGTCCCCAACCACCCCAATAAAAAGACACAACACCATAGAGTTTGGGCTCGTTTGATTCGTCTTCATCAGTAATTGTAATGACAGCTTGTTTTTAAATTATTATTTTTTAATCACTTCATTTTTTTTTTAAAGTCTAATTTTTAAATATGACTAACAGTAGCAGTTCCACTCCAATACCTAGAAGTATAAAAGTACGATAGTCCAACTCTATGTTAAGTCCCCTTTACCATGGATCTATTGAATCATAGATAAAATAAATAAGAATCAACATCAGCATTTAATTACGAGAGAGTAGATATAGCAAGAGATAGCATAACTGCATCGGAACAGTCGTTAGTTTAACGTGGCTTTGGATGAAATATTGACCTTTTCTTTCTTGCCAGTAATTTTCATTAGTAACGTTAGTAGTTTCGAAGTTGATTATGTCAGTTATTATCACTTTTTTTTTAATGCCTACGAGTTGGCCCTTGACTGCTATCACACCTGATGTTAAGTGTTGATGCAATCTAAGATGGAAACGGACTAACTTGTTAGGAGTGGGATGAAAATCCACACCAATATCGGTTTCTACACGACATCGTACCGGAATGCTAAATGGCTTGGCGGTATATCTTTGTCGGTAGGGTGGTAACTAGCCACGGCGAAAGCCTTCCACCAGCCAGACCAAGACAAATTCAAAAATCTCAATCTGCCCCGCCGGGAATCGAACCCAGGACCTCCGCTTTATAAATCCACCGCGCATACGACTGCGCCAAGGAGGTCGTCAAGAATCACTAAAAGTCAACACTAAGTCCACAAACCGGCATTGGAGCAGCGTGGTCGAGCTTAGCTCTAAATCTCTTTTCGTATAAGGAGGGACGTTTGTTCAGAAGTGAACCGTTAAAATAGGCTGAGAATAATGATGACTACCTATATAATATTTATATCAACTCGTTGTCCGCACTTCATTGTCTATGCTTTAACATTATCCGTATAAATATTGTAAACCCTCGGAAAGTGTAATTAATGCGTGCTTGCAACCGTCCCTTGAGGGAGCAACCCTGGCTATGTCGACACCGCAGGTTATTTTGCAGCATAATATATTGAGAGTCATAACAACTTTATTCATTGATAGGGGTGATACGTAATTTCCTTCAAAACTGTTTATAATAACGTAATTTTCTTTTTAAATATTTCTACTATAGATCAGGTATTTATACAGTTCCAATTTTATAAATAAAGAAGATAAGATAATATTGCACCACAGTTTTGGTATCTTAATTTAGTAAATTGCACAATATTTTTTCTTATACAATGTAATTTGATTAAATAAATGAGCTTACCTAGGTAGGTATTGAAAACTGATATAGACCGACTTGAATCAGTGTTTTAAATGTGGTTAGCTATTATCTATAGGTACTGTCGTGTTACTTTTGACGTCACGTCACATCTCTGTCTAATCAGAAATTTTAAGCTATTTTTTATTAGATCAATTTCATTAGTTTTTTTATAATTATCCATGTTACTACTCATGTTAACGTCCCATTTCAAACAAAAGGTTAAGTTATGATTAAAGTAGTAACAATAACTCGCTTTCGACTCTTTTACCGAAATATTAAATCGCAGCTCACGGTCGCATAAGTAGGTACTAACGATGGGTACTAACAACGGGCTTTATGTCCATAAAATATAGCTTTATCTAACATTAATCTGTGCTGCACTTACTAAGCAGTTATTAAACAACAACATTAGCTCTTTTTCATTAAGCCTAAAAACGCGATAAAGCCATGAAAATCAGCTTTCAACTTGAGAGCTGGATTTAGACACAAGGTTCTTGCTAGCTCGTATGAGGTAATCGGAGTATATTCCACCTTCTGTCGGGCAGTAGAATCACTACAGGGAAACTCGGCATTTCAATGAGAAGCGAAGTGTTTTAAAAGAGTATTCGATTTGCTTTGATTTTAAATTCCCGGGACTTTTTAATCGTGTGCGGAATCCTCTAAATAAAATATTATTAAAACGAATAGTACCAATTTTTTTACAAAGTTGATATTTTGACGACCTCCGTGGCGCAGTGGTATGTGCGGTGGATTTATAACGGCCTGGGTTCGATAGATTAGATTTTTCTTCCCTACCGACAAAGACGTATCGCCAAGCGATTTAGCGTTCCGGTACGATGTCGAGTAGAAACCGAAAGGGGTGTGGATTTTCGTCCCACTCCTAACGAGTTAGCCCGCTTTCATCTTAGACTGCATCATCACTTAACATCACGTGTGATAGTAGTCAAGGGCCAACTTGTAGTTGATAAAAAAAAAAAAAAGCAACACTTATTCTAAGGAAAACTAGGGATGTGCATTACGCTACGCCAATCATTCAGATGTTAAAGCTCATATGCCTATATACACTGGCAACAATATCCCACATCAAGATATAACAACGTTGCTTGCAAATACAAAAATGGCGGTAGTTCTTTCAGTTGGGCTCTATAACATAGAGTTGTTGCTACTAAAATGGGCTGAAGTGGTATTCAACGAAAATGTCTTTTTCAATATTTGCTTTGAAATTTCATTTGTGGCCACCCCTCCATTGTGCAGGCCCCGGGCTACACTCCCGGTTTTCCTCCCCTAAATCCGGCCCAGCCGAAAAACCGCGAGGTTTGCCGAAAATAGCCGAACACGGTCCAGCTCGGCTACCGGGACGTCCGGGTTGGTGTTGTTAAACTAAACACGAATTGCATTGATTGCGGCTTGTGTGTATTGAGAGTATACATGTAAAGTTTGGATTTCGTGATTTTTCTATTTTTAACCGACTATGGAGAAAATATGATTTTGCGCCACGTATGTAGGTAAGTAATAAATTTAGTCAAAGTAATAAATAATATCCAAACGATTCTAGTTTCAGTTGTAGAGCGGATTTTTCAGTAGTCGTGTTACCTCTTTATTTTTAACCGACGAAAAAAAACGGAGGAGGTTCTCAATTCGACACGTAGGTATATTTTTTTTTCTTTTTTTTTATGTATGACCACGCATAACTGTTTATAGAATTGTCCGATTTTGATAATTCTTTTTTTATTAGAAAGGGCACACTCCCAAGGTGGTCCCATTGTCATCATGTTAGGATCTGATAATGATATCCTGGGAAAATTGACGGAACTCTTCAAATTATATAGGCACACTTGCAGCGATTTTGGATTTGTATAAGTATCGGTAGCTTTTTGGCTACAAGTGCCCTATAATATAGTATGACAGTATAGTACGAGTGCGTTACGTGGCGATAAATCACGAAGTAAGAAATAACATTTTTTAACAAATAATAGAACCGACTCAAAACGCACTAAAAAGTAAAAAATAAAAATTTTTAACAAAAAATAGAACCGACTCAAAACGCACTAAAAAGTAAAAAATAATTGTGTCATTTACTTGCTTTAATTTACTTAAGCATATCTATGAAGTCGGTGCCAGCCAAGTTTAAGGAACATTTATTTTACGTAGTAAAGAAGTTTGTGGTTTCTAGGTAACGTCCTAACAGTAAAAACCTTGGCTGGCACCGACTCCTAGATATGCTTAAGTAAATTAAAGCAAGTAAATGACACAATTATTTTTTACTTTTTAGTGCGTTTTGAGTCGGTTCTATTTTTTGTTAAAAATTTTTATTTCTTACTTTTTAGTGATTTATCGCCACGTAACGTACTCGTACTATACTGTCATAGTATATTATACGGCACCAGTAGCCAAAAAGCTACCGATAACGAGACAAAAACTGAAATCTCTGTAAGCGTGCCTCCAAAATTCGAAGAGTTCCTTTAATTTCCCCAGGATATCATCATCAGATCCTAACATGGTGACAATGGGACCACCTTGAAAGTATGCCCTTTCTAATAAAAAAGAATTATCAAAATCGGACAACTCTGTAAAAAGTTATGCGTGGTCATACATATAAAAAAAAAAAAAAAATATACGTGTCGAATTGAGAACCTCCTCCGTTTTTTTTTCGTCGGTTAATAACTGTGTCATTTAGTAGCTTTAATTTACTTAAGCATAATATGATGTTGAAATTTATTACGTAAACACCCTCGCCTATAAGGACGGAAGTCTGGGTGAATGAATAAATATGCATATATTATAAAAAAAGCAATATTTCTAAGCAGAACTGTCTTCTGCGAGTCGTTGATAGAGTCACCAATAGCCTAGCATCAAAGTCATCCGATAGACGTCCACTGCTGGATTTAGTCCTCTTCTAGGCACTTCCAAACACCACAGTCTTGAGCCACAAGCATCCAGTCTTTGAGTATATAATAATCAAAGCGTCCAGTCTAACAAGACGTTTCAAATTTAATAGTAATCTAAGCCTGCTTGAAATAATAAAATAATTTTTAATTTTTGACTGTAACTCGTCACGATCCACCGATATTAAAATGACATTTATTTGTTCAACACAGATCTCATCCCATTAGTGGTGGGAGCGGTTGGACCATATGGCGCTCATCTGCACGACGGGTCAGAATACGACGGCAGCTACGCGGATACCACATCTGTTCAGGTATAATCAACGCTTAATCTAACGCGCCAGCTTAATCCCTATATACTGTAATAACGTATTGTAATACGAGTGGGTTTACTACGTCATAAATTGTGAAATTAAGTTCTAATTAGATAGAGCAATCATCATTAGGAACAGGTAGAGAAATCTTATTAAACAAGGTTTTCTATCTGTACATGTTGAACATCGTTTTAATACATTTTTTTAATTATTGGTTTTGCGGCTTTGGGTTCTGACCCTTTTGAGCTTATGAATGTTTTTAACGGTGGAACACAGATAAACATGAGGTGACCATAGCCATAGTGGGGTTCGACCAACAATGCGCTTGCCGGTGCCGTGTTGCCATTTGGGCCCTCAACGTTTGTTCATATTATTTGTTTTCTTTCTCATGAGTATTTACAAATGTAATTCTCACTATGCATGATAAAATCTCCATTATTCAACATAGCATAATGGGGATTTGATTTTTAAATCTACTGAGCAAAAGAAAATCATAACAAATTATGATACATAACTAACATAATACAACTGACGCCAATAATTAGAATTCCAAATTTGAAATTAAAATTACAAGTTTCGTTTCTTATCGATTTATTTTCGTAATAATGACATTACATTTTTAAATATCACCTCATAAAGCAAGAATCAGAGATTTGAGTACCTATTTCGATCTTTGACTGTCGGATTTACGGAACTTTTAAACAAGATGAATCTGAATAAAATTCTATCTAATGAGTATTAATTTATTAAGTAAGAAATACCAGGGTGTCAAGGTGTCACCAACTGCTACAATTAATCCTTAAGTTTAAGAACTTAACTCCCAACTTTACTAGATGTGCCTGATAGTCTATTTAAATTATTTAAACTCTGTCAAAATTTAGAAAGCATTTTTCAAATACGAGTGGCTTGATTTCCAATTATACCTATATATGTTTTTCATAAGATGTCAAAGACTTTATGCAACTCAAAATAAATCTTAAATCAAGATGTCGTCTTATGAAATGTTATGTGTGGTCCACTCTCTTGTATGGTTGTGAGACTTGAGTCTTTAAAAATGAAGCAGTAAACAGGCTGCAAGCTTTTGAAATGTATATACAAGAAAATGCTTAAAATCTCCTGGAACAGCTTCACACCTAATAACAGGGTACTGGAAAAGAAAAATGAAAAGAAGATTCTCATGTCTACTATCATGCAGAGAAAACTAAGTTTCTTTGGACACCTTCAAAGAGGAGCTCAGTTTTCCTTTCCAAGGTTAATTTTAGAAGGAAAGCTACAGGGCAAGAGAGCACCTGGTCGTCAAAGGCGGAAATGGTTGGACGACATAAGAGAGTGGACCAGACCCGCAACTAAAGAAAGTTGTAGACAATAGGAAAGCTTTTCGCATATTAATAATAATAAAGGCGTTTATTATTATTAATATGAAAAGCTGAAAAGGAAATATCAAAATACTTGGACCTTGCTCATGAAAAATAGGCCAAAGCTTTTTGCATATTAATCTTATAGCGAAAGCGGAATATATTTTTTTATAAATTTTTAATAGTGTTTTTATAATTGTTTTATAAGCATTGTTGAAAATTTAAAAAGAAATGTAAATAAATAATTGATAGGAATACAACATAAAAGCGTTTAAACAAATAGTTTTATTATGTACTTAGTAATAGGTACAGATTATTATTATTTGTATGATCATTTATTTGATGATATGATGTCAATAACATTATGCGCTATCGTAGTAAGTAGGTAGGTGCATGGTACCGCTGCTCTTATTATGTGTGTAATACCTACCGTATTATCAAATATGAATGTGTGAACGTTGGTATAAAATATCCTTATCAAGTAAATTATTATTAAGAACTTTTTACTGCGTTCAATTAAGGCAATCGAATAAGTACCGTTTGGTTAAAATATAACTAAAAATGTCAATATTTGTTCGACCTTCGTTCCTACACAGAGTAGCCATAAGTTAGTGATAAGAGTAACATTGATTTTAAGGCTTATCGGTGACGGCAAATAGAGATACATATAGGAGACTTGAAAAACATCATCGTCGTCATTGTCAGCCCAATACAGGGACCAGGCCTATCTCCTTATAGAAGTAAGGGTATAGAGCTTAAACCCACCACGCTACTCCAACGCGGGTTTGCAGACTAAGCGTGCTAATGATGATTTCTTTAACGATCACTATCAGGGACCGACTTTTGAACTTGCTCTCTGAGACACGAGGGTACACCACAAACTTCTCAACTCCGGGCTTAGAGATTTTTAACTAAATTAAAAAGTAAGTATTATTCGCCCGACCATGGACTCGAACCCAGAACCTCGTAATCTGGAACCATATAAGTTAACTACTGGATCAATGATGCAATGATCGTAAAAAAACTTTCATGGAATGATACCTGAATACGTCGCGCTTTCGTGACACGTCTGTAAAAAGTCATCAATTTTAATTACCAAACAAAAATAATAATAAAAAAACCTTTAGCTAGATGAATTCCAATACAGCGAAGTAAAGGTTAAAAGCGTCGGCTAAATCGTAAAGAGGGTCGTAAAGTTGCCGGCAAATTAAAATTTACATCGGCTGTATGAAAACTCCCTTTCCACTCCCGTCTTTTTTCCTTCCCCGACAATATTTGAGTTGGGACAGACGCTTAATTAATTAAAGCTAGGACAAATAGATATCAGAAACAAACATACGTACTTACGGTAAGTGTCATTTTATGCTTTGTCGTGGGTTTTATTTGAAGCTTTTATTTACCGAGCCCTGTTAATTAAAATATTCGGTCAAAATCTATATGTAAATTAAAAGCACTTTAAGAGACTTGGTTCGATTGGACATTTTGGTGTATACCAAAGAGTATAATTAATAAATTTAACTAGACTAAAGCCAAACTCGATTGAGAATGCTTGTCAACAAACAAATTAAAAAGGTAGACATCACTAGTCATTTTACACATATTTTTTTAATTAACTAATTAATCATGAATTCATGACAGTAAATTAGATTAATAAGCTTTAAACAAATAATATATTCAATATCTATTAAATAAGATTTTTAGAATAACAAAAACATAATTTTAAATTTATTAGGCATAAAATGTGTTGCATTTTCTACCTTCATTTTTAATTCATTTGTTGACGAGCATTCTCAATCGAGTTTGACTTTAGAATAGGTAGGTAAGAAGGTAGTATATACTTCTTACTTACCTAGGTTATCTTCAACAATGCATAAATATGATATATGGTGGTCTAACCCTAACCTTTCTGATACTCGAAGTCTGAGTTCATGAGAAAATATTGAGATTTTCTGTTATTCAACACATTCTTAGTAAACATTCTTATTCCATAATTATGACGTTGGTGGTCGTATACTCCCAAACCTTGGGTGTTTTCTTAAGCCATTGGTTCCGGTTAATGTTAAAAAAATATCACCCTAACCCGAGTCTAAAGTGTATAACATTGTCTCTCCTATGAGGAGATACCTTGTAATATACCCCTAAAATATAGATAACAATGGTGGTTTCATGTCAAAGACTAAATAAGAAATATCTAACAAACAAATAACGAGCTCAGGTATTGTGAAAAACTCTGGTACTATATTCTAGAAAATTTATATAAATTGTTTTTATTACAAATGATGACAAACCTTATTTAAAAACAAAGTTTAATATTAGGAGCGGTTTATATGAAGAGGTTGAATAAACAAAGAAATAACGGACGTGGCACAGTCACTTGTTTTGTTTGTAGTTAGTTTGGTGTTACTTCCCTAGAGAACCGTCATTTCTAAAGACGCAATCTCTAAACATGCACAGCTAGAGTTGAGTCTTTTATACTTATTTCCATATTCCATAATCTTGCGTCCGTGTTCAGTGCACCCTGGATAATGTCTGCTGTCTTTATGTGTATGTAAATGGGCTTCGTCTTTTGATACAAGATTTTACCTATTCACATTACCTAATAACAGCAAGAGTATAACAAAACTAGCTTATTCTTCCGATTAAAATTCTAAATTCTTGCAGAAGAAGTCGCGGTGAATTTAGAATTTTAGATATTTCACTTTAGATAAAAGCCGGATAAGTAGCCAATGTGTAAACTACGAGTTTATCTATTCCAAATTTCAGTTAAATCGATTTAGAAGTGTTGGTGTTAAAGAGTTACAAACATACGTACACAGATTTATACAAGTTTAGTGCTACACACACATCTACATCCCATTCTACGCAAAATTTATTTATTTACACACACTAGAAGAATCGCGCGGTTTCATCCGCGTAGTTCCCGTTTCCGTAAAAATTTCGCGAGGAAATGCGTTACGCATCCCCCCCAGAAAGAGGGTGGCCATAGCTGCGCCATTTCCGGGGGTATGTGGGACTCCCCGGCTGAGATGCAGCCGAAATACCCACTAAAACCCAGCGATGTTCCTTCGCGTCGCCTGGTGACTTTTTTTTATTTTTTTTTTATTATGTGAGGAGGAAAATATCCGTTCGGATTTCTGCATGTCAGCAGGGTATGTCCGACTTGCACGGACTAAAACGACCTCCTCTGGACTCCATGGTTGGCACGGAACCGCACTACATTTCTTCATGCTAACCATCTGCCGTGTTCTCTCTTCTCCTCCTTTCAGATTTTTCCATCTCCTCCTTTCTTCGCATTATGTCTCGCAGCATCTTGGCATATGTTTGCCACTCTCGCTGCTTAACATTCTCGGTATCAGGTTTTCAGAGTTAACATCGCTGTTTTTACCCTGTGCAAATCCGTGCAAGCCGGACACTCGAATATCGCATGCCTCGGAGTGTCGTCCTCTCTGCAAAAGTAGTAGTCGCCTGGTGACTGGGCCCCGGGAGCATCATGAATCGTCCGCCACCCAGGCAGCGATAAGTAGCCTATGTGTTAATCTTATGTATGATGATAAGTACAGCTTATACATTACATATTGTAAAATTTGATCAAAATCCATTCAATAGTTTTTGCGTGAAAGAGAAACAAACATCCATACATACATTTATAATGTTAGTGGAATTAAGTTGACAGTTTACACTGTACAATTTATGACCACCACAACCAAAAATAATAACGCGTGAAACAGATACTTTCGCCTTTATAATATTAGTGTGATAATTATTATACTTCACTTTTGGTTTAAGTCGTAATGCTTTTCATACTGCTATCGACAAAAATACCTTGTTTATAAACCCATCGACCACATACATTTTGACCAAGTTAATGTTAAAATTAATTTTCAGAAGGTAATAAAGAATGATAGGTACTCACACAATATTTAAAATATTTTGTAGAGGTAGATGAATTCAGGGAAGTCGTCTTCGTGGAAGTCAATAAAGCCAGCCAACGTAAACGCCTTAATTTAGCGAAGAGCATTATTGGCTTTTACAAAATACTTTCTTATTACGTTGTATCAACGTCGGAGAAGATACCTATGTTGAGAGACACAAAGACTTATGTATGTAACATTATTAACGAACTTTTGTTGAAAGGGTTGGTTACGACAATAAATGCGATCTGTTACAATATGCCTTGGTTTAGGTGACTTGTATGACTCTTAAGAATTCGTCATTTATTAAAAAAATTGCAAGCTATGTTACTTTTGGTTTTATGGTAGAGACACTACAACTTAATGTTTCAAAAGTACTTGTAAACTTAAGCTTACTTGAAATAAACAAATTTGAATTTTAGCTACCCACCTAAAGGAAATGATCTCTTATGGAGACCACTACATGCTATGGATTTGTACAAAACCATGTTTTCATAAACTACATTTGTAGTACATACAAGACTAAACATTCAAATCATTCAAGTCTAAATTTAGTTTATTTTACATTTAAGAAAAATATTTGTATTTTAAGTTTTTTTTCCAACTAAGTGTAAAGGTTATGCCGACAACAATAGTCAACAAACAAATTAAAAATGAAGGTAGAAATCACTAGTCATTTTACACCTAATTTTTTTAAGTGATTTATTAATGACGAATTCATGACAATAAATTAGATTAGTAAGCTTAGAACTAATAAATATATTCAATATCTTTTAAATAAGATTTAATAAAGAAACAAATCATAATTTTAAATTTATTAGGCATAAAATGTGTTGCATTTCCTACCTTCATTTTTAATTTGTTTGTTGACAAGCATTCTCAATCGAGTCTGGCGTTAGTATAGTTCAACGCGCAGGATCGAACCGAAGATCTCTCGAATTTGAGCTGACCTTTGGATCTATGCAGTTATAGTTATATATATAAGTGATACGTATCTATAGGATGCGAAAAATCTTTTTATTTTATTTTTTTTAACTTTTTAATTTAATTCTTATCGCAGAAGCGTAATGATTGCTTACTCTGTGTAAATACATTTGCTACGCATAAAAACCTATTCAGTCTAAGTTAACAATTTTATGGGATCTATGTTCTGTTCGGAAAATGTATATACCCTATTTAAAAGAAATCTTTTTACTTCGTAATGTCGTAAACTTCATGTTGTAAGAATTTCATTAAAAGAAATAAAATATAACGCATCAATTTTAAAATATTTTTAAAAACTAATAATTTTGTATAGGCGCATATGCACAGTCTAAGCTAACATACTTAATATTCTCACTAGGCTAACTATTCAGAGCAAAATGTATCGAGAAAGGAAGAAAAAGGTAACTTTAAATGGCAAACAAAGAAAAAAATTAAAAATTTAATAAATATTATACATATCTACCAACTACCTATATTTTAATAGAAAACTTGACTAGGCACTTCATCAAATATTTATAATCTATGCACGTTGAAATATTTTGGCAACAATCTGGTTGAACTGAAATCAGAATAATACCTACCTACCAAACCAACTCGAATAACGCGTGGTCAAACAGTATGGAAAATTTAACTGGACACACAAGGCACTCGCTAAGAGCTCCCAGCCAATCCCATACAGGAAACTATTTAGTGCCTAGCTCCAGCCTATATGTAACAAGAAGGCCTTGTTCCTGCGAACATCAATAGAATATAGGTTAATGCCTTGCCATATATCTGGCTGCTATTCTGACTTGGTCCACTAGCTTTTATTGAAGCGCCAATTTGGATTGGAAACTGGAACCGCAACTACTTGACCGTACAAATGTTTGCTATAACTTGTAGGTTGTAGGTACAGTCGACTCTCGATAGTAGGTAAGTACTGACTAAAACACTCAATAATTTGATGCTTGCACCAGATATTTTTTTAATTACCGTGAGTTTAAAATTAGTAGAGTTAATCTCTACTAAGCAAGATAGAAGAAGAAAAAAATTAAGTAAATAAAAGTTTGATTAATTAGAAATATAGAGTTAAGAGTTTAAATTTTAAATTATTTAAAAAATTTTTCTCAATTATACAGAAATGTTAGTTTTCATAATGAAAAGAACATCATTTTCGGGAAAACTTTAGTTTATCATTGAATTTCTAATATTGGTAATTGGTAATCGTTACTTGTGTTGACTCCGGTGGCGTAGGAGCGCTGCGGCTACGGATACGGTCAGGTACCTAGTACTCATATAAGATTTCCTTGAGTCTAAACAATCGATAGGTGTGGGTATTTACGCTAAAAGTTTTATTTTAACGAACAAGTTAACGAGGGGGTCAATTAATACTGATTTTATTTAATTTATCGAGTATTTTTAAAGGGATCGTAAGAAAAGTTAAAATTATCGAAATATCCAAATTACTGAGTGTCAAAGTTATTTGGACTTGACTGTACTTTCTTATTTTACATCTTAAAAATACGTTGTAGCAATTTTATGCATATAGATGTTCCAGAAGGTACAGCAAAATTATAAGGTAGATATATTTTAAAATATAGATGATTTTTAGATAGTGCACCATATTATAGTAGCATTTTTTATAAATAATGACGATCTTACAAAAAAGAGCCAAAACGAAGCTCGATTACCCGATATTCGATAAAATTAATATCAGTCAGTATTCAAAATTAAATACGAGTAAATGCAGCCCAAAGCCCTTAGGAATACAATAGCAAGCATTTAACGAAATTAAAATAAAGTAATGGCGCTGATAAATTCGAACTTTATAATTAACAAGCCACAGAGCAGATTTGAGGTGTGTAATCTGTAATCAGCATTAATGTATTAAACTCGTTCCTTTTATTAATAGCGTTGTCATTTGTCTTCGGTTTTAGGGGCTTGTCCCGGCGGTAGAACGTCTTGCGCTTACTTTGTCACTTTGTTACATTGAAACTTTTGTTTGTAGGTACCCACTGATACAACTGTATTAGTATATACATAAATATGTAGTTCTTTGTCCAAGTCGTGTAATATGTTCAAGTAGAATTAATAATTGGTTGAATTATTTTGTATATGCCATGTGCCCACATCATCGTCAGTTTGTTTTGACTCACTGTATATCGTCTATCCATATAGAAAAGGAGATTTGGAATTTAGGTACACTTGCTACGCTACTACCGAAACGGTTGCGGGCTTTGGTGATTGATATAATGTATGTTGTATGTAAGTCCGCCAACCCGCATTGGAGCAGCGTGGTGGATGTACGCTCCATATCCCCTCTCCTATAAGGAGGGAGGCCTGGCCCAGTAGTGGGCCGTTAATTGGCTGATAATGATGATAATGTATGTTGATTCTAATAATCAGTAGTATGAATTAATAATTTTGACCGGGACCGACGTTATAACGTTCTCTCCGAAGTATGGTGTTGTAACAAAACTAACTTACAACTTACAAAAAACGCATCTATACTGAATTTCAAAGTAAAATGATCTTAAACCGTATTTGTTAACCACTGGACCAACGAGGCATTTAGCTGTTACTTTGTACGTGTATATAATGTACATTTCATTTAAAACATTTGGTTTAAAAATATATACGGTCGAATTGAGAAACTCCTTTTTTTTTGAAGTCGTTTAAAAAATCAACCTCCGTCGCCATAAAGTCGCCATTTACTACACAAAGGTCTATGAATAGGCTATATGGGTGCCACAGTCCAAGATTACCTCTTAGTTTCTTAGTCTGTATTTTTAAATGAGTTGGTATAAGATTGTGTTAAACTGGATTTTAAATGAAATAAGTTTGTTCATTGAAAAATTGTAGTCAAGAAACGATGTTCAAAGTTGTCGCTTTCAGTAAGGCAATAAGAATTTTAAGTCTGCAGAAACGGCTATCTCGGCGCATTCTCTAAAAACTAGTTAACTCGCCACTAGCCTTGAATTTAGATGTGGTCGATAAATAAAAATATACGTTTTCAAAGATTTACCAAAATTTTCTTGGCTTATATGAGTGTATGTATTATTGTCATCGCAAGTTTATATTTTTGAACTCTTTTTAGCTTTCAAATAGGTGTGGGGACTTTGGTCAACAATGTTTACTTACCTTACCTTGTTCCAACTCAAATCTTATAGCTTCGCTATGTCTATATGTCTATACGTCTGTCAGTGATTTAGTGACTATCAGTACCTATATATCAATAATACTTATACAAAAATGGTGCACGATATTTATGCTCATTGTATGCTTAGGGCGGGTCGGGAGCCCCTAACCCCCCTCTTTATATACGCTCAGACTTGTGAATTTATCATATTGCATTTACTTACTTCTTATCCTCATTCATAAGATGGTTAAGATCAGGTGGGCCAACACTAACACACTACTAAAGCGCCAGCCGGATGCCGCTTACACGTACGAGTACATGTTAGCCATACCTTCTACTTCAGTAGTTAATTCATCGAATGTGATCTTTTTGTACCTGTTTCTTAGGTTGGCAATGCTCTCGCCTACTTAGTTGTTTCTCTCTATTGCAGACCATGCGTGAATGGCACC
Organism: Mycalesis mineus; assembly: GCA_034621355.1. Classification (NCBI taxonomy): domain Eukaryota; kingdom Metazoa; phylum Arthropoda; class Insecta; order Lepidoptera; family Nymphalidae; genus Mycalesis; species Mycalesis mineus. Next base: position 10,081,587 of record CM067883.1, on the reverse strand, counting down.
GACCACGTATCCAGGCTCTAGTGGAGGCTGGAGTAGATTTATTAGCGCTGGAGACCATACCTTGTCAAGAGGAAGCGGAAATGCTGTGTGATTTGTTAAGGGAATATCCTAATGTCAAGGCTTGGCTTTCATTTAGTTGTAAGGTAAGTAACCTCATGTCCTTTTTTTTAATACTTTGCGGTAGAAATAAGCATTATGTTAGGACTTTCTTGAACGACATACATACATACATAGCATCACGCCTCGTTCCCATAGGGGTAGACAGAGACTACATCCTTCCATTTGCCACGATCCTTGCATACTTCCTTAGCTTCTTCCACTCTCATTAATCCTTTCATACAAAATCGTCGGTTTAGGATACTCTTGACCTGGCCATTATTTAAAATGTCCTGAATTTGGTCTAGGAACATTTGCCATTTTCTCGAACGAGCTGTCACAAAAAAGATCTAGGTAGATCCTATTACAATTCTATTATTAATTCGGACATGTATAATTTATTTATTAATTGTTATTTTTGCCACTGTCTCTATTATTGTATAATATACTTAAGTATTTCTGAGTTCAGATCTAAATGATATGGTTGCCAGAAGTGTTGTTAGGTAGGTGATAGTTTCTCATCTAACAGAATGTTGGTTTTGGATCTACTGGCTTTTTCCACTATCCACATTATTAATATTATAAATGCGTAAGTGAGTTTGATCCTTAAGTTTTTAAACCGTAACTTCTGCAATATGAATTATATTAATTATAACATTGGGTAAATAAAGCAGGAGATAGCTTAGCTTAGCTTTCATGTAGGGTTTTCCTAAAAAAAGATCTACATTCAGCAGGCCTATATAATTATTTGTTATTTTTATTTAAAAAATGTATGTTTTTTTTATCGACTACAAGTTGGCCCTTGACTGCTATCACACCTGTGGGGCAAGTGTGAGTTTTTCACCGAGCGACTGCGTAAAAACGTATTCACTCATAACGTCAAATTATATAGCAAAAAAAGCGTTTACTCTTGCTATAACTAGATGGCGCTACTAAAATTCCATACAAATTTGCGTTACGTTTTTACGCAGTCGCTCGGAAACAAACTCACACTCGGCACTCTGATGTTAAGTGATGATGCAGTCTAAGATGGAAGCGGGATAACTTGTTAGGAGTGGGATGAAAATCCACACCCCTTTCGGTTTCGACAGACCATCGTACCGGAACGCTAAATCGCTTGGCGATACGTCTTTGTCGGCAGGGTGGTAATTAGCCACGGCAAAAGCCTCCCACCAGCCAGACCAAGGCAAATTAAAAAAAATCTCAATCTGCCCCGCCGGGAATCGAACCCAGGACCTCCGTCTTATAAATCCACCGCGCATACCACTGCGCCACGGAGATCGTCAAATGTATACAGTACATTACTGTAGTAACTGTGTAGTTGAAATAAAAAAAAATAATAAATAAGTCACAAAAAGTAGGACGTGATAATTTTCTGAAAGTGTTAGAGCTCCTATACTTGAATGCCGCAGTAATGAGTGCAAAAAGATAACTACTCGCTAATCATTTTCATAAAGTCACTTAACGTGTCCGATTTAAATGACCTTACTTTATTCTATGTTGCTTTGGTACATCATATGGAAAAACATCGTCTATAGTCAGAATTTTAATTCGATTCCAGATTTGACATTAGCTATTGTCATTTTGTGAAATAATGATACCACATATAATAGAGTAGTGATGAACACAAAAATCGATAAACAATCAGTGTGTGTGCTATCAGTGTGCCAATTAAAGACTAAATTATTGATTTTTATTTAAATAAATACATCATTGTTCAAAATAATTATTTATTAATTAGTAATCGCTGCTTTATTTTATAAAAAGTTAATATTTTTGTTTTTATATTAAAAACAAAACTTATAAAATTTATAATAAATGTTAAAGAAAGTGACAGCGATAGCGATAGCGATGACGACGACAATTTATAAAATAAATTATTACCATAATACATCTATCTGTTTTATTTGTCATGTTCTTCATGATCAATTTTTTTATTTATTTCACACACAATTATAAAAGAAATGTTTCAGATGGTTAATTAATGGTCAAAACTAAATTATCGGTTCAGAAATATTCAATTTTCTGATATACTTAGTTTACGAGAGTAAAATTATAAACGAGAAGAATCGATCCGGAAATATTCCATTTCCATATCGAATAATTTCGCAACGTCACTATTTCTTACTAGTCGTAACGTTGCAACACTGAAATTCTCAAATCTGGAATCGAATTAAAATTCCGAGTATAATTATTATAATTCTATGTAAGATATAGACTCTATAACAAATAATATTCGCAGGGGGGTGCATCCCAGTAGTACCCCCTAATTCTAGTTCTATAGAACTGTTGATACACTATATTAGTGCTTAGTGTCCCATTAGTTCTATATAGAAGTAATGGACAAAATTAAAGAAATGTTTTTAGGTTACATATAAAATATCTATAGTTTTTATAAGTACAATATGGAATCTCTTTTGATTGCAATAATAAATGTCCACTTAAATTTGAGAGTATCTATAAACATACTATATCGAATACAGCTTTGCTTAAATTGCACAAAACGTCTTTAAAATGGTATTGAGGTTTTTAATATAATTTTTTTTAACTGAATAGTTTGTGCGAAAGATATTTCCAAAGTGGTAAAATGTGTCTGTAACTTCTAAAATAAGAGAATATTTTTTTAGACACAACTACTACTTGGTTTTAACAACTTAGCTTTTGTCGCAAGGGACATTTTTTTGTTAAAAACAAAATGAAATATCAATTACAATAATATAAAGTTTATAACTTATATGCTATAAGTATAGTCAAGAGCATAAACTATACTAAAGTACTATATAGAACTATTGGGACATAATTTGACAGCACGGAAATATCCCAACAGTTCTATAGAACTACGGTATGGGGTACTTACTACTGGGATGCACCCGGAACGTGTCCTATAATAGGTACATTGCGTTGATGCGCCCGTCTCTCTGAGGTATCCTATAAGTGTTAAACCTCAACTCACTCAAGTACCTGTAATTTCATGCTTGTAACATACATGCATTTTGACGGCCTCCGTGGCGCAGTGGTATGCGCGGTGGATTTATAAGACGGAGGTCCTGGGTTCGATTTCTGGCAGGGCAGATTGAGATTTTGCTTAATTTGTCTTGGTCTGGCTGGTGGGAGGCTTTCGCCGTGGCTAGTTACCACCCTACCGACAAAGACGTACCGCTAAGCGATTTAGCGTTCCAATACGATGTCGTGTAGAAACCGGAAGGGGTGTGGATTTTCATCCCACTCCTAACAAGTTAGCCCGCTTCTATCTTAGACTGCATCATCACTTAACATTAGGCGTGATAGCAGTCAAGGGCCAACTTGTAGTTGATAAAAAAAAGTAATTTCATCGGAACACGTCAATGATAGAAAAAACAAGCAGCGCAGCAGTACTTTACAGTATAAGCTCTATCAAAAAGCTATTTAGTACAAGGCATTAAATTTGTTTAAGTGTATAATAAAGATTTCTATTGATTCTATCATGAAACATTTTAACAGTGGCGAAGAAAACCAAACAGTTTGAAATACTTTTATAAATAAGCATATACCTCTAACACGTTCGCCAGCCAACATTAAAGCTCACAGAAATAGCACGGAGTGTTTCTATTTCGCAAGTGGATAACGTTGCGGCGGTCCACTCGATAAACGAAAAAAGAAAATTTAGAAAATATACAAAGGAACTTATTTAACTTACCTACTTTCATGACCTTTCATCTTTAATCCCTGATTGTGTCTTGTCGTGAGGTCAGCCAACCGATAAGTTACAAAGAACCAAATTCAAGAGACGCTTTGATATACCTACATAATAAACAATAATAATTTATGTTTAAATCAATATAGATAGCTACTTGTGTACCGTCTTTCGTACAAGTTCCATATATAAGTCAGTCATACTTATTTAAACTAATGATAACAAGTGGGTCTTCTAATTATTTTGTTTGGAAAGTAGGGCAGACAAATTCAAAACTATTAATTATTATGGACATATTGTTTTAATTTATAAAGTTTCATGTTGTTGGACGCGCTCCAAAATTTTCAAACTTTAAAAACTATTGTTGCATTTGATGGGTCAATTAGATGTTAAAAGTTATAGGCTACTTTGTCAACTTTTGTCTGTATGTTTGTGTTTAAGACCTTCAAAATTATCAAGCGGTTTTAATAATACGAATACATTCTACCTACATAGGTTAGAGACTTAGAGCAAGCCTTTCTTTGTTTTGTTTGAAGTAGATAGATACTTACGGACGTAGAGAAAAAAATACCCGAAGTAAACTGAATTTCTGAAGTAGTGCGCGTCTGCTAGCTTAAGATAAAAGTTTAGGATATCAAAGAATAAGTAGTAACTGGCTTTTATTTTATTTATTTTTTTCGTTATTTTCGTTAACTGATTAACCGATGACATACCCAAATAAGAATAGTTAATTTACTATCTAGCTACGAGGAGATATCCAATACTAAGTACCTATCTGACAAGTTCTTAGTAAATTCTGTGGAAACTAATAAGAGGTCCTTGACATTGACGTGTATTTACTGGAAAGGACAAATTTATTGAGACAAGGTTTTCTTTAACTTGCTTTGTTAGTAGGTATGTGAGTGTGCGTAAAATGTTGGAAGTTAATTACAGCCTGACGTTAGATTAAACTTAGATTTGGGTGTAGGGACCTTCTTGCGTAACTTCGGTGGCGATACAGTAGGTAATATGTTTATGGAGTTGATAGCTAATAACTACGAAAAGTCTTTGGTCTAGAACAATAGGTAATTTGAGCCAATATGTCTTGACAAACATGAAAACATTTGTAATCTATATAAGCATTTATGTAAAAGCTTGTTTGAAATGTATTTTGAATATTTATCTCTACCGATTAATTTATAATGAAACTGACCGGTTACTAAATATATCCATACAAATAAATAAAATGAACGGCTTGTTGTGTTTCAAATTAATAGTTTTTTAATAAATGCATATAAAAGTACAAAGTCATCATCATCATTATCAGCCTATTAACAGTCCACCACAGGGCCAGGCCTCCCTCCTTACAGGAGAGGAGATATGGAGCGTACACCCACCACGCTGCTCCAATGCGGGTTGGAGGGCTTAGGGTGATAATGTTTCATTTATTAACGATCACTATCAGATGTTGATGACAGTGACCGGGACCGACGGCTTAACGTGCTCTCCGAGGCACAGGGGTGTAACACCACCAACTTCCCGACTCCGGCTTTGGAATGTACTGAGAATTTCATAGAAGAATCATTCGAACCCAAGACCTCGTGATAGAAGCCAGACAGGCTGACCACTAGACCAACGAAGCAGTCAAGTACAAACTAGTAAATTACAATTTTGGATGTCTGCCTGTTTGTTCTGGCTAATATCTGAAACTACCAATCGGATTGTAAAGATTCGCTTAGTATAGTCGGACTTATGAGGAATGATATAGGCTAATTAAACCCTCGAGAACGGAAACTACGCATGTAAAACCGCGAGCTTCCACTAGTAATATATATTAGTGTTATAATACTAGTGTTAGTTTACTAATATAAGTGTTACCTAATATTAGTGTTATAATATTATCTACGGTCTCATCTTTAATCAAATACGCTGTTTTATTTATGGCATGTTCATTTTCAGGATAACCAAAGTATAGCACACGGTGAGAGTTTTCAAAAGGTGGCCAAAAAATGTTGGGAATCCAATCCAGATCAACTAGTGGCAGTAGGCGTCAACTGCTGCGCGCCCTCCTCGGTGTCCAATCTGCTGAAAGGGATCAACGACGACCGACCACACGCGCCTATTCCACTGATTGTTTATCCCAGCTCGGGTGAAAAGTACAACCCTCAAATTGGGTAAGAGTGCTACACGAATATATTATTAATGTATTTTATTTAGCTACTTTGATGACCTCCATGGCGCAGTGGTATGTGCGGTGGATTTATAAAACGAAGGTCCTCGGTTCGATTCCCGGCGGGGCAGATTGAGATTTTTCTTAATTTGTCTTGATCTTCCTGGTAGGAGGCTTTCGCCGTGGCTAGTTACCACCTTACCGACAAATACGTACCGCCAAGCAATTTAGCGTTCCGGTACGATGTCGTGTAGAAACCGATAGGGGTGTGGAATTTTATCCTACTCCTAACAAGTTACACCGCTTTCATCTTAGATTGTATCATCACTTAACATCAGGTGTGATAGCAGTCAAGGGCCAACTTGTAATCGATAAAAAAACAAACTTTGAAATATTAATAGGAAATGTTCGAATAATAACCTGCACTGATTTGAAACAAATGATCTGATTCAGATGAACATTTTGTTATTTAAATGTAGGTATATTTTCCAGGGAAAGTTTAGGAATGTGATTTATTGTTAAAGACAATAAATACCTACAATTAAAGAGAGAAATAGAAAAAATAGTTTCTAACAAAAATTATTTCAATGTTTAACAACGATATAATTTCAAAGATGTGCCTGTAGCTGCTACGACCATGTGACAATGTTATAAATGCGATAGTGAGTAACAAGGCAACGCAAGTTTCAACACGCGTTTCTTTCTGCAGATCAGTCAAATCATGAGGCACCCATTTTTCATATTTTTTTATTTTATTGATTTGACGCAAATGAGTCAATATTGTTGGTAAAGTAACGTTAAACCATGCCGCTAATTCCTGGATAGTTTGCTTCGGATCGGCTTCCACCATCTCTTTCAAATCATTGTTATACACCTGTGTGGGCGGTCTTCCACGTGGTTCGTTCTTCAAATCGAAGTTTCCATCACGAAAGCGTTTAAACCAAAATCGCACAGTGCGTCCATTAGCAGTCCCCTCTCCAAACGCAACATTAATATTGCGAGCTGTTTCTGCGCTGTTCCGGCGCGGAACTAACCGCTTCGGAACTCGTATTCAAAAATCACACGAATTTTCGAAGTATCCATCTTTATTAAATAAATAAATAAAATAAAAAAAATAAAAATCTTTTATTTCAACCGTATTAACAGTCATAGCGGTGTTAGTAAATACATTATTAAACTTAAAAACTAGGTGTTAGTGATACATTTATAACTACTTAAATCTATTACCGGTCCGACTTGTCAGTACATGAACCAATGAGCAGTGGTTCAAATACTGACAGTCGAGCCTGGCCGCAAAAGCACTTAGGACACTGTTGGAACTGGCCCGGACTCTTCGCAACAGAGATGTGCACCGCTTACGCATGGTTGCATAGAAGCAATCCACACGAGCCGCGGCGAACATACCTGAAGCACTGCAGAATCGGGGCAGTCCCATCAGCATCCTAAATGCATTATTGTATTGCACGCGTAGAGCGCTATATTGTTTTTGAGTGTAATCGACCCACAGGCTACTCGTGTAGAATGAAGTGCAGTAAGCTTTAAAAAGCGATACTTTAACCGACATTGTACACCGAGCAAACCTGCGGACGATCATATTTGCCCTCACCGACAAAGCCCTACGCTCGCGTTCCATGTCGGCATCGTCTTTCAGATTAGGGGTCAGTATGTGTCCCAGATATTTAAAACGTTCCACCCTTTGCAAAGGAATCCCATAAAGCTTAATAGGGGGAACCGTAGAGGGCAGCGACTTCCCCATGGCCTGAAAAACCATGCATTCACTTTTGTTTACATTATATGCTAGGCCATGACGGTGAGCATATTGCTCACAGATACCTAACAGTTTCCTTAAGCCACAGACAGAGGCACTCAACAGCACCATGTCATCCGCGTAACTAATGTTGTTGAGACACATGCCGTCAATATGACATCCAGTACGGGTGCTGCTAAGGACCTCTATCAGTGCGTTGACATATAAGTTGAAGAGCTTAGGGGAGGTTAAGCCTCCCTGCCTCACCCCGCACTCCAACCTATACGGACTAGAGTAGCTTTCCGACCATTTCACGACATTGACCTGATTACTGTACCAAAACTTGAAAATGTTAATGATATGCCGGGGTATACCAGTTTCTCTCATTTTCTGCCACAAGATATCATAACTCACCAGGTCAAACGCCTTGGAAAGATCGAGAAAACAGGCATAAACAGGAGTCTGCCTCGCTGAGTAGTACCTGACAGTCTGTTTTAGGCATAATATCGCCGACTCAGTTGATAAACCAGGTTTGAAACCAAACTGATTATCATGCAGTGTTATGTGTCTGTCAAGCTGGGTATTTAACAAGCTGTCAAGTATTTTGGCAGTAACAGTGGCAAGGGAAATCGGCCTGTAGTTGGACCTGGTACTAACGTCCCCAGTCTTGTTTTTCACTATGGGTACCAACACAGTCTTCATCAGTGCTTGAGGTAAATATGAATGCCCTACACACAAGTTGTAGAACATTGCTAGCACTCTGGGTAGGAGGGGGCCAGCGTATTTATAATGCTCAATGCTGAGCCCGTCGTGGCCAGGAGATTTACCTCCCGACATAGAGCTTATGGCTCTACGGATGTCATTATCGGTAAACCGGACTGCAATCTCCTGCCCACCTGCGTACCCATCACTAACTGACTGCGAAGGTCCCAACGGAGATTTTACTGTAAAGTGATCCTTAAACATATCAGCTATACAACTGTGATCACATATGCCCTCAACGCTCACAGGCAGCCCAGGCTTACCGTTTAACCTGTTAGTGGCCTTCCAGAAACTTTTAAAGTCATTTTTAGAGCGATGTGAGGCCAAAATATCCATTTTTATTTGGTCACTACGATTTTGACACCACTTAAGACGCGACTTAAAATAATTCCGGCTATCACGCATGCGTTCATAGATATAACCGCTCTTAGGCTTACTGTACAAAGACCACATCAAAAACGCAGTCCTGGCCTCCCTATGAGCATCGCGAACATACCTATTCCAACCGATAACAGGCCTCTTCCCCCTCCCTCTGCTCTCACCCTTTGATTCAGCTGCGGCCGTCATTAATATATCCGTAAAGTCATTGTATAACTTATCAATAAGAACCTTATGACTTTGCTCATTGCAACAGGTATTCATATAGCTACAACAAAAGCTTTCATAGGGAAGCTTTAAAAGACATAGTTTCTCGTGACACAATTTACTATATAGGTTAACCTGTTCCGGCTTCCTATCTCCCCACAAAATAGCGTTTGCAACGAGCTTAGACACATTGTTCACTTTTTCCTTTACACTGTCGAAACAACAATCCATTACTAAAGGGTAATGGTCAGACCATAAAACGTCATGTATTATAAAGACATTTCTAACGCACGACAGAGCAGACTTGGTGGTAACACAATGGTCTAGCCAACGCCTGGACCCGTTAGCCTCACTAACAAAAGTGTATGCTCCTGACATGGGGCCTAGCAGCTGAACATCCACACACGTCCACTCTGTCTCACAGCAAAAACTTAAAAGTTCATTATAAAATAGCGTATTCGGGTGAGCGTTAAAGTCCCCTAGTATAAATACCGTCTCGATATTTTCACTGTCTATTATAGCACTTACCGAACTGAGACAATCCGTAAACTCAGCTAAGTTCACCGTTTTGTCCGTGGGCATATACACACTGAACACTAACACGGCCTTCTGGCCCAACACTATCTTAATAGCGCATAACCGAGGGTTATTACACTGCACTACTGACACATTACGGAATGCACTGTTGTTCCACAGCAACGCAACACCTCCATAGGGTCGGCCGCACAATAGGCCAGCCGACGCGTCCACCGCCGACGTCCCGGTACCGCTAAATCGACGATCTATTTCATTAAGATACTGTATATCGTGAGGCAGCAACCAAGTCTCCTGTAACGCGATTATATCTGACGACTGGCACAAATGCCTCACACTCTCCACCGAGCGCCGCACACTCTTACAGTTAAAACTGACCAGCTGATATGTCGAACTATTATGCATTGGCAGTAGGTACAGTGTCGCTCACGGCGTTGGAAGATACTCCGTTCGAACTTTTACGTTTAAAGTTAATAAAACGCCTGAATATAATTCCCTGCGGCCACAGCTTGTCATCCAGAAAAGTAGGTAACTTATACTCGGATACAAAGAACTTATATGCATTATATGCATCATGTTTGCAGTTTCTTTTGATTAAAATTTTTTCTAACGTAACATTCTCATTAGTTTTCTTTAAAATATAATTAATAATGTCCCGTTCAGTCGTTTCTTTATTGACGTTCGTTATAAAAACCGGTATTTTCCTGTCAGCAGCTCTAAATTTCTCGTCAGATTCCACTAACGCATTTCCTCTTTTTCCAATAAAACGATTTTTCGTTTTATTTGACTTTCTTTGCACAACCTTCCAGCCTTCATTCGGTTGTACGTTCACAATAGCGGCATACGTTTTCGTTGTCAGCTCGGTCGGCCGATCGCTCGGCTCGCGCGACTCGCACGGTTCGCTAGCCCCACTACGCGATGAGGATGACATCAGAGTTGCTCCTCCGCCCGCACCTCCGCTTGCGCCTCCGTTAAGCGGCGGTCTACAGCTGTGACCGTTACGCCGCGTGACGTAATCACCCGCTTGTAATACGTTTCTTTCAAACGATACGCGACTACCCTCGACTTCTTTTATATTAATATCTCGGTAGCTTAATATATTGAGATCCTTTGGAGATGATGCCTCACAATTAGATGGATCCAAATGATTGACAATCGTGTCGTCTAAGGGAGGCAGTCCTATAGGTCCGCTATCCCGGTATGCTCCTCTTTTTACATTTACAGCCGAAAAAGACGGTGGTGACAGCTTTTCCTTAAAATACTCCCTTTTCGTCTCCTCAAGCTGCTCTATGGTCGCATACGAAGATTTAATATTTTTCACCTCCTCTTGTAGGATAACCATGTCTTTAAGAAATTTCGACACATCCAGATGGTCAAATGTTATAGGTGGTAATTTTTCCAAGTCCCGGGCCACAAACACTGGTAATACATCTGGATCGGTTATTTTGAAAACATTTATTAAATCGCTTATGAGGCGATTATCCTTGCCTTTTCCTTTACGAGCAGTTTTACGCACTTCCGAAGGTAACGACTCCAGGAGCAGGTTATTTGCTTTCACAATTTGCTCGCTTGAGAACGCAGATGCACAAATTCGTACCAAACTAACTTCATCAGTAATCGAAATTTTATTTTGTAAATACGATAATAACTCGTTGATCACAATATTACAATTATTACACTTTATTGTATTTGCCATTTTCGAAGTGCATCGGAGTGATACACTGTTCGAGAAAACGCGTCCGATGCGCAGCGATGCGCGCGCGCGACTGATGATATTATTGTCTAAGCTGAATAAAAAAAACAACTGAAAGTTGATAATCGAATGTTGCACATTTTTTCAAAGAAGAAGTACACAGGTACTGTATGAAAAAAGTTTCACTTTAAAATCTTAAACCATGAAGGTTCTATGTCAATTCGAAGTACCTATTACAATAAAACGGCAATTTCATTCTTTAATGCCTATTTTTATAAATGTCAGTGGTGGTTTAGTGGTTAGCCTATCTGGCTTTATCACGAGGTCCTGGATTCGAATCCTGAGTCGGGTCACGGAATAATTCTGAGCTTTTCATTCTTCTTTGAAATGTTCAGTACATTCCAAGCCCGGAGTCGGGAAGTTGGTGGTGTTACACCGCCCGTGCCTCGGAGGGCATGTTAAGCTGTCGGTCCCGGTCACTATCATCAACATCTGATAGTGATCGTTAATAAATGAAACATTATCACCCTGAGCCCGCCAACCCGCATTGGAGCAGCGTGGTGGGTCTACACCCCATATCCCCTCTCCTATAAGGAGGGAGGCCTGGCCCTGTAATAAGCCGTTAATAGGCTGATAATGATGATGATGATGAAATATCAGTGTTATAATTATTGTAACGCTTATAAAATAAATATCATCATAAAAACATTGCATACACATGGATCGCTACAGCTGCAAAGACCTACTGTTCTGAAATAAAAAAATATTTTTCTTCTCATTTCAGATGGATAGATCGTGACAAATGCGAACCAGTAGAAGTGTTCATCCAAGAGTGGCTCGACCTGGGCGTGAGATACGTGGGCGGCTGTTGTCGCACCTACGCCGCCGATGTGTCCCGGATACGCAACCAGGTGCACTGCTGGCGCGACCGCTGGCGCTTCCAGCATCGCTACCAGGCCAATACATCCCCACAAAATTAACGACCACAGATATATTGATTAATGAACATGAAATGTAAGCGGAACATCGATTATCTATGTATACTAACTGTATTGTACATTTTTTCATCAAGAGGTTCGACATGGGCGTCCGATACTTACGTGGGCGGTAGTGGTTGCACCTACGCTGACGATGTGTCCCAGATGCGCAACCAGGCCATTAAATCGCAATATTAACGACCATAGACATACATAATTATAGACTAACGACTACAAAATATAGGCGGTACACTGATCTATATATATGTACCATCGTCATTGCGCATATTTTTCATGCAAGATTAACCGTTCCTGGGCGTGCGATACTTGGGTGGCTGTAGTCACGCTTACGGAGCCGAGGCTGGCGCTTCCAGCATCGCTGCCCCGCAAAATGTTAATTAACGACCAAAGATGTAGGACGCTAACAACCACAAAATGTAAACAGAACATCGATTTGTACCTATATAGCAACATTGTATGTCTTCAGCCATTGCAATGAAGTTTTTAAATATGGCTATTAATTGACAATATACAGAGTTATATGTATTACTATTTTATGATGACGGTTTGATTTGGTTGTAACAGTAAAGTGCACAGACAAATATAAAGTAAATGGAAGATATTTTTTATTTTTTTTTTTATTTTTTATCGACTACAAGTTGGCCCTTGACTGCTATCACACCTGATCTTAAGTGATGATGCAGTCTAAGATGGAAGCGGGCTAACTTGTTAGGAGTGAGATGAAATCCACACTCCTATCGGTTTCTACACGACATCGTACCGGAACGCTAAGTCGCTTGGCGGTACGTTTTTGTCGGTAGGGTGGTAACTAGCCACGGCGAAAGCCTCCCACCAGCCGAAAATGTTAGACGTTTTATATAAATGTTAGACGGGTGAATTTGGAAACTAAAGAAGCGTCAGCAGTGAAGAAAGATAAACTTATCCGAACCGAGTGATTTTTGATGTACGTGTTTTGATGTACGTGTCTCCCTGCTTTTAATTTTTCACGCATTTTCCCAGAGGCGTCCTCTTCATACATACAAAAAAGCACTGCCTACTACTCAGACAGAAGCCAGCAAGATACTATTTTTTTCCTTATTAAAATTATTACTTATTACTTACAACTACAACCGTCAAACAAATCGTCATTATGCAATTGAACGCATCGGGTAAGGTAGGTAAATATAAATTGCCTCTTATACATTTTAAGGCTTTTATTCTGAAGTTATTTTGTGACTATATCTGATAATATTTTACTTTTGACAATGTAATATTTCATAATAAATCGTTTACATTTGGACATTGAATTAATTAATAAACTATAAACTAAACTATAGGACGACTTGAATGAACAGACTAACGTATTAATGATCGCTTTACGGTGGAATTCAGTGAGAGCTTTCCACTTAAGTTTGTCTTTAGTCATAGTACGACTGCACTTGCATTGTAAATTGATATAATTAAGTTTAAGTAACTGTTTCATGATAAATTATATGTAAAAAAATCTTAATAATGCTTAATGACACTTAAGCAACATAAATATGACCTAATGACTTCGCAAATATAAAAAAATATTTTCTTAACAAGGATTTTATAAAGTTGTTCAAATATGAATAATGCGACACTAATATAGATTTATTAAGCGCTCGGAAAATAAAGTTTATGTTATAGAAGAATTATAATTTTCAGTAAGTTTTATTGATTCGTATCCGTATATCTTTGAAACATATTTGTAACGTTAAAATTTTAAATTGTCTATTTTTTATTATTAATGTAAAACAGAACTGATTTGTATATAGAATTTTGTTGATATTTACTGAATAATAAATCTGTACAAGTACAAGATACTTTAATTTTACTAATTAGTTTCTTGCCTATGACCTTTTCCTTCGTAACAGAAGCTCTTACAATAATTCGCTTGTAGGAATATTTTACTTTAAATATCTTAAATATATATATTGATTAGTAATAAGGACTATCAGCCTGTTAACGGCACACTACAGGGCCAGGCCTCCCTCCTTAAAGGAGGGGATATGGAGCGTAGAGCCATCACGCTGCTCCAATGCGGGTTGACGGGCTTAGGGTGATAATGTTTCATTTATTAACGATCACTATCAGATGTTGATGATAGTGACCGGGACCGACGGCTTAACGTGCTCTCCGAGGCACAGGGGTGTAACACCGCCAACTTCACGACTCCGGGTTTAGAATGTACTGAATTCTCAGGAGTCGTGAAGTTGGCGTGAGAATTTCTTCTATGAAATTTCATAGAAGATTGAAAAGCTCAGAATTATTCCGTGACCCGACTCAGTATTTGAACCCAGGACCTCGTGATCGAAGCCAGATAGACTAACAACTAGACCAACGAGGCAGGCTGATAATGATGATGATGAATTAGGACTTAATATTGTATGTTTTTATTTTCTTTAATAAACATTTATTCGGTTAATAAAAAACTTGAATTATCATGTCAATACGTACATACAAATAAGTAACAACAGTCACATATCTAAAAATAAAATTCATTTTGAAAAGGCACCTAGAAAATTGCCTAACGAAAGATGTACGATTTTGAACATAAAGGGATTTCACGAGAGTATTTGTTACGAAATGCGAAAAATATCAAGATGTCTGCAACCTATCTCGGAAAATTTGAAAGACAGACATATTTTCGAGAAAATTGTGAGACGCAAGGTAAGTATGAAAGAAGGCGATAACAGACATAATGTAACGGACGGACGGAACTGAACCTACACGCCGACAACTGACACCCGACATCTTAATAGATGACGGTTGGCAATAACAGATAGATAAATATACTTACATAGCAACCCTACTTTTTTACTTTATTGTAAGGCCAGTGTGCACCAAGATTTCGGTTATCATAACCAATGGTTAAGAACGTAAGCTCGGTTAAGATAACTGCCCGGTTTACGTTCATAGCCGGCGTACGGGTTGTCGGAAATCTTGGTGCACACAGGCCTAATTATTACCGTCTCGTTGGTGCATTGGTAAAGCTATGCGGCTTCAAATTATGATGACTTTAATTGAAGTACTTAAATCAGTGTTAAGAGGTCAGATTATGAAATATTGAGCTTCTTTCTTTCAAGAAATTTTCAATAGAAGCTGGAGTTGCCAAGTTGCTGGTGTTTCCATATTGCCTCGGACTGTAGCTACCTACACTAAAACTCGATTGAGAATGTTTGTCAACAAACAAATTTAAAATGAAGATAGAAAATGCAACACATTTTATGCCTAATATATTTAATTATGTTATTTTATAAAATCTTACTTAAAAGATGTTGAATAGATTAATTACTTTTAAGCTAAGTAATCTAATTAATTGTCATGAATTCGTCATTAACAAGATAATTAAAATAAATTACTTGTAAAATGAGTAGTAATTTCTACCTTCATTTTTAATTTGATTGTTGATAAGCATTCTCCATCGAGTTTGGCTTTAGTATAGGTACTTTAAGTCAGAGTACAAAGTGTAAGCTTTTTTAAATTGGTTACAGTAGTACAGTGAAACTGAAAGAAAAGTATCGCATAATCACATTCACTAGAAGTATTACTTCCAAACTAGAAAACTAAAACATTTACCCATTCAAGTCCATTCGTATTTTACTTTTACCTACCCTCCAATCCAAAGTTCATATTTTAGTTCGGACGTAGGTACTCGGAGCCACAACGCCGGAGGCCGGGAGCCGTCATTGAATTGAAATTTAAAATATCATTTGCTCTTGCTCCCAATACGCGACGTTCTATCAATGGCCACGATCGCTCCAAATTTTCATCGTTACGAAACCAATAAAACCATCTATCTCTGTTTTGATGTTTTCGTACAGAAGCTGGAAAATGGATGAATTTTTAATGCCTTTTTTACGTTAGAATAAAGATGTGCCGTGTGGCGCTTTTTTGCTAGGGTAAATGATATTTCCGGTAAAATTATAATTGTCAATCATAAAGGCAGTTTTGATAAATCTATATTTAAGTAATTTTGTAGTAATTTATAACAGATCTCGTCAGCAGAATTTGTTATTCTCGCAATGTTTATTTTGCCACTAAGCAGGATTGTTGTTAAGGTCAACGACATCTACGAGTACATTAAATCTCGTTGGATCCAGTCTGAAGGTTGCTGATATAGGCACCTTGAAAGCCATTGTAAGAAATTTTCTTGTCAAGTTCACTTAACATACGAATGGTCATATAGTTCTTCCGTCAATTATTGCTAACTATAAACAATGATAATGTAATATAGATACCTAAGCAAGGTAAGCATATGTTGGTTGTAAAAAATGCCTAAATAAAATCTTTCAAAAGTTCAGCACCCAAACTCCAACTGTACAAAGATTTTAGCTACCCACTTGGCTTTCGCTATTATGTCAATATTTCCCTTTCCCTCCATTGGCGCAGTCGATTGCAGTGAACCAAAAGATATAGTTGGCATTTTTATCTCGACCACAATACTCTGTTACCCTTTGCCTTACACCTACATGTAGTGCAGTGGCTATTCGCCTGAGCGGGCACCCAGTGAATCGAGCCGCCCGCCAGAACCCGGCGGCGGCGTACCGTAGTTTACTAGTTCCACGTACCTATATTAGCTATTACATTATAAATTTCCTGCTCGAAACCAAAATACTTCTTCCTTACTTTATATAATCGGTAAGTATAGATTCGTATACATTTATATAATAGAGTTTAAGGTATGAAATATTATTTTTTCAAGACTAAGTAATGGGATAGCTGATATATTATCTACACAATAATTGTGATGTATTTTTAATTGACGAAAAAAAACGGAGGAGGTTCTCAATTCGACACGTATATATTTTTTTGTTTTTTTTGTGTATGACCACGCATAACTTTTTACGGAGTTTCCTATTTTGATAATTCTTTTTTTTATTAGTAAGGGCACACTTCCAAGGTGGTCCCATTGTCATCATGTTAGGATCTGATGATAATATCCTGGGAAAATTGAAGGAACTATTCAAATTGTATAGGCACACTTGTAGTGATTTCGGTTTCTGTGTAAGTATCGGTAGCTTTTTGGCTACAAGTGCCGTACAATATACTACGAAAGTATACCGACTATAGGCACCGACTTCATAGATATGTTTAAGTAAATTAAAGCAACTAAATGACACAGTTATTTTTTACTTTTTAGTGCGTTTCGAGTCGGTTCTATTTTTTATTATTTACCTACCTATAATGTAAATATGTAGCGTGTACGATTTTCCAAATAACCACAGATTTACTTACATGCATATTATTCAGGATAAATTTCAGTTCAATTTTCCAAGTGAATTTTTTTAAAGAATAAGAAATCGGATACTTTTCAATTAGTGATTGCACAACCTTTGTTGTAATGGATTTCTTTTTCCTTCAAAACTTTCAATTAATTTCATGTGCAATGGGTCCTTCAAAATGGAATCCGGTGTTATTGCCAAGACCGATTTCGTCTTATGAATAGCCTCGAGACGGGCGCAGTTTCATTGGGTACGTGTGCACTCGGTATTAGTGCGATTGTGGACGATGGATTGGAGTGCTTGATATAGTTTCCTCATATATTATAATATGCGCTTTGAAGCTCACTTGAAATCTGTTCAGATTAAGCTAAACTTGAGCCAATCCCGTTTGAAACTGTTGAGACGTATTAATAATGTTTCAACATTAGGTATTCATAAGGTATTACATAATGACTCCCTTGTTAGTTCAGTGGTTATGAAATGTGACTACGGAATATGAGGTCTCGGGTTCGAGTTTTAGACTTTGAAATGTTAGATTTTAGCTTTCTTCCAAGAAACATAAGGGTTAAAAAGTTGCTAAATACCCTCGAAGAGCCGTTGGACCCGGTCATTACTAGTAGACGATACCTTTAAAATTCGTTTAAGATTTCGTGCCATTAATAATGGGATATATAAATAGGGTTGCCATCCGTCCGGGTTTCCCCGGATTTGTCCTAGTTAAGAGGGCATCCGAGGAGCGTCCGGGGAAGGTTTCATTTGTAGACCGGGTTTAAAAAAAAAAAAAAGAAATTTGAGCCGCCCGCGAGACACGCACTATGCTCGCATCACACCACGATCAACCGATGAACCAAGTATATTCACCGTTCCAAATAAAAAAAAGGTGATTAATGACATTTTCAACTATTTTTTATTACATTAAATATGTTTAAGATCTTCTTGACATGTCCGGCTTTCGGACTTTAAAATCCGGGGCTTTCACGTGTCTTGTCCTGTTTTTCAAATTTCAGAGATGGCAACCCTATATATAAATAAAACAAAACAATTTTGTAAAATGCAAATTTATCTTTATTGTAATAATACTATACGTTGTGACAATACAATTGTTAACATTTACTCTCTTTCGCGTCTTTTAAAATGTTACGAGACTGCAGAGCGGCAATGGCAAGAGTGCGGTCCTGTTTCTCTTCATACAACTGTAGCTGCAAGTTCTTTACGTCTAACTTTAAAGTTCTTATTTCATTCTGCAGTCGCATAACAATGGTCCACAAACTCGGCGAGGCATGGTTCGACATCGAGTGTATTGGCAAGGACGGAGATCTGACCAACGCATCGATGGACAGCGATTCATCGTCACACTCTGAAAATAAATAACGAATAATCGACCAAACGCAGTGCAGCTTGTTTACAGATTTATTGAAATTTTACCAACCTTTATTGAAAGTGAAATAAGTCAGTTTCGTGTTCAGTCCATAGACAGTGTTCTATGAATGTTAGTGGAAAATTATGTGCTCGTGGTATATCATGAACGGGTAGGAATATAATAATAGACACAGTTTAATAATATTTATTTTCATCAATACTTAAATAACTTACAATAAATGTTTCGTTAAAAAAATAAATATGCGTACACACAATATTTTTATAATTATAATATCTATATATTTACGTAAATAACTATGCATATACATAGATTAAATGTAATATATAATAGTATACCAACTCCTCCTTTGCCCTCGATTTATTGACAAATCAATATTATTTCATGTAAAAGGACATTGCCAAAATATGCCCCCGGGCTGTCCAAACTTATGCTCATATTTAACTGTTTTATTTAAATACACAATGAATTTTAAACAACTACCCATGTTTCATAGCAATCGCATGAAAATATATCAAAAAAATTAAAATTTCAATCGATTTTTTGTGTTCTGTATCACGTGACCGTCGTCGTAGTATGAAAAGTCAAGTTTTTCAACCTGCATAACTTTTTCCTGCGACTGCCTAGCTACATACAACTTTGTTTTTCTGTAAACAGAAAATCTGCACTATTTAATGACATATATATAATTACTGGGCAGCCTGGGGTACACTTCCATACAATTTTTGGCAATATCCTTTATGTACTTATAACATTTAATATATTTAAGGTTAGGAATCTACAGTATAGGAAGATTACAGTTAAATAACAAAACACAGTTAAATCTAAAGAAGTGAGTGCATACTATCACCTCCAAGTATTTTTAGTATACTAGTAGCTTTAGAGAGCCTATAAAGGCTTGATTTTCGTAATTTTATAAAAATTTCAGTTCGAACAGTCCATGCCCTTACTATAGATAAGGACAGTAACCGTGGTGACTGTCAGAAGTGACAAGACCTTCACCGTATTCCGGAGAAAATAAAAAAAAAATTCAATTGGATTCTTGCAAATGAAATCCTTAAGCGAAAAAACACGACTAATGAAAAAAAATCTACATTTATATCACAAAATATTGCAGAAAAAAATTGGTTGTCTGTAAAGTCGGTTTACTGACGATAGTTGAACGTGACAATGTCTTAAGAAAATACTGATGGAATGGTAGCATTTAATTGGTTATTAAAATTTTAAATTTAAGTATATTTTTATAAATATTAATTTAAATTAATAAAATAATTGATTTTGATTTTATAAATTTATATTTTAAATTTATAATAAATATATATAAATATATTAATTTTTAATTTAAAATTAATATATTTAATAATTATATTTCATAGACGGATGTCGAACGCTGCTCTCGCTTGCACTTCAAGCCTTACATGGAACGCCTCAAAGCGAGGTAACGACGCATGACGTCATGTTTTTTCGTGCGTGCAGCCAGCTCTATCGAATTATAAGACGTTGTCACGTCAAAAAGGTGTTTTGATAGTAGTTTCAAAACCACTTGTAGAAACTAGTATTAACACTTATTAAAACTAGTAAAAATACACTTTTTCTGCAATATTAAGTAGCGTAAATGCGGTTTTTTTTTATTTAATTTGCTGCATTTTTTTCAGGTCTCGCTTTAATTTTCCAGACTCTATACTTGGCCTGGATCTTTATCACCAAAAGTCAAAATGATCCAAGCTCCATAGATGTGCTAAATTTATCTATGGTAGGAAGACGTGCTGACAAAGATTTAGTTTTTATATAATGACGAAGATCTAGCCGTATAACAGCCACTTAGGCATTTATTTGGATTTGGCAAAAACTGCAAATAAAATTGTAGATTATTCATGTATACGATAAAACGAACTGCAACAACCGGACGTGACGTAAGTATTGACTATAATTTGACCCATCGAAACCACAGTAAAGAAATCAGTTTGAATTCAATGAGAGAAAATCTGACGACATTTTTGCTTACCAGACATAAGGACAGAGATAATACTCGCCCGCTTTCACATACCAGTTACCTTTGTTAACATTAATTTTTTTAATAAGACGGCCGAAGTATAATGTGTTGTAACTAAATGATCAGCAAGTTCACAAAGATTAGTTAATAGAAACTGCAATTTAATAAATAGTTTGAAATAATGATTTGACGACCTCCGTGGCGCAGTGGTATGCGCGGTGGATTTATAAGACGGAGGTCCTGGGTTCGATTCTCGGCGGGGCAAATTGAGATATTTCTTAATTTGTCTTGGTCTGGCTGGTGGGCGGCTTTCGCCGTGGCTACCACCCTCCCGACAAAGACGTATCGCCAAGTGATTTAGCGTTCCGGTACGATGTCGCGTAGAAACCGAAAGGGGTGTGGATTTACGCCCTACTCCTAACAAGTTAGCCCGCTTCCTTTTTATAATGCATCAACACTTAACATCAGGTGTGATAGCAGTCAAGGGCCAACTTGTGGTCGATAATAAAAAATCAACAGTTCGGTATAATCTCCTTGCGCAGTAATATGGAGGAGTAAAAATCTCACTTAAATTAGAATTTAACTGCGCTTTGATTTGCATTACATAAATTAAGTTATTCGAAGCTTATATACAAGCAATTTTGTTATTATTTAGGTACCTGGAAAGCTCCACTAATTCAAGCTGAAGATTACTTAGAAATGACTAGTCTAAAGAGGACTCAATACATTCGTCTGAAGATACATTTCACATTGATTTTAATAAACACAATCACTTTTTATAGGATATTTCCACCTAATCAAATCTCCATGAGGCATAATTTCAAGTTAGTCTGCGGAACAAAACTGCATTATAAAAAAATTAAATTACAACTGTACCTATTTTCATAGGTCCATTTCCCTAGGCATCACGCGTGAATGGCTGAACCGATTTCGCTAACTCTTATTGTGTTATGTTTGAGTAGATTCTTATGAAAGAAAAAATTAGGAAATTTAAAAACCTATTGAATATTTTATGGATATTTGTTACTAAATCTCGGCTTAATGGGTGAAAAGATGCTAAAGTACATTATATGGCACAGAGATAGATTAAAGTCTAGTACAGCTTATAGGCATTTTACCCGATCTGCGCGGCTTGAACCGCGGGGTATAGCAGGTTGAAAACCAACATTAGTAAGCATTTTGCATACCGATGTTGCTATTTTTTAAATAATTATAAAAAGATGATAGATTGCGGCAACGTATTGTCAACGTTTTTAACCTACTATACCTATATCCGGATTCGACAAACGGTGGAATTTACATAATTACTAGCTGTCCTGGCAAACGTTGGTTTGCATTAAAAATTAATAAAAAATTTTGATGAAAATTACATAGTAGCCGATTCTCAGACCTGCTCTGAATACGCATACAAAATTTGGTAAAAATCGGTAAAGCCGTTTCGGAGGAGTACGGTAACTTGACAGGGAAATTTTATATATTAGAAGATAGACCGACTGCTCAATAGAGACCTTAATGTACAGGAATTAACAAAGATTCACCATGTCCAAATTGTAAAACAGCTATTACTTTGTAATAGTGTCAAATGTCATTGCTGGTAAGATCGGGAGTACTAGGTAAGGATAGAGTTAATAAAACTATTTCTAGGGTAGGGTAGAGTAGGGTAGGTTTACGAAGGCTAGGAAGGTTAGGTAGGGGAGGGAATTGGGTGTACAGAAATCTGAGGAAAAAGCCAGATTTACTTTATAAGGCAAAAAGTTCTTTGAAGGTTATTATTTACTTTAAGAATAAAGAATAAAGGCTTTATTTACGTAAAACATAATGCATCAACATTTCCAACGGAACAGGGTGTAGTATCTACCCTAATCCCTTAGTTAACGAACTGCAAAACCACGATAGTTTGTGTTTAGTTACAAGTTTCGACCGCAGTTCAACTTCACTAAACCAAATGTGTCACGGATATTAAGCGGTTTGGTTAACTCCAGCGCAAAATTAGAGCAATTTTGTTGTTATTCTGGATAACACTTAACCTTGTAACATAATCAAAAACAGAGTACATTGTACTAAATTGTAATGAATAAAAACCCAACATAAAAAAATTTAATAGAGGCAGGCGTTACTTTGCGGAAATTCATGGCCGCGTTTTCCGCGAAAGCCGCAAAATAACCGGGTTCGCGCGGAAAATTACTAAATAAATTTATTATCAACTGCCCATATTAGTCTATGAAGTAAGCTTTGTGCATAATTGTTGTAACACAAAAGATAATAATGATAGATTTTTTGTTTTTAAAACATTCGTTTAAGATATCTCATAAGACGCCAGTTTAAAGACCAATTTAATTTAATACCTAAATAGCTGCTTTGTTCGTAGATTGTGTATATTTTGATTATGGGAAATTGGGAAATGCTTACCCCTTCATACTTAGGAGAACGTTAAGCCATTATTAAGCAGGCTATAGGCGTCCTAAAATAATTAATCTACTAAAGGTAATGTTGGTGCTTATAGTTACAACAACTATTACCAACATAACGATACCGCCACTTTACTGCAGCACATTAACTGCTCGGAATTTATTGGAATCGTTTCAACGTGGCACATTTAATAAGTAACCAGGTGTAAAATCGCTTCGGTTGAGATGCATCAATGTTTTTCCACTTCGATGTATAATCGAATTGGAGACTTCCATAAATTATGTCATACGTTGAGGGGATCAAAAACTTGTGACACGAGGCCCGAGGACCATTTATGTAAGTTTTATGACGCGGTATGAATAAATCTAAAGTAATAAAACTTTTGCGAAAATGTTATTTATCTACCAACTACACCACTAGTGTTGCACTATTGTATTAATGTTATTGAAACTATTTGTTTTTTTAACCCCCGACGTAAAAACGACGGGGTGTTATAAGTTTGACGTGTCTGTGTATGTGTATGTCTGTGGCATCGTAACTCCCAAACGAATGATCCGATTTTAATGAGGTTTTATTATTTGAAAGGTATATCAGTCGAGAGTGTTCTTAGCAATGTTTGGTGGAAATCGGTTTAGGTCTTCAAGGTCATCGGGTCGTCGTTGTGTTACACGCTCAGTTTGTTTGAAAGCATGTGTGTGATCTGACACTTGAAACACTAATGTCTTCTGGAACCACTGAGCCTGTCTGATGATAAGTCTCGAAGGTAGGAGACGTAACCCTGGTCTACCTTTTTAGTAAACCCATCGAGTTTGGGCTCGTTGAATTTGTCTTGACTGGTTCTTTTCATGTTTCTAATTTGGGTCGGGGGTGTTTAAATTTTCAATTTAATGTTATCTTACGTATGGAGGCATGGGAATAGATGTAACCTTTGGGACTTCAAAGACACTATGAAATGACTTCAACATCATCAATACATGGATAGATCAATAGGCTACAATTGAACTATTCATTTATTTTTCAAAAAAAATGCAAAACATACAGGAACACTGAGTACTCACTAGCTCGCAAGGCTATAACGTATAGCATCAGGAATAAAAAATTTTTGAACAACAAAGTAGCACCGACTCAAAACGCACTAAAAAGTAAAAAATAACTGTGCCATTTAGTTGCTTTAATTTACTTAAGCATGTCTATGAAGTCGGTGCCAGCAAGATTAAGGAATATTTATTTAACGTAGTAAAGCAGTTTGTGGGTTCTAGGTAATATCCTTAAAGTAGAAACCTTGGCCGAATTGAGAACCTCCTCCGTTTTTTTCGTCGGTTAAAAAAAACATATCAAACACGATAATGACATAACCTTACTTTCACAATAGCTAGGAACTACAGTTGAATATAAAAATACTGATAAATTCGAGACTAGTTATACCAGCGCAAACCGTACTAAAATTGCATTGTTATGAGCGAACCATTTCGAGACGTAGGTAATCAATGAGAACAATTATAGAAAAGGCGGAAAGGGGAAGTCGCACATGTTGCTCGATTCTATTTACAAATAGAAATGTTGAGATCGAAAAGGCGGAAAACTCCCGTCTTATAAACGGTATAAGTTGCGCCGAGTGGAACTAAGTAGGCTAATACGTATTCGGCTTAGGTACGGAACGCTCGTGTTATATGCACAACGGCTATTAAATATTTAACAAATGCACATGACGGCTGCAGCCCCGTCCACTGTGATTACCTAGTGAGGCTGCACGCTCAAATAACTGCCGCCGCTCATTTCTATTAGCGCCAACTTTGCCGCATAGCAGATTGCCGTTGTGTAAAATTGGAAATATGAATAATTGCGTGCAGTTTTGTTCCCGCAGACAGTTTACACGTCCTTTCGAGACCAATTAAACGTATTTTACTATAAAGTTGCTTTATAGTTTGAAAATGTTTATGCTCGCAGCTCGAGCGCGAAATTGTATTGACTAAATTTAAATAACGTTTACCTACAAAAATATAGGTATATATAATATATAAGGAAGTATAATTTAATCGCTTAGTAAACTCTTTAAATCTATCTTAAACCATGAAAAATACTTAAAACTCGTGATAAAAGATAGTTATTGTAAAGCAAGATGGTTCAATCACGCGGAACACTAAATTCAATGGAAGACTTACTTTTTATTATACATCCTCTGATTTCTTGAGGCGACGGCTTGAATGAATACTCGAAGAATAAGAAACTTTTATAAAATATATATTGAAGAAGAAAATTTATTTTATGGAATCGTGAATAACTAAATGTCCACATAATAGCGGTTTTTGTTTCATTTGACGAATTGCTTTCTCTTGGACATAATCAAGAAAATATATAGATAAAATATACGTTAATTGTTTTTATCTGTCACCTTTACACATTCACACATTGTGATTTATTATAGTCTGTGAATTAAAACATTTTTTGTTTTTTTATATTTCAGAGCAACGTCTTATTTCTCGCTTTATGGCCACTACATAAGTAATTAGTAAGTAGGTAAGTAGAGAATGAGTATAGTTGACACGTATAAACAAATGAAATTATAAATAATAAATAACATAGGACAATTACACACATCGCTATATAGCCCAAAAGTAAGCGTAGGTAGCTTGTGTTATGGGTACTATGATAACTGATGAATATTTTTATATATATTATACATAAATACTTATAATATATAGATAAACACCCAGACACTGGAAAACATCCATGCTCATCACACAAACATTTGTCCAGATGTGGGAATCGAACGCACAGCCTAAAACGCAGAAGCAGGGTCACTACCCACTGCACCGGCCGTCAATTATGATTACATTATAATATAAAATTGTTACCAATTAATAATCAAGGAGACTGTAAATATATAAAATAATTGTATTAAGTTCATGAATATTTCTCATTATTTCAAATGAATAATTACGAGCGTAATAATGTGACATAATAAGACACATACAACAAGAGCCGTTAAAGCATTTATCATTAAAAATACTGTACGTTTTAACAATAACGTATATTATTTCGTACAGAGAATTATTCGCAAAATATATATCAATCTCATTTCTAGATATTTCAATAGATATCAAAAACGTAGAAGAGATTCGAACCCGCATCTGGTTATCGCGTTTAGGGCGCTTTGACGAATCTCGCCACGGTTCCCTAACCCGCTGATGTCCCAAAACAATGAACGACACACATGCGAGTATATTCAAAAATTATTAAAACACTAATTAAATACGCCTAAAGAATACCAATATAAGTGTAAGGGTGTAAGTTCGTGACCGATTGTAGACGACAGCAGACGACGTGTCGCAACTACCTGGTTTTTAACCGACGAAAAAAAACGGAGGAGGTTCTCAATTCGACACGTATATTTGTTTTTTTTTTTTTATGTATGACCACGCATAACTTTTTACAGTGTTGTCCGATTTTGATAATTCTTTTTTTATTAGAAAGGACATACATTCAAGGTGGTCCCATTGTCCTCATGTTAGGATCTGCTGATGATATCCTGGGGAAATTGAAGGAACTCTTCAAATTTTGGAGGCACGCTTACAGCGATTTCGGTTTTTGACTCGGTATCGGTAGCTTTTTGGCTACTAGTGCCATATAATATACTATCACAGTATAGTACGAATACGCTACGTGGCGATAAATCACTAAAAAGTAAGAAATAAAAATTTTTAACAAAAAATAGAACCGACTCAAAACGCACTAAAAAGTAAAAAATAACTGTGTCATTTCGTTGCTTTAATTTACTTAAGCATATCTAGGAGTCGGTGCCAGCCAAGGTTTCTACTTTCAAGGACGTTACCTAGAACCCACAAACTGCTTTACTACGTAAAATAAATGTTCCTTAAACTTGGCTGGCACCGACTTCATAGATATGCTTAAGTAAATTAAAGCAACTAAATGACACAGTTATTTTTTACTTTTTAGTGCGTTTTGAGTCGGTTCTATTTTTTGTTAAAAATTTTTATTACGTATCTGTACGTAGAAATTTTTTCATAGAAATACATAAAATCCAGTAGTTTCGCTGCAACACGTTGTCTGCAGTAGGCTGTGAACACACACCCTAACCCAATTTTATAATTAACACAGTTATTTCGATTTTAAGATACTAAAATTCAAATCGAAATAAGGGATTTTCCATTTTCTTTTTAAGTAGTAGTAGTAAGTAGTCCATAGTAAAAATAGAAGAAAAATGGCATTTACTATAAAGGGCAATTTAATTCGAAAATAAGCCTACTGATTTTGTCTTTTTTTCCAAAATAGCGACCACGCATAATACCCAATTTTTGTATAAGTAAAGACTTAAGCGTCGCATTTCCGAAAATGTGGCTTCTTTTCAATGTAACGATAAGTCCTTGACTGCGAGCGGACTAACTTGGAAGAGGTTCAAGTTACCTACCTCTACCTCTAATTGGCTTTTGAGGCGCATTACATGCTTTCACAAGTTGTAAGAGTGGCACCATTTGTACAAGAAATTACTAAAAATATTCTTCCAATTTCAAAAGTAACATTGTATGTGTTATTTGATCGATTTAAAGGGGGTGCTAAGACAAATTTGATTTTTGGATACATAAATGAATGTACAAATATATCGCAAAATATATATAATATCGAATTAAAACTGGCAACGAAAGTATGTAATAAAATACCAGTATAGAGATAACTTGTACTTAATAAACGAATTAGGGATATATTTTAAGCTATTGTATAGCTTTTATCGCGGGCCTTGAGCGTGGAGACCGAATACAGAAATTCCGTAACGAAAAACCTAACACCCCCTGAGTATCAAAAACATAATATCAAAAGCACAATTTCGGCAACGACGTCATCGGGGAACGTGGCTTAGCGGTAAGGCGCTCTAAGTGCCCGGATTACCAGAGAGACACGGGTTCGAATCCCGTCGATATTTCGAATCCGAATATTTCAAAGTAATTTTTTTTAAATTAATGACTTTTTGCAATATCACGCTTAAAAAAATAATTGCGGAACCGACGGGATTCGAACCCGCGCCTCTCTGGCAATTCGGGCACTTAGAGCGCCTTATCGCTAGGCCACGGCCCCGATGACGTCGGTAGGTAAACATAAGTTGATAAAAAATGCTATGCAATAGCTTTACCGCGGCAGTCTCCGAGTGCCACACGTCTTTTTTTTAACGTTGGGAAATCCTCATGGATACGTTCTCGTCATGGGGAGGCGAGAAGATTATGTCGGACTCGCACCGACTAAAACCCCACGGTGTTCCAACTCGTCGCCAGGGGCTGAATTACGGGAACATTACGTACTACTACCGTAAAACGAGTTAGGGATATACAATAACTTGACATTCATTTTTCAAAAACCTATCAAGTTCCACGCCTAAGATATTGTAGGCAATGGCTCTATAACTATTAATAATCTCGACAATTTTACTATTTGTGTTTAGTTTATTTGCCTCTCCTTATCCCCCCCTTAATATACGATCCGATCAAATATGCGGCTAAAGATTTGCGGGCACGTTATAATTAAAACGACACTCTCACCCGTAATGATTATATTCCACGGATCAATTTGTATAAGATTTATTAGACGTGGGTAGTAAGACGTAGGTGTTAGTATGCGACAATATGTAATTTATAATGACCGTATTAAAGGTTAATTCCCTAAATTGAAACTGTAACAGTTACTGCTTATAATTTGACTTAACGATAAAATAAATTATAAGTTCAATTAATTTTCATAGTTACATAATCAAATGATGCAATTAAGGAGCTCATATATTTCGGCCTTTATTTGTTATAAATAGTAATTTTGCGTGGGTTTTTACTTTTAGAGTAAATAGTTATTTTCATAACAGTTTTACAAAACAGTGTTATAAATAAATTAATAATCTGAGGAACCATAGGAAAGATTAGATTAAAACATGATAAATTTTAAGAAAAAATTAAAGAAATTTTTAATAGACAAATCGTACTACACCGTTAAAGAGTACCTGGATGGCGCAATCTAATATTCTGACATTAAGCGCATATTTTTTGTATATTGACTGACTAATATTACTTTTCTATACTGACATAATTAAAATTAATAAAAATTAATAATTCGTTCTCATTTTTATTGACATGTGGCAAATTGATGACAGAATATTTATTGACGTAAAGGCATCGTTAGAATCGTAAATTGTTTTGAATGACAGAGCTAGTGACAGAGTTGGTTAATGTAACAAATATTTATAAGTGTACCAGTATTTTTAGTGATAAGGACATTGCAAGCTGTAAGGCGGAATTTGGAAGAACCTATAATACTTGTATAAGATCTCTATGTACCTACTCAATTCGCAATAAATGAATTTGAAATTTGAATTTAAAATTTTATACTACCTACTTCAAGACGCTCCTATCCAAGATCAATTTTAACGGTCGTACAACACTTTTATTTTTTCTAAAGAGTATTTAAGCTAATAAAAAGTAAGAAACATGTAAAAATTCTCATATCTGCTGGTAGGCTAAACTGTGGGTAGTTATCACTCTGTCGTTTTACAATTATTGACTTAGTTTCCCAGTACAAAATCGTATTAAAACCATTTAGAGGTAGGTTATAAGGTAAACACTCTTTCCAAGTTACACCACGACACAGTCTAAGACTATATTGTCACCTATCATCAAGAGCAACCCGCAGTCAAGCGTTAACTCGTCGATAAATAAAAAATATACGAATGTATTTGATATTTGAACGTCATATATGTGTCTGCCACGTGGAAATACATATAGAACTCAACGTTAAACTTTATTATTATTATTTTTTTAATTTATCTCCAATAACTACCAAACTAAGTAATACCATTGATAAATATTCTTCGATTAAAAACGAAAATTATTAGCAAACATATAAGAGCTTTGTCATGACCAGCATGAGCACTTAAGATTAATTTGTAAGTAAATAAGTAAATTATTTGAAAGATTGAAGATTTTACATTATTACTTTGGTACTGGAATTCGTATACAAATGCCCTTACGTTCGTAGGGAGTCTTCAATTTAGTAGCGTGAAAAAGCGCTGCTGTGGAGAAGCGCTACTGTGGCGCTATCATTGAAAAGCGCTGCTGTGGCGCTATCATTGAAAAGCGCTGCTGTTGCGCTATCATTGAAAAGCGCTGCTGTGACGCTATCATTGAGAAGCGCTGCTGTGGCGCTATCATAGTAAAGCGCTGCTGTGACGCTATCATTGAGAAGCGCTGCTGTGGCGCTATCATAAAAAAGCACTGCTGTGGTGCTATCATAGAGACTCGCCGCTGTGGCTCAACCTTAGTAGCACTGCAGTGACGCTATCATTAAGAAGCGCTGCTGTGGCGCTATCATAAAAAAGCACTGCTGTGGCGCTATCATAGAGACTCGCCGCTGAGGCTCAACCTTAGTAGCACTGCAGTGACGCTATCATTAAGAAGCGCTGCTGTGGCGCTATCATAAAAAAGCACTGCTGTGGCGCTATCATAGAGACTCGCCGCTGAGGCTCAACCTTAGTAGCACTGCAGTGACGCTATCATTAAGAAGCGCTGCTGTGGCGCTATCAGAGGGAAGTGCTACTTTAAAGAAATTTTAATGAGGCGTTACCATAGAAGAGCTCTACTGTAACACTATCATAGAGCAAAGTTGTTGTGACGCTGCGATAGAGAAGCACTGTAGCCTGACTGTGGAGAAGTAGTGCTTCACACGCGCGTTTCGCACATCATAAAATAATGATGTTTTGTATATAATTGCGCGTTTAACACTGCGGCGCTGAATTTGCGCTTCTAGATTATGTATCAAATGAAACAGAGGTACGGCAAGCGCACCGCAGTGGCGCCTTTGCAGCGCTTCATCACGCTTCTAACTTGACGTATTTTAAAAATCATCACTTGTTAATATTATAATAATAATGTTTATAAATAATATTGTAATTTAAAATTATTCGTTTTTCAAACTATATTTGTACACTCACACAATAAAATATAAAAACACCTCGTAAAAGCTACTACAACGACGTAGTATATAGCGTAGCTAAAACACCAAATATCTACAATAATAATATATAAAAATATTTTTATATATAACACCATGCACATGTATACGCACAAACAACAGCTCCTCTTTTATATTTCATTTCAAAAAGCGTCTATTATGTAACTATTCAAATAATACTGCACACATGCACTAAATATACATTACAAATAAAAGTAAACAAATCTATGTTCACATAGATAACATTTGTCGAAAGGCATCACATACGCCTATAAAATGGCACATATAATAACAGCATTTCGTCATGCGTCTCAATTCCATAACAATTTTCAATAGGTCATACGCAGCGTGTTAGATTATGTATAGCGTTGTTAATTAAGATTGAATGGAGTTAGAAGTTAGTTCACAGAACGGAAAAATCATAATAAAACATATGGACACTCGTCATCACGCACAACAAGTTGAACAATGCGACAGCGGTATGGATCGATACAATTAAATGAGCTATTAGATTAGGGGTACAATCGTGAGCATCAATCAGGAGGAGGACTTTTAGTGTCAGTCGAAGTGATGAGATTTGGTGAGCTGCTTGACGAAAGAGCCGCAGCACCACGTGGACGAGCGTGCAGAGCGCGGCGCCGGAGCGGGCACGGGGGTCACTGTGGCTCGCAGCGGCACCAGGCTCGGCTGCGACCCGCTGCGCCGTTCGTGTCCTCCCATCCAATTCGTCCGACGCCGCTCCGAACAGTCCCACAGATTGGGATTCGAACGATTCAATTGGAACTTTCTCTCCGACAGCAGTTTCCTCGCCTCCGGAACCCGGAACAGGTAAGCGTCTGCCGCTGATGAACTTTTGTTACGTTTCACTTTAGTCGTTTTCCCCCTGACAGGTTCTGGCGTTTCGCTCCTCTGACCGACGAGTTTCGAGTAGTTAAAAGGTATGTTAGTAGCGGGTGCGTGATATTGTACTTTACCGAGAGAAAAGTGGCCGCAGTCCACTGCAGGTGCGATATAAAGGCAGCCGCATGTAACAAAATAGAATAATTCAGACTACCGTCACAGCGGATCGTGCGCTCGGAGTTAGTCGGTGACTTACGAACGGTCAGAAGTAACCCCGATGTGCGGATATTTAGACGGTGTATGTATTTGTTAGTTGTATCTTTAACCCCATAAATGTTAAAATAAATATAAGAAACTGAAACAAGTATTGAATATCTGCTACCTTACTACTGAGATTCTTAATATATTTGTAATATTTTATACTATATTTGGCATACTAACAAGCTTAATACACTAGTACTAAAATAATTAAATATTTTAATAAACTGTTACTTTAAATAATACTGCCAAAGACAATGTTCACATTACAACAATGACTAGCTACTTTGTACTAGAATATAACTTTTATAAATGTCTAAATAAATGAGATTAGTCATTTGTATATTTAAGAGAGAGCTACAAGAAAATAGTGAATACATAAGGCTAGTAGGATAGACCAAGCATGCTGACTCATGCAGACACCGTGTGCCTCTTAAAATAATTCTACATTATATGTGAATAATTATTGAGTATTATAATGTGTATATACATTGAATTACGCATGTCAACACGAACATCAATATAAACAACGAGTATTATTTACTTTGCAAGCGCTATAGATAAGTGGTTAGTCATATTCGGTTCAAATACTGAATATTATACAGATCTTTTACTCTAACAACCAACTGATTATACGGTTTCTTGTCTTTGCGTGTCTCCTCCTTGTAGACTCGAATATCTCCAGTGGGATATTGGGTACTGTATAATATATAAATCTATGTTAGTATAACTATTCAGCATTTACAGTTACAGTTATGTTATACTAGGGGCATTCCGGTTTTGGTGGGTTGTGACGTAATAGACCCAATGTATGTGTATTCCTACATATGTTAATATAAGTCAATAATATAAATTATACAGCATGTATACAAATTGATATATATTGGTAAATAATAAATATTCATTATGATGATAAATATTAGAACTGTTATCAAACCATAAATGTGACGTTTAAAAGTCCATTTAATATTTTTTTAATAAATATTATTTTGTTACGAATTGTGTAGTGTAACTCGTTTCCCCCATAGACAATATTAAAATGACATATCAAACCATAAATGTGACGTTTAAAAGTCCATTTAATATTTTTTTTAAGCTATTGCATAGCATCTAACGCGGGCCTTGAGCGTGGAGATCGAATCCAGAACTTTTATAAAGACTTTTTGAAATATTACGCTTGCAAAAAAAATTAATGACTTTTTGAAATATCACGCTTAAAAAAAAATTGCGGAACCGACGGGATTCGAATTCCGCTTCTCTCAGGCAATCCGGACACTTAGAGCGCCTTACCGCTAGGCCACGGTCCCGATGACGTCGGAAGGTAAACATAAGTTGATAAAAAATGCTATGCAATAGCTTTATCGCGGCGCCACACGTCTTTTTTTTTAAATCGATGAGCGTAAAGTTTGGTCTTCGTGAATTGTGCGGTGAAGTGAAACAAAAATACTTGGACATGTTTTAAATATGCTTTAAAAATTAGACATATTGCGTTGTGTTTTGTGTATAAATGCGTAGGACAAATACAAAATATAACGTGGACATCTAGTGTACGAGTTAGAGAGTTAGTTTCTAGTTTATAATGCGTATAGTGTACTCACCAGAACTGACGGCGTTTCTGCAGCGGGCCGAAGTGCAGTAAGCTTCGATAACTTTGAGAATGAGGGCGTCCTCTTCGTATGAGTTGGACTTTCGTTGGTGAGGAGCGTACGGATGCGTTGGGCCGATGTTCTCGTCCGAACCTACTGTGAAGGACTGCGGCCTGAGGGGCGGCGCCGGGCGGAGGCAAGTTATACTCCATCCTATATAACGTAATAAAATTCACTTTACTTTTAGTAGCCTTTGTAAATAGAAGATTGTTATACAAGGGGACGAAAATACCCATTAAATACGAGGTATTTTTAAGGCTCGAGCCTTCCCATACTATATGGCTGTAAAATTATATAATACGTTACAATTTTAGTTTTAAGATTAAACTAAACAAATGGCTACTAAAAACTGCTAATTATACACTAAAACCTTCACCACCACCACTCTCTCCACTGGTGAAAACTACATGACAGTCCGTCCAGTTGTCTTTGAATTATCAGACAAACGGTTCAAAATTCAATTCAACAACTATTTGACAATGCTGACTTTCTTTTATAATATCTGAATAATTTTTATAATATCTAATAGGGTAGTATTCTTTACACAGCAAGCATGATTACCCTACGCGTGAGCCTTAACTTCATATCACCTCTTCTATAGGGAAAAAGGCACGGACCCGTGGGCCGTTAAAGTGAAAGAAAAAAAAAGTTGAGAGGTGTCAAGGGACACCCGGATGGAACGAAGTTCCTTTCGATTAATTAGTGAAGGAATTGTAATAAAATTTTATTTTTTTAAAGTAATAATAATATTTGTTGTTGTACACCGAAACACCAGAGGGCGCCACGAGAGCGCGAGACAGCATACAGCGCGGGCGCCCCCGCCGCTCACGCGCACACACATCAAAGGCGGCGGCAAGATCCTTTGATCAAAAAGTGTCGTGACAACTTTTCGTACGAATTTTTTCCGTCTAGCCCCCTTTCACAACGCGCGATAAGGAACTTCGTTCCCAGTGGCGGGGCAAGACCTAAATTTGATGTGGGCAAGACAGATTTCGCGAGGCCCTGTCCTATTGTGACCTGAAGACGGAATTTATAAAATAATAAAAAAAAAACAATACAATTAACACTGCCGAATGCAAATAAGATTAATATTAATGTAAAAATTACTCATCGTAAATATAAAAGTTGATATAACAATAACAATAAATTAAATATCAGCTTTCATAGGATGCTTCTAGTCCAAACAAACAAACAATTAAATTCCACTTTTTAAAAATTATGGCTAGTACTGAAGATGATTCTGCCAGTGATATTTATGGAATCAGGATAGCAGTCGGACATAATTTAATATTTTTAATATTTTCTTCATGCTGTATAAGGTACCACCATAGCCCCTAGGGGTCAATGATCTATGTATACCAGTGCATTTAATTTTTGAAACCAAATAAAATCTACTGCCTTTTCTGAGAAGGTTTACTATAGTAACATATATATATATATATATATATATATATATATATATATTTATATCCTAGAACCGTTTCGGCGTCCAATGTGGAGTTAATTGCATTTAAAATGGCGTCCACCTGCTTTTGGCGTCCCATATACGGACGTCATTTTGGTTGACATTGCCAAACCACGCGTCTTGGTCTAAAGTACTATGTGAACATTGTAATAAAAAAAAAATTGGACTTCACTTTACAGCTACAATGCATGAAATTGTATTTCGCTTAGTTCTTGTCAATTTCGTTTGTAACGTGTAGCGCTGTTGTAGCGCGAGATATACGTTTTACAACAATGTAACGAATGAATCCGACCGTTGACATTGTTTATTATTTAGAATTCGGCTTATCTACTTCCTGGCCGTCTGGCGTGTTTAAACCTAGTGAACTATGGCTTGTGCAAAAATGAACCTCACGTTGATTTAAGTTATTATACAGTCGATACTGAACCAGTCACACCGTTCGACGTGATATTCGCCGTCCGTCAATATCATAGAATATCCTGCACTTGTTTAGTGTACGATATTCTATGATATTGACGTATTTCTGCCCGGGTCAAAGTCTCACAGAGATTTTTAGTGGCACCACCAAAATTACAAAAAAAACTGTCAGATTTTCACCCATCCACGCTATCTCCCGCACCAAGCCTGTTCTTACAACTTATTTCACTGCTTCTCCGCTCCTATTGACAGTAGCATGATGATTTATAGCTTGTAACGTCGGTCAATAAATTCCCTATCTAATAAAAAAAGAATTATCCAAATCCAACTTTTAGTTTTTGAGATAAATGTATTCAAAGAAATGAACTAACTTTTGCCCATGGTTTCGCCTGCGTAAAAAAATCGGTATAAAAGTATGCTAAGATGCTACACCGTTGTCCATGCTGAGTTTCATCAGAATCCGTTCAGTACCTTCGACGGTAAACGCGTTTAAGATACAGACTCTGTCTGTCAGCAAAGTTTTTTTTTATTTTTGCCTTCTGTATCGTTAACAGAATGCCTTCCAATTAAAAATTTCAAAATATATTCAATGTACAGAATTGACCCTTCAACAGTTTTATTATAAGTATAGATTTGTTGCGTTACCCTGTACCATACCATAATATAATTCCCTTTAGTCCCATCGGCCCTCCGTGACAAAACCATATGTCTTAAATTTATGTGAGCGATAAATGGAAGAATACTTCAATATCTCGCGAACCAATGTTAATTATTATTTATTTATTGGAAAAGACGTATGTACCTACTATAAGAATATTTATACTATAGGCAACTCTTGAGGGAGTGTGAGTATCTAGTCGATTTTACGCCAACAAAACACAGATTTGCGCTTTCAGTGCATAAAGCCAAAAAAAGGGGCAAATTGTGAAAAAAATGTCCATTGCCAAAATTTGCCCCAGGCTGTCCAAACTTATGCTCATATTTAACTGTTTTATTTAAATATACAATGAATTTTAAACTACTACCCATGTTTTATAGGAATCACTTGAAAATATATCTAAAAAATGAAAATTTCAATCGATTTTTTGTGTTCTGAATCACGTGACCGTCGTCGTAGTATGAAAAGTCAACTTTTTCAACCTTCACAACTTTTTCCTGCGACTGCATAGCTACGTACAACTTTGTTTTTCTGTAAATAGATAAAAATTTTTAAATAAAAATAGAACCGACTCAAAGGCACTAAAAAGTAAAACTATATATAATAACTGTGTCATTTAGTTGCTTTAATTTACTTAAGCATATTTATGAAGTCGGT
Source organism: Mycalesis mineus (assembly GCA_034621355.1). NCBI lineage: Eukaryota > Metazoa > Arthropoda > Insecta > Lepidoptera > Nymphalidae > Mycalesis > Mycalesis mineus. The sequence goes on along the minus strand of CM067883.1, from coordinate 10,044,400 downwards.
GCCAGCCAAGGTTAAGGAACCTTTATTTTACTTAGTAAAGCAGTTTGTGGGTTCTAGGTAACGTCCTTAAAGTAGAAACCTTGGCTGCCACCGACTCCTAGATATGCTTAAGTAAATTAAAGCAACTAAATGACACAGTTATTTTTTACTTTTTAGTGCGTTTTGAGTCGGTTCTATTTTTATTTAAAAATGTTTATTTCTTACTTTTGGGTGATTTATCGCCACGTATCGTACTCGTATTATACTGTCATCTATATTTATATACTATCATTATACCGATACCGAGATAAAAACCGAAATCGCTGTAAGCGTGCCTCCAAAATTTGAAGAGTTCCTTCAATTTCCCCAGGATAATATCATCAGATCCTAACATGGTGACAATGGGACCACCTTGGAAGTATGCCCTATCTAATAAAAAAAGAATTATCAAAATCGGACCACTCTGTAAAAAGTTATGCGTGGTCATACATAAAAAAAAAATATATATATATACGTGTTGAATTGAGAACCTCCTCCGTTTTGTTTCGTCGGTTAAAAATCTGCACTATTTAATGACATATATATCATTACTGGGCAGCCTGAGGTACACTTTCATACAAGGACATTGCCAAAAATTGTATGGATGTGTACCCCAGGCTGCCCTGTATTTAAATAAAACAGTTGAATATGAGCCTAAGTTTGGACAGTCTGGGCATCATCATTGCAAATTTTGGCAATGTCCTTTCTGTTCCTTCCTTTGCCCTCTTTACAGAGCACTCCGCTACCACTACAGGCTAGCCAGGGACTCCTGGGCATTGGGTATTGCATAATAATGGTCATATGTTACTCAGGGATAACGTAGCTCTCTAATGGTGAAAGAATGCTTTCATCAGACCTATTCGAAAAGGTCGACTTTGTTCGCCTTTACGTGCGCCCAAAGTTGTTCTTTTTTATCTATAGAACTTTTAGCGGGCAATAATGAAATTCCATATAATTTTTAATCCCTAGGGACTAAAAACTAAGTAAGTAAGTAGGTAAGGATATCTGGCTTCGATCACGAGGTCCTAGGTTCGATTCCTGGGTCGGGTCATGGAATAATTCTGAGAACATGTATGCCAGTAGTAAACCTGTAGAACTAATCCACTCCAGATTCCGGAAATTAGGCACATATGACAGTTTTGCCGTTCAAAGATTGACTACTATCACACCTGAAGTTAAGTGATGATGCAGTCTAAGATGGAAACGGGCTAACTTGTTAGGTGTAAGACGAAAATCCACACCCCCTTCGGTTTCTACACGACATCGTACCGGAACGCTAAATCGCTTGGCGGTACGTCTTGTCGGTAGGGTGGTAACTAGCCACGGCGATAGCCTCCCACCAGCCAGACCAAGACAAATTAAGAAAAATCTCAATCTGCCCCGCCGGGAATCGAACCCAGGACTATATGGAATTTCATTATTTCCCGCTAAAAGTTCCTTTTCTAAACCTGCTATTTGAATTTGGAACATCTTAGTGTTCAGCGTCAAAGAGAACAGAGAACGCAAATATTTTTTGAAAAAATACTATATGATAATACGAAGGCCCATAGTCACGCAGCCGGCTGAATAAAAAAAAGAAATCAAATAAAGAACGCGCGATGTACGTACACCACACACGTCAGCGATCACCCATCATATATTTCCAGTACAAGCTAGTCTCGCGTTGCACGGGAAGCCTATACAACGCAAGACCATCTTATACTGGTAATGTCCTGTACATTGCCAGTATAAGATATTGATGTACAGCCCGCGTTTCTATCAATTATAAAGGACAGAAATACACGGTAAAAATATATAAAAACCTGTGATAATTTTATTGAATGGAGTATTGCTAGAGGCGCCAAGTTTTTTTCAGAATTTGAGGCGCCTTTTATTTTCTAATAGTGGGTGATAAAAAGTAGAGTGGAATCAGGATTCTAGAGTAGAATCCCTCACTTCGCTCTGGCTTCAAAAAAGCCCCCTCGTTGTAAAAATATTACTTATCTACTATAATATTACCTATCAAATATTTCCTACATAACATCACGCCTATATTACCCAGAAGGCAGAGGTGTATAACACCCACAGTCCCATGGGATAGGGAGTGAGCCTATCGCCATCCTCCGGGCACAAATCCAATCCACTCCGTGCTGCTATGCTGCTATTCAGAACTTTCTAATGAAAGGGAATCGAACTCGAGACCTCGCGGTGAGAGGCGCATACGCAGTAAATATTTCCTGTTTATAATAATAGTCTAGACAATAACATTTGAATGCACTCGTTGCTAAAATACTTTGTAATGATATTCGTATGCAATGAGGAGAGTGCCTCATCCTTACATCAGTTGCTATCTAATAGTCTTGGTGAGACGACACCCAAAGTATTTACAATAACATAAGTTAAAAGTAGTTATTGCTTCATTATTATTTAAATATGGCGTGTAATGAAGAAGGACGTTGGGCTCCTCCTAATTCACTGAATATCTCGGACAAAACGGAGCAATTAGGTGAGTAAACTAATTTTAATACAATTATTTTATTTATAGAATAGAATAGAAAAAAATGCAGCTTAACTACGGATAAACTTATTCCCTTAAAATGATTTTAGAATTAAAACTTTTGAAAAAAATGGACAATGTCAACTAGTAAATCTTTACTAGAATTTTAACAGCTATTAACTTTGTTTCACAGGCACAAGCAGCGTAAGCGTTAATTGCCGCCGGTCGCCATCATACGTGGAAATGGTGCCAGAGCCCGAACCGAAGCCCCTGACGATTCAAGCCCAGCATCTACCACCCAGCAGCACAGTGGTGACGCAGGAGGGCGGTGGGCCAGTGCCAGATAATACAGTCATAGACAAAGTGACCATAGCACTCCAGCGCATTGAATTATTATTCATTATTTCTATTTTGACAATTTCATTATTACAATTTGGAGTAATAATTTTGATGATAATAATCAATGCAAAGAAATAGTTCAATGTTAATTTACTGATACTGTTTTATGATTTTTTGATGGATGACAACCTTGTTACAAGATTTTATATTTATAATAATATTCTTTTGCGCTGCATTAATATTGTATAACTAGCATTACTATTGGCATCCTCTTTTTTAAGCCGTTATAGTTATATATACGTTAAAATGAACGGAAACCTGTTATTGGCTCTATTATGGTCATACGAAAATGTAATAAAAATATGTATCGCTGTTGGTTTTTTAATAAACAATTCAATAAATAATTTTGTTTTATATAATAGTAAGTAAAACGTAATAGTTTTAAGAAAATAGTTTCAAAACACTAAATAAAAGTAGTTTTCCACCGAGTGGTGGTGGTGGTGATAAACGGCTCGAGTATTAGTACATAACTTCCAGCCACAACCTCGGTGAACATACATCTTCTATACAGATAAATTAAATTGGAATGTCTGTTTGTTAATATTAAAATAATCGTTTTTTACTAAGTACATAGGTATGTATATAGGATACATATACCAAAATAAACTTTTTTAGAATTTTTGTCTGTTTGTTCGGGGTAATCTCTGAAACCGCTGGGCCGATTTTGATGGGACTTTCACTAGCAGACAGGGGGCCATTCGAGTATTGCGTAAGCAGATTTTTTTGCAATTTTAGACCCCTTCCCCCTTTGTCAGCATATATGCTCTGGATATCATGCGTAATTTCTTCTAAAGTAAGCATAGTAAAGATCCCCCCACCCCTCCTAAGTGTTTATATAATACTTGAATGGTCTCTATCTGATAACTTTGCGCGTAATATAGGCTACTTTAATTCTAGGAAGATAATTAGGGTTCAGTATAAATCAAATAAAACCCTTATTTTTAATTGAAGGCGGGATAGAAGGGATAGGCGGGCGGGAAGTCGCGGGCGGATGCTAGTAAAACAATAAAATTACAGACAAATTGAGAACCTCCACCTGTTTTTAATTTGATTAAAAAATACAACGTTTCATAACAGCACGCAACAAAGTATGCACAGCAAGGACGTCAATTGTACATAAAAGAAGGGGGAATAGTCGAAATATACGATGACGCCATGTAGGCGTAGATATAAATGTGGGTCTCAATAGGTACCAGAATGAACAGAAATTGAATATTGATGTATAACTATAATCTTGTTATTTTAAATTCATCACACAATATTTTATAGGATTATAAAGCAGTATATGCAAAGATATTAAGACAAATGTCATTGAAACACATGGACGTAAAACTGATGTAAATTGGGGGGACGCTGAATTGGAACTGGGATGTAAATATATATATATATATATATATATATATATATATATGTGTGTATATATATATATATATGTATATTATCACCATCGGAAAGTAGAGATTTCAACGACAACAAAAGTTTTAGATCTTTTTATTAGCTACAACTTTGCGATTCAACTCTTTTCCATAGGACTTTTAGTTTTGCCGGAAATCGAGAAAATCCGTTTTTTACCCCTAAACCCTCAACCCCTACCCCTTCCCGACCTCAGATCGCCCGTAATTTATTTTTTCTTTCATTTTTATGATATTCTCCTCATTTTCTGATGGGTTTAATTCTACTGCAATTTTCTTGTACTTTTTGTTAATTTTAAGGCTAATTGCGCTGGAGTAATGGCAAAATATCATGTTAACATATTTTAAAATATTGACAGTTTCCGATTTTTTGATTCATTGATTATTTTTAAAGGGATTGCGTAATTACGCCAAAAAATAATGTTGTCGCTTAAAACCGTGTTGTTGCTTAATTTTGTGTCTGATTATGGCTGAATTTGTTTTGGAGAAAAAATGTATTTTTATTTATAAGTACATTTTGTAGCTTTAAAAAACTTATTATTTATTGAACAGTGCAGTCAATGTTTGCATTTATTGACGTATTGTCATCTCCACCTTGTATACATTTCTTAAAGTGTATATTTAAAAATAATTAGATTTTTTTTAAAGGAACAGAAATTTCCTGCTTTTAACTTAACTAAATTCCTTAATTATTGTATCGTAATTCAGTCTAGAAGCCATGTCTGATTCAATTGGTAAAACAGCCAAAGCTAAAAGTCTTTCCTGACTCATTGTGTTTCTCATCTAATTTTATATTAATTTTAATTTTGAAAAACTCCTTTTAGCAGAAGCTGTACTTACCGGAATTGTTAATAAAATTCGGATGACAATGTAAATATTTGGGTAAATTTCTTTCAGGCTATTTTCTGTTATATTAGGGGTTAAAGTACGAAATTGCACTTCGTACTTTATACTTCGTATTTAATAGGTACTTCGAATTGACATAGAACCTTCATGGTTTAAGATTTTAAAGTGAAACTTTTTTCATACGGTGTGTAGTTCTTCTTTTAAAAAATGTGCAACATTCGATTATCAACTTTCAGTTGTTTTTTTTTATTCAGCTTAAACAATAAAGATGGATACTTCGAAAATTCGTGTGATTTTTTAATACGAGTTCCGACGCGGAACTAACGCGGCAGAAACAGCTCGCAATATTAATGTTGCGTTTGGAGAGGGGACTGGTTATGAACGCACTGTGCGATTTTGGTTTAAACGCTTTCGTGATGGAAACTTCGATTTGAAGAACGAACCATGTGGAAGACCGCCCACACAGGTGAATAACAATGATTTGAAAGAGATGGTGGAAGCCGATCCGAGGCAAACTACCCAGGAATTAGCGGCATGGTTTAACGTTACTTTGCCAACAATATTGACTCATTTGCGTCAAATCAATAAAATAAAAAAATATGAAAAATAGGTGCCTCATGACTTGACTGATCTGCAGAAAGAAATGCGTGTTGAAACTTGTGTTGCCTTGTTGAATCGATACAGAAATCAAGGAGTATTGGGTCGAATTGTTACATGTGATAAAAAATGGATTCTTTACGATAATCGTAAGCGGAAAATGCAATGGCTGACCCTAGGTCAAACGCCGCAACAGTGTCCTAAAGCAAAGCTTACCAATAAAAAGGTAATGGTAACTGTTTGGTGGTCTCAGCGTGGAGTTATTCACGATAGCTTTCTCCGACCTGGTCAAGCAATAACGGCAGATGTCTACTGCGCCGAATTCCGAACAATGATAGCGAAACTAGCAGTGAAACAGCCCCGACTTATGAATCGATCACCATTATTGCTCCATGATAACACGAGATCTCATAAAGTACGAGAAACCGTTTTAACTCTGCAGGAATTGCAATTAGAACCCATTCGTCACCCTCCATATTCACCAGACCTTATATGCTCCAACGGACTACCATTTTTTTCGTGATTTGAAATGCTTCCTAGTAAAGAAAGTAAACAAATAAAACAAGGGATTCCCCGCACTGGTCGGCGGCAAATATTGCCAGACTAAGATAATTAAAATAAATAACTAACATATTTCACATCAAAATTAATTTATATCTTTTTTAAACGACTTCAAAAAAAAAGGCGTTTCTCAATTCGACCGTATATATATATATTTTTTTTATGTGTGTTCGCGCATAACTTCGTCGTTTATGAACCGATTTTGATAATTCTTTTTTTGTTGGAAAGTAGATAGTCCGGTGGTAGTACCATGACAAGGAAACCAAAATCTGATGATGGGATCCTGGAGAAACCGAAGGGAACTTTCAAAAATTGTAGGGACAACAAGTACGTTTGTTAATTTTTCCGGTAGGTATTGAAAAGCACTACAATTTGATGAAGGTCCGGAGTCGATCTGATGATGGAGCCGATCTACATATAAGAGAACTCCTTGACGATTTATTGCAGTTACCTTGTATTTGGGCTCGATTAATTTGTCTTGATGAGAACTTTACATTTAGATGGGTTGTGACTGTCATTGAGGGTCTGGTGATGAAGACGAAGTACAGTTAAGGGAGCTCCGTAACGGCTTACAGTAGCTACCTTGTGTTTGGGCTTGATTAATTTGTCTCGATGAGAAATTTACATTTAGATGGACTGTGACTGTCATTGAAGGTCTGCAGATGAAGACGAAGAACAGTAAAGGGAGCTCTTTAACTGTTTACAGTAGCTACCTTGTGTTTGGGCTCAATTAATTTGTCTCAATGAGAACTTTACATGTAGATGGGCTGTGACTGTCATCAAGGGTCCGGCGACGAAGATGAAGGACAGCTGAAGGAGCTCTTTAACGGTTTACAGTAACTACCTTGTGTTTGGGCTCGATTAATTTGTCTCAATGAGATCTTTACATTTAGATGACTGTGACTCTTATTGAGGGTTTGGCGATGAAGACAAAGGAGAGCTGAGGGAGCTCTTTAACGGTTTACAGTAGCTACCTTGTATTTGGGCTCGATTAATTTGTCTCAATGAGAACTTTACATTTAAATGGGCTGTGACTGTCATTAAGGGTCTGGCGATGAAGAAGAAGGACAGCTGAGGGAGCTCTTTAACGGTTTACACTAGCTAATTTGTGATTGGGCTCGATTAATATGTCTCAATGAGAAGTTTGAAAGGTTATAGTTTCCAGTTGGTTTAATGTTTACTAAGTCATGATCCGATGAAGAGATCTACGAAAACTCGAGGAAACTCTTCAAACTTTATAGGCACATTTGCAAAGATGTCGGAATGTTATAAGTAGCTAGTGAATTTTAGTACTTATGGTTTAGTTCGAGTAGGTTCTTTAATATGTTTGTTATTGATAAATCACTAAAAAGTATGAAATAAAAAAATTTTAACAAAAAATAAAAACGCCTTCAAAACGCACTAAAAAGTAAGTTCAGGTAAAGTCTTTAAAGTAGAAAGCTCGGGTGGCACCGACTTCATAGATGTGATTAAGTAAATTAAAGTAAGTAAATGACGTAGTTATTTTTTACTTTTTAGTGCGTTTTGAAGGCGTTTTTATTTTTTGTTAAAATTTTTTTTTATTTTATTTTCGCTTTAAAGCAATGCTTAAAATTTTTTGAGGCGCGAGGCCCCTTGTAGCGCGAGGCCGTAGGCGGTGGCCCACGTCGCACACGCCTTACGCCGCCTCTGTTCGTTCCAATAATTAAAAGTAGCTCTTTGATAGTAATGTTTATTTTTGCCGTCTGCGAATGGCATTCTAATAGGAATTTTTGCCGCAGAACATGATGAAGCTAAACACATGTGCATCCATATGACATGTGCAGAGCAATGTATTGAATGACGTGTCCTGGGAAATGTTGCTATTGACAACAAAAACTCTATTTCCGAATCGTCGAATTAGTTTTGGTAATCGATAAAAATATATTATAATATTATTTCAACCTTCAACCATTAATAGTATTATTTCAACCTAGAGTCCTTGCATAGCATATAAATCCGTAGCGGCGAATAAATAAAGTCAATCGTAACAATTATTTTGATAATCGATCGAAATAAAATCCATCTGGCTGTCTCATACACAATCACTGGATTTATTTTCAGAGCACAAACCAAACATCTGGCGAAATACCTCGAACTGTCGTTTTTGTAGTTATAATTAGAAAATGAGTTCACATATCAAGGAAACTCAAATTAGTAATTACCTTTACTGCTATAGTTCGTATCCGCCGTGTCGATGAAGTCGACGGAGGAGAACTTCTTTCCGATGGGGACTTTGTTAGTTTTGGAAGGCGATTGGTCGAGGGAGTCGCATGAGTTGAGGAGCCAGCGCGCCGATTGGTTCTTCTGTTTGTTCTTGGGCGTCTGCTGCGAGTGCTGCGTGTAGCTTTGGTGGTTGTTGAATGAGTGCGATCGTTTGTGGTTGGTGAGGCCCGACGAGAGCTCGCTATTGCTGTCGCTCATGGCCATCTGGAAAATTCGACTGTTTTTAACAATCTGCAACTTTAATTTCGCCGTTTACACGCTTATTTACAATTGTATGACGAAGTACAACGGAACATACAATACATACAGTTTAATCATACGCATCGGATGTATTTTACCTAATTTTTATATTTTTATTGACAATAAAGTTGTTTAAATAAATAAAATAAAAATAAATCTGATTATTGATGATGATTTTTATTAACAAATAGATTTTTATTCTTTAGAAAACCAAGTTTTAGCTGAAAAAGAATCATATGAAGCGAATCAATTAAAATTATATTTCACTTTAAAATAACAATTAAAGGCATTTTAAACTAAGTGCACCAGTGTAAAAAGCAGCCAATATGTAGACGCTGTCAATTGGCAGCCTAGGATTGGGTAGATGACTTATATCAAAATACTAGTGTCTTAAATGCTTGATTTAATAAAATAATATTATTATGAATAAGCTAATTAAATTGATGAAATAATAAAATAAGACTTTATTTAAATACTAAGAGTTAGATAGAACACCCTTACAATGGCGTGACCCTTTCTTAAAAATTGTAGTGCCTATTAGCTGACCCGGCAAACGTTGTTTTGCATTGAAAATTTAAAAAAAAATTAGATAATAGCCGATTCTCAGACCTGCTGAATACGCATAGAAAATTTGGTACAAATCGGTAAAGCCGTTTCGGAGGAGTACGGTAACTAACATTGTGACAGTGAAATTTTATATATTAGATATATCTTTGTCAGATTTTCCTTTTACTATACGTCATTATTTTTATTCTAGTTTATAATAAAGTAATAAAATGTTTCGAGTCATCTACCCTATGGCCTGGCGACCTAATACGCTGGGGCACTAATAGGCAACTGATGTTGTAAGCTATAATTAGTACTAAAGGCCATAAACAGATTAAAACTCATTTTTGTTTATGAGCTTGGTTGTTTTATGCGCACTGACATTATTTATTGTTTGGCGTCACCTTTTAGCTGCGTCTAAGATAATTCAACCCATTCAATTGGGAGATGTAAATAATATTATGTACATGGACAACATAAGCCTTTCCATGCACAAATATCTTAATATGTTAGTGTATGATCTAATTGCAGTGATATTCTGTTAGTAAATGAATAAACACAGGCAAGGATGATCAAGTAAAGCACTGCAGTACCGGGGTCACTCTAATGACAATATTAATCTAATGGTTACAAAATTCAAGGCAGCAATATCTTCAAAACCAGTGATACACAAACAGTTTCCTTTACAAAAAAATAATCCTTGCCTGAGTCGGTGACCACGGTAATGGGCAATTTGGCCTTCATCCACCAGTGCGCATACAAGTCCGAACGGTACACCATGAAACCAGTCTGAGATTCCGTCAAACACTTCTGCATTTTCGACAAATCTTCACTGCGGGATCGAGATTTTTGCGTTGCGGACGATTTATCACCGGCCTGTTTGTTTACTTTGTTATAAATATCGCAATTGCGAGACGTGTCTTTTCGAGATATTCTATTGGAATTTTCTTCCGGTTTCTCTCGATATATTCGCATGTGATAATGCAGACTGGGTTTAGTTCGCTCCGTAATATTGAGTGTACTCCATTGACACGGCATTGGTTGGCGAACATTTTTAGGAATTTCCATGTGAGTGCTGGGCTTTCGATAGATACGCGGGGGCACTTCGGGTTTTAGTTTTATTTCCGGAACGTATCTGTCGATGTGCCTGCGTATGGAAGTCCTTTTAATTTCGGGCGAGGACAAAGGCGGATTAGCAGCAAATGTAGACGTCAAGTTTGTGTTGGACAAATCCTTTACGTCGAAGCTGCTCTCTGAAGTGACACTAGTGACACACGATGTCCTAGCCGTAGACCCGAAAGGTGACGTACATCTGCATTGATCTTCATAATTAGCGGCCTCGATGTCCGATAACGTTAATTTCCTGTGATTGAATGTGTTTTGCGATAAATTATTAAGGGAATCCGTCATGTGATCCGATGATTTTTCGTGGCTGTCGGAGTCGGTTCCGTGCATATTCAAGTCAGGAGAGGCCAAATTACAACTCCCAGCTACCCCAGAATCCGATGATCTAGGACTCGGACATAAAGATCGATTGCAGCATTCACATTTTCGACGAGCTTTAGAGGTGTCCGACTGAGAGCTCATTCTCTCGAGATGTGGATTGTTGTTCTTTTTATTTTCAGTTTCTACCATAGACCTCGACATCGATCTCCTAATTCTTTTGTCAGAATTAATCGAGTGTTTGCGAAAAGGTATATTAGGGTTCAGGTTAACGTTTAGAATTTTAAGGTCTTCGTCTTTGTTACGGAACATAGGTGGTGGGTCAATAATTATTGGATCGAGCGGGAAGTCGCGGCAATATTTCGGCGACGGTGGATCCAAAACTTGCAGCAAGTCCGACATTATTATATTATTGTTGTCATGGTCTTCTCGAGTGTAATATTCTTCATTAGACTTCCAGAGTTTAGGATACAGGTCGTTTCGAGCGCTGAAGTTTGGAAAACTTTGTCGTGTCGGAATAAAGTCAGATTCTTCTTTGCCCAGAGTGTTGATCTGAGTATTTTGATCCATATTTACCAAATCCTCGCAGCCCATATAATTCCTCACCTCAAAACTAGAATTTTCAGCACTATCGGAATGTTGATTAAGTACAGGATTAACATCTAAATTATTGGCTTTGGAAGATCTCTGTAAAGTACACTCATTAGAGTCTCTTATATCTGTTTCTGAAGGAAGGGATACGAATATGTTTTTCGTGCAATCGCCAACAATATTTGTTTGCGGTATATCGCACTGCATATCATTACTCGAGTCAAAATATCGCACGTAACCAAAGTTGCTTCCCCAACTGCTACAAGACGATGAAATAGTTCTAGGACCAATACTATCCAAAGCATTTTGTCTAATAATAAGATTATTATTTGAACTAGCTTCAGCATCTGTGCAACTGGAGTTCGTATTATCTGTCTCCACCTCCCTATCACTATCTTCCGAGTTCCGATCACTATCAGAGCATTCTGTCTCCGTAGCAATTGTACCATCGTCATCGATTTTAAGTTTGATATGATTTTTATGCCGTCGCCTGACCGGGTATCCAGTTAACTCGAACGCTTTAGCCCACGTCTTCTCGTGTAAGAGCTTGCGTAACATTTGTCTCGTAATAACTTTTTTCTTGACAAGTCTTGCAAAATATTTCGTTAGTGAGTAGTAGGGTGACGCAGATGGGTAGCTAGACGGTGGTAGCGTCACGTGATAAAGGCTTCGGCGGCTACAGTTGATACTAGACAACGCCCCTTCCGAAGGAGAGCGGGTCAACTAAGTAAGAAACACATTTCGTAAGACAATGATTCAATGTTCAAAAGGAGAAAGCCTGATAAATGTTATAAATGCTTAATCAAATATTAATAATTTATAATATATAGTCTAGATGTTGTCCAGCATATAGCATCGTAGTGATTGTTTGTAGAACATAATAAGCTATTGGTTAATGCTAGCTTATGTACCTAAAATAACTTATTAAAGAAAAGAAAGTAATAATATTACATTTCAATTAGCGAAGGCTGGTAAACTTGCAACCTCATGTTTGTATACTAAAGTTTCAAATATTAAAATATATGCATTATGTAAATTGATTTTCATTCCAGCTTTCGCTATTCAACCAATACAATGCCTTAGTCGACTTACGAACTTGCGAGATCCGCCAAATATCGAATGTTTTTTTTATCGACTACAAGTTAGCAGTTGACTGCTGTCACACCTGACGTTAAGTGATGATGCAATCTAAGATGGAAGCGGGCTAATTTGTTAGGAGTAGGATAAAATCCACACACCTTTCGATTTCGCTTAATCGCTTGGCGGTACGTCTTTGTCGGTAGGGTGGTAACTAGCCACGGCGAAAGCCTCCCACCAGCCAGACCAAGAAAAATTAGGAAAAATCTCAATCTGCCCCGCCGGGAATCGAACCCAGGACCTCCGTCTTCTAAATCCACCGCGCATACCACTGCGCCACGGAGGTCGTCAAATTTGCTTGCTCATAATTTGCTAAGCATGTACTAAATAAATATTTATGCGAGCAGAGATGCTCGATATAGGAACAAAGAAATAATTTGGTATTCATCATGGCGTTATCCGAATGTTTATGAGAGATTTATTTTTTATTCATTACATGACTGCAATCACACCTGATGGTAAGTGGACAAGCAATTTAAGATGAAAGCAGGCAACTTGTGATAGGATGAAATCTACACCCTTTTCTTGCTTTGCGGTACGTCTTTGTCGGTATGGTGGTAACTAGCCACAGTTGAAGCCAATTTTTTGACCTTGCCGGGAATCGAACCTAGAATCTCCGTCTTATAAATCTATTGCGCATACCATTGCGCCGTGGAGGCCGTCATCTTTTCGAATGGAGAATTCGATAAACATTCAACATTTGGCAAATCACACAGCCTTATTACATGTTAAACATACATAAAACATACATACATATACAAAGGAATATTTTTTATAAAAGTAAGCTATAATCAATTTCATACTCACATGTGGTAGTGACTGGGGCTGTGCAGGCTCGTGGGAGGGGCTGCTGTTGTTGGAGTGTTTCTGCAGCAGGCTCACCCAGTTGTCCGCCTCGGCCCTAGTTTGACACACGGCGACTATTCTATCTATCATTGGGCCGCTTATTTCAAATGCATTCTTTCTAGTTTCCGTGTCATCTAGCTTGCATACTGTAATGCCAGTTAATGGGAGACAACCCTGCAAAACAAATTGATTTGACTTAATATCTAATACTTTTAAACGTGCAATTTTTGTGTATAAAATATATGACGGCGCCTGCGTCATCGTACGCGACTAGAAAGAAGTCTGTGAAATGCACGTGCACCAGCTACGCCCTCTTGCGGCTGCGCATCGTTCGATACCCCCACTCACCCCATACTTGAGTCATTCTAAGTTGTATAAAAGGAGCGGGTCTACAACTAGTGGGCAGCCTAGGTTCTGGCGTGGCGCGGTGCAGACGTTGTACTTTGCTTATCGCTTAACCTAGACAACTCGGATAATTAATTTGTGCAAACGAATTAATTATTACTCTCAGCTTGAGTCGCGGTGTCTTGGGGTTGCATTAATTAACGCAAGACGTTACGCATCATTGTAATACCATAATTTGCCAGTAGTAATTCACTGTTAATTAAGTTGCTGTTAATTATTCTTTCAGTTATCTATTTGTGGTTTAGTTATAATCACACTAAATACAAAGGCTTACCCTATTATTTTATTCACTATATCCAATCTACTTTCGACATATATATACAATTGTGTATATATTCAACAATCACGGAAATGGCTCTAACAATTTCCATTAAATTTTGTATGCAGGGAGTTTTGAGGGGCAACTAATCTATCTAGCTAGATTTCATTTTTGGAAAATGTGGTTTTATTAATGTTTTTAGGCAATGAATAACTGTACTGACACGACAACACTGAAGCTACTTAACAGTATGTATCTATACTAAAGCCACACTCGATTGAGAATGCTTGTCAACAAACAAAATCAAAATGAAGGTAGAAACCAATAGTCATTTTACACCTTTTTTTTTAATTAATTAGTTAATAACAAATTCATGACAATAAATTAGATTAGTAAGCTTAAAACTAATTACTACATTCAATATATTTTAACTAAGATTTTTTTAAAATAACAAAACATAATTTTAAATTTGTGAGGCATAAAATGTGTTGCATTTTCTTCCTTCATTTTAAATTTGTTTGTTGACAAGCATTCTCAATCGAGTTTGGCTTTAGTATAGTTAACTGTGTTTTTATTGAAAATATCTAATTTCCAAAAAAGTTGAGAGGTGTCAAGGGACACCCGGATGGAACGAAGTTCCTTTCGATTAATTAGTGAAGGAATTATAATAAAATTTTATTTTTTTTAAGTAATAATAATAATATTTGTTGTTGTACACCGAAATTCCAGAGGGCGCCACGAGAGCGCGAGACAGCATACAGCGCGGGCGCCCCCCGCCGCTCACGCGCACACACATCAAAGGCGGCGGCAAGATCCTTTGATCAAAAAGTGTCGTGACAACTTTTCGTACCAATTTTTTCCGTCTAGCCCCCTTTCACAACGCGCGATAAGGAACTTCGTTCCAATAAAAAAAAATACCTATACTAAAGCCAAACTCGATCGAGAATGCTTGTCAACAAACAAATTAAAAATGAAGGTAGAAATCACTAGTCATTTTAAACCTATTTTTTTTTAATTAACTACTTAATGACGAATTCATGACAATAAATTAGATAAGTAAGCTTAAAACTAATTAATATATTCAATATCTTTTAAATAAGATTTTATAAAAAAACAAAACATAATTTTAAATTTATTAGGCATAAAATGTTTTGCATTTTCTACCTTCATTTTAAATTTGTTTGTTGACAAGCATTCTCAATCGAGTTTGGCTTTAGTATAGCCAAGCTTGGCCAACCAGGTACTTTGCAATTTGTTTCAAATAGCTTAAGTTTTTTGAACTGGTTGTAAGGTTCTTATCCCTTTTTGCTTTATTTTTTATAATTGATTTGAACTGTCATGTATATTTGATGAAATATGACGATAATTCTTGAGAAAGTCGGAGAAATTAAAGTCGCTTGGGACCTTTCATCGAAAATGCTGTTTTATCTATTTGATATAATGAAACAATATATTGGCAGAATTGATTCTCTTTTTAAAACAACAAAAAATTCCGTGATGGCATACATCTTTTTATCTTGCTAAACCCATTTAAAAAAACTATTTTTGGTGTTTTTGAAAGATGGGCGAAGTTGCGAGCGTCTGCTATTATATTAAATATTATATGTATCTGATATAAACTGGTGTACTTAGAGTTACTTACCTCATAAACAAATGCAGACACTCTTTTGCTAACGGACAAGAGCAGCAATGCAGAGGGGAAAAGCACAAGATATCTGTCCTGATGGGAAGGGCCCACTGCAACACTCCCCATATGAAGCACATCTCCTAGCGAGGTCAGCTCGCCGCCGGGCCACCCTCGCACCTCTCCTGTTACCACTTGGAGTTCTAGTTCTTTCTGTCTTCGTAATGCTGCGCAGGCGCTCTGAAAAATATACTTTTATTAATAAAGTTGTTTTAGTTGCATGCATGACATAAAATCGGTCACAATGCTTCTAGACCTCCTTATCAGGCCTGAAATAATTTTGTAAATTTTACATGGGTATAAAATAATTTTTTAATTTTTTACCAATAAAACTGATATACTAATATAATTAATGATATATGTACTAATAATATAATTGCATAAGTCTCACTACAACTGTAGTGTTTTGTTTGTGTTTGTTTACTAAATTGTTTTGTTTGATTAATTGCAAAAATTTTTTTTGGAATATTAGGGTAGCTTTAAAAATCAAATGCTAAGTCCACTATGTCAGTAACAGCACTAGCTTAAATAACTGCCTTCCGAGTAGGTAGAGTCACTACAAAAGGTGAATTTGACATTTTAAAAATGCTGATTTTTTTTTAACTTACAGCAATATCTTTATAGACCACTGAAGCTCTATGTGTGTCTCCTCTATCAGGATGGGCCTCGTGAACATGTCTGGCTAGTTCCTGTAACATTGCAGGATACTTCCCAAGGCGCCGGAATGGTTTAGATAAGCCAGCTGTCAATACTAGCACTCCAGGGCAAACTGCGCCAGCATTCTCCATCCATGTGTTTAGATTTTCTCTGAAATTTGTAACACCATTTGAGCAACTTCAAATAAAAGGCAAAAAAACAGTTTTAAACTAAGCCAGTGTAGGCAAACAATATGGGCAACACCCACAAAAATTATAACAGAACTAACTTTTACTTTTGACATGAAACTATTCTAAAATATCACTATTCTTAATCATTTCAGATATAGTAGAGAGAAATTATATATTATATTGCTTTACTATACAAATTTAGGTATACAGTTACAGTTTTTGCAGTTTTCATAACAATCAAGTAAACTAAGTCCTAAAACCTGAAAAGCAAGAAGACTGAGGAATTATAATTAAATATTTAACTAATAAATAGACTTGTGCGTCATAGGAGTTATCACAGAATTAATAAGTTAAATATGTTGTGGGTCAGAGTGAGAGCGGAGGAGCCTGACTCACAGCTATATGTGACTGGTGCCATAAAATGTTAACAAACAAAACAGTTTACTCTCATAAAAAGTAATCAATACAACATATTTTTGAAATAAAAGTTACAGTTTTGTCTATTCTTAATTTTTATTTGCATACTTTCACAATCCCTGCAATCTGTCATGAGACATTCAGCTGGACTTTATATATTTAAACATTTTTGGAACTAAATCTGTGTCTATGATATTATGACATATTGTGGTGCAATTCTCCTGAGCCTGTTAAGGGGCCGTTCAAATATTACGTAAGCAGATTTATTACAATTATTTACCCCCCAACCCCCCTTGTCAGCAAAAGTAAGGAAAGTTCCTACCCCCTTCCCCTATGCTTACGTAAACATTTTTCAATTATAAATTTCATATTTTTTTTAATAATTGTCATAATTATAATTTTAAAAATTAGAAAATTATTTTAGTGTAGAGATTGAATTTTACTGATACAGTATACAACATAGAGAATTCACGAATTTTTGCTATTCGTGTAAAAAAATAAATAACTATCAATGACGTAATCATCATCTAGACCCCCCCACCCCCCATGTCATCAAAAATAAGCAATACACAGACCCCCCCACCCTTATAGTGCTTACGTAATACTTGAACGGTCCCTAATATAAAATCCAAAATTTACTTACTTGTATTTATCAAGAATGCAAACTGCTTTAGGATGACCAGCGCAGTAAGTCTGGTGCACTGCTTTAATCTTAGGGGCCCACTGCAGAAACAGTCCGCCTACCCTCTGGTCAGGCCCTGTTTTCATTGCACACTCTTCTAATAAAGCAAGGAACTGTTCGTGGACTTGTAATACCTCATTTATATTACCCGTTAATTGTCTGAACTCATCTTTAGTAAGCCTAAAAACCAATATTAAATTGTGTATTAAAGTTTGAAGACAAAATATGCTCAAATATTCCATTCATTAAGGTTTGTCCTGTTGACAGTATTTCAGAGCAATGCATCTATTCTGACAAAACTTAAAATTAAAAAAGGGCTTTCAACCATTTGCCTGAAGCGAATCCTGAAGTACTTCAGACACATTGCCAGGAAACATGGAGATATTCTCGAGAAACTAATAGTTAGTGGCAAAGTGGAAGGAAAAAGGCCCCGTGGCCAAAGCCCCATGCATTGGGTCTGATCAGATCCGCAAGACACAAGACACCACGGTCTACAATGTTCTTCGGACAGCAGAGGACAGAGCAAAGTGGAGTCACATTTCAAATAGAATCAATGATGGAGGTAGTCACGACCCTCATCAATGAGGAAAACGACTAGAGGAGGAGGAAAGGTTTGATCAATCAGTGGACAAGACAGAATAGATTGTTACTCAGGTTTCATAGGGTATAGTGATGTACTAGTTAATATAGAACATGTAACATGATTTTATACTGAACTAGTATGTAACACTGGCAAACAGTGTCAAACCATCCCTGTGGGTATCTACTGGGTGGCAAAATCCTTAAGAGATATAAAGAATTGTTGGAAAGTACTATTGTAAAGAGTTATAAATCACTAAATTATTTTATATTAGCAGACACCCACAACCAAAATTGTATATTGCAAACATCAAGAACACCAAAAAACAAAAAAAATATGTTACCCTTTTTTGAAAAATATAATGCCTATTGCATACTATTGTTAAAAGATAGTTATATGCTGTCGTAGAGTTTTTTATATATGCTTTGCTTTGTAATATCTCAACTGAATTAAAGTAGTATTTTTGATAAAAGCTTCGAATATTTATTGTCATATTTCAATTACAATTTATAAAAAACTTTAACAAATTACATATTAACACCTTCATCAGGAATCACTGTATCTTTTGGTGAAAACTGCAAAACTACCGAACAACCATTCAGTAGTCTTGAGTTTATTGAGAACAGACAGACAGAATAACAATTAGAATATTATTAAATTAACTTACATATCGCTTTTCTCCAAAGGTTGTAAAAAGTTGGTAACTAAACCTTGCATCTCTGCTACATGGGCTTTCTCAGAGTCTATTATGTCCTTGAGCACTACATTTCTGAAAGCTTGTATCTCTGAAGCTGCTCTTATTGGCGAGGTTGTTAATGAACCTGATGTATCTATTAAAATTATAGTAATAGTAATGTCATATGAATAAACTATATAAAAGAAACAACTGACTAAAATATTAACACAATCTTAAAAATTGGTGAAAAAAAATGTTAGCACTTTTGGAATGGATTTTTGAAAATTTAACCCCTAAGGTACCTGACAAAGGAGGTGAATTTTAATATAACTGTTGATTGTAACTAAGGTACTAGTCTAGTCTGTTTATTGAAAGATTGGCTAATTAAGCCCTGCACAAGCTTAATTACTGAGCACCCAAAAAAATAAGGTAAGTAGTATATTTGTGCTCCTGGTTTAATTATTCCCTGTGCCTGGATGCCTCTGCCACATCCCTAATTTCAACACTAGCTATCTTAAGCTAAACATACTGACAAACCAATTTCTACTTGCCTTTATATTCAGTGACATAGTTGCTAGGGAACCATCCTGTAGTTTCACCTAGTGTTCCTTCCCACCACCCACCTTCCTCCTTTTGGGTTACAGTGATAATATCACCTTTCTTGAAACATAGCTCATCATTGTTTTTACCTTTAAAGGAGTATATTGCTTTCACTAAGCAATTATCAGTAGACATTCTGGAGAAATTGTATTACCATGTTTCCTAAAATATAACATTTGATGATTAGACCCTGAAGAACGTTCAATTTAGATTATAGGTTGATATGTATAAAGGACATTTTTATGACGCCCACACCCAAATACTAGATGAAGAAACTTGAAAGCCATGTTTTAAATTACTTATACGAAAGTAGCGAATTCATATTATGTACATAAAACGTATAAACAATTCTATAGCTTCAAAAATTAATAAAATCCAAAAAAAATAACTTCACTGTTAAACGTTCTATGCTAAAAATAGAGGCGTCTGTATGAAGTAGTTTTTAAATCAAACTTTTAAACACATAAGTGGTTGAAACTAATTGTTATAAACAGAGATTACAATATAAGATAATAATTGCGTACAAAAAGCATTTAATTATATCCACCACATATTCACTTCAATCCACTCACGATTTTCCAAAAATAAATATATCACAGATTGACAATTTGACAATGGAGAACAATTTGACATTAGGCGTCTGGCAGTGGCAGTAGATGTGATGATCTGACATCGATTAATCGAATCAATATTTTTTTCTGATTTGGTAAAAACCATAAAATCTTTCAATAATTAGTAGTTGAATATATCTATAATATTACGGTACTGCCGGTTAATGCGTTAAATTATGTTGAAAATCATTGAAAATTCCTAAAAATACATCCCTTGACTAAAATTTTCTGATTTTACTGATAAGATATTACTTCTATGGTATATTCCGTGTTATTTATAAAATTAATAGCTTTCATTAATTTGGAAAAGGCCTATGACCGTGTGAAGAGGAATGAAATATGGTCAATATTTAGTCTAGGGTCGATAATTTTTGAAACCAAAAAAAATCATAGTAGGATGAAACCCATTTCAAAAGGAAGAAAATGCCATAAAAATTAAAGGAAAAATAAATTACGGGCGATTTGAGGTCGGGAAGGGGTAGGGGTTGAGGGTTTAGGGGTAAAACACGGATTTTCTCGATTTTCGGCAAAACTAAAAGTCCTATGGAAAAGACTTGAATGGCAAAGTTGTAGATAATAAAAAGATCTAAAACTTTTGTTTCTACACTTTTTTCACATAACCTCAAAATTTGTGTGAAAAATACAAAAACCAAGTTTTTGGTTTTATATTTTTATCTTTTACAAATAAAGTTTTATTTTCATAAAATTTGGTGAAACCTTGCCTTCTTATGTCCCAAACACGCTATAATTTATTTGATTTGAAATATTTATTTTTACACCTTATTTTGAATGAATATCGAAAAAATAACCTAATTTTCAACCGAAAAATTGTCCGTCAAAATATATTTTTTTTCAAAAAATTATTGTGCTTTCTGTTCGTTAAAATCTCTACTTTCCGATAGGGAAATAATATATATATGTTACCATAGTAAACCTTCTCAGAAAAGGCAAAAACTAGGCTAACGGTTTTTACTGCTGCTACGTAATAGCAGGTATGTAGTAAGGCCCAGTTGAGGGTCTGGCTCGGTGGACTCTGCTAATTAGGTTACGGAAGATTTACGATGCTTCCGGCACCCAATCACCAGATTGGAAGGAACATCGCTTGGTTTTAGCGGGTATTCCGGTTGGTTCTCAGCCGATGAGTCCTACATACCCTCTGAGAAGTTAGCTGCCCTATATCTTTGCATAAACACATTTCTCAGTGTTAAAAAAAAAGTATGTAGACCCAACAAAGCTCAGATCCGCCTAGCCCCGTCTCCACTTTTCTATGTTGACATTGTAATGTGACCTTTTAGTGGGCTAAAATGTTTCGTAGGTCACTCAGGTATATACCTGAGCGACCTACATTATCTTAAAATAGTAATAAATAGGCATCTACGCCTGCATTTTCATTGCAGCTGTAAAAACCGTTAGCCTAGGTTTTGCCTTTTCTGAGAAGGTTTACTATAGTAACATATATATATTTTTTCACCTTCGGAAAGTAGAGATTTCAACAAACAGAAACCATACCAACTTTTTGAAAAAAGCTGATATTTTGACGGGTGAATTTTCGATTGAAAATTAGGGTGTTTTTTCGATATTAATTCAAAATAAGGTGAAAAAATAAATATTTTTAATCAAATAAATTACAGCGTATTTGGGACATAGAAAGGTAAATTTTCACAAAATTTCGTTAAAAAAAATAAATTTTTGTAAAAGATAAAGATAAATAACGAAAAACTTGGTTTTTTGAATTTGTCACATAAATTTTGAGGTTATGTGAAAAAAGTGTAAGAACAAAAGTTTTAGATCTTTTTATTACCTACAACTTTGCCATTTAATTCTTTCCCATAGGACTTTTAGTTTTGCCAGAAATCGAGAAAATCCGTTTTTTACCCCTAAACCCTCACCCTCTACCCCTTCCCGACCTCAGATCGCCCGTAATTTATTTTTCCATTAATTTTTATGGCATTCTCTTTCTTTTGAAATGGGTTTCATCCTACTGTGATTTTCTTTTACTTTTTATTATGTTTGAGGCTATCTGCACTGGGCTAATTGTCCACGTATGGGGTGAGCGGCAGTATGATACGAGCACTGAAATCTCTTTATGAGAATTCTAGTGCTTGTGTCAGAATAAATGGTGCATACACTGAGTGGTTCCTATTGGAGCGAGGGGTATGACACGGATGTGTAGCGTTGCCATGGCTGTTTAACTTATTCATGGACAAATGCTTGACAGATTTGAAAGAAAGTGTATTTGGTCTAAGGATGAACGAGTAACTCATCAAATGCCGACGACCAAGTATTATGAATGTAGCTTTGAAAAGGAAAGGAATGAAAGTGAATCTTAGCAAGAAGAAAGTAATGGTTTTTGAAAAAGATGAATATGCGACAGATTGTAATATTTTGATAAATGGAGAAAATGTCCCAAAAGGCAAGATTGGCTGAGGATAGAGGTGTGTTGGTGCCCACACTTTTGTATGGTAGTGAAAGTTGGGTATGGCAGAAGAAGCACAAAAGTAAAATAAATGCGGTAGATATGACAGCATTAAGGAGTAAGTGCGGGTTAAAACTGTGTGACATGGTTAGAAATAGTATGATAAGAGAAAAATGTGGTGTAAAAGAAGATGTCGTGACTAAAATTGAGAAAGGCATACTTAGATGGTTTGGTCATCTTCTTCTTCTTCTTCTTCCTGGGTGTTTTCCGCACTTGGCCAACTTGGTGGCCGTTGTACGTGGGTCCCCTGGTGTAGGCTCCCGCTGACTCACTCCAGCCAGCCGAGCTCGCTCCAGAAGCTTAGCAGGCCGCCCAGGTCGCCGATTGCCTCTTGGAGTGTCGCTTTGGAGCCAATGTGTGTTGCACGTTGTTCCGATACTCCTCTGCAACTGAGCATGACGTGTATCGGTGTCTCGTCGTGTTCCAGACAAGCCCTGCATAGAGGGCTGTCGGTCAAGCCTAGAACTGAAAGGTGTTTATTTAGTGGACAGTGTCCTGTGATCAGTCCTATGACCGTTCTAAGTTTTGCACGGGTTAACCGGGTGAGTTTTTTGGTTAGTTGTGTGTCGAGGCGTGGTATTGCCTCTTTAGTGTGTTTACAATCGAGTGTCTGTGTCCAAATTTTTGCATGTTTGTTGTAGGTGTCCTTGTGTAGCCATGTTTTGTATTCACTGAAGGGTATAGGAACTATGGGGTTAGGTCCTATAACTTTCAGTGTTGATGCGCGTCGTGCTAGTTCGTCTGCTCTCTCGTTCCCGAGGTTGCCGTTGTGTCCTTTTATCCAATGTAGGGTTACTTTATTCTCCTTTGAGAGTTCCCTTAGTGTTGTGTGACAGTCAAGTAGCAGTCTGGAGGTAGACCAGTATTTATCTAAAGCCTTGAGTGCTGCTTGGCTGTCGCTGTGTATGTTGATATTGAAGTTTGTTACCTTTCTGGCGACCATTGCCATGGCCGCCGTTGTGATACCAACGCATTCAGCTTGGAAGACTGAGTTGTGTCTCCCGAGCGCCTGTTCGATGTTTATGTTTAGCTCCTCGCAGTGGACTCCAGCGCCGGTGCCCGTCTCGGACTTTGATCCGTCTGTGTATACGTTTATTTCGTTCGGCTTTGTGTCGTTCCTGGTGATTTCGTTTATAGTGACCTTGTAGGGTTTATCCATTAAGTAGTGTTTTGTAGTTTTGTCGCTTATCCAGCTCAGGAGTGAGTTGTCTGTGGTTGACATCTTTAGTATTTCTGTGTGGCCAGTGTGTGTTTCCTGCCATTGATTGCAGGCTTTTAGCCTGAGGGCTGTTATCTTTGCCTCTTCTTGTATGTGTAGGTGAAGAGGTGGTATACCCATTAGAGCCTCCAGAGCTGCGGTGGGTGTTGTGTTCATGCAGCCGGTGATGGCTAGCAGTGACTGTCTTTGGAATTTCTGTAATTCCTTTTGTGTTGTAGTTAGTAGCGTCCTGGGCCACCATATTATCGATGCGTAGGTGAGAGAGCTCCTCACTACCGTTGTATATAGCCATTTCACTATATGCGGCTTTAAACCCCATGTTTTACCTATCATGCGTTTGCATTGGCAAAGGATGATGGTGGACTTTTGTGTTTTTGTTTCGATATGTCTTTTCCAGTTTAGTTTCTGGTCTAGGAGTACCCCTAGGTATTTTACTTCTGTTGCTAGCTTTAGAGTTTCGTTGAATAGTGTTGGTGTTTTATGGAGATCTGGTTTTCTCTTGTTTGTAAATATGACGAGTTCTGTTTTCTTTGGGTTGACGGATAGTTCGTTGGTTTTGCACCAGTTCTCTATCAGTCTTAGGGCGCTTTGCATTATTTCGCACAGTGTGTTTTCTTGTTTACCGCCGATGAGTACTGTAATATCGTCAGCGTATCCTATGGTTAGGAAACCTTTTTTGTTCATTTTTGTAATGAGGTCGTCCACCACCAGGTTCCACAGGAGTGGGGATAAGACTCCCCCCTGTGGGCACCCTTTGGCTACGATTCCTCTTGTTTTTCCGTTTATGTCTATTTGGATGACCCTCAGTTCTAGAAGGGAATTGATCCATTTACGTAGAGTTTCTGGTACTTTGTATCTTTCTAGAGATTTGTCGATGCTTTTGAAAGTCGTTTTATCAAACGCCCCTTCTATATCAATGAAGGCTCCCAGCGTTGATAGTTTGTTCCCTGCATTGTGTTCTATTCTTCTCACTACTGAGTGTAGTGCCGTTTCTGTTGATTTGCTTGTGCAGTAGGCATGTTGATTTGGGCGTAGAGGTGTATGCTTCAATACACCGTCGCGTAGAAACCTGTCGCTCATTCTTTCTAGGGTTTTTAGAAGGAATGAGGTGAGACTGATTGGTCTGAATGATTTCGGTTGCGTGTAGTCTGTTTTGCCTGGTTTTGGCAGGAAGACTACTTTTACCTATCTCCAAGGCACAGGAATGTGTCTGTGTGCCAGGCATGCTCGGTGTACCTGCATTATACGTGTTATTAGGTCTTCCAGGCCCCACTGTAGTAGGGCGGGGAAGATTTCATCTGTGCCCGCTGATTTAAAGGGGTGGAAGGTGTTGATTGCCCAGCGTAGTCTGTCTAGTGTGACTATCTTGTTGGCAAGGTCCCAGTCACACTCTGTGGGGTTGTAGCCTCCTTCATTATCCCACTGTATGTGGTTAAGGATTCTGCATCCTGGGAAGTGTGTCTCTATGAGGGTTTCGCTTATTTCTTTGTCGTTTTTTGTGTAGCTTCCGTCGTGTTTCTTTAGGGTGCTTAGTGTAAGGTTTTTATCCTTAGACAGTATTTTCCTTACCCTGTTGGCTTTTTCGTTTGATTCTATGTTTGTACAGAAAGAATGCCAAGATTTAGCTTCTCTCCGTCTTATGATTTTTTTGTAAGCGTTTTGGGTCGATTTGAACTTGTCCCAGTCCGAGTCTTCCCTGGTATTTCTTGCTCTATTGAAAAGGCATCTCAGTTTTTGTCTTTTCCTTTCCAGGTCCGGACTCCACCAGTTACTTCTTGGTGCTTGTTTGGTGGTGTGTTTCCTGATGGGGCAGGCTTTTTCGTAGCATAGTTTGATGGTTTCCGAAATATTTGTCACTGTTTCGTCAATTTGGTGTGTGGTGGTAATCTGATTCTTTACCTCGAAGTTGGTGGTTTTTAGGTTTGTATTCAGCAGTGTCTTGTATAGTTTTCTGTTTGTTTTCCTTGGGTTTCTCCATGGTGTGTTTTGTGTCGTGGTAAGCTCCAGTTCGTATCTTATTCGACGATGGTCTGATAAAGTCAGCTCGTCGCTCACGTGCCAGTTTTCAATGTGGTCAGCAATGTTATTTGACGCCAAGGTTAGGTCGATTATCGTTTGATATCTACTTGAGACAAACGTGGGTTCTGTACCTGTGTTTACAATATTTAGGTTGGTTGTTAGTAAATAGGACATAAGTTGCTCACCTCTTTTGTTGTTTGCTGTGCACCCCCATAAGGTATGGTGTGCGTTGCTGTCGACCGATATTATTAGGTCTGTGTTTTCGTCCTCACAGTGTTTTATGAGGTCCATGACTTCTTTTGGAGGTGGTTCCTCTTCAATTGGTAGATAAAGTGATGCTAGAACCAGTGGCCTGGTCTCGGCATCTGTGTGTTGTATTCCATTTTGTATTCTTACCGTAGTAAGGTCTCTGAAACAGTATTGTGTTAGTAGCGTTGCTTTGATGGGACGAGGTATATATATCCCTGTTCTTGGTGGTGTTTGTTTACTATCGAAAAGTATCTTACCAGTGCAACTGTTGAAGCCGCATATCTGGTTCTTCCTGACCCATGGCTCTTGGATCAGGACTACTGTGTCCGCTTCGACTTCCAAGAGTCCTCGTAGCGTAGCCGTTGCAAGTTGTTTGTGCTGGAGGTTTGTTTGTATGATTTTAATTCTGTTTTTGGTTGTATTTATGTTGACCATTGTATGGTTATGGTTACTTACATTCTTTTTATGGGAATCGTATGTTGATTGATAGGGGAGGGGGGGGGGGTTGTTGGTTTTAGGGGGGAGGGGGAAATGGGTGGTGCCAAGAGCGGTAAGCAGTGTAAGAGGTTATGGATCCTTGGGGATCCATTTGTCGAGGAGTTCATGCAGCGGGATGTGTTTCGCTGTGTCCTCCTCGTCTTCTTCTGTATCCTCTGTCTCCATCTCCATCTCGATCTCGAGGTCCGACTCCTCCGACGCCTCCGGCGCCTTGTCCCATTGCGTTCCACTGCCGCTGGGCTATGCGACGCTTGTTTCGGCGCTTGGTCTGGCGCTCGGTCCTGGGTTCGGTTCGCTGTTTTGGGGTATCACGGGCGCCGGGGCGGGTGTCGGATCATGTTGGGTCTCTGTTGGTTGCGGTGCGTGGTCGTCACCGCTCGTATCTGCGTTTGATGTTTTGGGGGCTCCACTGGGTGGTATATCGCACAGTTCTGCGCCATCGTAGAAACGTACGTATATCCTCCCAGTAGAGTATCCTACCCTTCTATCGTTTTCCAGTATGGTCTTTATGATCTCCTGGGGTATTCCCAGAACCAGGAAGACCCCCGGAGTGTGACCCGTTGTCCTAACAAAGTTATATAGCGTCCAGGTTTGGACTTTGTACGCTGGGTTCTGCCGGGATAGGATCCTATGCAGTTTCCCAATTTCCCCGCTGTACCCTGGTACGTATAGAGCTGATTTGACACGGACGGGTATGTCACATTGTCTAATCAGTTCCAGCGTAGTTCCTTCGCGGGGCGACTTCAGCAGGGGTTTGACCGCCCTCAGCCACTCAAGGGCGAGGTCGTCGCCACACCACAGCTTCAGCACGCCCTCGCTAAGGTAGGCCTTACCGTTAAAGACGGGTGCTTGTGTCAGCGGGACACCTGGTATCGGGTCCCTGAAGCAAGATTCGAAAACCTCCGTTTGTAGTTGACCCTGCAGAGCATCGGCTTCCGCCTGGGTCATGTCGGCCCTGGGTGAGAGTGCGAAGGCCACATTTAGGTGTGGTCGGGTCGCACTGGCGTAAGATGTTTTTGGTCGCGTTTTCGTATCAGTTTTGAACTGTTTGTGTTTTCCCCGTGGCGAAATTGTGTCGTCGAGCCTATCGCGTTTTAACGCAGACTGGCCTGACGAGGCGCAGGGGTTGTCGCCCCTGTCGCCAGCAGCATCCCCATTCCGCGCCTTCCGGTGTTGGGTATGCCGGGGCGCGGCGGGACGCTGCTGACGCAGGGCGGCATTGTTGTCAATGTCCAATGTATTTTTAGTTTTGGTGGTGGGCTCGGCCGGCTGGCTTCGGTCGGAGTCTTGTACTTGGGTTTCCTGCTTACAGCTAGGACCCGGGCGTGGAACGACGTTCCCGGCGGAGGGGCAGCCACTGTTTGTTTCGGGCCGCCCACTACCACTCGGTCGATGCAAGCCCCCCGCCTGGGTGTCACTGGTGTCGGTTGCTTCTGTACCTGGCTCCGGCTTCTGCCTGCTCGTGCCTGAGCCCGAGGGATTGTTGGGAGTTCCTATTGTGGTCGGTTTGTCAGTCGTCATTTTTGGGTGCTTTCGTGGCCTTCTCCGCCTGTGCCTAGGGACTACTTTGGCCCAGGCGGTGTCCAGCTCTGGTGGTGGGATGGCGACGGCAATCGATTGTAGGCTCATACTAGGTGCGGTGTCCGTAGGTCTGGTCAGGGTCGTGTCAGAGGGCTTGGGTTCGATTGTTGGTTTTTGCGGGCTAGAGGTAGGTTCAGGTAAGGTCGGTATGGTTTGGTCATGTAGAGAGAGTGGATGATAGAAGATTTACAAAAGAGATTTACGAGGCGAAGGTGAATGGAAATGTTGGAAGGGGAAAGCCTAGGCGAATGTTCCTGGACCAAATTCAGGACATTTTAAGTAATGGCCAGGTCCAGAGTTGCTGGCCGAGCCGACGAACTTGTACAAAAGGATTAATATGAGTGGAAGTGCGAGGATCGTGGCAAGAGGAGGGATGTGGTCTTTGCCTACCCCTACGGGAATAAAGCGTGATGTTATGTATGTATGTATGTATTTATAAAATTAATTTATATTTTTTTCTAATCGATCTTTTGAACTTCGATTTTTTTGTAAACTGATTTAACAGGCTACAATTCGAATCGATTTAAGAATCGATCGATTTTTCGTAGAGTATGAGAGTATGGTCATCCCTATCTGGGAGTCAAAAACATATAATTTAATGTGTTTTGATAGATTTTTCAGAATTAGTAATACCACTATCGATATCTATATCGATATAGATCTATATAAACGAGGTCAAGTATCGGACGGAAATGCTTAACAATGGCTCAACGCAATGATTCATTCGGGAATGTCACTCGCATCCTGGATAGACCATCAAAATATTTTCGGGCAGAGCTTTTCCTCATTTACCCTTTCCCGCAGGGAAAAGATTAGGTAGGTATGAGTGTAAATCGGTGTAAATAAATTCCTCTGCAACAAGTTTTTTTGCAGTTATATATTCTATATAATATGACAGATTCCAGTGACAGCACAGATTATAATCAATTTCGTATTTGTAATGTACAAGTGTCCAATCGATTGATTTGTTTTCATTTCAGATTTAAAATAAATAAATGTAAATATTGAAATTGTAAAAAAGTGATTCCAAAACATAAAAATAGTTCATTGGGTATTAAATTGTGTTTATTGTTTGTAAAGCAATGAGAGGAGAACTTATAAATGAGAACTTAAAACTTAAATTGTTAAATAAAATAAATATTATTATTTTTTAGGACATAGTATTTAACACTGTAATCCATTTATAGCTAAAGCTGGGAGTTTAATTCTTCTTCAGATCCTTTAGAAAGTAGTGGTAACGTAAGGCAGAATTTTTTTTTCAAGTAGTTCTATCCTGGGTTCCCCTAGGGTGCTATCCAGGGGCCCAGGACAGATCCGAAGTCTTCAGCTCAGCTTCTATGGGACGCAATCGATTTTAGTTAGGATCTGGGGGTACATATAATTAAATATACAAAATTCGTAAAATTCATTTGAGTTTTTACTATATTCCTATAGATTTATTAACATGTGGAATATGGAAAAATCATTGGAAGACAAGCTGTACGATTCAGTGATTCAAGACGATCTCGATACTGTTTTGCACTTAGCGTCTCAAGGTATATATTTGAAAATATTATTCTTTTTACTATATTTTATTGCCATTTTTAAGAAGAAACTGTAGTCAGTAGGTTAAAAAGTGAGAAAATTGTTTGGAAAATTTAGTATGAATAATTGAATATTTTACATATGTAAAGAAATTTGTATACTTATTAATCTAAATTTTTAACAAAAACAGGAGTTGAATCCTAAGGTCTCAATCTCATTTTATTAAATCATTTAGTGTACAGTTTTACTTATCATCTCCTATTTATATATTATCGTCAATTTTTATGATATTTGTATAAAAATATGAGATATTGTGGATGATAACCACTGGACCAATGAGTTAGTTTATCCTCACTTATCATTACTATATGATTTTTATAATAACTTTCCTATGTTTCCCAGGTGCAAATCCAAATAAAATAACTAGTCATGGCAAAACATCCTTGGGAGAGGCTGCTAAAGGTGGCAATATGACTATAGTTAAAGCACTAATAGATGCCTGTGCTTGTAACAGTACAACAAAAAAACCATCACAGGGTTGTAAGAAAAGATATTCAAAATCTCACAAAAGAAAATTAAATAGCAGTGAAAATGAAGAAACAGTAGTAAAATGTAAAAACTTAAGTGATCGAACATTTAAAGAGACGCAGATAGATGAAAATGATTCTTTGAGGGGCCCTGAAAAGAATCAAGGCTATTTTGTTTTCATACACAGTGATGGCTCCAGTAGTGATGAAAGCAAGCTTGGTAGCAAGTCTCCCATTAGCCCTTCCTCTCTAGCATCCACACCGCAAGCTGAGTTGGAGTGGGACGAGGAAATAGTTAATGTAGCCCCTAGCACAAGTGAAGATGAAACGTGGACATCTATGTATAAGTTAGTATCAGTATCAACATAAGTACCTAATTACCTACTATTTTTATTTAATTTCATAATTTAAAGCAAATAGTAGGTAACACAATTACACAAAACATACAGCAATAAGACACATAATCACACTAATAAAAAGAAAAAATTTAACCTTTTCTTTTTTTTATCGACTACAAGTTGACCCTTGACTTCTATCACACCTGATGTTAAGTGATGATGCAGTCTAAGATGGAAGCCAGCAAACTTGTTAGGAGTGGGACGAAAATCCTCACCCCTTTCGGTTTGTACATGACATCGTACAAGAACGCTAAATCGCTTGGCGATACGTGTTTGTCGGTAGGGTGGTAAATAGCCACGGCGATAGCCTCCCACCAGCCAGATCAAGACAAATTAAGAAAAATCTCAATCTGCCCTGCCGGGAATCGAACTCAGGACCTCTGTCATATAAATCCACAGCGCATACCACTGCGCCACGGAGGTCGTCAAAACCTTTATTAACCTGATTTGGCTGATGTTTGTAATTGATATAGCTTATACCCTGGATCTCTACCTTCAGAGAGCACGTTAAGCCGTCGGGCCTGGTCACTATCACCAACATCTGATTGTGATCGTTAATAAATGAAACATTATCACCCTAAGCCTGCCAACCCGCATTGGAGCAGAGTGGTGGGTCTACGCTCCATATCCCCTCTCCTAAAAGGAGGGAGGCTTGGGGCCTTTAATAGGCTGATAATGATGATGATGATGATACCCTGGATATTCCCATAAGAACCGGCATTACACCAGTGAAATCATAGGCACTGTTGCAGTTATAGTCATAGTAGCTTTACAAATTTGTTATACCTACATTTCATAAGAGAGGAAGAACATTTTGTGAGTATTTGGCTTGTAGAACAATATAAATCATACAGACTTTCTCATTTTATATGTAATCTGGACACAATAAGGCCAAAATAACAATTCTTTTGATAAACCATTAGCATCACTACTGTAAACATTTGATATTTTCTTTATCAAAATTCCTATATTATGAACTATCTTTCTATGTTCCAGATGGTATGCAGCAATTTTAGAATGCACTGGTGCTGCAATTGCATCCGCATCAGTTGTTTCAAATGGAATTGACCAACAAGATGCTTTCATGAGGACGGCACTACATTACGCAGCAGAACAGGGACATTGCGGAATTGTTAGAGTAATTCTAGACGCAGGTAATATGCCATGACAAGCAAATCACATAAAAGATGAAAACTTAAACTATACTAAAGCCAAACTCGATGTAGAATGCTTATCAAAAAACAAATTAAAAATGAAGGTAGAAATCACTAGTCATTTTACTCCTATTTTTTTTAATTTACTTGTTAATGACAAATTCATGAGAATAAATTAAATTACTAAGCTTAAAACTAATTAAAATATTCAATATCTTTTAAATAAAATTTACAAAAAAACAGTTTTAAATTTATTATAGGCATAAAATGTGTTACATTTTCTACTTTCATTTTATACTTGTTTTTTTGATAAGCTTTTCACATTGATTTTGGCTATAGTATAGTGATGCAGTGCATGATTTTAGGTCCCACAGAGCTATATTTTGTCGCTATGTAATTATTACAAAAAATCCTTTACAGCTTTTTAATTAAGTATAATAATCATGTAATTATCATGGAATCAGATACGTAGTTATACATATACATCATAATATGTACCTTCAAATAGCGCTCATTGCACGGCTACATTGCGTTGAGTTAGATAGATTGCGAAGCATCGTTATCACATTGTTCGCAATACATTGCGCTCTCAATAATTTCAAATTTTTTAACCCCTCATTTCCGACATAAGTGGTATTGTCGGAGCAATAAATAGTCTGTGGTAAGGTGACCACCACTTCTACCACCACCAGCCGGCGGGCAAGGAGAATTACCTGCGTGCCGACCTCCGATTCGTCTATTTTGCCGGGACCTTATAAACCGGCCAGTAAAATAGCGTGACGACACCGTGACACAGCCGGTTTTCGATCTCTTCGATTCGCTATTAATTTTATATTGCACTTCTTAGTTCTATGACTTCTATTCCTTTGTAATATCTTATACGCTAACTATCAGTAAAAACTGTTATTGAAAATCTAACGCATTTTTAATTTAACTATGAAAATACAGTACATTACAGTTTAAACACGTATTCATTATTTAATAGTAAACATTAATTGTAGTCTCTTCACGAAATTTTCGTTAACATGTCCCTTACACTTGGTATAATCTTATATATTTTTAATTCCATCAGGATGTAAAGTAGATGTAACAGCAGGCGATGGATTAACCTCCCTACACATTGCTGCTATGAGGAATCATGCCGAGATAGTAAAACAATTGTTGGCTGCAGGCAGTCACGTCAACTACAAAACTCATGAAAAAATGACACCCCTACATTTTGCAGCGTCAAGAGGTTACTTAGAGTTGGTAGGTATGACAAATTCACTTTATTTTTAACCGACGAAAAAAAACGGAGGAGGTTCTCAATTCGACACGTATATATATATATATATATTTATATATATATATATATATATATATTTTTTTTTATGTATGACCACGCATAACTTTTTACAGTGTTGTCCGATTTTGATAATTCTTTTTTTATTAGAAAGGGCATACATCCAAGGTGGTCCCATTGTCCTCATGTTAGGATCTGCTGTTGATATCCTGGGGAAATTGAAGGAACTCTTCAAATTTTGGAGGCACGCTTACAGCGATTTCGGTTTTTGACTCGGTATCGGTAGCTTTTTGGCTACTAGTGCCAGATAATATACTATGACAGTATAGTACGAGTACGGTACGTGGCGATAAATCACTAAAAAGTAAGAAATAAAAATTTTTAACAAAAAATAGAACCGACTCAAAACACACTAAAAAGTAAAAAATAACTGTGTCATTTAGTTGCTTTAATTTACTTAAGCATATCTAGGAGTCGGTGCCAGCCAAGGTTTCTACTTTCAAGTACGTTACCTAGAACCCACAAACTGCTTTACTACGTAAAATAAATGTTCCTTAAACTTGGCTGGCACCGACTTCATAGATATACTTAAGTAAATTAAAGCAACTAAATAACACAGCTATTTTTTACTTTTTAGTGCGTTTTGAGTCGGTTCTATTTTTTGTTAAAAATTTTTATTTGTCATGTTATTAAATCAGTGTGCTCAGGAGTTGATGAACTTAACAATTTTCTACCAAGGCCCAGAGATGATATTCATCCTCGTGTTGTGGATAACTACATCTTGAAATGCATGTTATTAACCGACGAAAAAAAACGGAGGAGGTTCTCAATTCGACACGTATATTTTATTTTTGTTTTTTTTTTGTTATATGTATGACCACGCATAACTTTTTACAGTGTTGTCCGATTTTGATAATCCTTTTTATATTAGAAAGGGCACACTTCCAAGGTGGTCCTATTGTCATTATGTTAGGATCTGATGATGACATCCTGGGGAAATTGATGGAACTCTCAAACTTTGGCGGCACGCTTACAGCGATTTCAGTTTTTATCTTGGTATCGGTAGCTTTTTGGCTACTAGTGCCGTATAATATATTATGACAGTATAGTACGAGTACGTTACGTAAAGTAATTACTAAAAAGTAAGAAATGAAAATTTTTAACAAAAAATAGAACTGACTCAAAACACATTAAAAAGTAAAAAATAACTACCTACGTTATTTAGCTGCTTTAATTTACATAAGTATATCTAGGAGTTGGTGCCAGCCAAGGTTTCTACTTTAAGGACGTTACCTAGAACCCACAAACTGCTTTACTAGGTAAAATAAATGTTCCTTAAACTTGGCTGGCACAGATTTCGTAGATATGTAAATTAAAGCAGCTAAATGACATAGTTATTTTTTACTTTTTAGTGCGTTTTGAGTCGGTTCTATTTTTTGTTTAAATTTTTTATAATGAAAGCATAGGCCATATTTTTTCACTTATTCATGTACCTTGCAGTGAATAAGCAACTTTTAGTAAGCTAGGCCAAAAACAAAATTTAATCTATAGGGAATCCACTCAGTCCTCGCCTGCGTAGTTCACGAGGTGTGGCGTGATGACAGATGTCAAGAGGTGTATTTTTTCATTCACCTCTCTCTGTCGTCTGTCTCTTTCCTGTCATACTGGTATTATCTGTATTTGCCACCCTTTAACCCGTCACCTTTACTGCGCGTGCACACACGCTCGAACGTTGGTTCGTTTTATTTACTGAAAACGCAGTGTTGTATGAAAATGAATTAACAAGCGCAAGATGTCGATCGAGCTTCATACAATCTTCTTCGGCGAATAAAACTGGCAGATGAATACCTGTGGTTTGAATCTTTACATCTGTTTCTGAAACATAAAAAAAGACGTGTGGCACTCGGAGACTGCCGCGGTAAAGCTATTGCATAGCATTTTTTATCAACTTATGTTTACCTACCGACGTCATCGGGACCGTGACCTAGCGGTAAGTCGCTCTAAGTGGTGGTGGTCGTCGGTTCTGCAATTTTTTTTAAGCGTGATATTGCAAAAAGTCATTAATTTAAAAAAAAAATGACCCTTTCAAATATCACGATTGAAAAAAAAAAAATTCGGAACCGACGGGATTCGAACCCGTGTCTCTCTGGCAATCCGGGCACTTGGAGCGCCTTACCGCTAAGCCACGTTCCCCGATGACGTCGTTGCCGAAATTGTGCTTTTGATATTATGATTTTGATACTCAGGGGGTGTTAGGTTTTTTCGTTACGGAATTTCTGTATTCGGTCTCCACGCTCAAGGCCCGCGATAAAAGCTATACAATAGCTTAAAAATAATGTTTTAAATTCTATTTATTTTTGTTCAGTAAAAAGTATAGGTTTCATTTTCATTTAAGGTAAAAATTTTAGCCAGTAACGGAGCTTACCTAGAGGCGCGGGACACGAGTGAACGCACCGCTTTATACTTGGCAGCTGGTAGGGGGCATGTGGATGTTGTGAAGTACCTGATATCTGTTGGAGCAAATGTTAATGGCGAAGAAATTCATGGTATGGACAACCTGTATTACCTAATAAGTAATAACTTCCTACAATTGTGTGTTTACATGCACGCCGTACAGTTCGGCAAGCAGCTCGGTATACTGTCCGATACGCAGCCCTCGTTGAAGCAACGTTTTCACACGCTTGCGGGCCTAGTCCTGATCGACATTATCACAAACAAAGCAGGATTCAACAAAGAGAGAGAGAGAGAGACGAATATCTTAGCATTCCATGCATTCACCGTGCGGGTGCCGGGTCCATCGCGTGGCTGAGAGAAAAACTCCGAACAGAGCCCGAGACTTGTGACACGGGTGTAGGTTTTAGGGTACCCTTAGTGACGCGCGTCAACACTCACCTCCTCTGTTCAAGTTATTCTCCCTGACCAGCCAAATTCGGAAGCTATTTTCATGCTTGTGCTCGTAATTCTTCCTCTTCTCTTCTTCATTATATTTTATTTCTTGTATGCAAAATATAAATTCACATATCTTTTTCTATGGATATGTATTTATTTTACATACATCCATCTTAGTAATTAATTATTATTATTATTTATTTTTATTGTTACATATAGGTATGTGATTATTATTTAAGTATTGATTTAATTTTTAATGTCTGTGATTTTTTTTTAATGACTACAAGTTGGCCCTTGACTGCTATCACACCTGATGTTAAGTGATGATGGAATCTAAGATGGAAGCGGGCTAACTTGTTTGCAGTAGGATGAAAATCCACACTCCTATCGGTTTCTACACGACATCGTACCGGAACGCTAAATCGCTTGGCGGTACGTCTTTGTCGGTAGGGTGGTAACTAGCCACGGCGAAAGCCTCCCACCAGCCAGACCAAGACAAATTAAGAAAAATCTCAATCTGCCCCGCTGGGAATCGAACCCAGGACCTCCGCCTTATAAATCCACCGCGCACACCACTGCGCCACGGAGGTCGTCAAAGATGTCACACGGTCGTAGGTCACGGCTGAAAATCAGCGCCATGTGTGTCACAAATTCACAATACACGGCATTATGCTGAGCCGTACACCTTTTCTTTTAAGGTTACAGATAGGTGTATGGGGCGACTATCCAAGGTTCCCTGGGTATACATATATGCATATGCATACCTGTTTATAAATACTTACAACTCTGCCTCTACTGTACTGTCTGTAACTCTTAAATATGAATAAATATATTTTCTTTCTTTCTTTCTAATTCTAATTGGTATTTGTGGGGTCGCTTGTGTAATGTTTTCTTAATGAAACAAGTTATTTGTAGGTCCTATAAGTTTTATTTTACATACTTGTCACTCAATTTTGAACAAACACACAAACTCTTTTGCATATTAAACTTAAAAAATAAATATTTTGACAGGTTACACACCCCTTTGCGAGGCAGTGTGGCAGCGGTACACACAAGTCGTAGAAGTACTTCTGTTATCCGGAGCGAGAGTGACGCATTCTCACAAATTACTCCATAACGCCATTATACAGCGACAAGTAAGATTAATATTATTTTAATTTTTTGACATCCCATTGTCACGACACTTTTTGATCAAAGGATCTTGCCGCCGCCTTTGATGTGTGTGCGCGTGAGCGGCGGGGGGCGCCCGCACAACAACAAATATTATTATTACTCTAATTAATCGAAAGGAACTTCGTTCCATCCGGGTGTCCCTTGACACCTCTCAACTTTTTTTTTTTACATTCCATTCCAATACCTCAGCTTGCCTTGGATTCCCCTACGGGTTGCAAGTCCATTGTGTGGCCGACAGAGAAACTCAGAACAGAGCCTGACACGAGTGGAGGTACAAAAGGGATTCTTTTGTGACGCGGTTCAACACTCACCTCCTCTGGTCATGTTTTTTTTTAACGACTGCAAGTTGGCCCTTGACTACTATCACACCTGATGTTAAGTGATGATGCAATCTAAGATGAAAGCGGGCTAACTTGTTAGGATTAGGATGAAAACCACACCCCTATCGGTTTCTACACGACATCGTATCGGAACGCTAAATCGCTTGGCGGTACGTCTTTGTCGGTAGGGTGGTAACTAGCCACGGCGAAAGCCTCCCACCAGCCAGACCAAGACAAATTAAGAAAAATCTCAATCTGCTCCGCCGGGAATCGAACCCAGGACCTCCGTCTTACAAATCCACCGCGCACCACTGCGCGACGGAGGTCGTCTATGTCATTCTCCCTGTCCAGCCAAACTCAGAAGGATCCTACTAGAGCACTTTCGGATACCTGTTCTAAAATGGTGCTTGCTGCATTTCTACTAAAGCCAAAGTCTTTTATCAGGTGAAAGCAGTGATTCTCAACCTTTTTTTTGTTGCGGCACATATTTGACGATTTCAAAATTTGGCGGCACACAAAGAAAAAGATAAAAATTATTTACTTACTACAACACACTGCGTAAATAGTTTATGACAAAAATTTTAAATATACCAAGACCCCGCTTTGCGTCGCTAATGCGTTCCTGAAAAATGCGACGCAAGAGTGAATCAAAAATGTGGAAAGCAAATAATAAAATAATTTATTTTTTTGTGGATTTAATTAATTTAATATTCATGTTAATAATATTTTTCTTTTTAAATGATATATTACATCATTATAATTGCAAATTGACGGCCCACTTTTAAATTTGGGCCAAAGTCCTCCCTCGTTACTGGAGAGAGGATATTTAGCGTTTATTTATTTTATTTTTTCCACCACAATGTCCATTGAGGGTTAGCAAGAAAAACTTATAAAATGTTTCATTTACTTAACGACACTAAAAGAGGTTTACGATAGTGACCGGGTCCACACCGAGGACTAATCATGCTCTCCCAGCACCGGGGCTGTTGCTGCGCCAACTTCCAGACGACGGGATTTTATTGTCCGAACATTTCGCGCGAAAACATAGAAGATGCTCAGAAAAACATGGCAGCCGCAACAGCACCCAGGGATATAATATTGGACTCGCGGAGCCACATAGGCGAACACTAGACCAACAGGCTGTAAATATAAAGATGTAAATTTAATAATATTAACAGTATTACATCTTTGCAAACTTTGGCGGCACATTTTTGACAATTTGCGGCCCACATATGTGCCACCGCAAAGTGTTCAGAATGCCCCAAATCTGGGCCAAAGAGTAAATATCATATTATGTTTTAATTAAGTTTAATAGATTGCTTAATACATTGCGCGGCCAATGTCTAAATGTTATCTGAATCTGTGCTTATTCTCCTCTTCTATTACAGGAGGAAATAGTAAGAATGCTCGCAAATCTAGGCGGAGGTATCAATCTACACAATGACAACGGTGATACGCCATTGCTACTGTCAGCGAGGTTGTCTCAGCCTACTGTTGCACGGATACTTTTGGAAAAAGGTGAGATGCCATATAAAAAAAGTGTATACATTCGATTTCGATCAATTTTGACGACCTCCGTCGCGCAGTGGTATGCGCGGTGGATTTATAAGACGGAGGTCCTGGGTTCGATTCCCGGCGGGGCAGATTGAGATTTTTATTAATTAGTCTTGGTCTGGCTGGTGGGAGGCTTTCGACGTAGCTAGTTACCACCCTACCGACAAAGACGTATCGCCAAGCGATTTAGCGTTCCGGTACGATGTCGTGTAGAAACCGAAAGGGCTGTGGATTTTCGTCCCAATCCTAACAAGTTAGGCCGCTCCCATCTTAAACTGCATCATCACTTAACATCAGGTGTGATAGCAGTCAAGGGCCAACTTGTAGTTGATAAAAAAAAATTTAATAGGTCGAAGTACTTTGAGTTCTTTACCTTTTGCCATTCTTCCATCATCTTCTCGGCATATGATGTTAGCATAGAGAGTTCATACATGTTCCTTTAAGTTGCAGCCTGAACCGATATGGATTAAATTTGCCACAGAGATAGATTATAGTCTGGAATATCACAAAATACTGTTCTGCAGTACTATTACTCTTTTCTTAAAAATTTCAAAAATATTTTTAATCTATTGTATAGCTTTTATCGCGGGCCTTGAGCGTGGAGACTGAATACAGAAATTCCGTAACGAAAAAACCTAACACCTCCTGAGTATCAAAAACATAATATCAAAAGCACAATTTCGGCAACGACGTCATCGGGGAACGTGGCTTAGCGGTAAGGCGTTCCAAGTTCCCGGATATGATATTTCAAAAACTATTTTTTTTTTTAAATTAATGACTTTTTGCAATATCACGCTTAAAAAAAATAATTGCGGAACCGACGGGATTCGAATCCGCGTCTCTCTGGCAATCCGGGCACTTAGAGCGCCTTACCGCTAGGCCACGGTCCTGATGACGTCGGTAGGTAAACATAAGTTGATAAAAAATGCTATGCAATAGCTTTACCGCGGCAGTCTCCGAATGCCACACGTCTTTTTTAATATTTGTGTGTTTGTGTTGTGTTATTTTAGGGGCCAACGTTAACTCCTGTAACAGCATAACAGGTGCCAGCGCGCTACACATAGCGGTGGAGAGTATAGACTGCTCTAAGGAGTTCGAGCAATTGCTTATCTGCCTGATAGAGTACAAGATTGATTTAAACTCCACCGCTCTCACGGGTGACACGGCTCTCAATAGAGCTCTACTACTTCAAAAGTAAGTTCTTTCTACTTTGATTAATTGCAGTTACGAAATACATACGTTTTCAAAATATAGAAAAAGAAACCCTCAAATGTACTCAAATAGCCTTGTTCAAAAATTTTAATCTATACAAATAAATTGAAGTGTCATTTGTAATTTCAAATTAACAGCTTTTCTCTAATGCATTTAAAAGAATAATTAATTAAAATTTTTTGTCTGTTTGTTCTGACTAATCCCTGAAACTACCAGTCTGATTGTAAAAAATATTTTTATATAACTATATTTATTCATATTTTCATTTTTCTTATGGGAGGGTAAACCGCTTTATTAAGTAACGCGGTACCACGCCAGTCTGTCTGACTTCCCTTTCCCTCACGCTTACGGCAATGGTAGGCTGACTTCTCCTGTTTCACACTAGTCCTCAATCGTATTTAAGCTATCACTTCTGTCGGGCGTCCCGAGACGTACATGTTTTTTTTTATTTTCTTGATTCAAATTATGCATTTTTAAATGGTCCACTACCATAAGGATAGGGAACATCTGTATCTTTTTGAGCTATCAAAAATAGGTTGATGATGTTACTGCAACTTGCTTAAATGTTTCAGAGACCTAGCGGCGGTGTTGTTGATACGTCATGGATGTGACGTCAACGCGTGCGACTTGCACTCTTGCGGCTTGGACAACCTATCCATCGCCAGTCGACGACGTTCCATACGCCTTGCCAGCTTGCTCCTAAAGGCTGGCCATCATATCCCCATACCAGATCCAAGTAACTCCATACCAAAAGAGGGTACAACAAAAAAATGGCTCTACAACATCTGTAAGCACCCACCTAGTCTATTCGATTTATGTAGAATTACCATTAGAAGACTTTGCAAAAATAGACCCTTATTCTCTTACGTTCATTCTCTACCATTACCTAAAAGTTTAAAAAGTTTTCTTATGTTAGAAGATGAGGGTAACTCAGACGTATATTGTACGGTTGATTTTTAGTCTACCATAGACAAATTTAGGTTCCAATTTCTAGTCAATATGTTATATTTGATGTGATCTTAACAGGCCTTGGATGTTGCCTTGTCTTTTTGGGCCACAAATTCTAATGTTGATCGATACAGTGTTTTATTCCAAGTTGTAAGTGAACAAAACTTCTCATTAAAAATGGATTTTTATGTTAGAAAACGTGCACGAAAAATACCTCGGTTTGAACAATTACTATAGTCGACGCATTTCAAACTGAGTCGTCGGGCAATAAATGTCACTTACAGTAATTATGCAGTTTAGGGTATTTAACTAATTTCGTTAAATAGACTAAAAATTATTTCGTTAAATAGACTTTAGTATACAATTGACTGTAAATCCTCGATAATTTGTTAAGCAACGTTATTTATTACTACGACCAACCGACCGACAACTCAGTTTAAAATGCGTCGACTATAGAAACGTAAGCATTTAAAAATCTCATGTCTATTAATTTCTGTATTATATTGTCCTTTTAAACACTGGGCCACAGTCTATGGCCGATGAACACTATGGCCACATGAGTAGATAAAAGCAACAGAGGCAAAGCTTCAAACTATCGCGCGTATTGGTTGCACCACTATGCTACCAAAATAGGTAACAATTTTGCACATCTTAAAAAGCTTCTTATATCTACTTATGTGCTATGGCCCGCAGTATATAGTCGATGGATAGCATATTTTTTGTTTCATACAAATGATTGAAGTGAAACTTCTTTATCGGGGTTGGAAAAAAATTTAGTGTAACATTTTTTCGTTACGCGCCATCTTTGACTTATAAAAGTGACGTGATAAATACGAGTTTATTTTAATTCTAATTTCAGTGAATTTCTATAAAAAGTAAGTAATTACGACATCAATGATAGTAATAATTCTATTACAATTAATGAAATTCAATAATAATCTTTGTAGTCATAAGCTAAAAATGAAATAATTGTAGAATTTGTATTTATGTCTATGATAATAAAAGCCTTTTATTAAACTTTATCTAATTTAACTTTATTTAACCAATTTCTGTAAAGTTGCATATAGTAAATTATTTTTTGAAAAATAACGTCATAAAAAAGTTTCACTTCTTACGAGTGTACGCTAGTACACGCACACATTTTTAATTTTTTTTTACGTGCCTATGTTGAATAAGTAATGATTCGGGTCCACGTACTGTATTCGATCTAGCAACTATACTCCTAGTAAGATAGTTAACTATTACGTAGCCTATGTAACTTAAAATATGTATTTTCGGTGTATGTTATACCGAAAAATTCTCGTATATTTTATGTAATTATTTTAGATAGTATAGTTTGCGTCACTAAGTGTGTCACTCTGAAGTAGGAGCTAATTGCTCACGAGTAGTCTTTCTATAATTGGAAGCTTCGGCTTTAGATGTAGAATTAAGTAAAAGCGTAAACGCGTTAATTTGTGTCATCAACAGGTACGTCTGCACATCAGTGTGCTTAGTGTAAGATTTTACCGCGTCGATATCGAAAAGAGTAAACGCAAATTTTATATGGAATTGGAGTAGCGCCATCTAGTTATAGTGAGAGTAAACTTTTTTTTTTCTATATAATTGGACGTTATCAGTGAGTACGTTTTTACGCAGTCGCTCGGTGAAAAACTCGCACTTGCCCCACTGAAACGCATTCTTAAAATTAGCGTATTTTTTTATGATACTAGCAATGCTCTCGAATCTATACTAAAGCCAAACTCAATTGAGAATGCTTGTCAACAAACAAATTTAAAATGAAGGTAGAAAATGCAACAATTTTATGGCTTTAATAAATTTAAAATTAAGTTTTGTTTTTTTGTAAAATCTTATTTAAACGATATTGAATATATTAATTAGTTTTAAGCTTACTTATTTAATTTATTGTCATGAATTCGTCATTAACAAGTTAACAAAAAAAATTAGAAGTAAAATGACTAGTGATTTCTATCTTCATTTTTGATTTGTTTGTTGACAAGCATTCTCAATCGAGTTTGGCGTTATATAGTAGTAGAACCGTCGTTCTCATGTAGTTGTTTCGCCTCGCGTTCGGTTCGTTGTGTTTGACTTGGTTAACCAAAACTTGTTGCTAAACACAATAATAATAAATGTTTTTGTTTTGCTAACATTCCTTTATTTTACTGAAAAATGCCTGCGTCTACCTGACCATCTATAATAACCTGTAATATTACAAGTCTAAAAAGACAGTTAGTTTTTACGGCCTCCGTAGCACTGGTATGCGCAGTAGTTTTATAAGATAGGTCCTGGGTTCGATTTCCGGCTAGGCTAATTAAGCTTTTCTAAATGGTTCCGGTCTGTCTGGATCGTGGCTAGTTACCACCCTACCGACAAAGACGTTTTAGCGTTCCGGTACGATGTGTAGTGACCGAAAAGGGTGTGGATTTCAAACAAGTTAGCCCTATTCCATCATCACTTAACACCAGGAGTGTTTGTGTTCAAAGGGCTAACTTGTAACGAATAAAAAAATGTAAGGCTCGTTAGCGCGGTTTATAGGAAGCCGATTTCAGTGTGACCAACTTAGATGACGCGAATTATGTGCATTATTTTGTGATATTAGTGTATTAGACTATTTTAGCATTAAGTTAACCTCAATAAATATTAGTGAAAATAAAATGCAATACATATTGATTATTGTTTTTATTGAAATATCAAATATCTAAAACAGTACAAAGGTGTACATTAGTGAAAAATATAAAACACTTTCGATTATTCGGAGACTACGTTTAGTGATGCCTAAATACTATGTTTTCCTATAATGACAAAAAATATATTTATTTATTAATATTAACAAATTATAATATGTATTTTACATAATTGAATACTCTTCCTCTGACAAGAATAGATTTCGATTTCTTTATATAAGCTATATATTTAGGTAATGTAGAC
Source organism: Mycalesis mineus (assembly GCA_034621355.1). Taxonomy (NCBI): domain Eukaryota; kingdom Metazoa; phylum Arthropoda; class Insecta; order Lepidoptera; family Nymphalidae; genus Mycalesis; species Mycalesis mineus. The sequence goes on along the minus strand of CM067883.1, from coordinate 10,000,355 downwards.
TTTATTATAAGATTATTATAATTATTTTTAAGTGTGTGAGACTTATTGCAGTCACGATTAACACACAATATAATAAAGTGACGCGTACAAGGTGCAATCTACACAAACGATTATACATGCATCTTATAATATTAGGATAGGAATTATATAAAATATTTATAATGATTGAAGTTATTTTATTTTAGATATATGTTTAAGTAGTCAATCTATTGCGTGAAGTCCTTTTAGGTTTGGATGTAAATGCCTGTCGGTGTATTTTTATTGTGTAAAAAAGTTAGATAAAAAAGTTGTCGAAAAGATGGAGTTACGTTTAATTTGTTTTTATAAACGTGTTCATATCAAATTTGTAATAAAAACATTACCTACAAAGAATCGATTCTTCAACCGAATAGAAAAACATCGATTAAGTAATCGAATAATTTTAGTAACGACACTATCACACTTCCCCCGCTCTTGTTTCTTAGTTTCCTTAGTGTGTATGTGTACGATTAAATTTATGGTCGGGTTTAGTGTAATGACACAATAACTATTTAATTGTGTGAAGTATTTTTGATGTGTGAGTTTACATAATCCCCCTATAAAAAACGACAGACAATCAACGACAGGCTGATGACTACAGCTGGTGCGTTGCTGGTTCTTCTTTATTTAGTCTATGGTTAAATTAATGCGTTCTATTTTTACGTTTCTTTACATTACACACAAAGGCGAGGGCTGTCAACCCACCACTGCATTCAAATCGAAACATCCCGGAATAGATCGACTATAATACAACTGAAAATAAATAGAAAAATCATATAAACGAGTCCTCGATCACGCGGTACTGACGTGAGAACGTAAGACAGTAGTTAGCGAAATAGTAGGCGACAGTCACAATTTTAATCACTAATTCAGATATGCATGTTGCCGCCTGCTTTTTTCGCCACGCTGCACTTGCGAAGACTCGTTATGAGGTTATTGAAGATACATATGTATATCCTGACCAAATATTAAACATGGATTGACGACGCCACTAGTATTTTAAAACAGTCTGTACATCTAATGGAAGTGATTAGTTCTATCCGCAACTTGGCGAGGTTTTTAAAATTTTCGGCCAGGCTATACATTATTGTAGTCTGGCAAGCAATACATTCACACTATCGTTTTGTATATTCCGAACAATATAGATTGGCAATAAAGGGCATTGAACCCTCGAAAGTTGGCAACATTGTTAACATTGCCAACTTTCGAAACTTATTATTTGAGAGTTATACAGTGGTCTGCAATTACATTGGTAAGAGATAGTTTTCGATGGCTCAACGCCATTTATTATGGTTCGGAGTAGTCTTTGAAGCCCAAGATGTGATGTCAAACTGAAAATGTCGTCTTTCGTTCCCTTATGACAATTATTAACTTAATTTGATTGAACAGGACCTGTAGGCCAGCGATACGATATCGATATCTCGATTAGATAAAACAGGAAACGTACCTGCTAGTAAGATTTTCTGGGAAGAAAAAAAATAGCTCATTATTCAACCACAGATAAACCATCGTATGTTAAAAAATAAATAAACATAATCTGTGAATGTTTTACCATGCCAGATTAAAATAAACGGTATCATAATCCACATTACATTGTTTAGACATATTTTTTTAGTAAATATAACCCAATTTGTTGTTGCACAAACCTATTAAGATTTTTATATTATATGATTGTAATAAATACATAGATTGTACTGGTATATCGTATATATTTTAGCCAAATAATAACAGAAGGTATTATGTATTGAAGTACTTGTAAGTGAAGTACTGCTAGTGTCACCCAAACAATTATGATCTTCGAATTGTAAAGTAATATAAGTTATGTTAAAATACAGGGTTGTTAATGCCTAAATAAATAACTTATAATACATGTAACATTCTTTTATTACTTACAAATTATTTCTTAAATTTAAAAAATGTAGTAAATTACCTATTTTACTTTTTTGGTAAAATGGTTCAAAGATAACACTTTAAAATATTAAAAAGTGGGACATAAGTGACAACATTATTAAAGACACAATAAAGGTAAAGTATTTCCAAAAACTTTGCAAAACTAGTATTTATAATACCACAAAGTGTGCCCGCGTGTTCTCGCAAGAAGTAACCTATGTGATATTCCATCTTTGCTAATTTTTATCCAAATCTGTTCAGCCGTTAAGCCATGACTTATAGTTCGTTCACTTTAAGAATGCAGTGACTCATTGTTCGCCGACCTCGCTGCCCAACCAATCAAATCCTTTCAAATTATAAGGTCAAGGTCACAGTGACCAATTGAAAAAAAACTGATTAGCTAGGGGGCGGGGCCAGCCGGCGAAACAATGCTGAGTCACTGCGTTCTTAACGCGAACGAACTATAGTAACAAACATCCATCCAAACTTTCGCATTCATAATATTAGATTATCATAATTATTCAATCAACATTTATTGCATTGCTAGCTTAAATTATTGATAATGTCGTAAAATAATTGACTGATAACTATGACGAGATAATAATAAACATGTTCAAAACATTATTATCATAATAACATATCAACAATTGGAATGCTGCAAATCAAAAATTGCGTGGTAAAATAAAAATTTCAGAGGTACCTTCATATCTTTACAATACGTTCAGACATTTCAGTGAGTCTACAAGTTTACTCCGAAACATTTAAATTGGGTATGAAGACTGTTGAACCCTCGAGAGCAAAGTAGTAGGCAAACTACTATCTGTCTCTTTCTTATCTATGTATTTGAGTCTCACTCTCACATAATAAGTTTTGCGGTTTGCAATGTTAACAATGTTGCCAACCGATAAAACTCATTATGTGGGAGGTGTACTCACACAATGGATTGCAAATACATTGGTAGGAGAGAGATCGATAGTGAGCTGTTATATTATTATTGTTGCAGATTTCATAAGAAAGCTCCCAGGCGCCATATTTATCCAAATAAGTTTCTGGAAATGCAAGCAACTTTCAATATATCTACAATATAAATTGATACGCTACAGACCAGCTTGGACAGTCTTAGATTATAAGCAATAATTAAAAATAAAAAACATCCTTTCTTTTCCAAAAGTTACCTTAACTCTTTTAAAATAAATAATAATATATTAATGTGTTTTATATAGGTTTAAATTTTTACAAAAATCAGATTTACTCAATAGCCAAATTTCCTCTATTATCTTTTATATCGCCTAATCTAGGACAAGCATCAAGCAAAATCTTAACTAAATTATGGTGTTTGTTTTCTACGACTTTATGCAGTGCTGTCTTGCCATCAGAATCTTGCAAATCCAATAATGCTCCGTGCTGAATTAAATACTTCACCGTTGCCTCTTTACCTGAAAGTGAAAGTTACATTGACCTTATCAAGGCTTCGTTGATTTTTCAATCTGAAATTCATATCAAAAACAGTATCTTATATCATATTAATCACTGTCAAATGTTATATCTCATATCAACAGTATAAAATATAACTCTCATATTATATAACATCGGAATGTTATGTATTTATGCATAATATTGCAATGAACTAGATTATATGTTCTTATTTTTTTTGTCTATCATTTATTTATTTACATTTCTTTTTAAATTTTCAACAATGCTTGTAAAACAATTATAAAAACACTATTAAAAATTTATTTCTTGCAAATAAAAGGTTTATTATTATTATTATAAAAAAATCCATTCCGCCTGCTGCCGGTGGTCCAAGCAACTGGTGGTCAGGGCTCCAGAGTGAGGAACCTCCTCACAAAGCGCGCCGTTTCAAGAATTACTGCCTTCTGTACCCGACTCTTGATCCAACAATTAAGCGAAAGCTTTTTAAGATGTTCGTCAAAGCTTTTTGCTATAAGACCGTTGACCGAAACGACTATGGGAACAATCATTGTTGAATCAATATTCCAAATGACGGTAATCTCATGAGCAAGGTCCAAGTATTTTGATACTTGTTCTTATTATCATTATCCTTAGCCAATAGACAGCCACGTCTGGACATAGGCTACAAAGTACCACAGTTTTAAGTGAATGCCATTTATCTTCATCATACAACCAGTTTGATGTTAAAAGTTAATCTAGTGGGTCCCAATCAAAACTATATTTTTGAGTACATGTTCGGTTAGTAAATTATAGTATTGTCAATTGACAAACTTTATGTAGACATGTAAGAGACAAGGCTCTGAGTCACTCAGCAGGCAAATCAATTGGATCAGAAATGATAAGATCTGCAATGTTACTGACATAGCCTAACGAATCGCTAACCTGAAGTTGCAATGGCTGGGGCACATAGTACATAGAACTTATGGACATTGGGGTCCTAAGGTGGTTGACCCGCAACTAGGTGGGCTGATGACATGACTAGGTTATGGGGAGTCGCTGGATGCAGTTGGGTTATATATTCAAGAAAGTAAAGATTCAAAGGTGATGAAATAACAAGAAGGTCAGGGTTAGATGACATCGAAAAAGTTGTAGGAAGTTATTTGATGCAGGTGTCTCAATTTACTGGTGTTTGGACATCGCTACAAGACCCCTATGTCCAGTAGTGGACGACTATCATTTATTAAAGATAAGGCTTCTATACCTGCTGCTGCTGCCTTATGTAATGGTGTGGCATTCCCGCATCTTGTCTGACTGTTTACACATGCACCATTCTCCACCAGGATTCTACAGATGTCAACATGTCCACTACGAGCAGCATAATGCAATGCTGTGTACCCAGAATTGTCCAGACTGTTCACAAATTCCTTTGGATTTTTTGCCTTACTGATCAGCAACTTAACTCTGTCTCTTTCTCCGGAAAAAGCTATAAAGTTTTAATTTTATGAATATAAATAATAAATTATTAAATGTGAAAATTTTATTTATTTAGCAATTGTTTTAACAATCAAATTATAAATCTGAATCAACAGCTTTAGCTACAAGTATGATCGCAAAGGCACCAAGTTATTTGTAAGAACTTAACAGTTCTGTAATCAATGGATTTAATTCTATGATCAATCCATTATAGGCAGCTGATTGCCTGCCATCTCATTTTGGAATTATAATTATTTGGTTTCCAAAAATATACTAAATTTGATGATTAATTTTATATTGCAAATTTAATTTCTTTGATATATTATTCCAATTTCATTTTAGCCTAATTACTATTACATTACTTAAATAATACATTATTTATGTTATGATTCTTAAGTTACTTTTAATCAGACCTCAACAAAGTCAGGTTGAAACTTAGTCAAGGTTTATAATAAAATTACACAGCACATACCTGCGTTCCATATACTTCTTTCCCAATCCATTTCTGATAATGTTTGTCGTACAGACTCATTTGGACTAGTGGCATTGCAACTTGAATGGTTACAACCGTCTTTATGATCCATATTCAAATAATATAACTATAACTTTAAATAACAATCGATAAATATACCAGTGAAAATTAGATTAAAGGAAAATATATTTAAATTTCTCTTTGCAATGTCCAAGTAATCTCAGTCTCTCCAGTGCTGGAAACTACTTTGTATCCCAATTGTCCCAAAGCATTTATAGTTTGAAGAACATTTGTCTTTATTGTAATTCCATTGACAACATTCGAACCGGATCCGGCAAACTTTTGAACGAGTGCTTTTATCTCTTCTTGTCCCAAGCCAAATGCTGAACAATCTTGAGCGTGCAAGGAACCCTTAATTGCAACGTAAACAACACTATCCGTTATAGGAATGGTAGTCAAGCTGCTCGCTGAAACATTTTTACTTCCTTTTGTTTCCATATTAAATATGGTTTGCTACCAAAATATAAATAATTTAAATTTAAAATATTTAAACCTCTTCGTCTTTATTGGAGTGCTGATAGTGCATAGCCTCTTTACTGAAGTTTGTGATGTTGTCCTGTTCAACAATGATAGAAGGTTCCGGCTCAGAAAACTCTTTTCTCATAGTCCACATATACTCGTTGTAGTCTTGTTTCACTGCTGTTGAACTTGAAGCAACAACTTTGTATCCAAGCACCTGTGATATATTAATAAATTGTTATCTTTTGTTATCAGTTGAGTGTATATAACAATAGTAAATGTTTTTACCTCTAAAGCGCTGAGTATTACGCAAGGATGTTGTAGATAAACAATCGTAGAGTCGTCACAATATCCACCACATGCAAACCTTTTTAGTTGCTCTATGTCACCGGCTATATAAGTGTGAACACAGGTATTAATTTAATTATTAAACATTCATAGCTGCAGCGTAATACATTACGTGTTTACATAAAAATGAGAAATTTGACACTACTAGTTATCATACGTAAGCCCGTTTATTTAATTGAGTGGGCGGATCTGTTTCTCATTTTTATGTAAGCAATAAATATTATTCCGTTTAAATCTACCTTTTAGGCCGGATACCAACACACGCCAAGGGTTTTTATGCCCGTACGATGCAAGATTACCTCTGATCAAAATGTAGGGCATTGATTACAGATATTGTTAGCTTGTAAGAAGGAGTACACAATTATTAGTATATTACTTACTTACTAATATTCAAACACAACACTACAGTATTTAAAACAATGTATAGTTAATATTATTTGATATTTGCGTTATTTGTTTACTAAATTATCACAATTCACAAGTACAAAGCAAAGAGGATAAATTTTAACCACAGTATACACAGACACAACCTCTTATTTCATTATTTATTGTCTATGAATATAGTGCGCTCATTTTAAAATGGCAAAGGTGATAGATGTCAATGTCAATAATTAGAGTTGGCCAATTTCTAATCGAATTAGTAAATATCGGTTAACGATTCTTATTTACCTAGACTTAGAAATTGGTTAAAGTTTCACAGCCCCGAGGGGTCCCCTGGCAACCGTCAGGCAAATAATGACAGCTGTCATTATATCTCCGTCGCTACCCGGGTAGCCGCGGGCTGCCGCGGGCCTCAACGAAGGTTTAATTTTATTAGGCGCTAAAAACTAAGTTTTAGTTTAAAAAAAGAATTGTTTCATATTCTGTGATAAATTTCCAAGACATTGACATTGAAATTGGTATTATTCTGTGTTTATTTTTAATCTTATTGGACAGTGCTCGAAAGTGAAATTATAAGAGTGTTTTTTCGTGATTTGTGCAAATTTATTGAATGTAAGTACAATTTTTATTACAAAACTCATTATTTTGCATACAGTGATTGTTTTCACGTTATTTGTTTTAAGAAATACATCGAAAATTTTAAATAAATCATGAAAACATCTGATACGTATCTTCCCGAATTACGACTTATTTACGCATGTGAATGATAGTAAATATTACTAAAAATGTATAAAATTTACTTGGAAGTAGTTTACATAAGTATTTACTAACATATTATTGTAAAATATTAGAAAATTATTTATTATTGTGCAACTAAAATTTGACGTTTCTTGAGTTCAAAGCGACCGTTTTGGTCTGTCAATACCAAACAAAACAGTTTCGTTTGGTATTGGTAAAACGAGCTATTTTGGTCTTTATTTGTGAAGCGCTAAGGACGGTTTACCGGTAACCAATAAGAATCCGTTTGTTTGTAAAGTAGGACATAATGATGTATCGATACATCGCCGTGTGTAAAAGATGTCGATAAATTTGGTTCAATTTATATTTGTATTTTGTATAAATTAATTATAAAAAGCAAATACAAGCTACTTAAAAATTTATGTTTAGAGTTTTTTTAACAAAAAAAAAAATCAAAAGATCCGTGTGCTCACATGATGACAATAACTTTTCATTTATTTATTTTACAGTATGGCAGAAAACTGGCGAGAGGACAAAAACCCGCCGGCCGATATCCTCATCCTCATTTATGACGATGAGGCTGAGATTAGCGCCGACGAAGACCTGCTCCGTCATGACGGTGTATTAAAAAAATGTAAAATTAAATAACAAGAGAAATAGTTCTACACTAACATTTCGAAAATACTTTAGGTAGTTAAAAGTAAAAATTAATAAAAATTAGAATCATTTTATTTTTATTTACATTATATAATAATACCTTACAAAAAGGATAACTGTCGATAAAATTACCAAAAGTAAAAGAACACATCCCTAGCTGTTTTTATATTTCGAAGTGTCGGGTGGATCGTGTTTCAAGTGTTTTTATGGTGATCATACCAATTGTTTTTGTTATGTTGTTTACAATAAATAGATAGCATAGACACCAGTTCTTTAGACTTTGTTTGTATTTTCATTTATTTTTCGTAATCCAACGCACAACATAGTTCCAAAATGTTTTACCCGTAAAATAAATATATAAAGCTTTGATTATATCAACATTTTGATAGATAAAAGTTAGGAAATATATCAATCAAGTCATTACATTTTACAGAATGGCAAAATATGGCTTAAAAGAAGATTATTTATTAATTTTTTGTAGAGTAACGTATCAGACCGAAATAGAAAACAGCGCGCGAGCGGGAGGGCACTACGCCCGTAACTGACACTGACAGCAGTTGTCAACTGTCAGGCCCCCAGGGGTTAAAATCGGAATAAACGATCGTATATTTCATATTATATTTGTTTACTTTTTAAGACTATTTGTTATTATTAGGTGGAAATAGTTACAGATAAACATCTGTTCGATTTTAAAGTGTCTAGGTATCTATTAAATTATTACTATCTGTGTCCAATGGTTTCATCTAGGGTAAGGGTGTATGTGGCTCGAGCCCGACAACATGGCATGGCATGTACATGGCTATTGCATTTCTGCAGAATGCTAAAAATTCATGTTGTTTGTCTGTCCGCACTATTTATATGTTTCCCTACAACTTCCAAACGGTTTGGCCGATCCCCGATATGATGACATATTCTTATAGGAGAGAGTCTGAGGAGTATTCTTAGCCAATTTTTTTTTACCCGACTGCATCAGAAAGAGGTGATTGTTTTTATGTGTTTTCGCGAATAACTTCGTCGTTTATGAATCGATTTTGATGATTCTTTTTTGTTTGAAAAGGCCCACTAGTAGAACCTGACTTCCTGACTTGTGGGAAATATCTGGAGATTAGACACAGCATAGCATGCTGCTTTAGTGTGGGTTGGTAGGCTTAGGGTGATAATAGTTTTATGACTATTTTAATGGCCCACTAGAAGAAGAACTTGTCTCCCTGACTTGTGGAAAATATCTGGGGCCCGTAGTACTGGAGGTGCCGGGCACTGGGGGCCGAGATAAAGGCTGGGGCATAAAAATGTAAGCACAAAGTAGCGCCGCAAGAGATAGCAGGCAGTTCCCGACCTAATAGCATCGAAGTCGGTGGGCGCCATAACCTCCCCATCTGCATCGGGGCGCCTGGGTTTTGCAATATGAGGTTGATATTTTCAAGTAAAGTATAACATCGGTTTCAATATTGGGCGTAGCAGAAATGCAGGAGTGTGAACGGCTGGAACTGTTCTCCGACCACAGCTTATACTAGTTAGTGTCGCTGCGTGTCATAGACTTACTTCATTCAGAGCCTTTACTAAATGACGGCTTATGGTTCCGCGCAGTGGTAAGCGCAGTGGATTTATAAGACGGAGTTTGATTCCCGGCTGGGCCGATTAAAATCTTCTAAATCGGTCCAAGTGTGGCTGGTGGGAAGTCTGGGCTCCGTTTGTCGCTAATTAGTTAAAAAACCGTTTCATCATCATCAATTATCACCAGCCTGTATCCATCCAGTGTCAGACCATCGGGCTGAAGGGCGTCCTATGCCGTGCTTAGTGGTACGTGGTCTCTATAGTCTTAGGAACACGACATTTCACACTATTATAACAGTTGCTCTGTATGGTACAAATATTTAGATAACCTCTATACACTTAACATGTATTACAGAATAGTTTTGTATTTTCTACCTGGTTTATTTTAAGATGTTTGTGTTGTAAACAGAAGCCCGATCTAAATATTTTTTATGAAACTAACTGTTGAGCTTTTTTATCTATTACTGAACCGGTTCGGTAAACATTGTGCTATAAACATTTTTTTACCTACCTTACGAAATCTACTCGTACGGTAGCCGCATTGGTCCAGTAGTTAGCTAGTGTGGCTTGGGACCATTACATAGACTAAATATAAGTTCGAGCCCTGATTTGGGGTTAAAGCGTTAAGATTTCTTCCAATAAGACTCGATAATCTAATAACTCAGTAGGTATCTAATATCACTTCTAATAACAACATTTGTCCATGCGACGCCTCTGTCGTCTAAACCCTGGACCACCTCTTGGAGAGCTGTCCAAGGTTTGGCATGAAGTGGTTCAATCACACAATGATCTGTGACAACCGTAGAGTTGCACCTTTCAAGCTAGACGAATTAATGAAAAAGAAATCTGCACTAGAGTCATTTGTCCAGTTTGCCAGCTACGTCCTAAATGAATTAAAATGTTTTAACAATTGTATTCCATAATCTGCGGCATCCATTAAATTAATCTTAGCTTGAATGCTAGTTATGCTAAGCTATGTAAGCACTAGTTTTAAGTAGGTACTAACTAGTTTTAAGTATGTGTTAGTCTTAATTAATTATTAGTCTTAAGCACTTAGCACAAGGTATCGTATCAAATAGCGAAACCTTAATGCTCGCGTCCTATTAAGATAATATTATTGTTTATGTTTGTCAACCTTCCTTCTTCTTTATTTTGCGCTAAAGGGCTATTGTGAATAAACTAAAACTAAAAAAAAAATATCACTTCTCATAACTCTAACTAAAAAGGTTAATAATATTTTACCCTGGTCAACGAGCCTTAGGTTTCAATCATATTCGTTCTCGTAGTTACGTAGTATTAGGTAATGTATCTTATTCTTTCTTTCTTTCGCTTTTTCTCTATAAGAAAAGTAGCGTGGTCTTGCAGTATAAAGTCATTAAAATAGCTAATAATGATGAAAACTATTACGCAAACGTCAATATTCTCTCATTCTATTACCTACCTGTACCTTCTACCTAAGGAAAAGTATAACGACAAAGTTACTCTCATACCTATGCATAATATACTTTTTAATTAACAATTTCCTACAGCGCTTTAAGAAGTTTCACGTCAAAATTAATAATAAAGATTTGCTCAGATATTAAAATGTTGAAGTTTATGAAGTCTGATTATTATTTTTTTTCCATTTTGGTACTAGGTACAAAATGCAAATAACATAACTTAAATGCATTGAAAGTGTGGAAACAGATCTACTTAAAAGAAGAGTAGCCAAAAAAAATATATGAAACAACAAGCAACAAGTGGGTACTTTAGAAACATACAGTTAATGAAAATAAATAGAGCTTTTCTTTTCTCTACAAATTGTTGTTTCAGCTGCGAACATGTTTTAATACCCTGCAAAGTACCTTCTTATTTTCTTTTGGATAAACAGAGAATTTATTCATTTAAATTCCACTGGAGGCAGTGGGCTAAAAATAGCAAGCAAAACTAAATAGATAATGCTTTTTATTGTTTGTTGAACCCATAGTTGTAAATATGGTGAAAAGTTAAATAATATAATAATATAAATATAACGCTAATATATAAATTAAACGCTATTCAGTAAATATTATGAAAAATAATCATTCGCAGAATATTTTATTATGGATTATCTTTCTCATTTAAATCCATCCCACTTGAATTGAAAAATTTTCTGATAGAAAAATGTGGCAAATTAATTTTTGTGATACAGAATTAAGTGTGTTATAATCATAGAAATAAAACATTAGAACTCAAGAAAGACAATTTTGAGTTCTAATGTTTTTAGAGTTTAATGAGACTTTATTTTTATTTTATATGTGTATATAATTATACATAAAAATATTCGATTCGTACTAATCGATAAACTGATGTTTCTGGACATTTCATTTCCAATTGCAAGTCTTAAGGGTAATTACTACAGTGGAATAGTATACTCATAAATAGATTATATTATTGGTAGGTAGGAATTTTTAGGTTTTTGTTTTCCATCTATTCCCAGTTCTCGTGAAGGATGTATCCAAATATTTAGGGAATACATATTTATGTAGACCACCTCATTGCCCTTATTCAAGCACTATACTTCAAGCACTATAACAGCCAAGGTGTAGTCAGGATCGAGGATATTATGTCTCAAACTTTTAAATTGAAAGGAGTACCAAGGCTGCATTCTCTCGCCTATTTTCTTTAACGCGTACGGCGAATACTCATGAGGCAAACCTGCGACCAATGGGAGGGAGGCGTACGCATTGGCGGAGTAAAATTAAACAATCTACGCTATGCTGATGATACCACGCTTTTAGCCGTAGATGAACCTAAAATGTGCACTGTACTGGAGAAAATAGAGCGAATCAGCAACACCTTGGGTCTATCTATCAACAAACACAAGACCAAAATCAAGGTCATAGATAGATCAAAGGTATTAAATCTCTCTGGCGCGCTCAACTTACAGACTGTCGAAGAATTCGTTTACCTCGCTTCCAATATAACGAATAGCGGCTCCTGAGAACCAGAGATCCGAAGAAGAATTGGAATGGCTAAGAGTGCCATGACTCAGCTACGTAAAACTTGGAGAGACCGCAACATTTCGTTAAGGACAAGGATCAAACTCGTACGCACACTCGTCTTCTCCATTCTATATTGGGCTGTGACATGGACCATAAAGTCTGCTGATCGCAAAAGAATAGAAGTGCTCCGGACCCCATTTTGGTCCAACGTATCCATAGTTGCTAAGCTCAAGATTAAAACAAGGCTCTCCACCATCTGCCTCAAGCGTATACTAGAGTACTTTGGGCACATTGCCAGGAAAGACGGAGATAATCCAGAGAAACTAGTAATCACTGGCTAAGTGGAAGGAAAAAGGCCGCGAGGGCGCAGCCCGATGCGTTGGTTTGATCAGATCCGCACCACACTCGACTCCTCGATGTATGACAACAGCCGGTAATAGGAGTGGATGGCGTAATACCTATCGCAAGGAAGATCATAAATAGAGGTGTTCATGACCCTCAAACATGAGGAAAACGACTCACGGAGGATTTATGTACATATTGTATTATATACCATCCATTACTCATAAGTTACGTTATCTTTAGACAGTATTTTCCCGTGGATCTACAGAAAATCCACGAGACTGAAGTTGTGTGCTGGAACTAGAACTTTATGTTCAATATTTTCACGTCCGCAGACAGAATTATGATACAAACGTAGCATAGCATGAAACTAAAATATATTTATACTAATCGTAAAATTATATTTTTAAAAAACTCGTAAAATGTTTGAAATAGTATGGTGTGTATTTATATTCTTTTATGAACACCACTTTATATAATGTTTTCACAAATGTGTTATAAGACCTCCCTCGTTATAGAAACGGGGGTTGGCGGGCAATTACATTTATCTACTAGGTGTTTTACAAAAACACGCAAAAACAAATATTTGAGCCCGAATAATTTCCAACTTTCCTTTGTAAGTAATTTGGTGTTCTATGCGTGGGTTTTTCATTATCGTTATCCTAGCCTACCAACATAAAATAAACATATTGTAAACTTTTCTAAGCTTTGCAATATGTTTAATGTCTGCAGAAAAAGAAAATATTGGTAATATCTTTTTTTTTATCGACTACAAGTTAGCCCTTGACTGCCGTCACACCTGATGTTAAGTGATGATGCAATCTAAGATGGAAGCGGGCTAATTTGTTAGGAGTAGGATGAAATCCACACCCCTTTCGGTTTCTACACGACATCGTACCGGAACGCTAAATCGCTTGGTATGCCTTTGTTGGTAGGGTGGTAACTAGCCACGGCGAAAGCCTCCCACCAGCCAGACCATGACAAATTAAGAAAAATCTCAATCTGCCCCGCCGGAAATCGAACCCAGGACCTCCGTCTTATAAATCCACCGCGCATACCACTGCGTCACGGAGGTCGTCAAAATCTATTTAGTGAGTGAGGTCTGAATATGAAAGGTACGAAGGTATTTAAATCAAAATTCTACATAAAGACTAATTATTTAAAAGGAACCCAAAATGAATCAGTCCTCCTGATTCATAATGGTCTAACAATATTTTTTCGATTAAAGTACCCGTATTGTCGTCAAAAATTTCCGTAGCATGCTACGAGAATGGCGTAGAACATTAGGTTGATATTGATTGATATTGAATTCTGTTGTTATTGTTATAGGTATTGCTTTCCCAATTGGCATCGAGATAAATACAATTGTATTTAGGTATACGGATGCGAGTATGTACGCAACCATTGGTGAATCACCTCCGTTACGGACGTTGCCAAACCATTATAGAGAATGAGAAGGAGTTACCATAACTGTACTATACATATGTAGAATATTACCTTCATTCAATGTTTGGCATTGCAACTGATGTTTGCAACTTTAACATGGCAATAATGATTATAACTGGCCCCCGTGATAACATATATTTACTTTGTAAATTTAACGAGTACTTTCATTAATAATAATTCATCATTATCAGCTTATTAATGACCCACTGCAGGGCCGGGTCTCCCTCCTTATAGGAGAAGGGGTTTGGAGCGTAGCTCCACCACGCTGCTCCAATACGGGCTGGCGGGCTTAGGGAGATAATGTTTAATTTATTAACGATCACTATCAGATGTTGATGATAGTGACCGGGACGGGCGGCTTAACGTGCTCTCCGAGGCACGGGGACGTTGATGATTATCAGTATAAAAAATATAATATAAATTAGATAGGAACGTTTAGGTGGATGTTGATTACACTCAATTACAGCTTAATGGAATGGATCTGTATTATATTATATTGAGTATAGAGATAGATTTTCAGTTTTTATGAAACGACGAAGGTCTAGTTACCACTGGCTCTTAGATCATGTATTCATATATTACCCTAAAATAAACTTTAAAATGACCTACATAAAGTGAACAATTTGTAAATTATTCTATTTCGACTTTTAACCGTACCAAGTACCTACTTACCGCAGGTGTTTCGTTTTATGTGAATGCTTAAATTTGGACTTTTAGGACTGCTGGCTATAATATTATCTACACCAAATTTTCAACATTTTCTTAACAAAGGATACTTACTCTGTATTCAGCCCAGGTGTACTGATGTGTGTATATTTATGAATATAGACTTTCTTTTCAAAATCAATTCATCTGATTTTCTTCAGGTTTTTATCATTGAAATCAAAAAGTAAAATCGTTTTCAATTTATAAATTCACACTTTTAAATTTCAGAAAAAGTTTTATTTATAGCGACAACGAATTATTACCAGAGATTAGGGCACTCAAATGAACGAAAAATCTATTCAGCTTTCTTCAAATAGCATCCATAGACGTACCAATTACAAAAATGATACGATTCTCAGCCCGAATAATAATTCTAAGGTTTTTCTTTCTTCTAAGAAATGTTTAGTAAATTCTATGACCGGTGCTAGGAAGTTGGTTGTTACACCTCCGAGCCTCGGAGAGAATGTTTAGCCGTCACTATCGTTAATATCTGATAGAGATTTTTGACGACCTCTGTGGCGCAGTGGTATGCGCGGTGGATTTATTAGACGGAGGTCCTGGGTCCTTCGATTCCCGGCGGGGCAGATTGAGATTTTTCTTAATTAGTCTTGGTCTAGTTGGTGGGAGGCTTACGCCGTGGCTAGTTACCACCCTACCGATAAAGACGTATCGCCAAGCGATTAAACGTTCCGGTACGATGTCGTGTCGAAACCGATAGGGGTGTGGATTTTCGTCCCACTCCTAACAAGTTAGCCCGCTTCCATCTTAGACTGCATAATCACAGAACATCAGGTGTGATAGCAGTCAATGGCCAACTTGTAGGCGATAAAAAAAAAGAGATCGTTATTAAGTTTAACTTTATAACTCTAAGCCCGCCAAGCCACATTGGAGCAGTGTGATGGATCTAAGCTAAGGAATATCCTTCTCGTACAAAGGCCTGGCCCAGTAGAGGGCCATAAAATAGGCTGAAGTAGGTTGTAACATTTTGTAAAAAGGATGTTTACCAAGTACCTAGGTAGATAGAATTGTAAGATCATTTGAATTTCGCAAACGATACAATTTGATCCGACGAATTATTCATAGTCTGTTTTTTAAATTTGAAAATGCAAACGAAGTAATAAATAATCATTTTTAAAAGCCTTTACTTGGTCTATCATTCGTCGTTTTACGGATTTTTATAGGTTTTATTCGATAAATGTAAAAACTACAAAAGACTTTTAAAAGTTGGGACATACCTACAAAATATTCAGGGTTTCATATACCTACTGCGGACTTGTTAATTTACATTTTTATAATTTTCATAAAAGTCGGTGAAACCGTTTCGAAAGTTTGGTAACACTTTGACACGAGATTTGTATAGGCATATTAGAAGTTTGGATTAATAATCTCAGAGTAAAAGGTTGTAATAATTATATTTCTTCAGTTTTAAAGTGGCATTAGACAGTCTAAATTTGTCACAGCACTGGAGCGCTATTTTCTTTTTATTTCTCTCGTATTTATAATAGCGGGCTAGATATAGAGAGATAGAGCCGAATTTATAATAGCGGGCTAGATATAGAGAGATAGAGCCGAATTTATAATAGCGGGCTAGATATAGAGAGATAGAGCCGAATTTATAATAGCGGGCTAGATATAGAGAGATAGAGCCGAATTTATAATAGCGGGCTAGATATAGAGAGATAGAGCCGAATTTATAATAGCGGGTTAGATATAGAGAGATAGAGCCGAATTTATAATAGCGGGCTAGATATAGAGAGAGAGAGCCGAATTTATAATAGCGGGCTAGATATAGAGAGATGGAACCGAATTTATAATAGCGGGCTAGATATAGAGACATAGAGCCGAATTTATAATAGCGGGCTAGATATAGAGAGATAGAGCCGAATTTATAATAGCGGGCTAGATATAGAGAGATAGAGCCGAATTTATAATAGCGGGCTAGATATAGAGAGATAGAGCCGAATTTATAATATCGGGCTAGATATAGATAGATAGAGCTGAATTTAAAACTCACGCTGTCGATTTGCACCATATTAAATATAAATAAATAAATCATCATCATCATTTTTTTAAAGTAAATAGGTTTGCGCTTGACTAAAATCACACCAGATGGAAAGCTGAGGTGTAAGTTGGAATGCGCTTACCTTCTTATTCTAGTTGGGGGGTGGATCTTTGGCCCCCAACGTCTATTTTCCTTAAACGAGAATCTACTTATAACAATATAACTATCTCGGCGTGTGAATCTTAGGGTGTATTGAAGGTTTACCTCATACATACCTTGCTCCATGGCTATATATATGTTATGGCTTTGCATAATTATTGTCAATTTGATTGACATGAGCTAAATGCAAATGCAGTTAGCGTTAATGGTAGATCCAATTCCCTTACGGGCTTGGCTTGTAATTTTGTGGATATAATCTACCTGCAAGCAATTGAGAAATTTCACGCCAGACAACAATAAACGGTCACGCTTTAGATAAATAATAATCAATAGTTGTAACGACTGTCTCGTAGGTTAGCTAAATTCCTAAACCGATTAAAGCGAAATTTGGTACAGAGATAGTTTAGAGTCTGAGAGAGGCAAAGGCTACTTTTTATCGGGCCGTCGTATTTTTCGCGGACGAAGTCGCGAGCGCCCGCTAGAAGTCAATAAAGCTTGAAACAACCACGTGTATGTTTTCATGTTAATTATAATTTTCAATAGTAGCCCACAAAATGAAACCTATTTAATTAAAAAAATAATATTATTTAATAATATTTGCCTTTTCAAGATTTCTTAAAAAACAATACGTTTGTACTATTACTAGAAAAACATATTCCAACTAACTGTTTGGACATCCAATAATAGTTATTATACTTATTTTACATATTACGGTATTATTTGATTAAATTGTAATGTCAAAATACGTAATTGTTTTTGGTTTATCGAACCCTTATTCAATTTAAGCAACCCTAACAAAATAGCTCTTGCCAATCTTGCTATTCCAGTTGTTTCATGACCTCTCCGAGATGAAAGTACGATTAATTAGCTTCTCAAAAATAAGCCCATTGAATCTGGTACGAATTTCGACATTCCATTCATTAGGCTGTCATCAAATATTTAAGCTTTTGTTTATTTGGTGCAAATTTATATAGTTAGTAATTTAAACAAGTTGGATGTTTAGTGTTTACGTTTAATGTACGCATATTTCTAACAAGCCGTATAATATTACCGCAGTGATTTCGTTTGAACTCGAGGCTCTGTGTTCCTTTAAACTATTTTTATTGCGAAAGTGATAAATTTATGGGATTTATGTCTGCGTCTTGTGACTGGTGCTCTAATTGTAACTAGGTGTAAATGAAATGAAATAAAAATGAACTTTTTTGTACACCATATTAACAAAGAAAAATAAAATAACAGAAAGAAGCTCGAAATTCGTGATCGCTAAAAAGCAATCTCTACCAGGCAGCTTAATAAAAAATTAAGTAAACAGATGAAAGGGTGTACACAAGAAAATAAGAAGTAGTTAAGTTGAGCATTAACTTGGCACGGTATAATTTATACAAACAATTTCTGATTTTTTTCTACGCGGCATCGTACCGCGGAATGATCATATTTGCTGGTAGGGAAATAGGCACGACCGAAATCACCACCAAAAGTCTATTAAAACAAATTACTGTGAGTAACCTGAACTAGTAATCGAACTCAAACATATCAGTTAAAAAGCAAAATTATCATGGTACTGTTATGCCAGAATTATTATTAGTATAATCTACGTCTAATATTACCTAATTCTGAAACTCGTATTATAGTATTTGACTGCGAAAATGTATAGATAAAAGATTAGCATTCCAATCGGTAGTGGGCCTCTTGACTACTTGACTAGTTACAATTAGTAATTTCCAATTATAAAACGATCGGGATCTATTCCAATAGCACAATAAACAAACGCAAGCGAGCGTCATTCGACTATTTTCAAGCGGTTCTCAAATCACAATAGTTTATATTTTTAACCGACGAAAAAAAACGAAGGAGGTTCTCAATTCGACACGTATATATATATGTTTTATGTATGACCACGCATAACTTTTTACAGAGTTGTCCGATTTTGATAATTCTTTTTTTATTAGAAAGGGCACACATTTAAGATGGTCCCATTGTCATCATCTTAGGATCTAATGATGATATCCTGGGAAAATTAAGGCTTTTAGCTTTTTTTAATTTTTTTTAATTAGCTTTCTTTTTGGCTACTAGTGCCGATAAATCATTTTAGTTAAGTGGCGATAAATCACTAAAAAGTAAGAAATAAATTTTTTTTATGGCTGGCACCGACTAGTACTTAAGCATATCTAGGATATGCTTCAGTAAAGCAACTAAATGTCACAGTTATTTTTTACGTTTAGTGTGTTTTGAGTCGGTTTTATTTTTTGTAATTTTTTTTGTAATACCTACTAACTTTTACTCTTGAGAGATATCTTGCAATTTACTTGAACGAATAGGCTTTTGAAAGGCGACGTTTGGTAAAGTAAGTAAGTTATAGGCATAATAAGCGCCCCTTTTATGATTCAGTAGGTTTGGAGTGATGGTCGTGATATCGCAGAGATAAAAAAGGCAAAGTTTTCTATAGAATTGCTATTTTCGGAGCGGTTACAGATCCATAATCTTAACTGTACTATTGTATGTTTAAGATTATGCGTCTGAGTAACTTTATCTGTATTTCAAAGATAAGAAATTTTTAGCCTAAAGATTAACTACTAATTACCTACCATTCATTATATTTATCTTCCTATACGTTTATTGCTGTTCGTGGGGGTCCAAAAAAGGAGAGATGTACGAAAAATGTGTAAAGGAACCTCGTCGAGTCTTTTTAAAACTAGGTGTCTACACTATCATCGTTTAATTTTTAACAATAAAAAAAATAAAGCATAAACTATATCTCGACTATTTAAAACAGGGGGACAAGATAGGAAATTGATTCAGATAAAAATCCCGAAATGCATTTGGTTCATAAAAAAATTTTTAATAAAAAATATTATCGACTCGAAACGCACTAAAAAGTAAAAAATAACTATGTCATTTAGTTAGTTTAATTTACTTAAGCATATCTAGGGGTCGGTGCCAGCCAAGATTTGTACTTTGAGGATATTACCTAGAGCCCACAAACTGCTTTACTGTTAAATAAATGTTCCTTAAACTTGCTGGCACCAACTTAGCATATCTATGAAGTCGGTGCCAGCCATTTTTTTTCGTCGGTTAAAAAACGGTTAAAGTAGAGCCGTGGTCACACTATATACCTAAATACGCGTTAAACCAGCTACGTTCCGTAATCAGCGGCTTTTCAAAATAAGCCGTGCGTTTAATTTGACCAGCCTTTACGAGTTCAATTTTCTCTCTCTTAACATTATTTTCTCCAACTATTTAGGCGAGTTGAGTCCCAGTTGTGCGATTAAGTTGACTTATGATGGCCGTAATAACACGTCGGGGAAACGTAAACTATGCTTCAGAGAATGCCAATAAGGACTAAAGTTTATCTATTTACAACTGAGACATGCTAGAAGGTGGCATTTTGATATAGCAATATTATTAAAGGAATGTACTTTTTAATTTATGTAAAATAGTCGAAGTTACTTAAAGGGTTAAAGTGAAGTGATAATACGAGGTAGATTTAGACGCATACCTTTAGACGAGGGCGTTAAATATAAATCAAGTTTTAGTGTGATTTTAGCCCCATATCTCTCTAGACTCTACTTTTCTCTACGATTGCGAGAAAATAAAATAATTCAGCAACTTTAATTTCTTAGAGAAAATCGAAAGATACGCACCAACTAGGTACTTTTTTAAACTTTTAGATTAAAATAAATTCACGGAATGTAGACAAGAACGCTGCTGTTAGTCCCATTTCCTTATCAGTTGAAAATATAGCCTTTATTCAGATCAGTACAACTTTGAACTAAATACATATAATATTGACAAAAAATTGCTTAGTCTAGTCCAGTATTTGATTTTTGCTAGTTTTTTGCAGATCTGTTTGCCGATCGGCAAAGGCGTCCAACCTCTCCCATTCGATTCTTTCCTTGGCTACTCTACTCCATGTCGTGCCAGCCACTTGCCTTATGTCGTCATCCCATCTTTTATCTGGTCTACCTCTTTTTCTCTTATTTAAGTGTGATGATTCTATTTAGCAACGACACTCTTTTCGTTTTACAGAAGACATAATATTAGTATGATTATTCTATTTACGAACAAGAGCCCTTTTCGTTTTACAGTGATACGCGTAACAGACAAAAATTAAAGACTAGAGCTTTAGCCCCGCTGTAGAACGATAATAATGACAGAGTTTTCGAGAAAGAACAGCGAAAATATATCTGTAATAAATGGTAATTTGGGGAATTATGGTCAGTTACTCCAACCCATCACACCACAACATCTGATAGTGATCGTTAATAAATTAAACATTATCACCCTAAGCCCGACAACCCGCATTGGAGCAGCGTGGTGGGTGTACGCTCCATATCCCCTCTCCTACTGGGAGGGAGGCCTGGCCCTGTAGTGGGCCGTTAACAGGCTGATAATGTTGATGATGATGACTCCAACCCGCCCTAAAACTGTACCTATAATGCCTGATGATGTCGTTGTATGCATTCTAAAAAATCAGTCAGCTGCAATTTCGATGGTGATTTCAGGAGTTTCTCTCGAACACGTAACAAAAATATGTTCAGTAATTTTCGATTGATTGAACTACTTACTTACCAAAAAGTCGGAGTTGGTCCAATATTTGACGACCTCCGTGGCGCAGTGGTATGCGCGGTTGATTTATAAGATGGAGGTCCTGGGTTCGATTCCCGGCGGGGCAGATTGGGATTTTTCTTGATTTGTCTTGGTCTGGCTGGCTTTCGCCGTGGCTAGTTACCACCCTACCGACAAAGACGTATCGCCAAGCAATTCAGCGTTCCGGTACGATGTCGTGTAGAAACCGAAACGGGTGTGGATTTTCGTCCCACTCCTAACAAGTTAGCCCGCTTCCATCTTAGACTGCATTATCATAAAGTCAGCATCAGTCGATAAAAAAAATATATATCCTGAGGGAAAAATATACAGTCAGGTAAAATATAGTGGTAAAATGCATGTCTACGGGTTACGTTGGGACGTAAAAAGTTAAAAAAACAATTACTTTTGAACACCATCATCGAATACTCATCAGTAACTAGGTCAGTCCCCGATGTAAAAAAATGTTAAAATGAACGTCTACAATTTTTAATTTAGGAGCAATTGCTAAATTAAAATTATTACTTTATAGACCAGTGCAGATAGCTTTTAGTTGTAATTTTATTTGTAAAAGATAAAAATAAAAAACAAAAAGAAGTTTTTTGAATTTTTCACATACATTTTGAGGTTATGTGAAAAAAGTGTAAATACATAAATTATTATTATGTACCATATTAATTACCTACAACTTTGCTATATAACTCTTTTCCATAGGACTTTTAGTTTTGCCATAAATCGAGAAAAAACAATTTCTACCTCTACCCCTTTCCGACCTTAGATCGCCCGTACCCGTGAAATATATTTTTCCTTTCTTTTTATAATATTCTCCTCCTTTTCCGATGGGTTTCATCCTACTGCGAATTTTTTACTTTTTATTATTTTTAAATCTATTTGCACTGGTCTATTTATGTGTAGATATTATATTAAAGATCCCGAACCGTTATTAGTAACATCATAAATGGATAATGAAGTTAAAGCCCGTTTCCGGAAAATTGACAATATCGACCAGGCACAAGTGAGTGGCTCACTCATGTCAATTATTGATTCGATATAAATTGTTGAATATCAAATTAACTTGATAATTGAAGGCTCAATAGCTCCGCGGGTCATCGTCATCATTATCATTATAACCCTATTTATGCGAGTAAAGGGCCGGAATCACA
Organism: Mycalesis mineus; assembly: GCA_034621355.1. NCBI lineage: Eukaryota > Metazoa > Arthropoda > Insecta > Lepidoptera > Nymphalidae > Mycalesis > Mycalesis mineus. The sequence goes on along the minus strand of CM067883.1, from coordinate 9,977,528 downwards.
CCCGGGTGGGGATAAAAATCCAGCGGACGGGGACGAACACATTTGCTGGCTTTTTTTATTCGTTACAAGTTACGACAGTAAGTGATGATGCAATCTTAAGGTGGGTACTGACCGACGTTACGAGGTGTAATATAACATTCGCATCGAGCGTGTTACGCATCGAGCATGTCGCTGTGTCGTAAAAGTCGACGTAACATGCTAGTCAAAACTCTGTGCTCCGCTTTCGCCGCCAGTGTTCACAGCGAGGATGTGTTGATACCTTTCATTCTACTTATCTTAAAATACTTATATAAAATCTTTTACAGAAATTTTTCTTTGTCCCACTCTATGTTTCAAGAAATAAATGAAATAATTACGAGATGAACGACGTGTGATCGTATTTACTGAACCGCGTAACAGTCAAAGGATTCGCCGAAAAACCGACAGACGGGTGGAGCACTCAAAGCGAGCAGCTCGTTGCTCGCTGGTTTCTCCGTAACACGACGTACTGTACACGAATGCTCACTGTGTAATATATTACATTGCACCTCGTAACGTTGGTCAGTACCCACCTTCAGATGGAAGCAGGCTAACTAGTATGTAGTATGAAATCTATTATAATGAAATCCATATCCCTTTCGATTTTTACCAATACCGGAATATTAATTTGCTTGATCACCAAACAGACATCAATCAATTTCTAAAATTTAAATAGGTCCAGCCGTGAAGCGAACCCAAGATCTCAGCCTTATAAATCCACTGCGCGTACTACTGCGCCTCGGAGACCGTCTAAAATACATGTAGTGGTCGTACCCACTCATGACACACTCTGTAGGGTGGGGAATGGGAATATTGATCAGAGGTCACACTTTATTTCTTAAAAAAATATTAAGCATTATTTATTAAAACCGTCTTGATTCTTAGACAACAGTTTGTAAACGTAGTTTGATAAATAATTTTCTTGTTAAGATTCAAAGCGATTATATAAAGGTAAGTATTTCAAAATGTTCAAAGGAGGGACGTACCTTTAAGTACAATGATTAAAGACATTCTATTGGAAATCCGTGTCAGCCTAATATCAACAAAATTCTCTTTAGTGAATTTTAATTTTAAAATTCCTTTGTAGTTTAGCTTCTTGCCAAGCTTTCTGTTGGAGTGTATCAGATTTTACTTATCATAAGAGAATTGGCAAGATATCAATTTCTGCTCGAACCAAACACCGTTACTAGTTGGCGTTTGCGAGACCTAACTTAGCACGTTTCACAATTTAATATCTGGGCGAAAGAGCTACGCTCGTTATTTGTTTTAAAATGTCCTTTTAAATTCTTGCAGCACCATCACGTAGAATATTTAGGTATCTGTACATAAAGATATAATGAGTGTCTGTATTAGTATACCTTTTCGACATCATCATCATCATCATTACCAGCCTGTAGACGTCCACTGTTGGACATAGGGCTTTTTTAGGGACTTCCAAACACAACGATCCCGAGGCGCCTGTTGCCAGCGGCTCCCTGCGACACGTTTGATGTCGTCAGTCCACCTGGTTGGGGGTCGACCAACGCTGCGCTTTCCGGTCGCTAATCTACCACCTTGTGCCCCCAACGTTCATCAGCTGTTCGAACTACGTGCCCTGCCCATTGCCACTTCAGTTCTGCGACTCGCTAAGCTATGTCGGTTACTTTGGTTCTTCTGCGGATCTCCTCATTTCTGATTCGATCACGCAGAGATACAATGCTCTTTCCATCGCCCGCTGAGTGGCTCTGAGCCTTGAATATAATTTATAAATAATAAAATTTAATTATTTGCTAAACATTAGTAATAACATACTATTAATACATTCACGATCCAAAAATGTTTTGCCAATAGGTCAATAGATATCTAATTATTATTAAATCAAGCTAGGATAGTCAGTTCTTAAACTTAATAAAATTATAACCTTTTTGTGTGTTTACAATTATTGTATCGGATGTCATTTTGAAAATACATTGATTTTTACCGACACGTTTTTTACCAAAATATACTCAAAAAATAGATTTTAACTTTAAATAAAAAATTGCTCCTGAATGAGATGAAAATATACATTAACATAAAAGAATTGCTCTTTTTATTAACTATCTATCCATTGAATAATAGCGCCAATCCCGTTAATAAATAATGTTTAAGAGCAATAAATATATTTGATATCGCTGTCTGGCGAACCGTTTCAAGACAACCAGATGAATGGAGACCTGCCCAAAGCTCGAATATAAGCTTCTAATTCCATCTATTATGTCATGGCACAGAAATCCTAATTGAGTTCTCAAGGTTAATCCTACCATTCGTTAATTGTAATGTTTATAATCATTTTATTTCAAAAACAATATTTTGTAAAGTTGATTTAATATTGTCATATCATGAGTTATTATCAGCCTCTTTCACGGTCAACTACAGTACCTATACGGCCTCTATTCGTATACGAAAGTGAATATAGTTTTCACCACGCTGCCCACATGCGGATCGTCAGGTTCAGTTTACTCTTGTAACGACCGCTATCACATGTTAGTGATAACGCTTTCCGAAGCACAAGTATCCCCACCAGCATTGAAACTCCAGGCCGATAATATTTTTGGGTGCATCCCAGTAGTACCCCATACCGTAGTTCTATAGAACTGTTGGGATATTTTCCGTGCTGTCAAATTATATCTCAATAGTTCTATATAGTACTGTAGTATAGTTTTTGCTCTTAACTTTACGTATACCATATAAGTTATAAAATTTATATTATTTTGATTGATATTTCATTTTGTTTTTAACAAAAACATGTCCCTTGCGACAGAAGCTAAGTTGTTAAAATTAAGTACTAGACTTTTGGAAGTATCTTTCGCGCAAACTATTCAGTTTAGAAAAAAATTAGATTAAAAACATCAGTACCATTTTAAAGACGTTTTGTGCAATTTAAGCAAAGCTGTATTCGATATAGTATGTTTATAGATACTCTCAAATTTAAGTGGACATTTATTATTGCAATCAAAAGAGATTCCATATCATACTTATAAAAACTATAGATATATTATATATAGCGTACAAACAAGATGTTGGTATCGACATTTCTTTAATTTTGTCCCATTAGTTCTATATAGAACTAATGGGACAAAATTAACACTAAGCACTAATATGGTGTATCAACAGTTCTATAGAACAAAAATTAGGGGGTACTACTGGGATGCACCCATATTTTTTACTTATACAAGACATACTCACACATCATACAAAAGAAAGAAAATTTTAATATTTTATAGGCCAACCAAATTAGAACTCAGTTTTTAGGGATCTACATATACACACATAGACCATACCTACAACCATACCATAGCTATTACATAGATTAACCATTAGATGAAGGAGGCAATGATAGATGAGGTAAATATTAAATATATACATAAACGCCTTTAAAAGATACATGAGAGTCTCATATTTCATCTACACAATACTTGTGTAAAAACGTAGCACAATATGGGACGATTATTATTAATGGATCTTTAAAAAGAGCAGCTGTTGATGTTCTTAGCCGCGATATTCTCGGTAAAATCTGTTTTGCAAACTAAAGCGTTGGTAGTTACTATTTGAAAATGAAATTTTCAGTGCTTCCTTTATTCAAGTGTGTACTTTTGAATAAAGTATGATTTTGTTATTTCATGAAGTAATTAGGAAATCTAAGTATATTTCTATACTTTTATAGCCCATAAGTATATTTCTGTATCAGCTCTTATTGCATGAAGCTTCAACCAACACTTCAAGGATCAAGGGACGGATAAAGAAGTCCTTATAACGGTACGTATGAATTGTAAGAAAGCTGTACACCAGAACAATCAAAAGTAATTCTTTGTATAATATTTTTATTAATGTTTTTATATATTTTCCTTTTCCATACTATATAAAATGTAAACAAAAAAAAATAAAAAAAGTCAATGGTGATAGTGAAACAGAGGACAAAGTAGAACTTTTTTAATTACAAAACTGCGTCCCATAGATGTTCCGTGCCGTTACAGTGTACACCGAAGGGCTGGTATTGTTCAGTGATTGTGCAGACTGGCTTCGACGCGGTCGTGGCGTGTTTTCCCGTCTCCGGATTTTCATGGTGTGAATTTTCCGAAATCAAAACATTTTTAAAGAAGTGAAAAAGTTCTTTTAAAGTGTTAGTGATACTAATTATTGCTGACTATTAATAATTCAACTATTCATTTAAGTTTGGTTAAAAAAGTTTTCAAAGTTCATTTGTTAAGGTAAGCTATCAGGAAATGATTTGTTTCGTTTGCAATATTTTATTTTATAGAGTTTTCCAATAAGTAAAAGGATATTTAGGCACTTGGTTAGGTACACATTTATTTTATCGTTAAAGTTTTAAATATAAGTCACAACAGAAAAAAAAAATAATATGTTTCTTTAGTGCCACGAAAAAGTTGAATATAAGAATCAAGGTAAGTTTATGGTCGTCATTTCTGTTAAATATGTTCTGTGAATTTAAAATTTATCCAATATATATAATTTGTAATAATTTACTATACTTAGCACTTCATTTATCTATACCTACGTACAATAATATGAAAATGGCAGCTGTTTGATAAACTTTATTTTATTTCAATCGAATCGGGTAGTAATCTATACTTACTAAAAAATGTAGGCTTAAAAAAAATGTCTTAATGTATAAGATTTGATGATGGGCTGGACAAACAGAATTTTGAGAAAAGCCTTCTAGAAAACCACAATTAAAAGTTTTTTTCACATCAATATTATATATACAAATGTTAGGCTTTTCCGTTTTACCTCATCGATATATTTTATTAGGCTGGTCAGCCTCGAGGCAAATAGTAAGACTAATAATAAGCCCTGCTGCAGCGAAGCGAAACCAATGTCTAATCTGTGTAGTAGGTAAGTACATTCTTAACCAGGGCGGAAACAAAGTTATTTACTAGCAAGTAATTTAAAGACGAGGAGAAGTTAACAGTTCGTTAATTTGTCTAGAAGTGGCCATTAATTACTACTTTCGCCGAGCTTCAAATAGAACTTTTCTTCTAGTTCTTTGTTGTGAGGAAAACAAAATTTTAAAACACTTGTTAAATTTATTTAAATTTTTTTTCAATGGGTGAAAAATTGATAGCAGCTTCCGGAAAATGGCTAGAATAGTAATTATTTTAAGAATGTTTTTGGCTAAAAATTTAATAATGTTCTTATCATAATTATTGGTTGTTAACTATGATAAGAATAATTTCTAAGTAGATATCAAAAATGTTCTAGGTATTTTCTCACTCTCCGTGAGGTCATTTTCAAGCCTTAAACAAAGAGAGCGGAGAGTGTCGAAACTTTGCCAAATTAAAAATGAAGAAATGTTACCTCTATGAGTGTTTTGATATTTGACTAAATAAATCCCAATACATTTTCGTTTCGAATGGTCAAAATACCTAGAAGGTTTTTGATACTTTGAAATTAGTATCGCGGAACGCTTAGGTAACTCTTCATATAAATGCTATAATTTATGGCCATTGTATTGCATTTTTTGTTATAGTTTGAATGTATTTCTGGGTCGGGACGATGAAAATTATGAAATTATTGAATGTCAATAATTATTATAAGTTATATGTTAGTTACATTAAAATGCAGAAATAGACAAAGCAAGACTGCCTTTTACAAAATGTCGAAAGTATTATGCGACCCCAAAATCTCATTTGGTACAAGATATCGTGTGCTTAAGTGTTATGTTTGGTCCACTCTTTTATATGGCTGTGAAACATGGGTCCTAAAGAAGGAGTGCTGTCGTCGGCTCCAAGCATTTGAGATGCGGAGCTTCGTCTCAAATGCGAAAGTTCTCGAACAAGTCAAGTGTAAACTTCAGCTGATGACAGCAATAATGAAAAGAAAAGTTGCGTTTTCTGACATCTACAAAGAGGATCCTTCTGGATGAATTTCCAAGGTTAATTCTAGAAGGCAAGATACCCGGAAAACGCGTACCTGGTAGACAGCGAAGAAAATGGATTGATGATGTAAAAGAGTGCATCAAGCTTAGCTACACGAAGCTTAAAGCTGTTTCGCAGGACCGGAAGAATTTTCTCCATCTGACTGCCCAACTTCATTTTGAAGAAGGCACCTGAAGAAGAGATAAAATACTTTAGTACATTTTTTTAACATTATAGTAAATGAAAATAATTTTAAGTATAAATAGAAATACTTGCCTATTATTACCAAAACTGTGGATCGTACTAAGATAATAGAATCTCTGATAAATTATTACGATATTCTTGCTTCTATAAATATAATAATATCTAACTCAATTTACCACATTCAATCTAATAGAACTAAGTATTACCGAACTACTATCGAGATCTCTTTCACAAGAATAATGTATCAAGTAGGTGAGTTTCAGCGAGTACATAGTTAGGATCAACACTAAGAAGTTTTGTATGGGAGAAAGGACTATATGATTTATAGCTCATAAATCACGCTTCATCATTATTAATATCATCACAACATCCGTTGGAATATCTTTGCTGACAACGTCTGTGCGCCGTATGTAACCAACAGCTCTCTGCAAAAGATTTTTCTTTGTGTTTGATGTTGAAAGTTTACCAAATGGGGAGTAACCAACACTGCGCTTTTGGTATCATTTTAATATGTAACTGAATTACTATGTGCTACGACCATTTCCATTTCAGTTTTGCGGCTTGGTGACCATTGTTTGTGACTTTGGTGGTTTTACTGTAGGTATTACTTCTTCTTTGCCGTTTCACTTTTTCGTTCAGAATTTGATTTAATTCAGGATTTTAATAATAATTGGCGCGCGACGATGGCAAGAGACCAGACGGCATGTCATTCATGCCATGGAAGATGGGAAGGGCCTTTGGTGTGGGACGCAACTTGCGTGGACACCCTTGCGCCTTCACATCTTCCTAGCACGATGGGCTGTGCGGGCGCTGCTGCTGCATCAGCGGAGACTCTCAAACGGCGCAAGTACAGTAACCTCGTCGGTGATTATGTATTTGAGCCGTTTGGAGTTGAAACGCTGGGACCGTGGGGTCCGAGTACTCGCTTTTTTTATAGAGAAATCTCAAAGCGTTTAATCGACGCCTCCCGTGACCAGAAGGCTGGTCTCTTTTTAGGACAGAGGATCAGCATTGCCATTCAACGTGGCAATGCTGCCAGCCTTCTGGGCACTTTACCGCTAGACACCGATTCGGAGGAATATTATGACGCCTAAGTTTTTTACTGTTTTTTTTATTTTTATTGTTTAATATATTATATATAGTTTAGGATATTGTAGTGTTTAAGCTTTTACTTTTTTATTTATTTAATTGTAAATATTTAATTCAATGTACATATTTAACTGTAACTAAATTATCAACGTCCATTCAGGGTTTGTAGTAGAATAGAACTTTATAGTTCATTTAAATACAAATTCGTTTATTTCAAGTAAGCTTAGATTACAAACACTTTTAAAATGTCAAGTTTGACTACCTCAACTTTGGTTTTTGTGACTCTACCACCGGTTTCACTGCAGCTCTGACTTGGTTCGCCCATAAACGTTAACAGAGAAGTTGAGGATGCGAGCTTTAATCGTTGAAGATCTCCATAATTTTATCTATCAGTTCTGTTTCAATCCATTAATGGTAGACCAAGCATAGCTCCGCTGAGGGGCTCCGAGCCCATATTCTTAGGAATTTATGGTATCTATGAAAGGTAAAGTAGCCAGTAGTTGTGAGCCAACAAAAATTGGTAGTAACTTTTAGTTGGCTTACAACTAGCTACTTTTTTACGATGAAAAACCTCTAGCGTATCTTTTTTCCATCTGAAAGGTTGAGGTCTATTAAAGTTTATGACTTATAGCGAAATATCGTTGATATCGACGACTTCAACAGGAAAGTACTCACTCTGGTGATATTGACGGGAAATTTTGACAGCAAGAAAATCCTTTTTTTTAACCGACGAAAAAAAACGGAGGAGTTCTCAATTCGACATGTATATATTTTTTTGATTATGTATGACCACGCATAACTTTTTACAGAGTTGTCCGATTTTGATAATACTTTTTTTATTAGAAAGGGCATACAATCCAAGATATCCTGGGGAAATTGAAGGAACTCTTCAAATTTTGGAGGCACGCTTACAGCGATTTCGGTTTTTGTCTCGGTATCGGTAGCTTTTGGCTACTACTGTCGTATAATATACTATGACAGTATAGTACGAGTAGATATGTGGCGATAAATCACTAAAAAGTAAGAAATAAAATTTTTTAACAAAAAATAGAACCGACTCAAAACGCACTAAAAAGTAAAAAATAACTGTGTCATTTAGTTACTTTAATTTATTTAAGCATATCTAGGATTTGCCAGCCAAAGTTTCTACTTTAAGGACGTTACCTGGAACCCACAAACTGCTTTACTACGTAAAATAAATGTTCCTTAAACTTGGCTGGCACCGACTTCATAGATATGCTGAAGTAAATTAAAGCAACTAAATGACACAGTTATTTTTTGCTTTTTAGTGCGTTTTGAGTCGGTTCTATTTTTTAATCTGATGATAAGAACGGGTAAACTGGGTAATAAATAAATACAAAAGAATTAATATCACATCTAAAGTTAAGAAATTTTCATACATATAATTAAAATAACTGCAAATTAATCTCACAGTTAGGTACGGTATCATTTTTAATTAAATAGAATATGTTTATTTGCATATGAATAGCTAAACTAATAAGCTGTTCAATCCAACAATATGGGCGATAGGTAATGAATTTTAAAATTTCTTTAAAAGTGCTCGAGCCGCCCATGTCCACGGCCTTTTAGAAAATTCCATTAATCTAATATATAAAATTTCCCTGTCACAATGTTAGTTACCGTACTCCTCCGAAACGGCTTTACCGATTTTACCAATTTTTTTTATCCGTATTCAGCAGGTCTGAGAACTACTATCTGATTTTCATCTAATTTTTTTAAAAATCTTTAATGCAAAACAACGTTTGCCGGGTCAGCTAGTATTTTTATAATATCACCAGCTATAACACACAACCAACTTCCTCACATTGGCCTGAGAACACTCAAAATTTCTTGAAAGAAAGAAAAGCTCAACATTTTACAGCCAACTCGGAACCCAACAAACCCGTGATCCGTTAAAGTACTAGATCGACAAAGCAGTTATATAATCTGACACTATAGTTAAACCACCGAAACGAAAGAAAACAAATGAATCATTCTTGAAAAACCGTCAACATTTTTGCTTACGAGAGACAAGGACAGAGATAATACTCGTCGGATTAACCCTATCGTTCCTTTGTTTACGTTTATTCAATAGATGCTTAGGTCGCACTTTACGAGTAGGTAACTTACAATAGCCAGCAAAATTATTCTACTGCAACAAGTAGGTAACTACCATGATTTCTAATTTCTCTCTCGTATGACCAACGTAAGTTACCGCACACCGCAGTAAGCAACTGGAAACTAAATTCAGCGCAAGACACAAGCAACATAAAATAGATTATATTCTGAGCATTCGTTAGTATGGTAATTGGGAGTATAGTTGAAATTTACACCATACAAACTTCCGTATAATTGCTTTTGTTGTGTTGTATTGTTATAGTTAACAGTTGAAATTGTAACAAATGCTTTAGTTGAAACTGTTGGTGATCCTCACCAACAGTTTCAACTAAACAAAATAATACAATTAAGAGGCAAGAATGCAAAATACACCGTAAAAGAAAAAAGACAATGATTTCATTTAGCTACCTGCTCGTACCTATCATAAAACTGCTGTAATAGCAACAGTAGTAATTTAGTTTATAACTAGGTAGCTAACATAATTGGTATAGTAGGTAAATATTCTTTTTTGTGAAGGCGCTTTAGCTTTGGTTTTAAGTTAGGTCAGGGTTGCGGTCATCGAAACCATGACAGACAATGAAAGGTCCTGGGAAGCGGTAATGAGCTTCCGCGAAAGGTCATTACCGCAAAGGCTTGAGAGAGGTTGACGTGGACTCTTATCCTATTCGCCGCAGGAGAGTCAGACGTAGGCAGCATACTCACGACTGCCAATAACCTCCTTGACGAGAACCTCTGGGCGATAAGTATGATGAATGTATCGCCCAACAGAGATAGGCCGTCAAGTTGGTAGACGCTGTCTGTTCCCGCGTCGATTTTATTTAGTTAGGTTTCCATAAGCCCTAGATGATAGTTTGCTTTTGAGGGTGTCACTGACTGGTTTACGGTAGTAGTACTAACGTTCCCGTAATGCAGTCCCAGGAGACAAGTTCCACATAATTTTCTTGCCTTCCCGTGACGAGAAATTATCCATAAGGATTTCCCGACGTTAAAAAACCATAGGGTTGCGGTGAGTACTAACTGACACGCGCTTTTCTATATTAATGGTAAGGAATACCGACAAGCGTTTTTGAGGTTGTCAAGCGACGGGTTTTTTGGTAAACATTTTTCGAAGTCATACGCCTCCCGTGGTGGTTATATAATTAAAGCGTTTGGCCACAGCCAATAGTAGAGGGGAAAGGTGACCTATGCTCATATATTGAAATAGGCTTATAAGGACGCCAACTGGAATGAAACCGTAAACATATTAGTACTGTACCTTTACTGATTATTGGGCAAGTTACGATAGTTCTCCTAAGTTAGGCAAGTTACGATAATTCTCCTAAGTTAACTATGGTTAGCGTTACCAGCTTTAGTGAGGTACCTCTAACGCCTTCATCATCAAAATTTATAGAGCAATTCAACTCGACATTCGGCGCTAGAGTAAAAATTTAATGACGGCTATTTGCCCCTAACTTGTTCATAGCAACGAGTGCCTATACTTCGAGTATAAAAGAATTCCCTTACGGTTTTAAAAATTCTATATAGAGGACAAAGCTGTAAACTGTTTTTTATGCTTTATTTATTGAATCTGGACTTTAGTTCTTATAACTTTGATGGTATTATATCGTAAAATGTATTAAATTGAATACAACATTGCTTACTATTTTATAAAGTTTTATGATAACTTTTATAACATAACAGAATAGAATAGAATTATTATAATATTTGTGCGATGAGCATGGATATTTTCTAATATCTGGGTGTTTATCTATATATTATAAGTATTTATGTATAATATATATATAAAATATTCATCAGTTATCATAGTACCCATAACACAAGCTACTTACGCTTACTTTGGGGAAGTGTGTAATCGTCGTATAATATTTATTTATATTTATATTTATTCGCTTTTACGACTATAGCCAACACCTAACAAAGCACTAAAATTAGCCGAATAATTAATTATAAATGACAACAACTTTAACTAAAAAAAGTAACTAAACCTTATACCTACCGATTATGTATCTAAAAAATTAAATTACAATAAAAAATAAGTCGAGTGAAATAACGATAAATGTTTCATAAGAAATGATCTGCTGCTTATGTTACTTTATTTGCTTCTGTACGCCTAATTAGGTAGATCACAAATTTCATTTACTTTCTTTATTTCCTGTCGTAAAAAATAAACCAATTACCGTAAACAAATAAATTATTCATTTTTTTAATTTTTTTTATCTACTATAAGTTGGCCCTTGACTGCTATCACACCTGATGTTAAGTGATGATGCAGTCTGAGATGGAAGCCTGCTAACTTGTTAGGACTGGGACGAAAATCTACACCCCTTTCGGTTTCTACACGACATCGTACCGGAACGCTAAATCGCTTGGCGATACGTCTTTGCCAGTAGGGTGGTAACTAGACACGGCGAAAGCCTCCCACCAGCCAGACCAAGACTAATTAAGAAAAATCTCAATCTTAATAATTATTATTATATTTTTAAATTGCTGATTCTTCCTATAATCCTAGTTCTTTGTTAATGACACCACATGTTTGTGAGTGTAAAAAATAATTTGGTAAATACATGAAAAAAATATTCAGATGTAAAACAAGAGTTTATCACAGCTGTGGTTGGCAAAACTTCTTTGTCAACCACTCATTATCTCTCATAAATCATTATTAGCCTGTTTCACGGCCTGTTTTCCTAGTCAGAGAGGCGATATGAAGCTTAAACGCATGCTGCTCCAATGCGGGTTGGCGGGCTTAGGTTGATAATGCTTAATTCATTAACGGTCACTATCAGATGTTGATGATAATGACCGGGACCCATTCCCTTATTTGTCTCAGAGAGCACGTTAAGCCGCCACAAAGGGCGACGAACGACCGAACGCGATCAAAACAATAACATTCCCTACTTGCGTCCTTCTGCGGTAGGACACGATATAATGGGCAGTGAGTGTCGTGTCGTGACGCATCGTGTCGCGTTTGTCGTTTACGCAGGACATCGTGAAAGCTACATAGGCTGATCACTAGGCCAACGAGGCATTTATAATGAATCGTTATTAGTAATTAGTTAAATACCCTCAGGAGTAAGCAGTTTCTACATAATAATCTAATTTAGTGGTCAGTGGTGCTCACTCAATCAATCAAATTGAAGTGAGTAATCGGATATGTCGGGTAGGTATTTAATTTGGTGGATTGATTGTATTTGTCTAGACAGTACAAACATTGACTCGAATTGATGTTAAAACTGGGAAATGTTATTATTTCAATGTTTTCAAGAAAAGTAATCAAATAAAAATGTTGAAGAAAATGTAAAAATCATCATCATCATTGTTTGTAGGTATACGACTGGACATAGGCCTCTTGCTAGGACTTCCAAATAACACGGTCTTGACCCAACTGTATCTTGCGTAACGTAGAGTGACTACTGCACATATATTTGACGACCTCCGTGGCGCAGTGGTATGCGCGGTGGATTTATAAGACGGAGGTCCTGGGTTCGATTCCCGGCGGGGCAGATTGAGATTTTTCTTAATTTGTCTTTTTCTGGCTGGTGGAAGGCTTTCGCCGTGGCCAGTTACCACCCTACCGACAAATACGTATCGCCAAGCGATTTAGGTTATTCCGGTACGATGTCGTGTAGAAACCGAAAGGGGTGTGGATCTTCGTCCCACTCCTAACAAGTTAGCCCGCTTGATCTTAGACTGCATCATCACAGTCAAGGGCCAACTTGTAGTCGATAAAAAAAAATATTGCTATTGGGCTTAGTACAGTAGCTACTGCCTAGTGATTACTGCGTATAGAAGAAATGTTACTGCAATGAGCAAATATTGCTCATGGTAGATTGACTACTGGCCATCTCTGAGTATTGACAGAGTCTTTGAAGTGGTTTTAACCTCTTCATTGGAATTAAAGATTTTTTCTTGCAAGCAGTTGTCCAAATATCGGAAAAATGTTTGCCTGGCGACGTTCCAGCCACCGCCGTATTTATCGCCTGTCCGAATTTCAGAGTGTGGTCTAGCGTAACCCTATATAAACTTATCCGAGCTGTTTTTTAGACGATGCACGTCATTCAAGATCTGTGGGGCAAGTGTGAGTTTTTTACCGAGCGACTGCGTAAGAACGTAGTCACTCGAAACGTCAAATTATATAGTAAAAAAAAGCGTTTACTCTCGCTATAACTAGATGGCGCTAAAATTCCATATAAATTTGCGTTACGTATTTACGCAGTCGCTCGGTAACAAACTCACACTCGGCACTCAGATGATATCGCAGTCAAGCGTTAAGTTTCCGTTCAGTATAAACATGTATTTCTGATTTATATCTACTTATTACAAGCAAATTTTGACTGACTTGTCACGAGAAATCTGAAACTGTACACTCGATTGACTTGAACATGGTTGCTTGTTTTGCGATGTAGACGCTCACGAAGAAATCTACGCGGGTAAAACAATGAACAAACAAAGATAAGAATTCGACGGCCTCCGTGGCGCAGTGGAATGCGTGGTTGATTTATAAGCCGGAATTTCGATTCCCGACAGGGCTGATTGAGATTTTCGATCGAATTGATTCGGGTCTCGCTGGAAGGAGGCCTTGGCTAGTTACCATCCTACCGACAAAGACGTACCGCCAAGAATTTTAACATTCCGGTACGATGTTGTGTAGAAACCGTAGGCATATGAATATTATCCTACTCCTAGTAAGTTAGTCCGCTTCCATTTTAGATGACATCACATCACTTACCATCTGATGTGATTGCAGTTATAAGCTAACTTGTAATGATTACAGAAGCACAGTGAAACGCTAACTACGTACTTTTTTCAATGTAACACCAATAATAAACATAAAATTACATATTAAAATTACCGTAAACGAATTTTCAAAAACCTTTTGTTAGACATTCGATGGAACATCACAAGGAAACTACATAAATCTTGTTTATCATTTAAACAGACTGTTCAACAACACACGAATTGACTTAAACTATTTACGTATCTACTAAAATAACATTAATCATTGCTTTACGGTTTTCATAATAACGTAGTTAATCTTATCAAATCTATCAGAGTAACGTGATTTAGTTCTCAACGAACTAAAACGTACATGCCCTCTATTTTCAGTTTGTGGTAGACTGCCGCACAAGACGCAAGAACCGTCAAACAAAATAAATTTCACTTTGATTTATCTAGTGAAAAAGTATTGTTTTGTATTTTTTACCAACGTAACATATGAAAGAGGTTCGATATTTTCTAAATTTAAAAAACTTCGGCTTTGGTTTGTTACCACCTTATCAGCATAATGTATCACCAAGCATTTGTAAGTTCCGCTAATATAAACCAGTACGGTGTTCGGTAGAACTACCTGCGTTTATGGCTAGGTAGCACGCCACTAGTTGGTATCGTCACTTAACCTTAAGCAAGCGCTTTAAAGAGCTTTATTATTATGAATAAAATATTACAAATTTAAATAGTTTGAATGCCATGCGTTATGTTTTAAATATAAACACTATGATAATATTATAACCACAGGTTTACAGACGATAATAATTGACAGGCTAATTGATAATGTAAGATCAACATCGCTACTGAAGACATTCGTATTTGTAATTTCGAAATGTTTTGTTGCGTGCGGCTCTTATATATATAAAACCTGTCTTGAAGTTATTGTGGTAGTCTGCGATAATGAATCTCCTATTTCTGCCAAATCTGTTCAATGTTATTGTTAGCACTAATTGGTATCGGATCTGATAGACCCTGATGGATTCGGATTTCCTAGAATTTCTCCGTGCCTATACATAAAGTCGCCTTACAGTAATTACCAATACCTACATAAAATTGGTATATTTCTGAAATTTGTGTAACACTCTTTTAGCTATCTTTGAAATAATATCATCCCCATGGAAAATGCATTATTTCAGTAGAATAAAAAAAACCTTTTAAGCTGCGCCTCAATCTAGTGCACGTAGGTAATCGTACGAGGTTATTTTTGTCATCCAAAATATAAAATACTATGCATGCAGCACGCTAACCTTATGACGATATGAAATAAGTATCTACACCCAGAAAACATTACTCGCCAATATATCCGAATAGCTCTTTCCAGTTGCATATTACAGAGCTTATGCAAAATATTGCAAAGTAACGTAATATTAACAGAGTGAATACATTCACAGCCAAGGTGCAGTGCCAGTAATTTTTTGTTTATAAATTTCCGGATTTATTAACTGCACTTTCAAGTATTTTTATCTATAAATAGAGTTCTATAAGTTAAAGAGGTATATCTTTTAACCTCTGGTTTAACTATAATAATATTAAAACCTCAATCAGCTCCAAGGCTAAAGGGCCGGTCTTGACATTGAGACACGACTGACACAGTGCTTACGACGGTATGGAGGAGGATAGTTTGATATTAAAAAATATAGCTGTACTTCAGTCCGAGTTTTAATCTATACAAGAAGATATTGTATTATTGCACAATTGTGTGCACAAGCACAAGTGCACTCTCTATAACGTCACTCTCATAGTCCGATGGGATAGAAAACCGATATGTCCAAAAAGAGATCAGCATGTAGCCGACAGTATTACGTTTACAAGTAACACCAGATTGCTACTAAATAACCATAACAAGAAGAATAACCATATCTTTTTGGCCTGAACTGAGATTGTAACTGACTGAAACCTGGAAATGAGGCAATGCCCTGGTCATTTATAATAGAAAGCGGTGACTGTGATAGGCAATCTATTTCCAGCAGCTTACCTATCTATCGCGTAGAAGCGACCGATCGCCGAATGTGCTACGCAATGCGGGTGCGAAAAATAGTTCAATTTTTTTATCAAAATAGACATTACGAGCAGGCCCGTTGGCAAATCCGTGTAGTTTGTAAACTGACTGTCATCATCACGTGATTTAGAATATGTGATCATTTATAAAAATGATAAATTGCGCGTGCGGTTTCGTCTACACGAAATAGTTTTTTATATACAATTAGGTTAATATTCAGTAAATAAAGTGTCAATTGCCTGAAAACTCTGTTGGTAGACAGTGAATAACTGATACATGGGCCAAAGTAAACTTAACCTTTACCGATGATACATTTAACTTGATTTTCTTCCAAATCCAGATTTCAAAGTTATATGCGACACTTTTAGGCCTGTGTGCACCAAGATTTCAGTTATCATAACCAACGGTTAACATAAACTAACTATAAATTTACTGTTCACGACAACTCGTACGTCGGTTAAGGACGTAAGCCGAGCGGTTTTCTTAACCGAGTTTACGTCCTTACCCGGCGTACGGGTTGTCGTTAACAGTAAATGTTACGTTTAGCTTATGTTAACCGTTGGTTATGATAACCGAAATCTTGGTGCACACAGGCCTTAGTGCGACTCCACGTCTATGACTAAAAAGTTGTTACACAAGCACTATGCGTTACACATGTGTTAAGGTGCCAAAAAAGAATTTCCACAAACACCTAAATAATATGTGAAATTGTTCAGTCGTTCATAAAATGATTTGAGTAACAAACATCCACACATCTCGTTGAGTTATGACAACCATTCCTCTCCGACTTATCCAAACATCTACACGTCAAAACTTTTAGCTATCATCAGCGAACTTTCGAATATCAGAGAAATAAATAATATTCAAAATATTGTTGTAAGGTATACTTATACTTAGACTTATACTAGTATAAGTCGTAGTGGTTTACTTTTTAACTGACGAAAAAAAACGGAGAAGGTTCATAATTCAAAAATCGGACAACTTTGTAAAAAGTTGTCCGATTTTTGAATTTTGATAATTCTTTTTTTAATAGAAAGGGCACACTTCCAATATCTTGTAAGGTAGGATCTGATGATGATTTCTTGGGAAAATTTAAGGAAGTTTTGAGTCGGTTCTATTTTTTGTTAAAAAATTATATCAATTTGTATTATGATAGTAGAATGAGACCCTGTGGTGAAAACTAAATGTTTGTCAGCCCTCGCTTCTACCATGGATACTCGTAAGTACGGTTCTCAAAATTGCCATCATGATGGCTTTAAGAGGCAATTTTTAAATATCACTTCCTTAATCATCTAAGAACACTTAAAACTTAGATTATTGAGAGTCTGGACCTTAACTTATTGATATATTCATTGCTTAAACATGAGCAATAATCTCCCCGTCGCTAGACACTTAGCATTTTGTCTGTTCATGGTCCAAAGACAGCTGACTTCCATTTCTACAGCAGCCCGGAGTTTAGATGTGTTAGACCCATATACCTCAAAGATAACATTAAGCCGTCGGTTATTATTAATAGTATTATGGTATGGTATATATTGAGGTATATGGTATTGGTGATCGTAACAACTCAAATGTTATTTATCACCCCTAATCCCGTTAACCCTCATTAGAGCAGCGTGATGATTTTAAGTTCGAAGTCTCCTCAGGGGACTGTAAAGGGGAAACCTAAACATGATCAGCCTTTAAAAAGATGATGATTATGATATTTATAGTATTACACGAAAATGGTCTTACTTGAATATTCATATTCCAAAAGTTCCTAAATGAAAGAGATAATTTGATTTACTAAAGAATATTATTATAATTAATGTTAATGTGAGATTTGAATATAGATACGAAGCAACTTCGCGGGAGTTCATGGAAAATTAATACTTTATTTTGCTAATTTCCACACAAACATAAAAAATAAAAAAAATCAAATTAAACCATCTCAAATGAGAGATCGTTTTTTCAATTGCTTTCGGTTGCATTTCAGCCTCGACATCCGGGTAAAAAACCAAAATTTAATCCGGTCCCAGGATATCTGGGAAAAAAACCCTTGAGACTTTAAAAAATACGATGTTTATTCATTTCATTAGTACGTTATAAGATGTTTCAAATGAATTTTGCTATAAACTTTGTGTAGGTAATTGCCTTTTTTACCCGACTGCGTCAGAAGGAGGGTTATGTTTTTCGAGCGTATGTATGTATGTACGTATGTCCATTTCTTCGGCACGCGCTACAGCCTAAACGACTGAACGGATTTTGACAGGTGAGGTGTCGTTGAATTCGTTAAAATTGTGGTAGTGACATAGGCTATATAAATTTTCAAAATGGTGGCTGTAAATGGGGGCAAAAGGGGAGATGTGTGTATTTCTTTCAATATGGGTATCTTCGCAATATGGGTATCAAATGAAAGGTCGTAAAAAGACCATTTCAAAAATATAAATATCATATCATGTTTATGTTGCCGTTTTAACAAAAAATGGCAAAAAGTATACCGTATCATTTCTATACCATAAACTAAAACAAAAAAGTCTCAAATTAAATTATTATTATAAAAACAAAAAACCCGACTGCATATTATAATAATAATTTTATTAAATTAGTTTTGAACTCTTACTTCATTACATTGGTTCTCACACCTGAAATTTTTCGTTAATCTTACTGACCAACTTTAATTAAATAAAATAAGCGCTCACTATATAAAATGAAAAACTACATAGAAAAAAAAGTTAGAGAATCTTTTGTGTAATTGTATTTTGTATGTAATGTAATTTATGTATAAAACTAAAATCAAATATTAAATTCCATAAAATACGCCTTCTACCGTTATTCAGAGCAATTGAGCTTGATTGGGTTCTTGTCCTCAACATTTGAAGCAAAATTTATAGTTATTAAAAATGAATCCGACCCTTTGATTACAGTAAATTATTTCGTCGATTGTTACTTATTATGAGCCGTATGCTAACTCAAAGTAACTTACTAGCACCGGTTTAATTTGCTGTTTCGGATTATTTTTAGAAAATGTAAGGCACCGGACTCTTTTGACATTTAAGGGTTTTCTATAGAAAATAATAATTATGGGTGTTATCTTCATTTTCAGACCCCACGCTGCTACAATAGGAGTAAAAAGCCTTAAAGTGATAGTGTGTTACTATTATAACAATGACTATCAGAGAAGACGTGTCTTTATCACCGCGTCACGATGTCGTTAACGGAAAACGGCGCTGTGATATGGTGATAGAGACACGCCCTATGGAAGTAGGTAATACCACCAACTTTCCGACCGATTACTTTTACTGAGAATTGGTTTGAAGAATCAACCCTGGTCTTCGTGATCCGTAGTCGTAAATTGTGGATTTAAACACCGAGGCAGTTTACACTAATGTTTTTAATGCTACTATATAATATATCGCTTTATTTGATGACTATACGTCATCAAATAAAGCGAGTAATTTCCATAATAAATAAGTGTGTAGGTTAAATGGTTCAAGTCACGTGATTTGCTAGGATTTGCCCGACTAACTGGTAGCAACGTTTGTTAATGCTACGCGGCGTACACCAAATAACAAACAACAACCTACCTCGGTGTTAGAATCTAGTCGGGCATGTTCCGACAAATTCACGTGACTTTCCATTCCATCCGTTAATCTATTTCTATTATTAAATGATGTAAATTCTAATCTTTTACTGTCAAGTGATTTTATAGAATTTTGGTGTAGAAATGAATACCTAGTACATACCTTGGAGAAGAATAAACGTGAGAATTTGTCGCAAAAATATAAAACGAGGAATTATTGGATCGATGTAATATATAATGTAATTCAAGAATTCGAAATTCTACCCCTAAAGAATAAAAGTTTATGTAAAAATATAAATTACGAGTTTATATTTTCATTAAAATGACTAAATTACATTACAGTAATTGGGTTAAAACGGGAATTAAAGCCTCAACTGATTTTTAGCGGTCAAAGCCGTGGGAGGTTGCTAGTATATTAAAAAACTTGCATTATGAAATGTATATGCAAATCGGAAATTTTATTGTAGGTACGGTATCAATCTACAGTTCATTTTTCATTATTGAATTGCACAATGAAAATTGAATTCTTTATACGGTCTCATTTTATATTATGCACTTTGCTCATAACATACGAAGAAACGAGTATGCACGTGCATAAATTAATACACTTTGCAAGATTGCTTGTAAAATACTTTGACACTTTGTTGCCCGAGTACAGAAAGTTGAACTTCCGGAGTTTGCAATATCATCAATGTATAGACACGACTTCTACCAACCAAACTTTTACCGTACTGTCTCTAGAATATAATTATAATTAAAGCCTAAGGCCCAATCTTAAGCTCAACTTTTGGTGTTAGTTGTTAGTACTTTTACTATAGAACTGCTAGGCATCGTAGTAGTCTGTACCCATACGTAGTGGATATTCCGTGGACGCGTAGAAAACGTTTCGCTTCCGTTCCTGATTCGAACTGCGAAAATATAGAATGCCCTTCCAGCTCACGTTTTCCCTACCACCTACAGTATGGGTATCTTCAAGTCAAGAGTGAATAGGCACCTTCTAGGCAAGCGCGTTTCACCGTAGGCTGCATCTTCGCTTACCATCAGGCGTGATCGTAGCCAAGCCAAGCCTATACACTATATAAAAAATAAGTTTTTGTAAACGTAGAAAATTAGTTATCAATAATAGTTATAAGTATGTCTCGTACTGTACAGGTCTAATCAAGATCTTTTCATTTCTTAAAATAGTTATTATACAGAGATAACATGTTAAGAAGTTAATGTAAATATGACTAATTTTTAAATCCACAACGACACGACCATACATGTTACGAACTGATACCCTTAGTTGTAATTCTATTATAAAACTAACTTTCTTATTTCTTAGTCACTTGTGTTCATTTTCATTTGCTTTGATTATTTATATATCGATGTATAATAGATATACATACATCGATGGCTGAGCTGTCTTTCTCACTTACAAAATCATAGAATACCTACTCTCTCACCAGTATACTGACATCAGAATCTCTATCATTCTCTTTCAGACTACCAAACAACAATATGCCCTTAATTTCAACACAAAGGCACTGAAGTGAACCATACTAAAGCATCGTTGAAGTGAAGGCAAAAGCCTCCCACAAAAGCCGCGGAATAATTACGCCCGAAAGGGTTTCGGAACAAAGATGATTTGATTTGACTTCTGGTAAATAAATCTTTAACTCATTGGCTAGTTTTTCAGCTACGGTATGAGTAGGGTTGCCACCCGATCTTTATAATAAATATTGTGAATAATTTGAGTAATTTTACTTCATACTCTACATACATAGATCAATGATTTGTCTTCGAAGTGAAACTAATCTAATCAGAAATACTACTTACTTCGTTTTCCATGATTACTTTTATAGGGATTCTTAAATTTTTGTTAATAAATTCACTTTTAATTACGAAATCTGTGGTTTTTTTAATTTCATATTTCTAAACGTATTTACTCCCTCCTGTACTTCGGAGTGCTGGGTAAACCGTTGAACAATAAAATTACCTCATATCTCCTAGTGACCGTTGGAAATTCAAACATTAGCACTCTAAGCTCGCCAGACTGAGCGTGCGTGGTGAGTCTTAGGTTCATATCTCCTGTACTAAAACAAGGGATGCATGTTCCCGTAGTGGGCCATTTAACTTATTAACGAATGTTTAAGGACGCACTAATTTCATTATCTACATTTCACGAGTATTTTTTATAGATAGACAAAACTAACTGCCTACTTGAATAAAAAGTAAAATTAAAAATATAGAGCTACATTTTTAATTATAGGATATATTTTTAATTCTAAAGAAATCTCAAAAATAATAAAAGCACTAGTAAAAAATAAAGAGTAATAGTAAAGTTATTTTAATAAAGTTCACTTTGAATGAAAACAAAGTTATTTATTCAAAGTGTTTCGACGTTATCTTTTTGAAAGTTCTCAAATGTTGATGTAAGTGTATGAATCTTCACTTACGCTCCTACTTTCGTATTCGCAATTTATAAGGAAGCGACCATAAGTTGGGAAACTCTTCAACTGTGTGTGTTTATGTACTTGTGAGTAGACATATATTTTCAATTTAATGTATTCACATTGTTAGAAAGATCATCTTTCATATTATAAGTACTGTCATACAGTAACTTAGAAAATTATAAAGCTAAAGTTACCAATGATTTATGGTCTAAGAAACCCTGCAATGGTAAAATCTTCGTCACTTTATAAACGCTGAAAGTTTGTCTTTATGCTTCTCACTTAGCTAAGTACGAGAGGCGATTATGGAATTTGAATTATTGTACCTTTGAGATATAGTAACATTGACCAGTAATGAATCGTATTTTTTAAAATATTTTTTTGGGCAATCTTATAAATAAAATCGCTTAATATTTTATAAAGGATAAAAATAGAAAGCATGTCTTCTAAGGCTAGATACTTAGCTGTGTGGCAATGGCAACAATGTGGCCGCAAACTACGAGTATGTGTTTGGCAACTGAGGACACGATCTTAAACTGTTCCAAAGAAAATATAAATTAATATTCTAACGCGACGTTTTATTACGCTGTATTCGGTCGCGTCGCTCGCCTAAATTCCTGGAAACGTAAGCTCCGCCCAACGCTGAATATTTCCGGGTGTACGGACTGGACGACGGTAGAGGTGTGCTAAATGAGTACTTCGTTGTATTCGTTACAGTGATTACAGGTACTCTGAAGTACTGATTACAAATACTGGCTCCAAAGTACTCATGAGTACTTTTGATTTTGGAATGGAATTGTAACCTTAAAGTTGTATTATGACGACAAGAGATAAGTACTCAAAGTACCATGAATACTAAGCGAAGAATGACAGCAGCGCTCCGTTCCGAGGGACTTCTTTCGTGGCGCGATCTCTATATTTACTCCGTATTACTGAGTACCGATGTCACTAGTCACCGTCGTATTGTTGAATTGAATACTACATAGGTATTAAGAAACGACATAAGTACTTGTCATCAGTACTTAAAGATTTATGTAACGGTTACAGGTCCTCTCATAAAGTAACGGGTATAAAGTAACGAGGACAGTACTTTGGACACACCTCTAGACGACGGTTGACCGTCCGCGCCAGTGCGCCTGCGACTCCCAACGCGATAGTCTGCGCTTCCTTGAGAGCCTTCCGCCTATATACGCGTTAACGTATGTTACGTAATTAAGGTTTTTGACAATACATCTTCGTTCACCATAAACTTTGTATTATTTCTTTTATAAGTGAGTGTGGGTACGCATCAGCGTACCTCCCTTACAATATGTTTTTTCACTCGGAGGATAGAGAGTGTGGATTATTGACATTGATTATCCTTCGAATTGATCAAACTCTATAGATGCCTAAATTATTTAAACAAGTGAGAAGGCTAATAAATTTATTTTATATGACGAAGGTCTGGCGTTCACAGGCACTTACTTTATTTGCGTATATGATGTCAGGATTTAAATCAGTTACTGGCTGTAACTTACAGTATTGGATATTACCTTAATAAAAGTAGCTATTACGTAAATTGCTTTTTTTTATAATATCGTATATTTTGTTGAATGTTGGTCCAAATCGTCCGATAAGCCGATTATTACGTAAAATAATGTGGGTACACCATACGAGAGCGATATAAAAAGGCCTGTTTTCAGTAAATTCCCAGCAGCCGTTGGGTTTTATTGCTTTGAAAGTTTGATTAAAATATGTTTTTTATTGAAAATATGTTATCGTAAAATACGATTCCTATGGTATAATATAAAAAAGTAGATACGAAATCGTGAGTAGATACTTAATATTTTAAAATACAATAATTGAATTAATACTTTTATGAATTGTAAAAATAATCCGAGCTGAAACTGAATCTACTACAAAGTCTAAACTTTAAACTTTTGTAAAGGAACGCAAATGCAGGGAAATGTCCTTTTTTATTTACCGCAACTTAGCCCTTGACTGGAATCACACATTGTGGTAAGTGATAATACAATATAAGATGGAAGCGAGATAACTTGTTGATAACTCCGTGGCGCAGTGGATTTATAAGACGGAGGTCCTGGGTTCGATTCCCGGCGGGGTAGATTGAGATTTTTCTTAATTTGTTTTGGTCTGGCTGGTGGGAGGCTTTCGCCGTGGCTAGTTACCACCCTACCGACAAAGACGTATCTCCAAGCGATTTAGCGTACCGGTACGATGTCGTGTAGAAACCGAAAGGGGTGTGGATTTTTGTCTCACTCCTAACAAGTTAGCCCGCTTCCATCTTAGACTACATCATCACTTAACATCAGGTGTGATAGCAGTCAAGAGCCAACTTGTAGTCGATAAAAAAAATACTCTTTGATTTCTACACGACATCGTAGAGGAACGCTAAATCGTTTGGCGGTACGTCTGTGGTAGAGTGGTAACTTGTCACGGCCGAGACCCGATCTAATTTATAAAATCTTACCCCGCCGGGATTCGAACCCTGGTCCTCCATCTAATAAATCCACCGCGCTAACCACATAAAAACGCTATCACTATCAGTATCAACGAATCTTACTTCTCGTAGCTACATCAATTAAGCTTACTTTGGGAGATGGCAATTTGGGTAGTAACCGACTTCAAAAGAGGAGTTTTCGAAATTCGACCGTATACATTATATTTATTTACTATAAGAACTATATCCAAAAATAAATGGGTAGTTTTCTTTATTAGGATTACTACGAAACAAGTTCGTGGTGTGTGCTATATTAAATTGCTTTGACGGCAGCGTATAGTCAGCCCCACGGAACCCTAATAAGCTGTTATTTACGTAGCCTAAACGTTGTTTATTATAATTGAGTGGAATTGGTCTGTTGTTTGTTTATTTTTCTTCATTCGACCCGCGATCTTGAGCTCTAGCTGATTATAGAGGATTATTATTGATACTTAATCTCCTTTTTATTTCTCCTCCTCATTTCTATACTCTCCAATTCTCGTACTCTTTCAATGATAATGATGTCAAAATATTATGTCAACCATTAGTAATTTATGCAGTAGGATCGTTATAGCTTTACAATGTATGTAAGTAATGTAAGTATGTCTTACACGCGATAAAATAAAGTTTTTATTTTATTCATGTTTACAATTATTTTGTTGCACGACCGTAAATTTACATAGGTATTCGTTTTAGTCGACAATCGTCATAATACTCTACAATGCGCAACAGAAAGTGTAGTCGGTTCGAACATATTGTGAAATGTAGTATAGGTATAGATACTTACCTATACATAGTCATATTGTTGCCTCAAGAATAGCTATATCATATAGCTATTCTTGAGGCATGTAGGCACGTAGATGCATATAGCCTATATGCATCTACGTGACTTGAATACTAGAATGGTTCAAAGTACGAATAAGTCTATCTGTCTTTAGGTTTCTACAGGCTACTAGGTAAGTACTAAGTAGTAATATTGGTACATAATTATTACAAATGCAAAAGAAAGAGAATTAGTTTTTAGGAAGGTCTTTGTCGTTAGGTTAGTAACTAGCCTCGACGGAAGAATCCCACCAGCCAGACCTTGAAAAATCTTCTCTCACGATCTTAGTCTTCCCAGCTCAGTATTGAATCCAGGTTCTCCGCCTTATAAATTCACTGCGCACACCACTGCGTCACAGAGGCCGTCATTTAGTAAAAACTTCTTACTTAGTACTTAGGAAAAACGCGATTTATCAAAAATTGGTTTTAACTGTAACACATATACGTTGACAAGGCATACCAATAGATGTTTTCCAACAAAAATACGAAGTCCACAACTCGGCTACACGCCGATTTTTATAACAGCATCCCTGTTTCAATATGCGGTTCAAGGCTCAGAGGGAAAACAAACGGTCTTTCTATTGGTGCAATCTACTAGATACCCACATATGTTAGCTGAACTAGGGCACTCTATCTAGGACACCACATATGACTTCATTTTCAACAAAGTCAAGTCTAAAGCTTACATTGCTGTAAAGTACAAAAATAATACGATTAGCTCTATATTTCGGCAAATAACATGATAACAAAAACTATTTCGTAATACATTATTCTATTTTAAGTAAACGTTTAGGTTTTGGATTGATATCTACTAGTCCCTACTAAAGTGATAGCATTTGTGTATACCATCATTTTATATCAAGGGCTCACTATAAGGAAGGAGGTGTTATAGGAGAGGAGATGTGGAGCTTAAAACAACAAGCTGCTGTGGCTTACAGCGAGTGTTTTTTTTATCATCATAAGTTAGCCTTGAGTTCAGTCATATCTGATGGTAAGTGATGATGCAACCTATGTAAGACTAGCGGACGCCCGCGACTTCGTCCGTGTGAAACTTGGTGTAGACTTGAACTCCCATTTGACCCCTTAAGGAGGTGAGCATTTGAAAAAACGTTTCTTAGCCCTCGTCCACGTTATTATAGCTATATAGCAGTCGCCCGCGACTTCGCGCGACAAAAATTATGATAATATATACAATTCGGGTAATATATACAATACAAATATAAAATATAGCCTATAACACTCACCGATAACAGCATTCTGCTGATGAAAAAATTTTTAAAATCAGTAGTTCCGAAGATTAGCCCCGACAGAACTTTATTTACAAACTTACAAACTTTACCTCTTTATAATATTAGTATAGATGGAAGCAGGCGGGAGCTTTACCACCCTCCCGGCAAAGACATACCGCCATGCTAATTAGCGTTCCGGTAGGATGTCGAGTAGAAACTGAAAGGCCGGGTGTGGATTTTCATTCTACTCCTAACAAGTAAGTGTTCTTCCATCTTCGATTGTATTATCACTTACTACCAGATGTGATTGCAGACAAGGGATAAGTTGTAATAAATAAATAAATAAACAAATTCCAGTAAAGCCTAATCTATAGGGAGTCATTACAAACAATAGAACCATAAAAAACCACAGAAATTGCATGTGAACAAAGAGGCATCGCAAGCAATCACCACTAATCATTTTGCAATAACTTAAAATAAATTATATTGTAATGGTCATCTATATGCATTATCTATGCAATTACACCACCTATTATAAAGTCATTTACAGAACATTATGTCAGTGTAATAATACCGTTGTTATTTTACCTGCAACTTATAATAATTATCTATCTATAATCGATACATAAACGTCATAGGTACATTAAAGATTCACCATGTACCTATCATACATACTTCATATATCTGTTAGGAATAAGTAGGTAGTAGCAACAAAAGACGTTTTACTTTGTTGCTACTAAATTAAAACAAATATACCTAATTCTTAAACGCTAATTTTATTTATTTTTAAAAATACCCGGAATAAATTCACATTGGAGTAGGGCAGTATATCTAAACTTTAAATCACATTCCCTGAAAGGATACTCCAATTAGATAAAAAATTATAACTTTGAATGTTTGCATATAAAAAACTAGCAGTCGCCTGCGACTTCGTCCGCGTGAAAACCTCTTACGTACCCTTCTAATTTTAAAGACAGACTTTCGTATAAAAAATGCTCATTCTCGATTTAATTTTTTTATAGTGTCCCGTGATGCAATATTCTCCGTCCCGTCCCTTGTACTAAAAATCTACATTTTTATTCAGCATTGTACGATATTACAGTACATTAACATTAACAACAGATTAACAAACTTACAAACTTTACCTCTTTATAATATTAGTATAGATAACAATATAAATTACAAAACTTTTAGAGGCATGTGAACATAAATGCACCTATGTTTCTACTCTTTTGTGATTTTTTGATTTGTGAAATAGATAGTGTGTTTCTTCTTTCTTCATAGTACCAAATTCAGAACAAAAAGCTAGCTGGCGCTGCTATACCAAACAGTAAACAAACAACAATTATCTTAAATATTTTGACAGTTTGTCTATTTCGAAATCAACTTACACTGTAAGAAATCTTAGCAACAGCCTAAAGACCTTATGTCTTGACTGATTTCTTAAAAATAACATCTAATGATAGGGCTAAGCTGATCATCACTGTAGTTATTTGAGATAGAGCAGCATAAACTTTCTTACCAGAGTGCCGAGTGTGAGTTTGTTACCGAACGACTGCGTAAAAACGTAACGCAAATTTGTATGGAATTTTAGTAGCGCCATCTAGTTATAGCGAGAGTAAACGCTTTTTTTACTATATAATTTGACGTTATGAGTGAATACGTTTTTACGCAGTCGCTCGGTGAAAAACTCACACTTGCCCCACTGATATGAAAAAAAAACATGATGCGAGATCACGAACGACGTCGCTCGCGTCACTTAGTGTGACGCTCAAAGCTTACAAACAAACGTGACAGGACATGATGCAGATAACTATAGTCTATACTTTAAGTTGTTTACGAGCTATTTGGCTAGGGCACGGTATGTACAGTTAAGTCAACATGTTACTGATAAACGACGTCATAGGTTCGGCAATCTAATTACCCTTGTTTGTAAACTATGACCTTCATAATATCAAAGCGATTTGACGACCTCTCCATAGCCGCTAGTAATGCTTTATAATATAGAAGTCCTGGGTTTGATTCTCTATTCGAGTAATTTTAATGTTTTATTGTCTTTTTGTAGGTGTGTAATATGAATGCGATAATTGATTAGTAGTACGGATTTTCATATCACATATAATTTACACCAATGAAGGTTCACATTAATGATATGATGCTGATTTAAGAATAAACATAATATCAAAAATTGCGGAACTCTCTGGCAATCCAGGCACTTGGAGCGCCTTACCGCTAGGCCACGATCTCGATGACGTCGGTACCGAAATTTTGCTTTGATACTATGTTTTTGATATCCAGGTATACGGCCTGTAATGACATCTTACAGTATGAACTGAACATGTTACATAATATGATGCTCATTATATTTAAAAAAATCTGCTTATACAATCGTGCAAGTATGAAGTTTATTTTGTTTATTATTTCGGAATGCTATGAGATATAAAGTGGGGGTTAAAGTTTTCTTTGCAATTCTGTTGGAATGCTTTGTGAAATCTTCTATGAAAAATATGTCTTCAGTACCTATACTGAAGCCAAATTCGATTGAGAATACTTGTCAATAAACAAATTAAAAATAAAGGTAGAAAATGCAACACATTTATTGCCTAATAAGTTTAAAATTATGTTTTGTTAATCTAAAAAAATCTTATTTAAAAGATATTGAATATATTAATTACTTTTAAGCTTACTAATTTAATTAATGTAATGAATTCGTCATTAACTAGTTAATTTAAAAAATAGGTGTAAAATGACTAGTGATTTCTACCTTCATTTTTAATTTGTTTGTTGACAAGCATTCTCAATCGAGTTTGGCTTTAGTATAGTTTCTAAGCTTTGCGGTAACCTTTATTGATATTATATTGTTCAGGACTGATAAATTTTTAGCTCTATAAGCTCATGTTCAACTAGATCTCACTTTATGTTTATAGTTATCTTACCTATCTAGGTAAAGATAAGATAAACATGGCTTAAACGTCTCCGTGTCGGAATGGAATGGAATGCCTATTCACACTTGTTTTAAAAATACCCGAGTTGTAAGATTCAGGAAAAACAGTTCTCGCAAGGGCTTTCAACTTCGGCTTAAGGCGTAGCATTTCGGCTAGTATAGAATGTACTAAGTGGGATTTAACGAACTAAAACATCAGGTTTATTGAGGCCTCTGCCGGTGCGGCATTTTCTCCCACGTGTAATTGTTTTCTCGCGCGGGAGTAAAATATTTTCTTGTGACCTACAAAATTATTTTTTGTTACAAAGTTGATTTATGTTTCACGTGTCGTGAAATATAATTAACATGTCCTATAAAATTATATTAAGCTATTGTAAAGCTTTTATCGCGGGCCTTGAGCGTGGAGACCGAATACAAAAATTCCGTAACGAAAAAACCTAACACCCCCTGAGTATCAAAAATATAATATCAAAAGCACAATTTCGACGACGACGTCATCCGGCAACGTGGCTTAGCGGTAAGGCGCTCTAAGTGCTCGGATTGCCAGAGAGACGCGAGTTCGAACCCGCTTCTCTTTGGCAATCCGGGCACTTAGAGCGCCTTACCGCTCGGCCACAGTCCCGATGACGTCGGTAGGAAAACATAAGTTGATAAAAAATGCTATGCAATAGCTTTACCGTGGCAGTCTCCCAGTGCCACACGTCTTTTTTTTTGTTACCTATGTACTACTATATAGATACTGATGTCAGTATTTTGATTTACGTCCATTTACAATTATTTCTTCTACATATAAAATACTAGTAATAACAACAAAAGCAAAAATAAAATTGTCATAGTCTGGCGCAACTACACTACTGCTTTAAATAAAACTAGGGAGTTCCAATTTGTAACTGGGATAAATTTAAGTATTTATTTATTTTTACCCGACTGCGTTAGAAGGAGGGTAATGTTTTTCGGGCGTATGTATGTATGTATGTCCATTTCTTCGGCACGCGCTACAGCCTAAACGGCTGAACGGATTTTGATATGTGAAGTGTCGTTGAATTTGGCTAAATTGTGGAAGTGACATAGGCTATATGAATTTTCAAAATGGCGGCTGTAAATGCGGGAAAAAAGGGGGGACGTGTGTATTTTTTCTTTTATCCTAGCAATATGGGTATCAAATGAAAGGTCGTAAATAGACCATTTCAAAAATATAAATATCATATCATGTTTATATTACTGTTTTAACAAGCAATGTCAAAAAGTGTACCGTCTCATTTCTATACCACAAATTAAAACTAAAAAGTGTCAAATAAAATTATTATTATAAAAACAAAAAACCCAACTGCTTAGAAGTTATGAACTGAAAAAAAACAAGGATCACTATATCTATATAAAATTCTAAATACTATATGGCGCTGCAGGCGGGGGTCTTTCTTTCCCAGGTAGTAAACTATTTTGTCCACACCTGCAGCACCATAAAGTATTTATAATTTTATATAGATATAATGATGCTTGTTTTTCTCTTTTAAGTTCATAACTTCTAAGCAGTTGGGTTTTTTGTTTTTATAATAATAAGTTTTTCCTTTTGCGCAGGTCTGGTCTGATGTTAGACATTCTTTCGTCTGTAACTAGCTACAACTCCAATTAATGACGTATATACTGCCTTGTTATTTATTATTTTCGTATGATAGAAACTAATCACTATTCTTTTTTATATCTGTACATAACATACTTCACTACTAAAATAAAAATATCAGTCGAATTAATAAAAACTTGCCCGGATTCCAATTACTCGGTCCTTTTGCGTCCCACGATTTTCCAATAATCCGAGTTGTCAGATTATCCTACGACATGATAAATGAAAAAAAAAAGTTAAACCTAAGAAAAAGAATAGTTTTACAATCACTAATACTTACCGCGGTATCACCCGCGTATTTCCCGGTTCTGAGAGAATAATGATATAAAAAGTAGCTTATGTGCTGTACCAGACTAAAATCTATCTTTATGCTAAATTTCATTATTATCCTATTCAAGTTCACCCGTTGGGCCGTGATAAGTAAAAAACTTGTCCAGATTATTAACAGCTGAGCCGTTGTTATACATTTAATAGCAGTGTATTTAATTACAATTTCAGCAGAAAAACTATTCGAAACAAAGATGAATCTAACAAATCAAAGACCATGGATATCCATCCAGAAGTTGTCTGTGGGGCAAGTGCGAGTTTTCACCGAGCGACTGTGCAAAAACGTACTCACTCGTAACGTCAATATATATACGAAAAAAAAAACCGTTTACTCTCACTATAACTAGATGGCGCTACTCCAATTCCATATAAAGTTTGCTTTTACTGTTTTTGGTATCGACGCGGTAAAACCTCACACTAGCCACACTGTTTACAAGTGTCGATGTTCATTTATATGAAGTAATTTTTTTATTTATTCATTATGTATTAGCCCTTGACTACAATCTCACCTGATGGTAGGTAATGATGTAATCTACGATAGAAGCGGGTTTTCGGTTCCTACGCGACAACGTACCGGAACGCTAAGTCGCTTGGCGATACGTCATTACAAACACAGAAAACATTTATACAAAGTCTAAGCCTCGTAATGATTAATCGTAATCAAAACTTATTCAAAAAATGTACTTTCTTTTTTTTATCGATAAAAAAGCGGGCAAACGATCATGCAGGTCGCCTGATGTTAAGCGATTACCGCTGCCCATAAACATTTGAAACACCAGAAGCATTGCTAGTGCGTTGCCGGCCTTTGAGGAAAGAGTTAATACCCCCCTTAAATACCCCCATATTAAAATTCCCAGGAAAAACCCGGGCGGGAAGTTGATTCCACAATTTACTTACACTTTTACAGTATTTTTTTGAAGTCGGTTCAATATAGCCTCCATTGTTTAATTTCAGAGAAATAAAGTCGTGTTTCTTGGCTCATTATTTCCAGATAGGGAATAGTAGGCATGGAGACATTTAGCGATTTATCTCTAGCGAAAATAATTTTCAGCCAACCTAATTCTTTCTATTGTTCTTCCGAATTTGTTCGCTTTTGTTGTTTCTTTTTAGACAGAGTTATTTTTGACCTATAAATAGTGAGGAAAAACGCTGTTTTCTGTAACATGAAGGTTCTTACATTGATTTTTTATCAAAACTTGATTTGATTTAATAAGGGGTGGTCGTATAAATTCTTATAATGTTTTTTTAAAAGAAGTCTCATAGTTGTACTTGTGGTTGATTTCAAAATCATGGTTGAGATCAACTAATTACAGGATAACATTGGTACAGCATATCGCAGCATGTAAAGAACGCAACGCATTCGTTTATTTAGTTCATTTAATTATTAAGTTCAGGTCAGTGGGGCAAGTGCAAGTTTTTTACCGAACGACTGCGTAAAAACGTAACCACTCGTTTATAAAAAAAAAAGGGTTCACTCTCGCTGTAACTAGATGGCGCTACTAAAATTCCATATAAATTTGCGTTACATTTTTACGCAGTCGCTCGGTAACAAGCTCACACTCGGCACTCAGACTGTAAGCGAAACAACACGTCAAGTTCTTTTTTCTTCTATTTTCAAGCTATTAAGGTATAATTGGAGCGATATGTTAATTACATTTCGTTTTCGTATAATACAACTTTGTACTTTAGTGACCGGAAAAAAGAGATTAATTTGCTATAAGAAAAAAATCAAGACGCAACGCGGCGCTTCGGCTTCGCGATAGTGTAACCAATATAACCGGTTACAACCACTAGTCATGTCACTTACAACACCACTACTTAAATAAAATATTACCACATAATACATAATAGTGATATATTTTTTTTTATTACTGTGAAGTTAAAAATTCATACCTGTTCTTAAAATACAAGAAATACAAAGAAGTTGCATGAAGATTCTTTGATAAAGTTTACTCATATGGTTTATAAATTTCTGAATATCTATATCACTAAGCAATGGGGATTTAATAAAATTACATTAATTGCCAACGCAGCCTTTGTTCTGATATTTAGGGTTCCTCATTTATAAAGTTTCTCCGTATCATTTGACAGTCAGAGCTGTATTATATAATATCCTCCATTTGCGGAGCCTTTGCGGGCCCCAACCGCAATTACGCAACAGGTGGTCAGGGCTCCAGAGTGAGGAACCACCTCACAATACGCGCCGTTTCAGGGACTACTGCCTTCTGTATCCGACCCTTGATCCAACAATTAAGCGAAAGCTTCTTAAGGTGTTGGTCGAAGCTTTTCGCAAAAAGACCATAGACTGAAATGACTATCGGAACAATAATAGTTGACTCAACATTCCGCATGGCGGTAATCAAGTGAGCAAGGTCCAAGTATTTTGATACTTTCCTTTTCGGCTTTCACGAGGTTGTAGATAACATCATTATAAGCCTATTAGAATGGCATGGTTACTACCAGAGCAACGCCTTACAGGAGACAGGTTTACACCTACCATGCTGCTCTAATGCAAGTTGGTGGGCGCGCAGTTTGATTCTGTAACGGTCACTATCAGATGTGATTACAAAAGGGACCGACTGTTTAATGTGGACTTTCCAACTCCAGGTGAAGAATTTTTTTAAGGAGGAAAAGCTCAAAATTTCGTATCCCGACTCAAAAGCGCTATTCTGTAACGACGTTTTTATAACTCTCTCTCTAACCTCTCTATATCTATCTGTCTAACATGATATTATATTATTAGAAACATCATCAGAAGGGGTTAAAAGGCACGAACAGGAAAACAACATTAATCAAAATATCAACACATTTTAATTACAAACTTTCTAAAATCAAATCAAAATGAAACAATATGACGGTAATCACAGAATTTACTTAATGAGCATTTACATTTTATTACACTTCAACTTTTAACAAAATTAACTGGCAGCATAACTGCCTATGCTAGAACTGGAATTGATAATGTCCGCAATTTAATACACCGTCCTTTTATATTAGCCAAAAATGCCACAGAGGACATTCTTTTTTTAATTATTCTCGTCTAATCTTCGTCGTAGACTCTAGCTGTTTGAAGCGCAGTATTCAATGTTAACAATATATAGAAAGAAATACAGACGAATTTGAAACTCACATTGTCATAAAACATAGTTACAAATTAGGCCTTCAGGACTCGTATCCAAAACCTGAATGACCCGAAGCTACAAAGATAAGTCACTGAAGCAACGAGGCAGATAGCAACAGCACTAAGATATTCAGCCTTCAACGCTATGGCAAGAATGTTAATTTTTAAACAGAAAAAATTAAACAAACCTCGTCTAATTGTATGTCTGCTCGCTGTGAAAAATAGATTTAAAAAAAAGTCAAAGTCGTACAAATCTAAATAAAGAATTAGCAACAAGCTGAATACATGTAATTAGCCAGTAAGTGTTGTCAAGAATTTTCGGTAGGTACGCGAAATTTTTTTTCAAATAATGTATTTTAAAATAATCTTTGCATATAAATCTTGTATTAGGCCTCTTTGACACGCGATTAATGGTAACACGAAATAAATTAATTTATTTTTTAAATTTATTTATAGCACCATCCACACACCTTGTAGCTGCGGGACTAGAACAACTCTATGTCATCATAATATCGCATTTTTTTTATCGACTACAAGTTGGTCCTTGACTGCTATCACACCTGATGATAAGTGATGATGCAATCTTAGATGGAAGCGGGGTAACTTATTAGGAATAGGATGAAATCCACACCCCTTTCGGTTTCTAAACGACATCTTTCCGGAACGTTAAATCGCTTGGCGGTACGTCTTTGTCGGTAGGGTGGTAACTAGCCACGGCGAAAGCCTCCCACCAGCCAGACCGAGACAAATTAAGAAAAACCTCAATCTGCCCGGCCGGGAATCGAACCCAGGACCTCCGTCTTATACCACTGCGCCACGGAGGCCGTAAAAACGTGATAGGTATAGTCATATTTAAATGCAGTCAAAATTTTAGCTCAATCAGAAACCAAAAAGTGGGGCCAAAAACCTGATAGGTTTCAAAACAGACAAACACCGAGATAGGTGAAACTAAATAAAAGCTTGTAATAAAAACAAGTTCGTTTCTAATCATTTGTAATGTTGGTTTACGATTGGAAGTTTTCATGAATAGAGCCGCGGACTACGGAACCTCTTTATGTGTGTTTTGAATCACGTTTATCGTGGTTGTATTTAATAGTTTATGCGCAGACTATAAATAAGCCTCATAAAGAGGCCCTAATGTTTTCTACTAGGCAAAAGGTCGTTACAGCCATAGATTAGACCATCCCTTTGGATTTAGGGATGTAAATCATTAAACGGGAAAACCTTTAGGACCTTTTGTCGTTCAACATTTATAATAGCATTCTCTATTATAAATGTTGAACGACAGTATAATAGTAGTTAAGTACTTTGTTTTTTTTATGACTACAAGTTGGCCTTTGACTGCTATCACACCTGATGTTAAGTGATGATGCAATCTGAGATGGAAGCGGGCTAACTTGTTAGTCGTAGGATAAAAATCCACACCTCTATCGGTTTCTACACGACATCGTACCGGAACGCTAAATCGTTTGGCGGTACGTCTTTGTCGGTAGGGTGGTAACTAGCCACGGCGAAAGCCTCCCACCTGCCAGACCAAGACAAATTCAAGGGTCTATAAGATTATTATTTTAAAATGTTTTTCTTTTTTTTGTGTGGGTAGAACACTAGATATACTTTAAAATATCAGAGTTATATTATTAGAAAATTTTTCAAGTAAGTATACCTATACGTTGGGGGCCAGGTGCTAGAATGGAAAACGCAGTGTTGGTCGACCCCCCACCAGGTGGACTGATGACATCAAACGGGTCGCGGGAGCCGCTGGCAACAGGCGGCTCGGGATCGTTGTGTTTGGAAGTCCCTAAAAAGGCCTATGTCCAACAGTGGACGTCTACAGGCTGGTAATGATGATGACGATGATACCTATAAACAAAATTACAACGACAAGTAACAATAAGTTAACCAACTAAGATATTATGTAAACTTGTATTTATAATATTCTACATACATACCCTCTACGAAAAATACGCTTTGCTTTTAATATTTCTCTTTTTTATTTTTTTGGGTACAATCCAGACAGGATACGATGTATCTGTAAAAGGTTTACCATACATTTGAATATATTACATGAGATTAGCTTCCACGGGCAGGTTTTAATCTTTGAAATGAGCTTCCGCTTGGTAAGTGCTTTTTGTTATCTCGTCTCAGCAGCAAGGCATAACACCTGTTAGGCAAATTCTGATAATGTAGCTTTGAGTGTATAAACTTCCTATTAACGATGTTTCCGCTGAAGTTTAATATATTGTTATACGTGTAAGTCTTGGCAATATGTGTCTTACATGTTCAGTAAAGGGGCACGATGATAAGTGGCCTGTGACCAGCCGCCATTTTGAAATTTTATGAAAATTATGTCGTAATGTGAGACCTATCTAAGTCACATTCATTCGTATATGGATATCCACTCCTGGACA
Source organism: Mycalesis mineus (assembly GCA_034621355.1). Taxonomy (NCBI): domain Eukaryota; kingdom Metazoa; phylum Arthropoda; class Insecta; order Lepidoptera; family Nymphalidae; genus Mycalesis; species Mycalesis mineus. The sequence continues at coordinate 9,940,497 of CM067883.1, read as the reverse complement.
TAGGATTTTTAGGGTCATCCAAAGATAACCGTCTTAGTTATCTGTGGCTAGCGGTTCCCGCGTGGGTCATTTTTTTTTTATCGACAAGTTGGCACTTGACTGCTATCACACCTGATGTTAAGTGATGATGCAGTCTAAGATGGAAGCGGGCTAACTTGTTAGGAGTAGGATGAAATCCACACCCCTATCGGTTTCTACACGACATCGTACCGGAACGCTAAATCGCTTGGCGTTACGTTTTTGTCGGTAGGGTGGTAACTAGCCATGGCGAAAGCCTCCCACCAGCCAGACCAAGACAAATTAAGAAAAATCTCAATCTGCCCCGCCGGGAATCGAACCCAGTACCTCCGTCTTATAAATCCACCGCGCATACCACTGCGCCACGGAGGTCGTCAGTCCATCAAGTGGGGTGTCGATCAACACTTGACTTTTTTGTGCGGGGTCGCCATTCGAGCACCTGAGGCCCCAACGCCTAGCATCTTTTCAAATATTTATATAAATCGACAAAGTATACCTAACAATTCAGCCAATGTACGATATATCTGTAAAATATTCATACATTTTATCATATTGAAGTACTAAAATGCTTTTTGTTATCTCGTCTCAGCAGCAAGGCATAACAGCTGTTGGGCTAATTCAGATAATGTAGCTTTGCGTGTATTAACTTCGTATTAATGATTGTTATACGTGTAATTCTTGGCAGTATCTGTAATACACGATTACTAAATTTCCTGTAATATTCAACTTTCCTAGTTCATTCCGCTAGTAACGTCGTTAAATTAGTAAAATAACATTATAATGAGTCGATGCTTCGCTAAGAGAATTTTTGTGTATTTTTTTAAAAGTGGCTACCATTTATCTCGAAATATTCCATCAAACTTTAAGCTAAACAGCCGAATAATCTGTATCCGTGATTGAGTAATAAATTTCCCAAATATGTCGTATATTTGGGAAATTTATTACTCAATCGCTTCATCATCATCATCATCATCATTATCAGCCAATGGACGTCCACTGCTGGACATAGGCCTTTTTTAGGGACTTCCAAACACAACGATCCTGAGCCGCATGAGCCCAGCGGCTCCCTGCGACCCGTTTGATGTCATCAGTCCACCTGGTGGGGGGTCGACCAACTCTGCGCTTTCCGGTGCGGGGTCGCCATTCTAGCACCTTCGGCCCCCAACGTCCATCAGCTGTTCGAACCACGTGCCCCGCCCATTGCCACTTCAGTTCTGCGACTCGCTGAGCTATGTCGGTTATTTTGGTTCTTCTGCGGATCTCCTCATTTCTGATTCGATCACGCAGAGATACTCCGAGCATTGCTCTTTCCATCGCCCGCTGAGTGACTCTGAGCCTTCTTATGAAGCCCGCAGTTAGCGACCAAGTCTCGGATCCGTATGTCATCACTGGCAACACGCACTGTTCGAAGGCCTTCGTCTTCAGGCACTGAGGAATTTTGGACGAAAAGATGTCACGCAGTTTCCCGAACGCTGCCCAACCGAGTTGGATTCGGCGGTTCACCTCTTTCTCGAAATTGGACCTACCTAACTGGACCATATGCCCTAGGTATATATACTCGTCTACAATTTCGAGTGCAGAATTTTCAACAATAACTGGGTGGAGCGAAACATGAGCATTACACATGATCTTTGTCTTGCTCATGTTCATTTTAAGGCCCACCTGTTGAGAAACTCTGCTGAGGTCATTGAGCATATTATTAAGGTCATCTAGAGATTCTGCCATTATCACTACATCGTCGGCAAACCGCAGTTGAGTGAGGTACTCGCCATTGATGTTGATGCCAAGTCCGTTCCAGTCCAAGAGCTTAAAGACGTCTTCCAATGCGGCGGTAAATAGCTTCGGGGAGATAACATCTCCCTGTCGCACTCCTCGCTGCAATTGGATTGGCCTCGTAGTCTCATCCTGTATACGGACTGACATGGTGGCGTTTTCGTACAGGCACTGCAACGCTTGGATGTACCGGTAGTCGATTCGGCACCTCTGCAATGACCTTAACACAGCCCAGGTTTCCACCGAATCAAAGGCTTTCTCATAGTCCACAAACGCCAAGCAAAGTGGCCGGTTATACTCTTCGGTCTTTTGTATAACCTGCCGCAGCGTATGGATGTGGTCTATGGTACTAAAGCCTTGTCGGAAACCGGCTTGTTCGGGAGGCTGGAAGTCGTCAAACCTACGAGCGAGACGATTCGTGATGACTCTGGAGAACAACTTGTAGACATGACTCAGCAGCGAGATAGGTCTGTAATTCTTCAGCAAGGTATTGTCACCCTTTTTGAAGAACAGAACAACCACGCTCCTGTGCCACGCCTGAGGCGTCTTGCCCTCGTGAATGACGGAATTGAACAATCGCTGAAGGACTTCAAGTATCGGTTTACCACCCGCTTTCAGGAGTTCTGCTGTGATTCCATCATCACCTGGCGCCTTGTTGTTCTTTAGGTGTTCGAGAGCCATACTAATCTCGTCTAGGCTGACGTCCGGGATATCTTCGGTATAGTGTCGGGTCAATTTGGCTCTGGGGTCTTCAGCCAAATTGTCAACAGGCTTTTGAGTTGACGTGTATAACTGTCCATAGAACTTCTCGACCTCACCCAAGATCTCGGGCTTGGAAGAAATGAGATTACCGTCATCGGTCTTCAGACGTGTCAACTGACTGCGTCCAATAGACAGATCTTTCGCGAACACTTTCGAGCCACGGTTGTGTTTTATTGTATCTATGATACGCTCGGTGTTGTAGCGGCGTAAGTCACATTTCTGCGACTTAGAGATCTGTCTATTGATACGTCGGTAGTTCAGAGCGTCCCCTGAAGACTGTAATCGCATTCCTTGTCTTTCCTCCATGAGCTTGAGTGTTTGGTCAGAGAATTTCTTGTTGGTTTTTGGGCGGTGGGTCTTATAAAACTTAGACCCAACCGAATGGACAGTTTCCACTAGCCTGTTGTTCAGATCGTCCACATCAACACAATGTGCTAGGCAATCGAAACGGTTCTGGAGTTCCAGTTGAAAGCTTTCGGGGTTTTGGATGTGGGCACGAGTAGGTCGGAGCGTTGACTTCACCAGTCGGTACCGTTCAAGCTGTACATTGATATTCAACGTGCCTCTTACCAGTCGGTGATCACTGCCGGTTTTGACCCTATTGATCACAGAGACATCGTTGAATATATGCCGTCTGGTCGACAAGATGAAGTCAATCTCATTTCTCGTGGAACCATCGGGGCTCAACCAGGTCCATTTCCTATGTGGTGGCTTCTTGAAGAAGGAGTTCATCATAAAGAGGCCCTCCTTCTCCATGAAGTCAGCCAACATTTGGCCCCTGTGGTTCCGTTGCCCATAGCCAAATTGCCCCACTCTCAACTCTGAACCACTCCTTTCGCCCAGCTTTGCATTGAAATCCCCCATAACAACATTGTAGTAGGAGTTCGAAGCATGCAGGGCTCGTGAAATATCCTCATACAATACCTCTACCTCCTCGTCGGGTTGTGCCGAGGTCGGTGCGTAAACCTGTATAACCTTCAACGAATACCGTTTGGTAATTCGGAGGACAAGGAACGCTACCCTGCTCGACACACTCTCGACTCGTACAACATTGTTAACGAGGGACTTGTGAACGATAAACCCAACACCACCTTGGGACAGATGTTCGCCCTCCCGGTAGTATAGTAAATTGCCGGAATTCAGGATTATCGAGTCCTCGCCCTCTCTTCGGACTTCAGACAATCCTATAATGCTCCAGCGCAACTTACTTAATACTTCTTCCAGTTCGATCACCTTTTCGTCAGTCCTCAAAGTGCGTGCGTTGAATGTTGCCAGGTCCAGTCGTCGGGGTTGGCAGCGGAATCTCTTCCGGAGATTCTTGACACCCCTTGCCCCACCGTTACCATGACCGCTGCCAGAGCCAGGAATAGCGGGGCTGCCGGGGACTAGGGGCTGTTTTCTTGGACCGTCTCCCATAAAAGAAATGCCCTGTAGTGACCACGCTGGGCAGGCGGGTTGGTCACCGCAGAGCTGGACTATTCGAACCAGTGTCACTGCTGCCTGACACTGGCCTCATTTTGTAGTCCAGCCTATTTGGAATGGTTATACCGCCATTCATCGGTCGCCAGAGCCTCGTCGGTCCATCTGCAGGGTGCACCGCGAGCAGGTGAGGTTGACATTTGGGGAGGCCGACTGGAACTATCATCCCCCTTACACCCCCAATCGCTTACATTTATAAAATTAGAAGGATATATTATTTATTTTAGGGTCCGCAGGAGTAGGTATAGTATCCAAAAAAGCTGCAAGTATAACTACGTATAATGTAATTTAATCCACAGCCACCTTTTACACAAAATAGTTGATCGTTGTCATTCGTATTCCCATCATTGAGACGAATATCTTAGCATTCCATGGATTCACCGTGCGGGTGCCGGGTCCATCGTGTGGCTGAAAAAAAAACTCCGAACAGAGCCCGAGACTTGTGACACGGGTGTAGGTTTAAAAGAGTACTCTTAGTGACGCGTTAACACTCACCTCCTCCTGTTCAAGTTATTCTCCCTGCCCAGCCAAATTCGGAAGGACCCTACTAGAGCAGCTTTGGACACTCGTTCAAATATGGAGCTAACTGCACTTCTAGTAAGGCCAAGGTCTTTTAGCAGGTTATAGCGAGACTTCGCTGGTATACCTCTCGCACCCACTTGTACCGAGTATAAACTAACTATATAGCCATGTAAGCTCAAAGTACTATACGTTTGATTTGTTTGGAAAAAAGAAATACGCCCGGTCTAGATGTCGAAATAGTAAGTGAAATAACATTTAAAAAGACTTATTTCAAAATCGACTATTTCACACTTAAGTACGTAATATATTACGTGTAACAGTGTGCGCCCCCTGTTACCTCTCCAGAGAATCGTTAATTACTGAGGAGGTAACGAAGAGCACTATAAAAGCAATTCTTCCGGAAAATTACATTATAATTAGTTTGTTAGTTTCAAAATTGTTTCAGTAATAGTGAAATCATATTAAACACGACTTTTAATACTTATTTATTTACTAACGACTCTGTCTCTATTGCGAGAATTTAGTAAAATTTTCTATATAAAAAGTGCAGTATGTTCTTAAAGTCATTCTATGAGGCTCAGTGGTTAAACCCTGGAAAGGTAACAGACACAAGAGACACATTTAAATGTACAACATTAAAACAATATATTATTATTTATGGATATAAGTACTTAACCTTCAACCATGATGGGCGTGGTTTTGGAAGGTAGCAGGTTTTACAGATCTAGACCCTTAATGTTTTGCAATTGATATTCGTTATGCAAGACTGCAAAATTATTGTTCGCCACGCTGCAAGAATACGTGTATTGAATACTGAGCAAAAACGATTTCAAGATCAATTCTAATTTAATGTAACGGCAATCTTGAGTGTAGTGAAGTGACGAAATGAGATATGAATAATTATGCAGACGTGCCCCACAAACAAATAATAAAAAAATATGAATTATAACATAAATTAAAAAAAAAATCAAATTATTAAAAAGAAAAAATTGCATTTGTGTTTCAGTATACAATATTTTAATGAGAAAACTTCATTTGTTTGTAGTTATTATTTGCATTATCTCTTAGTTTCTTTTTACTTTTTCTGTAAGTAAGATATCTTCCGGTACGCAGTCTTATAATCTTATATTATCAGCCATTTCCGGTTTTGACGACCGGGTGTTCAAGCACCCCTTAGTCCCCTATTCCACCACAGCGTTTTGCGAGCGTCAGTGTTCCGTCAGCGGCGACGTCGCGGTAACGTCTACAATCAGAAAGACAAGAATCTTGATGAAAATAACGTAAAAAAAAAGAAATTATCATCGTTGGTTTTGGGAAAATCCTATACGGAGGTTTGTTATAAATAAAAAAAGACGTGTGGCACTCGGAGACTGCCGCGGTAAAGCTATTGCATAGCATTTTTTATCAACTCATGTTTACCTACCGACACCATCGGGACCGTGGCCTAATTTAAAAAAATGAATTTTTTGAAATATCACGCTTGAAAAAAAAAATTCGGAACCGATGGGATGCGAACCCGTGTCTCTCTGGCAATCCGGGCACTTAGAGTGCCTTACCGCTGAGCCACGTTCCCCGATGACGTTGTTGCCGAAATTGTGCTTTTGATATTATGTTTTTGATACTCAGGGGGTGTTAGGTTTTTTCGTTACGGAATTTCTGTGTTTGGTCTCCACGCCCAAGGCACGCGATAAAAGCTATACAATAGCTTAAAAAAATATTTAAATTTGTCATACAGGTTGTAAAAAAGTGTACGTGATTGTACTCGTTGTCAAGAAAGGCAACGTTCCCGTCGCGTTACCGCGACGTCGCCGCTGCGCAGACGTTCAAGGAACGCTGAAGCTCGTAATCGCAAAACGCTCGTGGAATAGGGGTCTTACTCTATGCTCTTGTCACGTAGCTTACTTTCCAAGATTCAGTGTCATGCACTGTCTGTCTCGCTTTACGCTGAAATTGCTGAACCGAATGAAATATAGTATGTAGGCTAGGGCCTGAAAAAGGACATAGGCTGCTCTTAATTGCGTAAAAAGGGGGGATGGAATGTTGTATGAAAGTAACATCATTTTAAAATCTAGAAGCTTAAATTTTATTTTTAGGCAGTTGATTAGATATTAATAATTATGACACTCAAGGTTTAGACAAATTAGGCTGCATAATAACTAACTACACGCGGACGGAGTCGCGGACAAAAGCTAGTATATTATAAAGTTAATAAACAAACTGACATTGGCATTTATAATATTAGGCAAAATAACTTATACCAACCGATTAATTCGTTTTGGCTACAAAAATCTTAATAGGACACTGGCTCGTAAATATTATTTATTATTGATAAGGACGTGACTACTTATTCATCTCAAGTGAATAATGACATCGCCAAAAATAAATTTGAATAATATTACATCTTCCTTACTTTCTTAATTTCTTCTTTTGCATAATCAATGAACGTAGAGGGTAACGTTGTGTAGGATGTTGTTAAAACGAATAATAAATTAAATACACAATCAAGTTAAAAAATATTAGGAAGTAGATACTTAAATAATTCCAAGTTATCTGATAAAGAAGGTAGAATTTTACGAATTCATTATACAATGCAAACATCCGGCGGCTGCTGCTTATTTTGTTGAAAATTTCCCGTACAAAATAATTATAACAGTTCATAAAACATTCAGGCCTGTTTAAGCTTTACGCGCGGGTAGCTTCAGTAATTTTAAACAGATTTCATCTGTTGCCCAATCTGGTGAATGAAACAAACTTAAAATGTTCAGATAGTGCGAGTGTGCGTTTCATATCATCGTAAGTACTACCGAAGTCAAATAACTTTCATTCGTCGATCAAATTGTTAAACTTCGTGTAATGCGTGGGTACTTAATGCGTAGGAAATAACATAGATGCACTCTATAAATATATATTGTATTGGTTTTTGTTATCCTGACTGCTTAAGTAGAAAAACTTGCATTTTAATTTGGAAATTTGTTCACACTTTTACTCTTGTTTAGAAGCTGATTTAATATAAAATAATATTCAAAAATTATCGAATTTCCAACCACATTTTTTAAGTCGGTTAAAAATAGGGTCGAAACATTTAAAGTAAATTTTTAAATACAATATAATGACTATATACAATTATTTTTTGATAAAATATGAAAACATTTATTGCATTTTATATTTAAATAAAAAAAACATTCAGGAATAATATTATCGTTGAACTCGTAAAATGTCCTCTATTTATTTCAAGAACAACATCGCGTGTAAATGCGTGCCGAAAACAAATGAATGCGTTCATTATTTTTCAATTTCGTTAACACCGTAGAAGTTAACTAGATTGGATACTGAATAGTTTTTATGAAAAATAAGCTTTTGGAAAAAATAACACAAATTTACACACAAGACAGGAAGGTCGTTAAAAGATGAAGAAATAACACCAGTGTCATCATGCAGTGGTATATCAGTGCAACGCGCAACCTACATTGGTTTCTCAGCGACACTATGAGGCTATGGGTGACCAAGACGGCCTGCCAAGCTTTTGGAGCGAGCTCGACTAGATGGATGAACCAGCCGCAGGGAAATACACCGGTGGAATCATTCACGACGACTAGCCACATGGCCGAGTGTGGAAAAATCCGAATCCAGAAGAAAATGAAGAAACAGGACACAAGTTTAAAAAATTCCTTAAGTTGTTGAGTTGTAATGTACCTATTAGTTAATATAGAACAGTATAAAACACCTCACATAGAGCGACAAATTGCGCCCGCGTCGCGTCGCCGAGCGTTCCGCCCGCTGTGTGTGAAACTTTCAACCTAGAGAGGAAAAGTTAAAACATCTGTAGTAATTAATAAATAGGTACCTATTACTTAGGAATATCACTTGATGAATGTCTATCCATTAGGTATAGATAAGTAGTTTTGGATCCGGGTTCCAGCTACCCAAGCGAACGGTGGCGGTTTATTTTTTATATATATCTTTATCAAAGACTAGAAATACATAGTATCTTATTTTATAGAATAGGATTCAATTATAATTCCAGATTCATCGGTTACTAAATTTAGTTTATTACTAAATCATTTTTAGCTACAAAGCATCTCTGAAATTACAAAAATATTTTAATTCATGGAGTTGACCAATGTTTGACCACAACCGCACAATGTTACATAATTTGATCGATTCGCAACGTTCACTGTTTTGACGTGTGTAATGTCTATTTTTACCTACAATTTTATGTCATTACTATTCAGTGAAATTTTGTCATCTACCGCTGTAATTTATAATTTATGTCCGAAATAAAATTTAAAAATAATATTTGATGCACTCAATATTATTACTGCACTATTATTAAATCCAGTTTATATATTTAGTACGTATATTACAAATGACAGACCGGCATCTCCGGCCCAGGGTGATTATATTCTTATCAGACATTCACTGCCTTTATATTCATTAATTACATTCAATACATTATAGATAGCAACACTACAGGCGGCCAAGATGTCCTTAAAAAAAGGCCTTAGCCCAGCGGTGGCATCCATCAGCTGAACATAATAATAATAGTAATTAGGTAGACATTAAAATAAGAAAAATTTCTAATTATTTAATTAGAAATATTCGTTCGTTACGCAAAGTTATATTAAACAATATTTATCAAATATTATTATCTGAAATATTTTATTGAAAATGATCCATTCCTTTTCTTTTGTGAAATGGGATATCGCGAAAGGTAAAATGCCTCAAAGCATTTTGTTTTGCTTTTGTCAATATTGAGTTGAGCTTTAAAACAAACAAACCGGAAACAAAATATCACAATCAGTGGCGGCCTTATTTATAACGGAGCCCCGGGCAAGAGACTTGAGACTACTGTAAATATTCTGCTTAATAGATAACTTATAAGATAAAATTATTATTATGAAAACAAAAAACCCGACTGCTTAGAAGTTATAAACTGAAAAAACTGAAAAAAGAAAAACAAGGATCACTATCACCGACAAAGACGTACCGCCAAGCGATTTAGTGTTCCGGTACGATGTAGTGTAGAAACCGAAGGGGTGTGGATTTCATCCTCTTTCTCATAAGTTAGCCCGCTTCCATCTTAGATTGCATCATCACTTAACATCCGGTATGATAGCAGTCAAGGGCCAAGTTGTAGTCGATAAAAAAAAAACAAAAACTATATTTATATAAAATTCTAAATACTTTATGGTGCTATAGGCCTGGACAAAATATTTCAGGTACTACCTGGGAAAGAAAGACCTACCCATAATTCCATTTGTCCCCGCCTGCAGCACAATAAAGTATTAAGAATTTTATATAGATATAGTGATCCTTGTTTTTTTCTTTTTTCAGTTCATAACTTCTAAACAGTCAGGTGTTTTGTTTTCATCCTCTAAACGTACGGATTATGCCTGTAGGATAAAAGGTAACCTAGTTATACATATATCTTCGAATGACATGAATAAATTTAAGGATGTATTCTAGTTAATGAAAAAATCCTGACAAACCGCAATTTTGTTACGATATTTTAATGACAGTGTGAGTTTCGAATGAATCTTTATATTGCTCCAACTAAAATATAATGTTATATAGAGAGGAGTTAACTCTGAAAAAATCTCAGTTTGGATTATAAAGACGTCTTTATAGAATAGTACAAGACATTTTTATGTGATTGTTGCGTGAGGTTTTTGGAAGACTCATCAAAACCGACACCTCTACTCGACAGTTCGAAACTAGTAAGTTACGTATGTTACATCAAAACATTAATGGATTATTAAATAAGTCTGATTTATTAACAGTACAATTATATGAGTTAGAGAAACGAGACATTATTATAGACGTATTATGTATTACTGAACACAATTTAATTCAGAGTGATTGTAAATTTATAAAAATACCGAATTTCACTGTAGCCGCTGCATGCTATCGTAATAATAGAAGAGGGGGGTCAATCATACTAGTTTCGTACATGTCACAATTTTAAAGAATTGTCGCATGTTGGTAGTTTAAGGATAGCAGGTGTTAATGAATGTAGTGGTATAGAGATGATAGATTTTAAAACTATAATAATTTGTATTTATAGACCACCAAAACTCGATAAATTTTCTTTAGAGATGTTTTTTAGCAATTTTTATAATTTAATGAATAAGTATATTTTCCAGAAAAGGAAAATTATATTATGTGGTGATTTTAATATCGACATATTAAAAAGCAATAATACTACACAAAATCTTAAAGAAATAATAGATGGTTTCAATCTAAGATTTGCATTGAAGCAACCAACCCGGTTAGTTAGTGGTACATGTATAGACAATTTTATGAGTAACATTCGTAACAGCAAATGTATGGTAGAAGACTTTGCATTTTCAGACCACACGGCGCAAATCTTTGAATTTGATGTTAAAAACTTCAGCCGAGTGATAAACTATAATATTATACGAAGAGATTTTAGTAAAGAAAATTTGATAAAATTTAAAGACTGCATAAGTAGTATTAAATTCTCAGAAGTTTATGAAATGACGGATCCAAATGATGCATTTAATGCATTTTTTGAATTGTTCCATCTTTTTTATATGTTATGTTTTCCAAACATTAAAATAAAATTGAATTTTAATCGTAGGCCTAAATGGATTTCCAAAGGGATAAGAAAATGCTGTAAAAGAAAACGAGAACTTTTATGGAAATACAGGAAAAGACCTAATAATGAAAATAAGCTTAAATATAAAGTATATGGAAAAAAGGTTAAAAAAATTATTAAACTGACTAAAAAATCACAAAATGACTACAAAATAAAAAATTCACAAAATAAGTCTAAAGCTACATGGAACATTATAAATGATAACAATACAAAAATACATGACAATAAAATAGCAAGGATTAAAAAAGATAATTTAGTAATTAATGATCCCCGTGAAATAGCTCAGACGTTCAATGAACACTTTCTCAAACAAAAAAATGTAAAGTTAAATCTCCCAAAAATAAGGGCTACGTGGGGTAAGTCGAACTCTTTATTTATGAAACCAACATCGCCAATAGAAATATATAACATTATTAATTCACTAAAAAATACGAGTAGCGTTGGGTATGACGAAATAAATACAAAAGCAGTTAAGTTTGTTTCACATTTAATATCGCCGGTATTAAGCTATATTACAAATTTATGCACGGAAAATGGTGTATTTCCAGAGAAACTAAAAGTTTCTGTTGTGAAACCAATCTTTAAAAAACAAAATAAGGAAGATATGGACTGTTATCGTCCTGTTTCATTAATACCGATATTCTCAAAAATAATAGAGAAGTATGTTTTTAATAGCTTGTATGACTACTTTGAAGGAAACGGTGTTTTTGCAGATGAACAAATAGGCTTTAGAAAGAATAAATCTATAAATTTAGCTATTTACAAGTTTTTAAATGACATAATTATCAATATGGATAAACGGAAACATGTGTGTGTGCTATTTATGGACCTTACTAAGGCATTTGATTATGTAGACCATGATATAATGATAGATAAACTAAGTACGTATGGGGTTAGAGGAAATTCTTTGAAGCTTGTAAACTCATATTTAACGGGTAGGCAACAAATGACACAGATAACAAACTTATCAGCCCTAAATAATACCGAAACAGTATATTTATCAGACCCTAAAATGGTAACAACGGGAGTACCACAGGGAAGTATACTTGGCCCTTTGCTATTTATCACATATATTAATGACTTTCCAGCAGTTACGAATCATCAATCAATTTTATTCGCCGACGATAGTACAGTCATTTTTGTAGAGGACTCTCCTAATTCATTTGAAGATGACATAAATACGACATTAAAAAATATCATATATTGGCTAACGTGTAATAATTTAATTATAAACCTGGACAAGACTAAAATTATGACATTCGGAAACAAACATAATAAATTAACATTAAATATAAATTATTTAGGTAAAAGCATAATGGAAACTACAGATACAAAATTTTTGGGTCTATTTATTGATAATTGCCTTGATTGGAGGAGCCATATTGACAACATATGTATAAAACTAAATAGATTCTCGTTTGCCTTGTATATGCTCTCTAATATAGTGAATCAGTCTGCGGTATTAGTGGCATTTAATGCATATGTAACGGCTACAATAAGGTATGGTAAGGTATATTCTAGGGGAATTCATATGATCGCGAAAGAGTTTTTAAATGCCAAAAAAAATGTGTCAGAGCAATTTGTCGACTAAAGTCGACGGACTCTTGTAGGCCGTATTTTGATAAATTTAAAATACTTACTTGTCCGTGTTTGTATATTTATGAAGTGTTGGTTTTTATTAAAAAAAACCAACAATTATTTAAATATTCAGATAACGAACGTAGAAAAAATAAAATATGCTTCACATATCATGTCACGGCGTTATACAAGAAAAGCATATTTAATATGGCACCACTAATTTATAACAAATTGCCTGTGGAATTAGCCAATAGAAATCTCAGTACTACTGTATTTAAAAATAGAATTAAGGCTCTTCTGCTGGAAAAAAGATACTATTCGATCGATGATTATCTAAGGGACAAATTATAAATTATAAGCAATATGAATGAATTTATATGTAATGACATAATTAATTGATTTGACATTTTAAATATTATTTCTAATTTTGTAATTTTGTATTAATTTATAATAATATTTTGTAAAATTTGCATGCCTTGTAAACGGCAATACACTGTGACTCAACATTATTTTTTTACGACCTTTTTTTTGTACCGTGTATTATGCAAATAAAGATATTCTAATTCTAATTCTAATTCTAATCCCTCAGGCTTCAGGTTACATAGCAAAAATAATAAATCTAAGGTTACATATTGAAATGTTTTGCCTTTGATTTATGTTATCCTGTGTTATAAAACAAAATAAGTTGACAATAAAAAAATATTTGACTGCTAGTCAATATTTTTAAATTTCGTAGTTAATAAAATATGGCTTTAGTTTGTAGAACTTTAAAGTTACCTCTTGTTGACTGCAAGCACCTGATGATAAATGATTAGACAGTCTAAGATGGAAGCGGGCTAGCTTATTGGGAGTAGGATGAAATCTACTACAACTTCGTACTGGAACGCTAAATCGCTTGGAGGAACGTCTTTGCCTTTTTTCTTACGTGCTTTTTTACGGTGGCATCTACAGACATGGCCCAATTAAGAAAATCTCAATCGGCCCGGCTGGAAATAAAACCCACGACCTCGGTCTTGTAAATCCACCATGCATACCGCTGCGCAACCGAGGCTGTCATAACCTAGTAATATCTACTTCTTCAGACAAGCTCTGTTACAAAACGTTTAGCTGTACTAAACTTACTAATTTCCTCAAAAAAAAAAAATAAAACATGATGTGTTGTTGTGACGTATTAACGTAAAATATGACGCGCTACGGACCGAGTTCTTTGAAGTGAGAAAAAATAATTTGCCTCGAGGCGCGCTAAAACTGACGGTTATAATTCACAAGCCATTAAAACTTGAAGCGACTGTGAACGATTATGAATTCCTAGTGACTGGGGGCCAAACTCAATTTGGATGTTAATACAATAATATTACGTCATTCGTCGCCAACTCCGTAATATTTAGTAACGATTTCAAGCAAAGAAATGTATAGTTAGTATATACTAGGGATGTTACGGAAGTGGGTTTACTGGAATCGAAATATCGAAATATTTTTGTTTCGGCTTATCAATTTCGAGTTTAGAAACGGAACGGAATTCGGTGTCAGTGTGAAATAAAATATGATCTTTATAGTAGATTGTGACTCGGGCACACGTAAACTTTAAAAGCTATGTTGAGTATAGTAAGAAAAATGCCAATACTGGAAATGCGCTAATATATACACTTTGACCGCTGTATCTATATCATCATCATAATTATCAGCCTATTAACGGCCCACTACGGGGCCAGGCCTCCCTCCTTATAGGAGAGGGGATATGGAGAGAACACCAACCACGCTGCTCCAATGCGGGTTGGCGGGCTTAGGGTAATAATGATTAATTTATTAACGATCACTATCAGATGTTGATGATAGTGACCGGGACCGACGGCTTAACGTGCTCTCCGAAGCACGGGGGTGTAACACCACCAACTTTCAGACTCCGGGCTTGGAATGTACTGAACATTTCATAGAAGAATGAAAAAGCTTAGAATTATTCCATGACCCGACCCAGGGATCGAACCCAGGACCTCGTGATCGAAGTCACATAGCTAACCACTAGACCAACGAGACAGTCATCTATACTGTATGAGAGAAGTGTTCTAAATAAATTGAGCATTATTACTCAAATCATGATGTAGACTCTTAACAAGAATGGATTTATCTATATTTCTAGACGTGGAATATTCGCGGATAAAACCAATGGTTACAACTAGTTAATTATAAGATCCAATTTCAAATTATCGAAACCGAAATCGGAATCGGTTAAAACAATCGGAATATATGACTGCCCTGAATCGTAATCGATGATCCGTACATCCGTAGTATATAGTTTACTTATACTAGGTATACCTGCTTGATAAACCTGAATGCGATGATATCGGGCAGACAAACCACATTATAGTGACGCAGGGAACCGCTAGCCATAATCAGTAGTAAACCGCAAATTAAAAAGTACCTTTAAATTGCATACCGTAATTGTTATTAAACAGCCAGAAGAGAATAAAACTTAAAACACCAAAAGACAAACTTAATCGGAACAATTTATTTACAAAGACATCAAATATGATCAAAATGAAACATTCTTACAGTAATCACTTAATAAAACATTACATGCACATATTCTTACGATAGTTTAACAGTATGACTGTATATGACTCGGACACCAACGTGAATAATAACAATTTTCCATAGGGGCATCTTTTATAGCTTACCGCCCACCATATTTGTTCGATGACTACAGTCCCTAGTCTATTATCTATAGTTTAAACGGGGTACCAAAACACAGCAAATAAGGCCACTATTGTCTATAGTCTTTTCAAACAGAGTATACAATGCTGCTAACATAATAATTATATACTGCTTCATCAACACATCACAGCAGATGATGGACGTCCACTGGGTCTTTATATACCTACAAGCAACGATCCTAAGCCTCCTTTAGCCAGCGGCTCCCTACGACACCGTGTCGTCAGTCCACTTAGTGGGGGGTCGACCTGTGCTTTTCGATTAAGGTCTTAGTTCACACTTACATTTATGATTTTAGATAAAAATATTAGAAGTAATATCTTGGAATGCTATAATTTACTAAAAGAATTTTCACATTACAAGTAAATAGGTAACCTACAATCAAAAATAAAAGCAGGGAATGCCTATAAAATTATAAAAAATGTAGGCGTGTACATTCTAATGTGCTGAGTTATTCTTGTTTGCTCGTAATAAAAACCGTTTATTTTTCCAGCGAGGTGTTTTCTTCAAAAGATTTTACGTGTCTACGAGCTTTCAACATGTTTTACATTGCTTGCACATAAACGTTCCTGTATAATAGCTAGTATGTGGTGCAAACATTTTGGTGTTGATTTTTATTTCAATATCTCTCAACATTCATGAGTAAGAATCTTCACACTAGCGTTTTTTTAGCGTGCGGAATGTAGC
The DNA here is from genome assembly GCA_034621355.1 of Mycalesis mineus. Taxonomy (NCBI): domain Eukaryota; kingdom Metazoa; phylum Arthropoda; class Insecta; order Lepidoptera; family Nymphalidae; genus Mycalesis; species Mycalesis mineus. Next base: position 9,924,350 of record CM067883.1, on the reverse strand, counting down.
CAACCTAAGACAACTCGTCGCTGCGACACGTCGTCTGCAGTTGTCGTCTCCGGTTGGCTACAAATTTGTACCTTGACCGTCAACGAACCAATAGCAGGCCCTTGCCATTCAGTCGGCTGGGCATTATTTATCCTAAGAAAAACATTACGCTAGCAGCACATTTTTTATAACAATGATGTGTCTGGTTAGAATTTATATATTTATGTCTCTGTCTTACATTATATTATAGAGTGAGAAGAAGACGAATTCGAAAATCACGCTGTCGCATTATAACGATACAAAACAGCGATATAGCGATATAGCGAGCATATAACATCATATACACTTTATCCTTTATTAAACATTACATAATACTTTACATTTTAAAGTTTTAATGCCACGTGTTGATATCACGAAATAAATAATACACTAATATCTTTGTTAAAAAGAAGAGGTTGTAGACATATGAGAAGTACTTTGCTGTTGGGTCGAACACACAGCTCTCTTTATTAGAACCGTAAAAAACGCATATTGTAGAAATGTAAATAATGTGTAGCATTTGCAGTCGCATACGTTTTTCATCAAATGCCAAACGCCTACGCTAGAAAAAAGTGCGAATGGGCTCTAAAAGTACTACAAATTCTCACTAAATACATCTTGCTCTAGAAAATAGCGTTTGTAACCTAAACAATCTTAAATTATCGTCAATGAACTGTTTACATTTAGAACAATAAATGTCGGCAACATTGTCCATCAATGACGTGTAGCTTTCATTAAAACGACATTGATATCGCTCGTTTTGAAATCAAATGGCTCGGCTTTGATTACATCTGCGTACCTATTTTTAAACGTAACCTTTCGCCTTTTTAATTGTAGGGATTCACACTTTTCCATTATATACACAATGGAATCTATTGTGCTTATTAATCTTGTTTTTTCCTGGAAAAAACGTACTTTTAATGTTGAAATGTTGTTAAAACAGTAAACTGGGTAAAATTATTTTCATGTTATTGTTCTGGTAAAAAATTTAAATATTGAACATGGTTTCAACAGTTAACTAATTGGAGCTTATGAATATCTTTATTTAATTACTAGCAGTCGCCCGCGACTTCGTCCGCGTGAAAATCTCTTAGGTACCCTTCTAATTTTAAAGACAGACTTTCATACAAAATGTGTAAAGGCACATATAGTGTGCTCATTCCCCGCTCCCGCTCTCAATTTAATTTTTTTATAGTTTCCCGTGAAGCAATATTCTCCGCCCCGTCCCGTGTACTAAAGGTCTACATTTTTGTAAAACATTGTATGACATTTCAGTACATTAACATTAAAAATATATATTTATGGCAAGCTGATGGGTATAAATTGATATTAAATAGTATATTTCACTCTTGAATCTAGCCTTCAGAATAAACAAAAATAATTTTACAATCCGACACGCAGATAGAGATTAGCCCGTTTAAACAAACGAATAAACTCTTCCATGTACTAAATAGATATTTGAACAAAGATCGAATTCTTAATTCATCATCGTATATATAACATAGATCTAAACTCCCCTCCCGCACGCGCGCCCCCGCCTTGGTGACGCTCACTTCGCAACGCAGAAATAGTAATATTTTAATTTCGCCATAACTTCAAAACCAAAAGTCCAATTTTAATCTTTTAAATACCAAATATTATCTACATAAACTGTACTTAGTGATGAAATAACTTATTTTGATAAGGATTAATAGCATGAGTAAAATAATTGCGTTTAAATGTAGTCCAAAAAAAAATTAAGATTTTTAAATAAAAAAATGGTTGTTGTGCCTCACTCGACATAGATAGGTATAGTGTGTCGCGGACTTTTTTGTAGATATTTATAAGATCTCCAATTAATTAGAACATTTTATGGTTCTATCTTTTATAGTTTAGGCAGCGTACGCAAAATAAGTAACTTTTCTGGTTGATTTACACCTTGTGTCCGAAAAACCCAAATATTTTACGGAACCCTATTTTTTTTCCAAAATAAAATTTAGCCTATGTTACTCGTGGATAATGTAGCTTTCGAATGGTGAAAGAATTTTCAAAAACGGTTCAGTAGTTTTTGAGCCTATTCATTACAAACAAACAAAGTTTTCCTCTTTATAATATTAGTATAGATTAGAGGACGCTCTCGTTTTACTCGCGTAGTGGTCGTTCCTGTGAAAATTTCGGAATAAAAAGAAGCCTTTTTTTTAATGCCTACAAGTTGACCCTTGACTGCTATCACCCCTGATGTTAAGTGATGATGCAATCTAAGATGGAAACGGGCTAACTTGTTTGGAGTAGGATGAAAATCCACACCCCTATCGGTTTCTACACGACATCGTACCGGAACGCTAAATCGCTTGGCGGTACGTCTTTGTCGGTAGGGTGGTAACTAGCCACGGCGAAAGCCTCCCACCAGTCAGACCAAGACTAATTAAGAAAAATCTCAATCTGCCCCGCCGGGAATCGAACCCAGGACCTCCGCCTTATAAATCCACTGCGCCAAGGAGGTCGTCAATTGTAAAGTTATCCATCCACCCATCCATCCATACTTACTAACTTTCGCGTTTATAATATTAATAGGATGAGGAATGGGTTTAAGTGATTCCTTTTTCGGCTTAGCCTCGACATTCCAGCCTCCATTTCCGTTATACTTGCCGTCGGAAAAAAGGAAAAGTCTCGTAAGTTAAGTCAACGTGGGGTTGACATGTTTTTTATTTGACAAGGTTTCAGATTTCAGGATGAGAGAAACTATTGAAGATTATAAGTATTAGGAATCTTAGAACACTCGTATGAATGAAGATCTTGGAGAGAACTTTAAAGTTGTTTACAAGAAAACGAAATAATTTCGTAACATATAGTTTTGAGGACGTCTTGGTACGAAATGCCGAAACATTAAAGACATCGTTGCTATAAGACTAAAAGCTGGCCATGAGACCCGTAGACTTATTAATAAACAAAAGTGAAACTTTTGTAATTTAAACTTAAATAGTTTAATTAATTTAGCTTAGTTAAAATTATTAACCATGCCGTAACATGTAACCTACACATAACCGTCTCACTAATACTATACTTACTTAATTATTATACCTACTTTAAACTTCAACATTAGTGGTTTAAAAATCCTATTGTTACGTTACAAAAAATACACATTTACCCCATATTAGTGTTCAACAATGTTTACCTATGAAGACGTTTTATTTTACGTTGGTTTATCTCATGTCTTAGGAATTTCACATTACGCTCATACTACCAGCGTTGTTATATAAATCGTTCTCATTAGTTAGAGTGAAGAGTAATAACAAGCTTGCATATTTCATGACCGGATTTTCATTATTTTAGATGTTTGTTTAATTTAGCGCTACGTCAGCAAGTGTGAAATTGCTGCATAAGGGTCTTTCCCACTTGTCGGGGACAGATGTCCTCCTGAGCATTATATATAAGGGTATTCACACGTATCGTAAATCGATTGCGTGGGTTTTATATAAAATGTTCTGCCACTGCAAATCAGACTGAAATCCAGACCCGACACCCGACATGTGGAAACGAACTCTTACAGTAATTTCTTTTTTTTTTTATCGACTACAAGTTGGTCCTTGACTGCTATCACACCTGATGTTAAGTGATGATGCAGTCTAAGATGGATGCGGGCTAACTTGTTAGGAGTGGGACGAAAATCCAGACCCCTTTCGGTTTCTACACGACATCGTACCGGAACGCTAAATCGCTTGGCGATACGTCTTTGTCGGTAGGGTGGTAACTAGCACTATTTCGATTTTCCTTATCATTTATTTGTTGATATAGTTTTTATTTGATAGGCGGCTTGGCTTTGGTTGTAGTTAGTATTAAGGTGTACATATGTGTGTGACAATGGAAGGAGTTGGAAGGAGCTGCCTATCAGCAAAGTAAAAACATGTTCATAAATTACGTATCGTCTGTCTGTAAGTGGTTGCTAAGGAACTCGTTTGTTGTATGGATTTTGTTGATGCACGCCTGCCTCTGAATAATATGACGGCCTCCGTGGCGCAATGGTATGCGCGGTGGATTTGTAAAACGGAGGTTCCGGGTTCGATTCCCGGCGGGGCAGATTGAGGTTTTTCTTAATTTGTCTTGGTCGGCTGGTGGAGGGCTTTCACCGTATCTAGTTACCACCCTACCGACAAAGAAGTACCGCCGAGCAATTTAGCGTTCCAGTACGATGTCGTATAGAAAATGAAAGTGGTATGGATTTCATCCTACTCCTTATCAAGTTAGCATGCTTCCATCTTAGATTGCATCATCACTTAACATCAGGTGTGATAGCAGTCAAAAAAAATCACTTTAAATATATAATTAATTGAACAATGCGTTTTTGCTGCGTCACTTTATTTGAAACTAGAGGACGCCCGCGGTTTCACCCGCGTAGTTCTCGTTCCCGTGGGAATTTCGGTATAAAATGTAGCCTATGTGTTATTCTGATGTATAAGCTATATTGTGGTAAAGTTTCATTCAAATCCATTCAGTAGTTTTTACGTGAAAGAGTAACAAACATCCATACATCCATACATCCATACATCCATACAAACTTTCGCCTTTATAATAGTAATAGGAAGTACACGCGCTTTTGTGAAGAAAGCCAATAATTTTTGCTGAAATATAATAAAATATACCTCAGTGAGAGTTTCAATGCCTGTTTCCTGTACACCACAATATTATTAATAACTTTGCTATTAAGAATATAATAAAGCCAAGTTAGAAGTAACATTAAGAATTCAAATCCCGTTCAACGATAAAAGGAAAACCCTTTTTACCCGACTACTTACTTTAGCAAATTCATAAGGTAGTTAAGTCGTAAATAGGTATATTGACTGAGGCCCGTATCAAAGCCTAAGCCTAGGCCTAAGCTTTAGTAAAACCGATTAGCGAGAGATGTCGTCAACTGGAGACTGGCACGTAATTGCGTAGATATAGCATCGGCCGCTGGAGTGCGCTATGTCATCTTTTTTCGTGTCGTAAGTAGGATGAGACATAGATTAAAGACTACTAGATAAAGTCATAACGCGGCTGTAGGTTCAAGAGCGTGACAGACTTATTCCATTCGGCCTTTATTAGAAAGTGACACAAGATTATTTTTTGTCCCTTTCCCGTGTTCGTTTTTATTGTTTGTCAAGAGTGGAGTTTGTGACAAGCAAGGGACATATCTGAGCAATTATTAGCTTTTTAATAAATTTGCTGATAAATAATATAACTTTGCGGTTACGATATTAATTTAAACGTTATCGTGCTATGGTGGGTTGTAATATTTTCGGCTGCAATAGTCGCAGCGAACAGAAAATCGAAGGAATTACGTTTCATACGTAAGTAGGCATAAATTTCATTGATTGATGATTTTAAGCTTAGATATGTTATTTTTTAGCAAATTTCATGTATTATGCGTTTACTAAACTATCTTATATAAAGTAATATTTCGTATTTTACGATATTTTAAAACATAACGTTTTATGATGTACTTTAAATGTTGACATGTCATATCAATAATGCTGATTTGCTGTCTCACGAGTGGACACGCTATGGGCTCTATCTAGTTGTCTTTAATCTATGGGATGAAATAACAGTCCTGGAATATATGCCAACTCTAGATTTTCTTTTACTTATTGTAAATAAATTAAGATTGTTTCTGATATTAACGGCACACTACACGACCAGTCCGCTCTCTATAATTAAAGGACAGGAGTTATTAGACCACCACGCTGCTCCGGCATGCGGGTTGTCGTGTTTAGAGTAATAATGTTTACTTGCAACAATCATCATCATCATCATTATCAGCCTATTAACAGCCCACTACAGGGCCAGGCCTCCCTCCTTATAGGAGAGGGGATATGGAGCGCAGACCCACCACGCTGCTCCAATGCGGGTTGTCGGGCTTAGGGTGATAATGTTTCATTTATTAACGATCACAATCAGATGTTGATGATAGTGGCCGGGCCCGACGGCTTAACGTGCTCCCCAAGGCACGGGGGTGTAACACCACCAACTTCTAAACTCCGGGCTTGGAATGAACTGAACATTTGATAGAAGAATGAAAAAGTTAAGAATTATTCCATGACCCGACTCAGGAATCGAATCCTGACCTCGTGATCGAATCTACATAGGCTAACCACTAGACCAACGAGGCAGGCATTTGTACAGTGCTTTTCGAGGTACGGAGGTATTTTTTAATACTGGGCTAGAATTTTCCTTTGATTTCTTGAAATAAAGAAAAGTTCAATACTCCGAACCAAGGCCTAGAAATCCAAAGCCAAGGCTAACGGCACTGGACCAACGAAGATATAAACAAAGCCAGATTGCCAATAACAAATATATTATCCATTTTTATCATATTGATTTGTGTACTTTTTTCGTAAATCACGGCGGATGTTTGCGTCGTAAAGTCTGCGCTCCTGGCAATAAGAACAAGTGTTGTTCATGCGTTGGATTTCCACTTGTTTTATAAACGTAGATGGTTATTAATTGTTTCCGGTATACTGTGCCAAATCTACTTTATCGTAAGTAGGGTTCAAAATGTTGGATTGAAATAGGTAACTGCCCATAAATACTTAGTAAACGTATTATTTTTTATTAGTATTAGAGCTTTTTAAGTACTTTTGCCATGTTTTTTCCAGTCGCCAAGTTATAACGTTTTGTTACGTAAGACAACAAATAAGCCAAATAACGATTTATTTGGCATGTGATTCTTAATAATATTGTAGGCACAAGAGCTTTAACCTTGGTATTTAAGGAGGTATTCCTTGTATACCTACCATACGAAATGTTGCTTTGTTCTCCAAATAAACTCAAATGGACCATCTGCTTGTTCCGTTTATATGTGAAAAGAACTTCATCCCTACATTTTGAGCCTGTAGTTATCCGACCTATAGTTTTTATCTATACAATTGACCATTTAAATTGACTGTAACGTTGTAAATGTAACCATTATCAAATTATGCGAACATCAAATTACGTTAATTATTTATTAAACATTAGTTTTAAGCGTTCTTTCATTAGCGTTAGGAAGCGTTAGGAATCGGCATAAATCAGTTTTATCGGCGTATCGCCTCCGAAAAGTTCAAAAGTCATTCGTTTGACTTCGTACTTTGGTACAACAAGATGCCCAATTCAGTTTTAGATCTGCCATTGCATAAGTTTAAGCAATGTATTAAAACTCACTTACTGAGTCAAGGTTATTATACTGATGATTTTTTAAATGACAAAGAGGTTGAGAGGCAATTGGATCAGCTTTCAACTTCACACAAGTAGTAGAATAAATAATTTTATGTAACAATAACAGTTAATATTGTAAAAATTAATGATTTTAAAAGAGCAACTGTTGAGTTTCTTGCCGGCTCTTCTCAACAGGACCTGCCTTCCGAGCCGGTGGTAGAGTCACTACAAATAGTCTAATTTGACGTTTCAAAAGTGCTTATAATTGGTCTACTTGAAATAAATGATTTTGAATTTGAATTTGATTGGATGCAATCTTCTAAAAATCCAACGTCAAAATTTTCCAATGAGCTTGAGATGCAAGTTCGGAGAAGCAACGGCCTTCCTTACAGAAATAGGTCCATAGAGAATTTCGCCTTCTTTCTCTAGAATACTCTACTGTTCATGGATGTGAAATAAAATATGCAAACCGAGTCTTTTGTTTAAGTAGAGCAGCTATTTCTCCATTTGCAGCTATAAAGAATAATAGTTTTTAAGACGGATTTGAGAATTCTTACATTAAGAACTTGTTATTTCAATTTGTAATTTATTGTAGTTTTATTGTCTGTGTTAAATGTTCTTAGTATTTTTTTAAATTTTTGATCAAAATAATTCACCATATTCTATCACTGTCATTCTATTTGTGGAAGATGACTCCGCTTTGAATATATATGATTTTAATATTTATGTATTAAAGTAAAGTCACTACACACAAAGTTATTATTCTTAGAATAAAGGGGAAGCGTGTGACATTGAAACCCGTTTATTGAAAACCCCACTGAAAAGCCATTGCTTAGCAACCGGTCAGAAACGGATTGTCATTTTTATACATGTTTCTGTTTTGCTAATGCTCCTTAAGTTTGATACCATAGATTAAAGACAACTAGATGGAGCCCATAGCGTGTCCGCTCGTCAGACAGCAAGAGAGCCTTATTGACATGACATGTCAACATTTAAAGTACATCATGAAACGTTACGTTTTAAAATATCATAAAATACGAAATATTACTTTATATAAGATGGTTTAGTAAACGCATAATACATGAAATTTGCTAAAAAATAACATATCTAAGCTTTAAATCATCAATCATTGAAGTTTATGCCTACTTACGTATGAAACGTAATTCCTTCGATTTTCTGTTCGCTGCGACTGTTGCAGTCGAAAATATTACAACCCACCATAGCACGATAACGTTTAAATTAATATCGTAACCGCAAAGTTATATTATTTATCAGCAAATTAAATAAAAAGCTAATAATTGCTCAGATATGTCCCTTGCTTGTCACAAACTCCACTCTTGACAAACAATAAAAACGAACACGCTGAAAGGGACAAAAAATAATCTTGTGTCACTTTCTAATAAAGGCCGAATGAAATAAGTCTGTCACGCTCTTGAACCTACAGCCGCGTTACGACTCCATCTAGTTGTCTTTAATCTATGTTTGATACAAATACGTCTGTCAAACTTGTGTAGGTGCACCTTATTATTACAACAAACAAGGCAAAACCGTCTTCCGAAAGATTATCCATATCAAACATAGACATAAGACATCAAAGAACGGTTCTTTACCCAAATCGCTCACTTTGTATATTTGACGCTACGGAATGGAGGCTTATTTATAGTTTCATAGGGTAGAGCGTTATCCGCATCAATATTCTTGTGTAACAAGATCCCCTAGTTTTGGACTTGCCATTTAATAAGTTTCAACAATGTGACGGAACTGGTTACTATAACTTATGTAGTGTTGATTGACAAAGCTATTCAAAGTTAAGTTTAAATTTTTGTTAAAGTTTAGTCGCTGGGTCTTCTGTCCCTTTCTTGCAAAACGAAAATTTTTACTGAGTTACTATGGCGTCAACTTTTTGTTACTTGATCAATTTAATTACATAATTTTATTTCTCATTATTTCCAGTTTAAAAAATAAGGCATTGGAAATTTACCACGTACCCCGTGTTGTTATTAGGTACCTATCGATTCTCATCTAAATTCCTCATACCCAATACGGGCAACATCGGCATTCGAACGCTTAGTGGATGCGTAAACAGGCCAAATCCTAACACGTGATGCAACATGCATCGCAATGTTCACATTATGTACTGGTTCATATAATATTTGGATACCTGTAGGACTATGATACGACCGAAGAGATTTATCATCTAAGATATAACTAGAAACGCGTCCCATCGATCGAACAAAATTGATCGTCCCATCGACTGCAACAAAAGAGGTCCTTATTGGATATCTCTTTGGTCTTATATGGGCCTACCCCTACTGGTTCTAGCAGAATACAATAAGAAACTTAAGCTTAGTTATCCTAATAACTGTACAAATTATACACACGTGAAATGGTGGCAAGATGCATCTCCGCTTTGGTCAGCCAGGCCTTTGATCTTGCGGTGACCGGTCAGCGCAGTTAGCCGCATTGAAATATTTTAGATTATTTTTTCTCAGAAACTCCGTGGCTCAAAGGTCTCTATGGTAAGAGGTACATATAATGTAGCTCATATAATGCTTTCGGTCAGAAAGGCATATCTGTGCTACTTACTGTAAAATAATACATATTACTATATGAGACGGTGCTAAGGTTGCCAACATACAATTGCGATCTTAATCCTATCGAATTTATTTGGTACTTCATCAAAAGGAGAGCGGCAGATAAGAATGTCTGCCAGCTAAAAGCTATATTATGTGAAAAATATTAACAATAAAGTAAACCTACTGAGGTACGAAAATTATATAAAAAAAAATAGGTAAGAAATCTTTTTAAGTTAAACGGTTTTATGTTAAACATACATTGCAATGTTTAAGATAAATGTACTAAAAACCAAAAAATAATAAAATAGATACAGTCGTGGGAATTATAAACATATGCATAGACTAGACTAAAATAAAACCGTGGGGCACGTCAATTGTCTACAAATTATCGACTTAATGTGCGATAGAAGAATCGTTTAATTCGTCGTTAGGCAGTTGGCCCGCAGACGGTGAGGAAATTACTTACTATTTTCTTGCTTATGGAAATTCCAATAGTTATACACTCCATGTAAATAAAAGAGATGTTTCAACTAGTTTATCGTTGGACATTCACACTGCTGGCTGGCGAGGAATCGTTTCACTGCTCGCAGTTTGTCTTTAATCGACAAAACATATGATAAAAGTACTACTCGCTCACCACTATGAAACCCTAAAACTCGCTTATAATCGAGCTTGCTAGCTTGTTTCCACATTCTAGCCCTACTTATCACACGTCCATCGTTGTCGGTTGAACAACTGCCTAATTATAGTGTAACATTACAAAACAAACATTTTAATCAACGATTGTAGACAATTGACGTGCCCCACGGTTTTATTTTAGTCTAGTCTATGCATATGTTTATAATTCCCACGACTGTATCTATTTTATTATTTTTTGGTTTTTAGTACATTTATCTTAAACATTGCAATGTATGTTTAACATAAAACCGTTTAACTTAAAAAGTTTTTTACCTATTTTTATTTTCTAGTTTTTAGTTTTTATTTCGCATTCTGTTTAATTCATTCAGATACCTAAATTACAGATTCAATTTCTAAATTTAAATCTTATTATTATACGCCATTTAGTGGCTGCGCCCATCTTCAATATTGAGGTTGTATATTGCACTATATTCTTCTTGTCAAGCCCTTTTATTTGATACCCATATTGCTAGGATTTATAAAAAATTGTTATCAGCCATTTGGTAGCGGCGGCCATCTTAGATTTCAATTTTGCATAGTAAATTGTATTCTACTTGTTGAGACCTTTCATTTGATACCCATGTTGATGGGATTGATAAAACCTAAGCTATCCGCCATTTTGTAGAGGCCGCCATCTTGGATTTTAATTTTATATAGTACATTGTATTCTACTGGTTAAGCACTTTCATTTGATACTCATATTGATGGGATTGATAAAACCTACGTTATCCGCCATTTTGTAGCGGCCGCCATCTTGGATTTCAAATTTTTATAGTATATTGTATTCTGCTTGTTGAGCCCTTTCATTTGATACCCATATTGATGGGATTGATAAAACCTACGTTATCCGCCATTTTGTAGCGGCCGCCATATTGGATTTATAATGATAATGAATAAACATAATTGTATTGTCACCAAAATCCAAAGTGTATACAAAATTTCAGATTAATCAGTTGACAGGAAGAGGGTGAAATTTGAATTACTAAATTTGACCCAAGAATAAATAAAACAAACGGGGTGAGCTAAATAAAACCGTTTAATAAAAAACAGAATAATTATAATAACTAACTAATTAACTTAACTATAAGCATAATTCTAAATTTTGCCTTTTTTGTCACAATAGTTTGTGACACTATAGATCCTTATCTTTTATTATTGCTTTTTTCGAGAACCGCTTTTGTTTGAAATTCTCGAAACCGATTGTTCTAAATGACCCTCGATTTATGTAAAGAAGGTTATGGTGAGAGACGACGGGTATACATGACCGATTTCTGTACCAGTTGTACTTGGGAAGCAAGTGAGGACACATCGATATCAGTAGGTAATAAAATTAGTACGATAGACTACGATTGGAAGTGTACTTGGAATTTTGAACTGAAGAATTGAATAGAGTCTCGTCAGAGTAATTAGGTGTTCTTATTTCAAATCACCGAGCCCGAGCACGTAACATCAATGAGTTATGAACGTGAGCATTTTTTTGCGCTCCTAAATTTCGCGTGGTGACATCTATGTCTCCCGTAATTTGTTGTTCTAAAGAAAGTGGAGCGGAAATGTGTTTGATACTAACAATTTTCGATTTTCCTTTCATCTATATTTTATTTCAGCAAAACGTGACAGGAAACAAAATTCACTTGTAGGAAGTTACGATACTGTGTACAAAATAGTTAACGAGCGTTTAATAAATTAATATTTGGGCAACGTGATATTATAAGTCTCCTCCGTAATATGGCACCCGCTTATTTTGATAACAGAATTTAGAGCTAAAATTTAAACTAAGCTTTGTTTATTATAACGTTATTAATGTCGAATAACTACAGAGAAAGTATCGTAAAACAGGGGATAATTGATATTTACTGTACCAATTTCCACGGGATTTCGAGCAAGAATGTCATCTCGATAAAAAATCCGTTCACATAATGAATGCTTAATGATTAATTGCAAATAATAGCTTCCGTAACTTTTTGCGGAAAATAGCAAACTGAATCAATTATTAACTGTCCATGATTAACCTCCGCTGTTTTTCTTAATAATTATATTTTTTATATGAAATAAGCATGCGCTTGACCACGATCTCACCTAATGGTAAGTGTAGATGTAGTCAAAGGTGGGACGCGCTTGCTTAGAAAATGCCTATTCACTCTTGTTTTAAAGATACCCAAACTGTAGGAATAAGGAAAAACTAACCTCGGAAGGCATTCCAGACCTTAGCTATGCGTATACTAAAAGATGACGCAAAACGCTTTCTGGTCCTGCGAACATCTACGACGTAGGGAAGGGAGGAATAAATTAATTAAGTAAACGGCCAAACTCTTGAGTATACGAGTACATATATTGGTTTCGCTCCCGTAGCGAGACTATTAATCATTTTCATTATTTATTATATTATTAGTAATAACATGCGGATAAGTATTGACCATTGTTATTATTATCATGAGATTTTTAGTGGCCTACGACAAAACGAGCTCTGTATTTTTATAGGAGAGGGCATATGAAGCTTACACACCTACCAGATTAATCTGCTCTCATGAGAGTTGGCGGTTGTTGTTTTTATTTCTTTTTCTATCGACTACAAGTTGGCCCTTGACAGCTATCACACCTGATGTTAAGTGATGATGCAGTCTAGGATGGAAGCGGGCTAACTTGTTAGCAGTGGGATGAAAATCCACACCCCTTTCGGTTTCTACACGACATCGTACAGGAACGTTAAATCGCTTGGCGGTACGTCTTTGTCAGTAGGGTGGTAACTAGCCACGGCGAAAGCCTCCCTCCAGCCAGACCAAGACAAATTAAGAAAAATCTCAATATGCCCTGCCGGGAATCGAGCCCAGGACCTCCGCCTTATAAATCCACCGCGCATACCACTGTGCCACGGAGGTCGTTATTATCTTTGATTTCTTAAGATATCTCTCTCCTGAATAATATTAAAATAAAAATAAAGTATGAAGAAAAATTTCTTCATACATTTTCTGCAAGTCTGGTCATCCCAGTCTCTCGATCTATTTATCTTAGTTGGCTATAAGACAGATAAATGACATACACTATCGACATGTGGATTTGCAGGAAGTCTTTATTGTGGCTATTCGTATGGATAACTGCCTCGTTGTAGTAGTTTTTAAGAAATTTTTCCATCTAAGAAATTTCCTGTACGCTCGAAATTTGGAATTGGTCGTGCCGGTTAATATCATCAACATCAGATAGTGACAGGTAAGGAATCTATAATTGCCGCCCTAAGTCTGCTATACCGTATTGGGGCAAAATAGTGGGTATAAGCTTCCTATAAGGAGGGAGGCTAATAATAATGATTGATACTGATGATGATGTTTGTGTAAATAAAAAATAAATATTATAGGACAATTACACACATCGCTATATGGCCTCAAAGTAAGCGTAGGTAGCTTGTGTTGTGATGAACATTTTATATATATTATACATAAATACTTATAATTTATTGTTGGCAGCATTGTATACTCGGCGAAACATAGACTATAGAGGTGCCGATTTTGCGTGTTATGGCACCCCGTTTAGAAGCATAAATCAGACTATAGCAAAAATGGCGGTTACGGGCGGTTATATAAACAAAGCCCTAATGGTGAAGTGATTATTATTTTGTGTGTTCTCTTTGTGTGCAGTTATGCTGCCAGTTAATTTTGTTAAAAGTTAAAGTGTAATAAAAAGTAAATGATTAAGATTGTTTCATTTTGATTTGATTTAAGAATGTTTGTAATTAAAATGTGTTGATATTTTGATTAATGTTGCTTTCCTGCTTGTGTCTTTTGACCCCTTCTGGTGATGCTAAAAAATATAGATAAACACCCAGACACTGGATAATATCCATGCTCATCACACAAACATTTTTCTAGACGTGGGAATCGAACCCACAGCCTAGGACGCAGAAGCAGGGTCACTACCCACTACACCACTCGGCCGTCAATAAAATAAAAAAAGATAAGTAAAATAGGTGCTATGTCAAATTGATTGCAGTGGTTTCCTAAATCGGAGAAGATTTGTGTTCTATACCTTCCTATGTAAATAGAAATGTACCTCTCTAATGGTCTATTAAAACGCCTATTTCGTAGTCTCGAAGCAATTTATCTATTTCATCTATAGTACAAACCGATTTGTCTTTGGGTTTTGATAACAAATTATTAGCTATTTTACTTATAAGAATAATGTAATTATTGGTTAGTGAAATACTTGGTGCTCTGATCAAATTTTGTATTAATATAAGATTGCGCGTATTCAATTCGTTATATTCTGAGAAAACGTGTCAAAAATATAAAAAGTCTTTGAGTTGTTTCGTAAAGGTATTGGAGATTTAGACTTTAAAGTTTTAAAATATAAATGTATTTAAAATATAAGAAGAGGCATCGAAACGAAAAAACATCACTCTTGAAAAACTGACAACATTTTGCTAAAGAGATCTATGGGGCAAGTGTGAGTTTTTCACCGAGCGACTGCGTAAAAATGTATTCACTCATAACGTCAAATTATATAGCAAGAAAAGCGTTTACTCTCGCTATAACTAGATGGCACTACTAAAATTCCATACAAATTTGCGTTACGTTTTGACGTGACAACGTCTTATAATTCGATAGAGCCGGCTGCACGCACGAAAAAACATGACTCATGCGGCGTTACCTCGCTTTGAGGCGTTCCATGTAAGGCTTGGAGTGCAAGCGAGAGCGCGGAACGAGCGACAAAAAAGCACAATCGGCCTTTGCGTTCGGCAGCTTTTGACATCCGTCTATTAAATATATTAATTTTAAATTAAAAATTAATATATTTATTATAAATTTAAAATATAAAAATGTAAAATCAAAATCAATTATTTTATTAATTTAAATTAATATTTATAAAAATATACTTAAATTAAAAATTTTAATAACCAATTAAATGCTACCATTCCATCAGTATTTTCTTAAGTTGTCACGTTCAACTATCGTCAATAAACCGGCTTTACAGACAACCAATTTTTTTTACGCAGTCGCTCGGTAACAAACTCACACTCGGCACTTAGTGTGAGTTTTTCACCGAGCGACTGCGTACCCACTCGATTATATAGAAAAAAAAGCGTTCACTCTCGCTATAACTAGATGGCGCTGCTTTAATTTCATATTTTGCGTTACGTTTTTACACAGTCGATCAGTGACAAACTCACTCTAGGCACAAAGAACGGAGATAATATTCGCCCGGTTACACATATCGGTCCTTTGTTTAGGTTCATTCTTTTGATGCCTAGGCCGCACTTATAATAGTTTATTCGTTTCAAATATAGCAGCAGAAGATCCGACAAACGTACAATAATATCTCAACTCCAACCAGCGTTAGTTGTAATTTCAAATTCATAAAATTTCGTATCCAAATTGGTCTTTAGAAGTTAGTAAGATGATAGAATGCCTCGTTGGTCTAGTGGTTAGCCTATGTGGTATCGATCGCGAGGTCCTGGGTTCGATCCCTGCGTCGGCTCACGGAATAATTCTGAGCTTTTTCATTCTTCTATGAAATTTTCAATACATTCCAAGCCCGGAGTTTGGAATTAGGTGGTGTTACACCCCCGTGCCTCGGAGAGCACGTTAAGCCGTCGGTCCCGGTCACTATCATCAACATATGATAGTGATCGTTAATAAATGAAACATCACCCTAAGCCCGCCAACCTGCATTGGAGCAGCATGGTGGGTGTACGCTCCATATCCCCTCTCCTATAAGTAGGGAGGGTTGCCCCTGTAGTGGGCCGTTAGTAGGCTGATAATGATGATGATAATAAAGATGATAAACACTCGTACAAAATAATTACAGGTAGGTATACTTAAATAAAGATTGCCAAGTAGAAAATCTTTTGTTCCGACCAATTATGCAGATATATTATATAGTCTACAGCAGTTTATAATAAATTAAGCCTAGACACATGACTATTAATTGCTGTAATTTATAGGTAATACTGAAAGAAAAGTAAACAACGTTTCCGTAATTCATAGTGACATATGTGTTTATTTTAACTACAAGCAATCCTACGTAGGTATAATAAAAATTTTAATGTTTTGTAATAAAATTAAAACTGTTTGACTTTCAAACTGATCAAAAAAATTATGAAAGTTATTTTCATATTCCGGTTCGAATAATTAATAATTAATAGTCTTGACGACCTCTATGGCGCAGTGGTATGCACGGTGGATTTAAAAGACGGAGGTCCTGGGTTCGATTCCCGGCGAGGCAGATTGAGATTTTTCTTAATTAGTCTTGGTCTGACTGGTGGGAGGCTTTCGCCGTGGCTAGTTACCCTACCGACAAAGACGTACCGCCAAGCGATTTAGCGTTCCGGTCGTGTAGAAACCGATAGGGGTGTGGATTTTCGACCCACTCATAACAAGTTAGCCCGCTTCCACCTTAGACTGCATCATCACTTAACATCAGGTGTGATAGCAGTCAAGGGCCAACTTGTAGTCGATAAAAAAAATACTCATTGCGCTTGTTTCCATCTTTGTTAAAATCAAAGGTTAAAATACTAAAAATGCTTGTTACATAGGGGCATGGAAACATAACGACCCTGAGCCGCCCGTGGCCTGCGGCTCTCTGCAAAAAGTTTAATGTAGTAAAGTACTTAGCTAATCTTTTAAGAAAAGGCTCCAATGTTCGCTCTTTTACGAGTAATAATAATCAATATTAACTTTCGTTGTTTCAGTAGTTAGCATATAGCCTACTTATATATTGTAATGTTTTGGAGTTTTATCAAAACAGCAGATGCGTATTGATTATGTTTATTAATTGACACATTAACATTTGGTGCGACACAAAGATAGAGACAAGTGAAAAGTGATTGACATAACTTTGACATATGACATTTACTATTTACAGATAGTATAACAATCTGTGTGACAGTGTCTACTGAAACTTACTCCTTGGTTTCATTCACAACATTATGGAGGGTAGAGGAAAGGAGAGTCATCTTATATGGGAGAAAAGTTGAAAAAGTGTCCAGTTGTATGCGTTAAATAACAGAACTTTGCGGTTACATATTAATCTAGTGGATACGGGTATGGTATGGATGTAAAATTTTCGAGATGAATACAGTCTGCAGAGTTAAAAAATTTAATGTCTTATCGACTAAAGTAGTTAATTATTGAGAATTTAAAACTTAGTTGTTCAAAATATTGTGGTAAATTTAACCTTACGAATTATAAGCAAACTTGCTTATATAAAGTGATTTTAGTTCGTAAACAGTAAATAGTACGGTTATTGATGTATAAACATTTAATTTTATGAAAAAGTGAGTGAATAACAGAACAGTTATGGGTAAAATTTGTGTTGTGAAAAGTTGTCCAAGTGGACGTAAAAATCAAAAAAAAAATATACTCTAACAATATTTGGCGCTTCTTTTGAGAGTTATTGACATAACTTTGGCGACATTAATTTAATACATTTTGACGGACACTTTTTCATATACACAGATGATCCTCCTTTCCTCTACCCTCCATACACAACATACACAACAACAACAACAGTACATTATCTTATTCACAGAAATTCGTTGGTGGTGTTACACCCTCGTGTCTCAGATAACGTTAAGCTAACGGAATAGGTACTTGTAGGTATCATGGTTTACAACTGATAGAGATAGTCAGAGTCAAAAATCACTTTAAGCTCGCCAGCCTACATTGAAACAGCATGGCAAGTCTAAGCTCCTAATTTCTTGTACCAACGTACATTAAAAAGAAACATGTAACTGACCTTGATAAATCATTATTATTATAGTATTCCATTAATCCAATTATTTGAGTTACAAACCAAACTTTTACTTCTATTATTACTAACATTTGTTAAATGAAAAATATTTATCATGTCTAAAAACTTTTCCATTGTTGCTTTTACAAATATAAAGTGGTTACAATCCTAGAATAATTTAGATTTTCGTGAATTGTCTATAAAGTTACTTATACGTTCAAGTTTTAAAATAGATTTAATAAAGAAATAAGAAATTAATAAATGTTTTGGTTCTGGATAGCGGTGGAGAAATATCAATTCTTTCTTTAAAATATCGTAAGGAAAATATTGAAATTTGAATGTAATTCTTAATAATATTTTTGTATAGTCTAGTAAAAATCTTAAAAAGTTGTTAATTCTTCATGCTGCGAAAAAATAACCTATTCCTATTGAATCGAGCCAGCTAGAAGTTTAGCAGGCTATATAGGCCAATTCCCTTGTCGAGTGTCGCTACACACCCAATATGGGCTGCAAGTTGTTCTAATATTCCACTACATTTAAGCATAACTGCCTGTATTGGTGTCTGCATATATCGGTGACTTTTTCGTGCACGTATGTTCTGCATAGATCTGCCGGTGTTACCTAGAATTAAATATATTTGTTTAGCGGCCTAAAATGAGTACAGAAAGAGTAAAAGACTCTACTATCTTCAGAACTATTTATTACTGAATTATTATACGACACGAGAAATATATTTATAGCTATCATTATCAGCCTATTAACTGCCCACAACTAGGTCTCAACAGGCCTCTCTCCTTATAGGAGAGGGTATATGGAGCGAAGACCACCACGCTGCTACAATGCGAGTTGGCGAGCTAGGGTGATAATGCTTCATTCATTAACAATCACTATCAGATGTTGGCGACAGTGACCAAGACCGACGGCTTAACGTGCTCTCTCAGGCACGGGGGTGTAACCACCAACTTTCCTACTCCGGGCTTGGATCTATTTCATAGAAAATTGCAAAATTCATTATTCCTAAGCCAGATAGGCTAACCACTAGACCAACGAGGCATTTATTATACCCGGTGAAAAATATGGTCCTTAGTTTAGCTTAACATTTGTGTTTTTATGATCATGAAAACTTTGAATTAGGTTATGAAATAAGCTATTATTTGTTAACCTTTCCTACTTCGGGCTTGGACAATTTCAGGAATGAAAAGCTCTTGGGACCAACGAGGCAGCATTTATGACTATAATTAAGCTATTACACGTTAGTTGAAGTCATAATTGAAGAAGGCACTGACTTTACTATAATTATCCTAATGTAGTTGTCAATCATAGCTGTTACGTCGTGATATTAAATTACACTAATACGTTTCCCTTGACGTAAACGAAATCGTACATTATTCCAAGAGTTTCCAATATTTTCTTCACTATAATGTATTTATTATATCAAGTGTTACGTGAATACGAGTATATTTATTATTATCATCATCATTATCCTTATAGGAGAGGGGATATGGAGCGTACACCCACCACGCTGCTCCAATGCGGGTTGGCGGGCTTAGGTTGATAATGTTTCATGTATTAACCACTATCAGATATTAATGACAGTGACCGGGACCGACGGCTTAACGTGCTCTCCGAGGTGTAACACCACTAACTTCCCGACTCCGTGCTTGGAATGTACTGAGAATTTCATAGAAAATTGAAAAAAGTCAGAATTATTCCGTGTCCCGACCCAGGATTCGAACCCAGGACCTTGTGATCGAAGCCAGATAGGCTAACCACTAGACCAACGAGGCTGGCATTTATTATACCCGGTGAAAAATATGGTCCTTACTTGTGTTTTCAGATCATAAAGACTTTGAATTACGTTATGAAATAAGCTATTATTTCTTAACCTAATTTAATTTGTAAAATTAGCTCCTCAAAATTTGAAAAATCATTATAAAGAATGTCGATACTAAAAATTTAACTATTATTTTAGCCAGAGAATCGAGTTTAAAATTACACCGTCAGTTTTACTCAAAATAGAAACGAGTTATTTAGTTATCACGCATGCTACCCGTGTCGCACAGTGATCATTTAACGGCGCCCATGCGCCAAAACTAATTACAAAAAAAATAATTTAATTAATTTTTTACACAAAAGTTCAAATAAGTACCTACCTGCTACAGGTCGCGGATTTTTTCATCATTATATCTCAAGCGGCATAGCTCCTACGAGGTGGTGAAGTTGAAATTCGAGAATAAGCACATCAAAATCTGTAAAATTACCAAAGTGCCGCAAAGCTTTTCAGGTATAACTACCGAAGTTATGAATCCACACGCTTTCTAATTCTAGTTATATTATTTATATTTTACAAAATTATTAATATCTCTATATAATAATAGAATATCAGGAAAATAAGATGGTCATAATAAACAAATATTTTGCAAATTAATAATTTGCGTAACAGAGCATAACAGAGTGTGGGCATAACAGAGGCAGCGTCGACAATTAAGCCCAGTAATATAATTAATCACCTCGTGATATTTTGTAATGTAATTGTAGATTTGTTTGTAAATAATATACTCGTTTATACATTTAAGCGTACCGTCATTAATATTACTGTTGTTAATTTCTGAATGAACGAATATCTTAGCATTCCATGGATTCACCGTGCGGATGCCGGGTCCATCGCGTGACTGAGAGAAAAACTCCGAACAGAGCCCGAGACTTGTGACACGGGTGTAGGTTTAAAAGAGTACTCTTAGTGATGCGCGTCAACATTCACCTCCTCTGTTCAAGTTATTCTCCCTGCCCAGCCAAATTCGGAAGGACCCTACTAGAGCAGCTTTGGATACTCGTTCCAATATGGAGCTTACTGCACTTCTAGTAAGGCCAAGGTCTTTTTGCAGGTTTATACATATATATGTATTAACATATATATGTATAAGGTTTATACATATATTGTACAACAAAGTGTTAGAAAGAACTTTTTAGTTTTGTATATTAGAGCAGATAATAATCTACTCTAGTGCTATTAATAGGTAGTAATTACATTAAGAAATGTTTGTTTATATTGTTTATTAAATGTTCCTATCAAAATTTCTCGTCAATATTGTACCTAATCAGTATTCAGGCTTTTTTTCGTTTTCTGTGCCAAGGATTTAAACAGATTCCTGTATTTAAATCTATAAATAAAACATTTGATTTTGGAAAAAAACTCGTGACAGAACTTCGTTTCCACTTGATTAATATTCCAATTCTAATGTCGACTGGAAGTCTCGGAGGTAATTTATAGGGTCCCGATTTATTGGAAAATTTCGTTTATCCGTTGATATATTGATGAGAATCTACATGAATTTCTTAGTTTACTTGACTTCATCCAATAATAAACTAGTGAAATAAATCAGAGTGAGGAATTCTGTGCCGCAAACCTTTTTCCATTTCCTATGGGAAATTTATTTAATAAATATTCAGCTATAAACATTGAACGGTTCAGTAGTTATAGATATAGAAATTTATAGATATAGAGAGATGGTAGCAGTATAGTAGTGAGAGATAGTTCCGTAATACCTATCTAAAGAGTTCAATGCTCCCGGAAATCTTACGGATTATTCATCAGCTTATCACGTTGTCAGACTTTCGGCTTTTATAAAATGACGAAGGTCTAAACATCACTATTATTATTTATAGAGGACGTGTGTTTTATGGGATTATTGAAGGTGTAGCCATTACAGGATTCCGCTCTGTAACTTTAACGTTAAAAATTATCGTAATTACAGTGAGTTACACGCAAACCATCTATTGTTACAATCTTTTAGTCTACACATTGTTAGTATTAATATACCTCATAATAATTTATAAATTAATATATATTAAAAAAAATAAATAGAAACTAATAATAATTATTTAGTAATAAAAAATAAAAAGAAATTAACTTTCTTTATTTAGTAATAAGTAATTTAACAAGGACTCAATTGGGAATTTCTTTTGATAACGCTTGGGTTATCTATTGTTATAAGTTTTAATGAGGACACAACACAGGATGTTCCGATACAGTTAGATTAAAAAAAAAGAAAAAAAAAAGGTATTTCTGTCCAAAATACATATAATTTCCAGATATACATTTTTTACAATTGAAATAGATAAAAAACATAACAATAAGTTTCAAAATAAAGGGGTAATTTAAATTCCCTTTATTCGTATGCACCATGTTTATATTCATGTACTAGCGGACTCGAGGAAGTCTGTCTTGTGATAATCTCATACTCTAGAAGTCTAAACTATTCCTGTACCAAATTTTCATTTAAATCGGTTCAGTAGTTTTAGCGTGAAAGTGAAAGAGACAGACAGAGTTACTTTTGCATTTATAATATTAGTACAGATAAACAAGTATTTTAATAGAACTTAAGCTATTTTTAGAAAGACGAATTAATAATATTTTGTCTGAGGACGAAAAAATAATTTTCTTTATGTTGAAAGAATACGTAATCCTTAAGACCGAAGTAGCTCTTCATATAACAATTTTCCTTATTCACTTCAGGATTCTTATGATATTGTTCGGATTTAGATCATATTTTATTAGATAATATGTTTTTCTCCTTCTTATAAAACTGTTACTGAGTGGAAGTATTTACGCAGTTAAATGTCTTCTTTTATACAAGTTATCGTTCTGAAGGAATAACCGACCTTTGTTGCTGGCCCGGGGACCAATGTATGTATCTATGATATATATATATATATATATATATATATATATATATATATATATATATATATATATATATATATATATATACCAACCTAAATATAATATATACATGTCGGAGGAAGTGGTCTTAGACTAGAGACTTAGAATAGATTGTTGCAATATTGTGATAGATGTCATTGTCTATGGAAATGTTATGTCTGTGGAAGTAATTATTTATGGTATATCACGAGTTTGTTTATGGAAGTAATCGAAATAGAACTAATTGTTAATCATTTAAAGAGAAATAACGTTTGCTTGCTTAAGGCATTACTTAAGATTTAGCTAATGTGCATAATATCACATCACATGATCTGATGTGAGATGAAAGTCTCTACTTTTTAACCGACGAAAAAAACCGGAGGAGGTTCTCAACTCGACACGTATATTTGTTTTTTTTTTTTTTTTATGTATGACCACGCATAACTTTTTACAGTGTTGTCCGATTTTAATAATTCTTTTTTTAATAGAAAGGCATACATCCAAGGTGGTCCCATTGTCCTCATGTTAGGATCTGATGATGATATCCTGGGGAAATTGAAGGAACTCTTCAAATTTTGGAGGCACGCTTCCAGCGATTTCGGTTTTTGTCTCGGTATCGGTAGCTTTTTGGCTACTAGTGCCATATAATATACTATGACAGTATAGTACGAGTACGGTACGTGGCGATAAATCACTAAAAAGTAAGAAATAAAAATTTTTAACAAAAAATAGAACCGACTCAAAACGCACTAAAAAGTAAAAAATAACTGTGTCATTTAGTTGCTTTAATTTACTTAAGCTTATCTAGGAGTCGGTGCCAGCCAAGGTTTCTACTTTCAAGGAGGTTACCTAGAACCCACAAACTGCTTTACTACTTAAAATAAATGTTCCTTAAACTTGGCTGGCACCGACTTCATAGATATGCTTAAGTAAATTAAAGCAACTAAATGACACAGTTATTTTTTACTTTTTAGTGCGTTTTGAGTCGGTTCTATTTTTTGTTAAAAATTTTTTACTTAATTAACTGTGTCGCCTCCAATAGGATTTATTTTAGTACTGCATCCAATACCAGAGCAGGGCGGGAAAGTCCGAGTAGAGAGAGAGTATTTACACCATCTTGAGTGGAACAAAGGGGTAGTCAGTTTGTATCTAGAGTGCGGTGACGATATTTGGTCGAGTTGGGCCAGTATAAAAGTGTTCTTAAAAGGAAATTAAATTCAGGAGTAAAGTAAGATAGGTGTAGATAACCTACTGCTTAGAATATTAATAATACTCCAGGAGTTATAGAAATCTACTTCAAGTATCAAAACATTGTAAACTTGCACGAACAGATCGTGAAGACAAAGACTTTATTGCAATTTAACCCTGATCACCTACGAAAAACTGACAACCACTAAAGAGATGTCAAGAAGAATGCTGATACTCTGATATATACATATATACCTACACTAGGTACATTACAGTTATTGCAGTCAAGTAATTATGGTTTTATAACATCCGATCAATAAATAATTAATTGATTGCCTATATCATTTCCGTTTCGAAAATAATTTGATATTAACTGGACGGCAATACAATAAAGTCTCATAAATAAAGTGACACACTGGAAAGTGATTAAAATAAGTGATTGGTTTTAGTTAAATTTTCATTTGTAGAAGCGATGTGCTGTTAACATAGTATTGTACAGTTGGTATACTTTTTTTTTTATCGACTACAAGTTGGCCCTTGACTGCTATCACACCTGATGTTAAGTGATGATGCAATCCAAGTTGGAAGCGGGCTAATTTATTAGGAGTTGGATGAAATCGGTTTCTAGAAGATATCGTACCGGAACGCTTAATCGCTTGGCGGTACGTCTTTGTCGGGTAACTAGCCACAGCGAAAGCCTCCCTCCCACCAGCCAGACCAAGACAAATTAAGAAAAATCTCAATCTGCCCCGCCGGGAATCGAACCCAGGACTTCCGTCTTATAAATCCACCGCGCATACCACTGCGCTACGGAGTTCGTCACAACTACTATAATACTTGTATTGAATTCTATTTTTCAACTTGAAAACAACCTCATACCTACCCGCCATTAAATGGAAGCCAGGCAAGAAGGTTATGTCAGACACCTACCGACTAAAACCCGACGGTATTTCAATTCGTCGCCTGGGTACTGGGCTGGAACGTTTAACCGCAACCAAGTCAGCGGCACTCGCAAAGTCGAACTCCCCTGTAGGGTTCAAACCCTAACTTGTGAATTGAACTCTATTCTGATTTATCTACAAATATTTGCGGAGTGAAGCAACTTGACTCAGCCGCTAGCAGATGCAGAATCAAAAATTAATTTATTTTAAGTACCCGTACTTTTGACACGTCAAATTCATCTATTTGTTGTGACTACCACCGGCTTGGAATTTGCTGAAAAGAGCCGACAAGAAACGCCCGTCGCCAGGCATCTTTAGGCCTGTGTGCACCAAGATTTCGGTTATCATAACTGTACTATAAAATTTACTGTTCACGACAACCCGTACCCCGGTTAAGGACGTAAGCTCGGTTAAGATAACCATCCTTAACCAGCGTACGGGTTTATTATAAATAATAAATTTATAGTAAAGTTATGTTAACCGTTGGTTATGATAACCGAAATCTTGGTGCACACAGGCCTTATAATATTATATGATTTAATTGTTTTTAAGCTGGTGTTGAGATAGTACCTCGTTGGTCCAGTGGTTTAATTGTAACTTTGTTTTATGAGCTACTAGGTTTGAGTCCTGCGTCTTCTATGACATATTAAGCTATTATTTCTACGTTCGTTGTAATATACTTCAGTGCCTTGAAAATCACGTAAAGCTGTCAGTCCTGTATATCATCATTTGCTTCTGATAGTCATCGTTACCTGGTCAAAACATTAACACACATAACATTAGCCCACCAACCCGCATTGGAGCAGCAACGTGGAACAAAACCTTAAATGTGCTCCATGCTTTTACTCGTGCAGAATAAAAATTATGACCAGCTTTAAGGTTTGTGTACGAACATAATACTTTAGTCCTTATGAATTGTTTGTTTGGATAAAACTTTTAATTGGTACAAAGTATACCCGTAAACGTGTAATACCGAGAATAATTTGATTGAAGAGAACATGGTGTAACATAATAATCTGTACCTACACAGTCATTTAAATAACGAGGTTGGGCTTCAAATCAAGCAAACAAAATATTTTTCGGTTGTTTTATTTTACACTGATTCAAATTCAAATTCAAAATCGTTTATTTCAAGTAGGCTTATTACAAGCACTTTTGAAACGTCATATTGGACTATCTGTAGTGACTCTACTGAGTCTATATTATTTTATTTAAGTACACCTGCAATACAAGTATAATCGCAGACAATAAGTTTCGCACATTCATTGATGACTATTTTGCTAGCCACTTCTTTTTCAGGAAAACATATATTTATTTATCTCAGAATTGGTAAAAAACCATAAATCACACAAGTTTTACTAATTTTTGTCCGGACCCTTTTTTAAAACGTCAAAAGTGACTGGAGATAATGATTACGCACTCCCGTTTTCCCGCCATCTTGATTTGTCATTTGTCAAAATAGACAATGCCTGACATTGACATTCCGTCATAGAGTAAATAACGCAAATTTTGTTGGAAAGATTCCTTATTATATTTTTACTATGCTGAGTTTAATGTCTATCGAGCATACAGTTTTAAAAATTTCGTTATGAGTCCGTGAGTGTGTCGCCAGTTTTAGCGATTTCGTGATAGTTCAGTGAGTAATATTTCGCCAATTTAGAGATTTCGTGATGATCAGTGATTAGAATTTTACTGATTTGTATTACTAAGGTAAAATAAAATATAAAAACTCAGTTTTATACTTGAAGATTTATTTTATAATATACCTTTGATCTTTCCATTCTT
Source organism: Mycalesis mineus (assembly GCA_034621355.1). Classification (NCBI taxonomy): domain Eukaryota; kingdom Metazoa; phylum Arthropoda; class Insecta; order Lepidoptera; family Nymphalidae; genus Mycalesis; species Mycalesis mineus. Next base: position 9,897,594 of record CM067883.1, on the reverse strand, counting down.
TCTATAGTTTCCTACCTTACATACCTATACAGTACTTAGCCACGGCACGCACACTCTCTGCATAGGCATATTAAAATGACGAAGGTTTGGCTATTATAAGGTTTTACATATTGTCTAAATAATTTTAAAAATCTCATTGTATTTGTTTGTGAAATTCTTCCATGGCTAACGTCCATCTAGGGACTTAGTTTCTAAAGTATTAAACAACAGCACTAAACAAAGTTTCCAACTGCCTGTGAATAAACAGTGTGGCTATAAACATGTAACTAAGAAAAATATATTTTCTTGAGAAAAGTTATAAATCTACATAATTTTTATACGTGCTTTATAATTATAGACGATTTAAATCATTATAAATGGTCTTTATTGATACATTGAAGCCAGTGAAAGGTGAAAATGACTTTCCACTGATCCTACTAGGAAATGCTCATTTTTTTATTGACTACAAGTTGGCCCTTGACTGCTATCATACCTGATGTTACTAAATAGAAGGACATAAAAACGAAGCCAGTGAAAATTGAATAAAGTAACACCCAACTACTAAGTGCCTAATAATGACTCTTAACTTCCACTGAATTCCTACTAAATTGAGCACAGCCGGGCATCGAACCCAGGACCTGACGTTACATCAAATATGTAGCAATATGCACCTACCTAACTTGTCAAATAATTATTCACTAGTAGGATCCATATTACACACTGACGAGATCCATGAAACAGTGAGCAGTCATTGATATCATGATGTTTGAAAAACATTTTGTATGCGTGCAACGTGCAGTCATTTATTTATAAGGTAAACGTATTTCGCGCGTATCGCTAGCAGTCAAGTGACCGGAAAGAGCTTTCGTGCGAAGTAGTTGCCTCACAAGGAAAGGCGAGTTAGTTTTTGTTTCTATATGTAGAAATAGACGGCCGTGTTGGTCGAGTGACTTCGGATCACGAGGTCATGGATTTAAATCCTATGACAGGCTGTTACGTATTGAGCTTTTTCTAATCCTAGTAATTCCAATAGAAAACATCTCAATCAGGGAGTAGAAAACTTGGTGGTATGCACCTCTTTTTGTTCTTGGAAAGGGACCCTGGACGCGGGAACTGATACAGGATCTTATACAGTGGCATAAGAGGCAGCACGGAGAGGTAGACCGCTGGCTGACGCAGGTCATGGAGTGTTTAAAACTTACCTCTTTGCCATTGGTAAGTCACAAGACGAGGTTTGCTTCTTCTGCGGCAAAGAAATACCCCAAGGCACGCGCTTTTCGAGTGCCACGGTTGCACAGACTTGAGAGCAGCTGCCGTAGGAACGAGTGACGGGGTGAATGCAGGCAACCTTATTACCCGCATGATCTCAAGTGAAGAAGAGTGGCAAAAATGCGCCCATATGCTTAGAGCCACAATAAAAAGGAGGGAGGAAAAAGAGAGAGAAGAACAGAGAAAAATAGAGGTCACACAATAATAGGAAGGTCAGCACGAAGAAATGTTAAACGGTTCCGTGCTTTACGAGGAGAAGGGGAAGGTTATTTTTAGTCCGTGCAAGTCGGACATACCCTGCCGACCAGCAGAAGTCCGTAGAGATTTTTTTTCCTCCCCAATAATAAAAAAAAAACCTCTTTTGTGAACACGTAAAGCCGTCGGTCTCAGTCAGTACCATTAACATCAGTATAGATGGTGATACTTATACTCAAACATTAACAAACATTAAAATTCAAAGAATGTAAATATCACGTTTATAACACTCTAATTTTTAAACAATTCACAACCAGCACTCCACGGTAGAGTATGATGACGTATATCATGACGCAATCGGATAATTCTTTCCACACCGCACGAGATTCTGTACTAGCATCCTGTGCTACGTTTGTTATAGAAAAGATTAAACGTCATAGCTCATTGGACCTACCGATCACGTGATCGGCACCGTCTTGTCGCTCGATGTCCACTGGTTATTGATAAGTGGTCCACAGATGGACACCGCGTTATCGTCAAAGTCAACGAAAATATATTAATAGTTTCAAGCGATTCCCTCTGAACCGGCCCGTGGGCTTCACAAGGCAAGCTTGCAAGCGACAGGTGAGTCACCGACTTTTTTATACTAGTTCATATATTGTCAACACGACAGATGACACGATTAATGGACGCCACGTTGTCAGCAGTGAACCTCGTGTAGTTTACCTATGAACCTCGCGTGTTCAACATGTAAATGCGTGGCAACGAGTAGTTCGCTTGATTCACAAATATATATTTATAAAACGCATTGTCCTCGCATAAATCACTTGCGACCAGCACGCGATTACCCATGCATTGGCAATGCAAACTTGCAAAAGCGCAGACGAAAACTGTAGGAATAGTGCCGGGTGGTTTTAATCAGTTTTTTTTGTGATCTGAAGGAATATTTGTTATGGTTCCAAATCTTGAAAATATAATGTTATTTTTCTTAACTATTATTAAAAGAAAATGAAAGCGGATTTTATTCAAATATTCCCGACTTTAATGGAAAATAAACTTTTTAAGATTGTCAAGTCCATACGTTAATTTGTTGGTACAAGCGACATTAAAATTTAAAAAAAATTAAAATTGAAAATCCGGCTTCTATACTAAATACTCGCGTCAAAAATACAAATCAAACGAGCCCAAACTTGATGGGGTTGATGTCGTTTTATTGCGAACTACTTATTCCTACCTTTCCAGCTCTAGCATCAGATCAGCTCTATGTTATATATAAAATGTGCATGTATAATTTTCAGCTCAATCTGAAATTGGAAAGTCGGTCACAGACAAACATCAGGTTAGGTAAAACTAAATAACAACGCCAACTATCAACAGCAACGGTCAATTACAGTAGAGTTAGTTTCCACTCTAAAATATGTATTAGCGTACCAACAAAGTTAAAAATATGGAGTTTGTTATTGTTGGGCTATTTCAGTTTAAACAAAACACACAATATATTATCGATGATCTAAAATATTTTTAGGGAATAACAATGCACACGCGTTATGTAAATTATTACCACCTGTTGAAACAGTTAAAAATAAATTGAATATTTTTTCGATTTTCCGATTACCTATTGTTTTTAACCGACGAAAGGAGGAGGTGGTTCGCAATTCGACACGTATATATATTTTTTATGTATGACCACGCATAACTTTTTACAGAGTTGTCGGATTTTGATAATTATTTTTATTAGAAAGGGCAGACTTCCAATATGGTCCCATAGTCATCATGTTAGGAAAATCCTGGGAAAATTGAAGAAACTCTTCAAATTTTATAGGCACTCTTGCAGCGATTTCGGTTTTTGTGTAAGTATCGGTAGCTTTTTGGCTACTAGTGCCAAAAAGCGTGTCAAAAGTGTTTATACTGTGAGAGTGTAGTACGAGTAGGTCACTCGATGAATCTACTAAAAAAGTAAGAAATAAAAAATTTTAACAAAAAATAGAACCGACTCAAAACGCACTAAAAAGTAAAAAATAACTGAGTCATTTAGTTGTTTTAATTTACTAAAGCATATCTATGGGTCGGTGCAGAATACGTCGAACATACGTGATAGGGAGTCTAACAACGAACGTTCGTAGCGGTTTGCCAGCAAAAGAGCAAGTACGTCTACTAGACTTGCTATCATCATCATAATTTTTATTTATCCCGAACTTTCTACATGAAGTATTACGCGGTACAAACGGGTAGAGACAAAATATTTCTAACGCGGAAGGGAGTCCGCGCGCACTGCTAGTATTAATATAAAAAGAAATATATATAGACATTAGTTCATAACAGCTGGATAAATAAAATTATACCTTGGTAAATTTCAAATATCTCCTTCAGTACATACTTATAAATATTTTCATATTTTATTTATTATTACTCTTTAACTTCATACATCGGTCTTTTTGTCTTAAAGCAATAAATCCAAACAGCACACTTACGCGATCTGAAAAATGATACGAAAAGATAGTACTTAAACATTATAGAATAAACATCGCCTGAAAAGCTTAAGATTTTGAGTGAAAAGTACGTAGAAGAAATCGTTTTAACGCAAGAAACAGCTATTATCTATTCAAAAATCAACTTCCGAAAAAGTTCTTGCTTCTATTCAATATCATAATATTTTTTTCTATTTCAGATGGACGAGGTAAAGCAAAGTAAGCAGTTGCGAAGATAAATAGAAAACCGAAATTATGTTCCACATGAAACTGTTGATCGAGTCCAATGTCGTTATCCACAATGCTTTGGGTGCTGCCAACAAGAGCGATGCCAAGGTCACCGACAACACGACCTACATATCGAGAAGAAACGAAAGCCCTTACTCTATGGAGGACGATGAGTTTATATTCGACAGAACTGATGTCAGAGCTATATTTATCACGCTCTATACAATTGTGTTCTGCTGTTGTTTCTTTGGTAAGTAGACTAATTAGTGACGTTGTTTACGTTACCGTAATATCAAAGTTTCAACTTGGTTATTGTTGTTGTTAAACTTATCAGACTTCTTAATGTACCCATTATTGCGAGAGCCTGTGAAGGCCAGACCTTTGTTACAAGCTCACAGTTTTCCAGCCCGTGCTCCTCAAAGAGAAATACGGTTAACTATTACAGACTTAGATTCATGTCTGCCAGTCTCCTGACCTTTATGTTCGTTTCAACTTTTCGCGAACATACGAGGTAGATAGAGACAATATTAGGTATGTCCGGCGATGGTTGCCATGAAAATGACTGAGCACATGATTTCAATATTGTAACGAAGCAAATAGGAAAAAGTTAATATTTATACTTCGATTGGGAGAAATCGGCTACCTTCCAAAGCCACCATAATACGCTTCACACTTTGCAACTTCACAGTTATTGTAAGAACATGAAATGACAAACTTTGATCTTTTTAAAAAGAAGGTCTGTCCAGGCCGGACCATGCAGGCTTATTATGTAATGAAATGTAGGTATTATGTAATATCATTAAAATTATTATGTGAATAGCACACAATCTCTACTGGTGTTAAGTATTTTATTGACCGATGAAAAAAATCGGAGGAGGTTCTCAATTCGAGATATACGAATAACTTTTTATAGTGTTATCCGATTTTGATAATTCTTTTTTTATTAGAAAGGGCACACTTCCAAGGTGGTCCCATTGTCATCATGTTAGGATCTGATGATGATATCCTGGAAAAATTTAAGGAACTCTTCAAATTGTACAGGCACACTTGCAGCGATTTCGGTTTTTGTGTAAGTATCGGTAGCTTTTTGGCTACAAGTGCCGTATAATATACTATTACAGTATAGTACGAGTAGGTTACGTGGCGATAAATCACTAAAAAATAAGAAAAAAAAAATTTTAACAAAAAAAAGAACCGACTCAAAATGCACTAAAAAGTGAAAAATAACTGTGTCATTTAGTTGCTTTAATTTACTTAAGCATATCTAGGAGTCGGTTTTTGTTAAAAAAATTTTACGTATATAAAACGCAACGCAATAATTATGGCATTAAATTACTGTATAAATTATCGAGTCATGTGTTGTGGTTCCACTAGCAGTTAGTGACTGTTGTGTCAAATGATATTGTTAAAACAAAGCCACAAATGTGGCTACAACTACCTGTAGTTTAAATATTTTTAAAATCACTCTTTTTAAAAAATATTTAAACTACATAGGAAAAAATGTTGATAGTTTTTCAAGAATATTTCATGTGTTTGTTGGCGTTTCGATGGCTCACCTAATAATTGTTTTTCCATTTATGGCTCTAACACGGTTTGTAATATAGAAGATACATTCCATATGCTCGTACAGTAGTCTGGCCGGAGCCTTAGGCGATGAATACTAGAGATATCTGTTGTTGTTCTTGAGTAATTTCACTGGATGATGAAGTGCCGTGTTTGCTTTTCAGTGATATCTTAATTATCACGTGTAAACCCTCTACAAAGTTTACAGTTATTAGTTGTTAGGTCATTAACATTCGGCCGCCCAACGCTGTTCCATGTACAAGTTTAAATAAATTTAGTGTGTTTTCATAACCTATAACTTTTATTTTAATTCAAAAGAAATTAGTTTTTTATAGCTCCGTAAGTAAAATAAAAAAGTTTTTATGAAAAATCTCCGTAATATCTTACATAAAAATAACAGTAAAAATCTGTCGGTAGTAAATAAAATCGCAAGAGTAAGTATTTTATTTACAGCCGGTAATCACGAATACACTTTGTCTATAACAGTATCGCGGTTATGTTGGCAAGCTTCCTGCAATATACTCGTACATGCCACTGGATATCTGCTGGTTCACGTTTATTAAATTTTCAAGTGGATTTTTTTTTGATTTTTTTAGTCGGTGCTAGTTGATACGATATCTAAGAAATGTTACTGTAAATGACAGATTGGCTGTAAAAGTCGCTGTAGTGCTCAAAAGTCTGGTAAAAATAAATGTTCACATTATTAAAATATAAACGGCTGAAACTCACGTCACTGTTGTCGGAGTGTGTTTGAATGTTTCGAACTCATACGGAGTCCTTAGTCATAAGCTTTTTTTTATCGACTACAAGTTGGCTCTGGACTGCTATCACACCTGATGTTAAGTGATGATACAGTCTAAGACGGAAGCGGGCTAACTAGTTAGGAGTGGGACGAAAATCCACACCCATTTCGGTTTCTACACGACATAGTACCGGAACGCTAAATCACTTGGCTATACATCTTTGTCGGTAAGGCGGTAACTAGCCACGGCGAAAGCCTCCCACCAGCCAGACCGAGACAAATTAAGAAAAATCTCAATCTGCCCCGCCGGGAATCGAACCCAGGACCTCCGTCTTAGCTTGCTTGGTTATGTGACGCGGCGTGAAGCAAAAGTCAGTTTGCCGTGTTACATGAACCCGTATGGGTTCGAGTTTCAGCCGTATATATTTTAATAATATAGAAAATACTCACGATAGATTAATTCTCATAAATAATCACAATATAATGTTAAATTACATTTAGTTTCATTATAATCTTTACTAATATTATAAAGCTGAAGAGTTTGTTTGTTTTTTTGATCGCGCTAATCTCAGGAACTACTGGTTAGAATTAAAAAATTCTTTTTGTGTTGAATAGACCATTTATCGAGGAAGGCCTTAGGCTATATAACATCATGCTGCAACAATTAGGAGCGAAGACATAATGTGAACAAAACGGGGAAAATTATTCATCCTTGAGGGCTTCCGTTGCGTTGCGTTGGTGCGAAAACGGTACGGTAGGCATGGTTTCATACATATACCAAAAATATATGTATGAAATAATTATTCCTCTTGAAATATTTAAAATATATTAATAAATCATTTATATTATATGTAAGTTTACTCATTATTTATATATCTATATTATAGAGATAAGATTTGCCTTTTACAGTATGGTAATTAGTTATGTAGTTTCGGAGATATTACAAAATTTCTAAAAAACAACACCGCCGCTATAGCGTCCACATTAAGTTGACCAACTCCGTGTTATGTTATACGTACTGAACAGGAGTCAACATTTTGGTACTGATATTCTTTGAGAATTCGATCTTTGATCTTTTCTTTCAATTTATTTGGCTCATCTGCGTGAATTTAAAGTTCCCATGGGAACTTTTTAGTATACCGGAATAAGGAGTAGTATAATCTATGTCTTAAATTTGACGCATGATGTATATTAATTACAAAGCAAAATTGATTAAATATTTGACGTGTGAATGAATAACAAAATTACACACGGACTCTCAACTCAATAATATTAAGCGTGATGACCTTATTTAATGTAGTAGATATTATAAACACCTTGTAATAATTCAACAATAATAAACCATTCCGCTTAATAGGTTATTTAGATATTAATCTGTTTTATGTTCCTATAGTATTCAGTACACTACCAACTGTAAAGAAAACACTACTTAATAAATACTTCGGAAAATCTGTTCCGGCAGATTGACGTCACGCCTGTGCTTTGTTCGAGACCGCTAGAGATAAGGGGCTTTTATGAAACGAAAAACAATTTATTGCAACAAAGTTTCAGAAGTTTCACTTCAGTTCTCGTACAAGAAATTTATCTGGCCTCAAAAGTACTTTATGGGCCATGCGATAGCATAGTTTTATCCTTTAGACATTTCTATTATTAAAGTAAAGCTCGGCTGTTAGGCTGGCGATTTACCGCAACACTGCACGTATTTGCAGAGCTCGTAAAATTGAACATGATGTTGCTGAAAGAATTGTATTTATAACCAAATTTAAAAAAGGAGGTTATCAATACAACGCGTATTTTTTTGTATGTTTCTGATCTGATAACTCCGTCATTTCTGAACTAAATTTGAAAATATTTTTTTTATTTGATGCTTCCAGATTAATCCCATAAAATAAAAAAAAAATCGGTTTAGTAGTTTGGTTTCCATTACAAAAAAAAACCGAAAAGCCTAAATCGTCCACATAAACTTTGCGTACTTATGCATTTCTCTAGTCCCAATGAATTTTATCATCAAATTATGATGTACTCGGAAAGAGGAGGAGGATCACTACTAAGTGATTTTGGTAATGATATATATGATTTGAGGTCACACAAAAAAAAACGAAAAAATAAACTCTTTTAAAAAATCGAACCGACTTTAAAGATGAAGAGGATGCAAACAAATAGCAAACCGCTTAGTAGATAACACATAGGTACGATGTTTCGCCTTTTAGTATAAAACATCTTTAAAGTCGGTTAGGTTAGGTTTTTTTTTAAAAAAATATTTACTTTGCGACGTGTTTTATAAAATTTTAATAGAATATAAAATAACGAGCACTAAACTTTTACAGCCAATTGCTGTATAGGCGCACGAAAAAGCAATAACTCAAATTATTGGGCTAGTTTCTAACTGTAGCCTCCCTATAAAACAGAATTAATGATCAATCGAACAACTAAACGACCATCAAGATCACAGCTGGCTGCGTATTTATATCCGCACTCGAAACTCTGGTAAAGGTCACCATACAAACTTTAGTGTAATTTATCATTACATAAAGCTGATTACAGACTACAGAAACGAAAAATTACACTATAATTGAGACGTCGAAACGACAGAAGAATGCAAATACATCATAAAGAACAAGGATAACTACTCTTCCTGTTTCGCATACCGGTCCTTTGTTTACGTTTTTTGTTTATGTTTATTGTTTTAAAACTATTAAAAAAAATTTTTTTTAAATCCTAACTAATATTATAAATGCGAAAGTAACACTGTCTGTCTGTCTGTCTTGCTTTTACTCTACAACTACTGAACCGATGTAAATGAAATTTGGTACACAGTAAGTCTAGAGCCTGAAAAAGGACATAGGCTACTTTTAATTGCGAAAAAAGGGTTGTAAAGGGTCGTCATTTTGAAAGCTTAAGACCTATTTCTTAGGCAGTGATTAGATATTAATAAATATGACATTCAAAGCTTAGAAAAATTAGGCTGCTGTAATAACTAATTCCACGCGGACGAAGTCGCGGGCAAAAGCTATAATTTATAAATGAACAATCTATTGACGAAAATAAATAAAATTCAAGTTTCTAATGAAAGTTTTAAACAGTAATCACATAAATCAATTTTTAAAAAAATTGTCATCCTTTTTTTTATCGATTATAAGTTTGCCCTTGACTGCTATCACACCTGATGTTAAGTGATGATGCAATCTAAGATGTAAGCAGGCTAGGAGTAGGATGAAATCCATATCCCTCTCGGTTTCTACACGACATTGTACCGGAACGCTAAATCGCTTGGCGGTACGTTTTTGTCGGTAGCGGCGAAAGCCTCCAACCAACCAGACCAAGACAAATTAAGAAAAATCTCAGTCTGCCCCGCCGGGAATCGAATCTAGGATCTGTATATTATTTCCAGCTAATTTATGAAACAGCTGGATCGATTTTTCGTAATTAGCTAGAATTACTTAAATTACTTTTATTTTAGAAAATTTAATTTGTTTTAATTTTAATTTCACGCACGTCAGCTAGGCTTTAATAAGTTATCACAAATATAATGACGGGGAAGGACGTGTTTTTTAAGGATCGCACTAATACGACATCTAAACAGAACGACCCTTAATTAAAACGAGGTTCTCTTTGATGATTTGCACATTAATAACAGGCGGTACTGTGACAAACCCTTACCCAAATACGGTCAGACGGTGTTTTCTTTGAGCCAAATTAGTTTACTGCACAGTAAACTGTACAAAAATTATTATCACAAGTTTCGTTTTGAGGGCGCCGATGAGCGCATCAGGACGTAAATACCTGCTTGTGCCTGCTTTCGCAATCCTTTGACGACCTAAGCAGGATCGCTCTGCTGGGTGTTAATGGGTGTTCTGGTTGCTTCTCAGCCAGCAAATCCAGACACACGGAATTTCTGTTCTGCCTCCGTGCAGCATGCATGTGTATTTCAAGCGATAAAAAAATGATGGGGTTGGATATGACGTACGATGAAAATAAAATTGAAATATGACAAAGATATCCACAGTAACGCTTCAATCTTGGAAAAAGGATATTCTGTCCCCTTTTTCGCAAAATGAAAATTTGTACTGCTGCTATGGCGTTACAAGCTGTGATGTCATAGCAGTGTTTAGCTGTCTCTGCCTAAATATTAATACTGAGGTTTTGTTATTTTGATCAATTTAATAAGTTTTCCATAATTTTATTTGTTATAAAATTCAGTTTTAAAAAAGAATATAAAACGCATTTAGTGCTTATATGTATTATGTACGAAAAACGTGTCCTCATAATATTTTATTACGCTGTATCGGTTGATTCGTTATCATTTATTTTAACCGCAACTCAATTTTATTAAATATTAGCAGATAACCGCTGTTTTACCCGTACAATTTCAATTCCCGTGGTAATATCAGGATACAATGACACTCTTGAAGAGTCTGTCTGTCATATATATCGGAAGGACCAGCTTCACACTGATTTTTAAAAGGTGTATATAGTGTGTAAGTGCATTGCTGACGTCACTATTGTTGTCGTCTGTGAAATCCTCTATGGAAAATGTGCGTTATCTGTGGGCGCACAGTTGGAAACATTGAACTGATGACGCCCCACTACGCGATTGGTTGGCAGAACTGCAGAAAATGCTGCATTGCACCATTATCTCCCACTTAACCAACTTCATAAAAGTGATTGTAAAAATACATTTAACTCAGTCAACAGTGAGAGAGCAAGCGATCATAATCTACGAAAACAAAGTTAAGAAGTGAAGGGATTATAAGTATTGGAATTGGTATCGTATAATTGTATAATGTCTAAATATGTTGTCATGTTTGTGTAATCAATAAAGCAGATTTAATGAACAGGATGGGTGTAAATAAATGATATAGATGTACCATATGATTTCATTAATAAACGTTATATGTTTTATCTGGCTTTTAATACTATTCTCTTTATCTTGATGGTTACTCATTCTTGACGTGTAAAAAAACTTCACTCTTGCAAAAACACAGTAATAATTTATTTTTCAAACGGACAAAGTAACAGCACTTTCGCAAGATTCGGACAGTCCGACGGCTCGAACAAGAATGAATCGTGTCGAAACGTCGGGCTGTATTTATAGGCAAATCTTAAAATCAAAACAATTACTAATTTTACAATCATTACAGAAAATGTGGGTAGAAATTTAATCAAACGATTATTATGATTATTAATGATTCGGGATAGCGTCCTATACGCAGCAAACACGCAGTATTGCTGGATGTCGATGTAGTTTTTAAAAATAAATATTATAGGACAATTACACACATCGCTATATCGCCATTAAATTAAAAATTTACAATGTGACTCGTAGTTTAATAAAAAAAAACAGACAGTCAAACAAAATGTTTATAATTTATTATATAAGAATACTTTTACGTGCTAAGGTTTTCACTAAATACCTTTAACTTTGAAATTACATACAGACACTTTAATTTTATTTATTTGTTAATATTAATTTTTGGCTACACTAATTAACATACAAGCGTGCTTCTCGAAATCAGCAGATAACGGTAACGCGATAACCGTGACATGCGGCCAACTGCAAATATCATTAGTAAAATAATGAACGTCAAACATTATTTGGTCATGAATTATATCTCCTGTTGGCATACATTCCAATATTGCACGAATTTTGTCGAACAAACAACTGTACCTAGTGTAAGATTTTACCGCGTCGATATCGAAACAGTAAACGCAAATTTTATATAGAATTGGAGTAGCGCCATCTAGTTATAGAGAGAGTAAACGATTTTTTTCTATATAATTACGTTACAAGTGAGTACGTTTTTACTCAGTCGCTCGGTGAAAAACTCGCACTTGCCCCACTGAAGTGAAGTGGCGGCGCGAGAAAACGAAACAATACCATATACCTATGTAAATTGATGTTAGCGTTTTATGGAGCGACTCGCTCATAAAATTTTTGTAATAAAGAATAAAACCGACTTCAAAATGCACTAAAAAGTAGAAATTTATTGCGTCATTTAGTTACATTCATTTATTTAACCATATTTATAAAGTCAGTTTTCATAGCCAGGCCCTTAATGACAGTCACAGCCTTTCTAAATGTAAAGTTCTCATCGGTACAAATTAATCAAGCCTAATTACAAGGTAGCTACTGTAAACCGTTAAGGAGCTCCCTTAACTGACTTTTGTTCTCATCGAGACAAATTAATGCAGCCCAAACACAAGCTAACTGCAGTAAATCGTTGAGGAGTTCCCTCATCTGTAGATCAGATCCATCATCAGAGTGGACCTCACCTTCTTTAAATTGTAGTGTTTTAAAAGACTTAACAAAAAATTTAACAAACGTAGTGGTTTCCCTACTTTTTTGAAAGTTCCTCCTCGATTTCTCTAAGATTCCATCATCAGATCCTCACATGATGAACATCTCGGAAGTCTACCCTTTCGAACACAAAAGAATTTTTCAAACCGGTCCAGCCGTCTTCGAGTAATCGCGTAACATATATACCAAAAAAAACATACAGGCGAATTGAGAACCTTTTCCTTTTTTTGAAGTCTTTGGGGGTTAAAAAGCCCCTAAAACTCGGTACTCTTTTGAATGAGTGATACCTATTTTCCATGAAAAGAAGTCGGACGGAATTATATACAATTTAAATTACTACAATAAAAAATTAATACATGTGGAACTTTTTGTTATTACATCAGTGGGATAATAATAAGTAAAATAATGAACGTCAAAGATAATTTGATCATGGATTAAATCTCCTGGATGCATGAATCAAATATTGCACGAACTTCATCGAATAGTTAACAATTTCGGTATGTGTGACTAATTTGTGACACTAGTTTGCCACGAAGTTGGACATTATTCCACAATTTAAAATAATTTAGTGTAAAATGCTAAACGACTTTGGGGAATATATTTTTCGTAATATATTCATACATAATCTATAAATACTAGGGTACTATGTATTTATACCATCGGTAGCATGTATTCAGACCAAGGCAGCTGTAGGTAGGTAATTAATAAAAAAAAAAAAATATTGCAACTGGATCTATTCTTCGATGATAATAACGTTAATGAATTCTATACTATATAGGTCTACATTTTAATCAATCGATCATTTGCGGTCAAATTCCGTTGCCAATAGTTATGGAGATGATAAAAACCATGGATAGATAAACGTAAACAGACCACACTCATTACAAAACGAGCAAGGGTATGCAATGGTTTATGTAGGCATGGTGTGCTCTTTGTCGTTGTGCGTCACGCTTTTCACTCATTTGGTATAATAATTTTGTGCAACATGGCTCTTTATTATGTTAGGCACGTGTTTCAACTCAAATGCTACCTAATGAATATATTGCTTAAATGACTTATTTAAAGTAAGTAATAAATTAAATTATTCAGTAAAGTGCCTACGACGAAAGCAATTATAATAAATACGATTAATACGGTCTTTATATAAAACCATTCACGATTGTTTCTAATTAAAGACGAGAATAAATTAAAATTGTACTCGTAATTGTTTTACTTATTTAAAGCTATTGCTTACAACCGTCACTAAGAATTCTTAGAATTATTTGGTTCTCATTTAATTTGTCATTCTTGTGCCTTCTTAAATTAAGCTTTCCTCGGCGCCGAGGTGTCTAAATAACAATGTCTTCTTATTTATTTAATACTAATTCGACGGGTGCAAAGTAAAAAGAGCTATATGCAAAACAGGCACTTTTCAGGAGAGCGAAGAATAGGAAAAAGTGCTCCCATTTTGTTAATTTAAAACCAAGTTTTTTGAAATTTTCGTCACTGCTTTATTGTTTCATAAGACATCTACATGCACCTTTGATTTCTTTTAATTAAGTTTAATTTAAGAGATACTTTGTCACAGTTGTCTGTTTCTACATTGTACTTAAAAATGTGACAACTATGTTAACTACCACTTGGTCGTTTGTACATGGAATTTGCAAAAATCCAGATTTAATAAAGTATGTTCCATATATTTCAGTAAATACAACAAGTAAAACTTTCCATATTGCTAAAATTATTTTAAGGCTCTGTTAAATTCTAAATACACCAAGTTCAGAACATAATTTTGCAGATATAATTTTCTACGTTACAATGTTTGAGAAAGGAATACGATTTATAAGGAAGTTAAATGGAATATTTGCTAAGAAATTATTTATTTATTTTAGCAATAAAGTAATCTTATAAATACTTTTTTAATGAAAAACCTATTGATTTTTTTTTTCAGGTAATTACGTACTTTCGTTGAAAATCTTACAATAAAATTAAAAAAACTTTTTATAAAAAACAATTAATATGAAATCAACAATCTAAAGTTCAAACTAAACATCAGTCACAATAATCAATAATACAGTAATTTCGATGATCTAGTTATAATCACAATCATGATTATAATTCTGTATTTTAACAAAAATAAATCCTCTAAGGTATATTCTTCTCCTTCCTGGGCTTTTCCAGACTTGGCCATGATGTTGGCTGTTGTGCATGATTCCTCCGGTGTAGGTCTCCTATGGTTTATTCCAACCAGCCGAGCTAGCTCCAGAAGCTTAGCAGGTCGCCCAGGTTATCGATTGACTCGTGTAGTGTCGCTGAGGAACCAATGTAGGCTGCCTGTTGCTGTGATACACCACTGCATCTAAGCATAACATGTATCGGTGTCTCGTTTTCCTCCATGCGGGCTTTACATAGAGAACTGTCTGTCATACCTAAAATTGAAAGGTATTTGTTTAGCATGCAGTGGTCCTTCTACTGTTCTCAACTTCATACGATTCAAGCACATGAGTTTATTTGTTACAATTGAGTTTAAGTTTGGTAAGTATCTCCTTTATCTGGTTGCACTCTGTTAAGATGACCCATAGCTCTGCATGGGCATTTGTAGTTTGTTTGTGTAGCCATGAATTGTATTCACTAAACAGTATGGGCACTATTAGTTGTGGGACTACTACTATCAGCGTTGCAGCCCATTTTGATAACTTGTCTGCCATATCACTTCCCGTTATTTCATTGTGACTTCTCAACTATTGTAAAGTCACTGTGTTACCTGTCGCAAGTGCTACAAGGGCGCAGTGACAGTTGAACAGTAGCCCTGAAGTAGTTGGGGATTTTGTTAGAGCTTTTAATACTGCTTGGCTGTCTGTATGTATGATAATATGAAATTTGTTACCATTCTGCTAGCTATAGCCATATGGCTGCTGTTGTGTTTCCAACGCATTCGGCCTGGAAGACTCGAGTTGTGCTTACTGAGTGCTTGCATGATCTTTATGTTCAGTTCCTGGCAGTATGCACCTGCTCCTGTACCTCTGGTGGATTTTGATCCATTCTGATCCACATCCATTGTGTTCGAGTTACGTCCTGAGTTTGCGTTTTCTTCTATGATGATTTTGTAAGGTTAAGGTTAATGCACCATGAATTGTTTATTTGTTTTGTCACAGATCCACGCTTTTTCTTTGATCTATCAATATTGAACTGCCGTTTAATGAGAAAGGCGTAGAACATTTCACACAAGCCTCCACTGCCGACGAAGTATGAGTGATGTTGTTTATTGGAGATTGACAGTTTGAAAGTAACATACTCGATAGCCTGTCTGAGTTTAATGAACATATATTTTGATTTAACTCTAATAGCTAATGGACGTGGCGGGCTTCAAGTAAATGAATTATACTCTGAGGGGGTTGGTGTATCAGATAATTTTTTTTAGGATTTATAAGATCAATATCATCATTTTTAAAATTCAAAATTTGTGAATTAGATTGAGAGTGAACAGGTAAGACTGGCCTAGAGTGTGATGCAGAAAATGGAGACTTAACTTGCGAAATTAACTGATACTCATTTGTCTTCATTGCGAACACATCAAGCTCTTTTCGAAAAATCCATTGCTTATGTTTTGTAGGCTTTCTTCTTTAAATTGTGATTTCTGGCTTGTTGAACATGAAACAATTGTAGAATCCATTGCTTATGTTTTGTAAGCTTTCTTCTTTAAATTGTGATTTCTGGCTTGTTGAACATAAAACAATTGTAGAATCCATTGCTTATGTTTTGTAAGCTTTCTTCTTTAAATTGTGATTTCTGGCTTGTTGAACATGAAACAATTGTAGAATCCATTGCTTATGTTTTGTAAGCTTTCTTCTTTAAATTGTGATTTCTGGCTTGTTGAACATGAAACAATTGTAGAATCCATTGCTTATGTTTTGTAAGCTTTCTTCTTTAAATTGTGATTTCTGGCTTGTTGAACATGAAACAATTGTAGAATCCATTGCTTATGTTTTGTAAGCTTTCTTCTTTAAATAGTGATTTCTGGCTTGTTGAACATGAAACAATTGTAAAATCCATTGCTTATGTTTTGTAAGCTTTCTTCTTTAAATTGTGATTTCTGGCTTATTGATTATGAAACAATTGTAAAATATTAGTAGGAAATTAAAATTTATTCAATTAATATTTAATCAATTAATCTTAGTTAGTTAATTTAGCTAAAATAAGAAGTAACAAAGGCAGAGAAACCCAATAACCGAAAACAAATATTATTTTACTTACGAAAATTGAGACATCTACATGTAAGATCACAAAGTAGAAAAAGCTATATGGCAGATGATCGTTTATACGTCGTTTAGTAAAAAAATAATATGATGATAATGAATGAGCATTAAGGCAACAATCAAACAATACTCAACATTAAAAAAACAATAAGATTACACTATTTCAATAAAAAATACGTACCAGAACCAGTGCCACGGTTGTAATCCTTAAGTTTCAATAGTTTTTCGGTTTATAATATCACATTGCCGTTTTGTTTTTGCCAAATTCACTAACAATTTACGTCTTTGCATGTCTATTGTTATATAATCAAATTGTTTATTATTATGGTAATACTATCACACAAACTTTTACACGTAACAAACCAAAACAAGTAAATATTCCTGCCGGCCGGCGAAACACATGTCATTTGCCTGATGACACAATATGACAGACTGCGCGCCCGCCGCACGCCCTGCGTAAAAACGCCCAACGGTAGATAAACGCATCTACGTCGTGCAAATTATAAAACAGGAGTAGTTGTCTTCTTTAACGTGACAAAAGTTCAAGAAATATGGCGATATTTAGGATTTATTTTTTACGAAGTTGTAGAACATGATATTTTTAGTTAGCTACTGTAATAATCAAAAAATCTCAAAATTGCAGTTAACTCTTTTTACTTTGCACCCGCCGAATTGTATCTCGCAGTTTTTTAATGCGAAACTTCTTTAAAGTTACCCAGAAAGTTCGATTGTCAAAAAAATTTTTAACAAAAAATAGAACCGACTCAAAACGCACTAAAAAGTAAAAAATAACTGTGACATTTAGTTGCTTTGCTAGTGCCAGCAAGATAAGGAACATTTATTTAACGTAGTAAAGCAGTTTGTGGGTTCTAGGTAATGTACTTAAAGTAGAAACCTTGGCTGGCACCGACTCCTAGACATGCTTTAGTAAATTAAAGCAACTAAATGACATAGTTATTTTTTACTTATTAGTGTGTTTTGAGTCGGTTCTTTAAATTTTTGTTAAAAAATTTTATTTCTTACTTTTTAGTGATTTATCGCCACGAAACGTACTCATACCATACTGTCATAGTATATTTATTATACAGCACTTGTAGCCAAAAAGCTACCGATACTTACAGTAAACCGAAATCGCTGCAAGTGTGCCTATAAAATGTGAAGAGTTCCTTCAATTTTCCCAGGATATCATCTTCAGATCCTAACACGATGACAATGGGACCACCTTGGAAGTGTGTCCTTTCTAATATAAAAATAATCAAAATCGGACAACTCTGTAATTTTGCAGCTATACCCTATACATTATTAGTATAAATGGTATATATAATATTCAATCGTATATATGTTACTTTGACGCATAGATACAACGTAGATTCCTTGATTATTTGCGGAAAATCACAAACACTACATATATATATATGTATATATATATATATACGTATATATATATATATATATATATATGACGGCGCCTGCGTCAACGTACACGACTAGAAAGAAGTCTGTGAACTGCACATGCACCAGCTACGCCCTCTTGCGGCTGCGCATCGTTCGATACCTTCACTCACCCCACTACTTGAGTCATTCTAAGTTGTATAAAAGGAGCGGGTTTACAACTGGTGGGCCGTCTTGGCTCTGGCGTGGCGCGGTGCAGACATTGTACTTTGCTTATCGCTTAACCTAGACAACTCTGATAATTAATTTGTGCAAACGAATTAATTATTACTCTCAGCTTGAGTCGAGGTGTCTTGGGGTTACATTAATTAACACGAGACGTTACGTATCATTGTAATACCATTATTTGCCAGTAGTAATTCACAGTTAATTAAGTTGCTGTTAATTAACCTTTCAGTTATCTATTTCTGGTTTATCAATGTTTTTATTCCCTATGTCTGACCCTCTTTCGACATATATATATATATATATATATATATATATATATATATATATATATATATATATATATATATATATATATATATATTATATATATATATCTCCCGCCGCGTCTGTCTGTCTGTTTATTCGCGGTAAACTCAAAGAATACTGAACGGATTTTCTTACGGTTTTTACAGATTGTTAAACTGATATCTGAGGCAGGATTTAGTATCCTATACCTTATTAAGGATTTGTATATATTGGCTCAAATATGAAATTGTTGGAGCGTCATCTTGGAGTTTTCATTAAAAACACTGCCTAATCCATTATAGACAAACAAAACTATTTTGAAGGATTGTTCTTCTTTATTAGGACTACGAAACCACCACCGTGGCGCGGTGGATTTATAAGACCGAGGTCCTGGGTTCGATTCTCGGCGGGGCAGATTGAGATTTTTCTTAATTTGTCTTGGTCTGGCTGGTGGGAGGCTTTCGCCGTGGCTAGTTACCACCCTACCGACAAAGACGTACGGCCAAGCAATTTAGCGTTCCAGTACGATGTCGTGTGACACGTCCGATAGGAGTGTGGATTTTATCGTACTCCTTTTAGTTAGCCGTTAGCCCGCTTCTATCTTAGATTGCATCATCACTTAACATCAGGTGTGATAGCAGTCAAGAGCCATCTTGTAGTCGATAAAAAAAAAGTCCACGACGCCATATATCTATCTCTGAAAGATAGCTCGCTATAATCATTTCCTCTTTTAAAAAACGGTCAAGTATTTACTTCTTTTTCTTAGAATTTTACAATAGGTACACTATATCGCTCGCGGACGTCTGCTAATAGAGAATAATTGTATTGCCAGTAATTGTATTCAATATTATGAGGTCTGATAAGCCTACCACAAATAGGGAATTATTACTCTGTATCATCTCTCCCTGTAGAGGACACGCAGAGCTACCTATCCCACTTACGTTTGGAATTAGTTATATGTGCATACGGCAGCTAAATTCAATACCCAATTGGTTGGAAACAATTTACGACCTATGAATACGGGTAACTTGAAATAATGGTGCGTACTTTGCTTTTACCGAATTTTTTATATTGGATATTTAAAAAAGAAAAACAGAAAATTTATTCATGTCAAGGCACGTCTTGAAAGGTCAAATCAAAGCTGTAAATTTTCATAAATGAAGTAATTTATTATGTAATTTGGTATGTTAGTTAATTTAAAAGAACAGAAATGTACTAATATAATATGTCTACGAAGGTCTCATCAGCTTTTATTAACGTATCTGACATGTTGGTTATTTCAAGAAATAAAAATCGTAAATCTTCTAACGTAGTATCATGTCTAGAAAAGCCTACTTAATTAACGTTCAATACTTTATTATTACCGAATCATTAAAAAAAGAAGATCTAATGCTGTAGGAGCATTTACGAAGGACAAATAATCGTTTATATTTACGCGAAACAGGTACTTTGTTTTAATCGAATCTTTTTATTAAAAAAAAAGGGAAACTACTATAGTCTACGGAGTATATAATCATGTCTATGTATGTTCAATGAAAGTTTACTCGAAAGAATCTTAGACGTGTCTCTAGGGAAATGTTATTCGCAGTCAAAAGAAACCGAAATTCTCAGAAAATCTCTTATCTGTGGATGTGAAAAATGTGTTAATTTTGTTGGCAATCTGCTCGTCAGCCCCGTAGTTACTCGGTCGAGGCGACTACACTCTATTATCTACTATTACCTCTTTAACTTGGCTAAACTATTTATAATAATGTTGATATATATATTTGAGATCGTCACAACACCGCTTCATCACACAATGCAATTTGCAACTTTGTTCTTACAAACTTGGCCATGGTTAATTTTGCGATGTAGACGCACATTGAAAAAGGATTTTCAGATATATCCACAAAGTCCCAATCTACGCAGGTGAGACTCCGGGTTACAACTAGTGTCGTACGAAAGTTTACCCGAAATAATCTGAGACACGTCTCTAGAGAAATTCGATCCAAAAGGACCTAAACGAAACCTTTTATTCTCAGAAACTCTTTTGTCTGTATATGTGAATAATCTTTTCATTTTGCAGGCAACCTACTCGTCATCCTCGTGGTGACTCTGTCGAGGCGACTGCGCTCTATCACCAACTTTTTCCTCGCTAACTTGGCAGTGGCTGATTTATGTGTCGGAGTGTTTTGCGTTTTCCAAAATTTAACCATTTATCTCATTCCAAGGTGAGTAACGTTGAGGTAATTTATGATTTATATTTTATTGCATGCATACGAACTAATTCATACAATTTATCGACTAATTCATTAAATACTTTGTTTCTTTTTATTTAATATTTTAACGGCTACAAAACATTAAAAAATTGATTGTATAATATTTTGTTTTTAATTCATCTTATAAGGTGTTTACATTTAAAAAGAGTACCTTCTTGATCTCTCAATTGTTACTTTAAATCGATCAATGTTTTAATTTTATAAAAATATATTGGAAGAGCGAAATAAATTGTTTTACCACACATTATTGTAACACCATATACTTGCCAAAAATATCAAGCCTTATTTTTATGAAAAAAATAAAACATTCCATTGTCCATTTCTAAACATCTATCAAAAAAAATTACAAAAGAACAAATTTAAAAAAAAATTTGCTCCTTCCGTGGCCTTTGAGCAACCAGTGGTCAGGGCTCCAGAGTGTAGAACCTCCTCACAATACGCGCCGTATCACCGTTCTGTATCCGACCCTTGATCCAATAGCCCAGTAAAAGCTTCTTAAGAAGTTGGTCAAAACTTTCTATAAATACTTCTCTCTTTTTTATATCATTGCGGAATAAAATTGTATTATTCAAATATGGAAAATTCAATGGACGTCGCTTGGTTCTATTTTTGTGTAACACAACTTTGTATTTTAGCGATGTAAAATTAAAAGTCACTAGTATGGGATGCGACTTGCGTTGATACTCTAGCTACATCCCATATCGAGGCTACCTCTTTTATGGCGAGTGCTGCGTAATTTCGTGTGTGTGCCTTTTGGTGTAGAGACTTTGGGGCCATGGGGACCAGAGGCTCGTGCTCTTTTTGACGATATCTCAAAAAGAGCTATCGAATCTACGGGTGACCAAAGAGCTGGCAGCTACCTCGGCCAACGGATTAGTATGGCCATCCAAAGGGGAAATGCTGTCAGTATCCCGGGCACTATGGCTCATTGCAGTGGAGTCGAGGTTTTAGATTTAATTTAATTTAGTTTTAATTTTGTTATAATTATTTTAGCGTATTTTATATTGGTTTTGTTTCACTTTTAATAAAGATTAAAGATAACTCGTTCATGAGAGAGAGAGAGATTAATTTCTATTTGCAAAATTGTGGACGCGATGCCCTTCGATGCCAGTCTGAGGGTCCTTACTGTTAGCCTTAGGAACTCAATGAAGTTACATAGAACGCAAACCTATTGTAGTTAAAAATAATTTAGAAAGGCGTACCTACTCGTAAATATCTAGTTAGCTGTAAGATGATGTAAGTGAACATTTATGTGAATTAAGCTTCATCAGTTAATAGACACCAACTGCTGGTCATAGGCCGCCTATAAAAAGTTTTACATTCACCACCATCTCGTTCCCCTGCATGCAGTCTCTTCAAGCCGCTTAATGTAGGCAATGAGTCCACCTACTAGGAAATTAACCAACTCTAGAAAGGAACTTATGGTCTATTGATTTTTAGAATTATGTGTCCTGTTCACTGGTATATAACTCGCTAAGCAGTTTTGGCAGCTTTGGTTCTTATTGTTTTTATTTTTCGTTAGCTCATTTCTACCATAATGGTGTACCAGTATCCAATTATTGCCCGCCGCTTTGATATCATCCTTCCACCTCAATTGTGGTTCTATTAGTATTTTT
This sequence comes from Mycalesis mineus, assembly GCA_034621355.1. NCBI lineage: Eukaryota > Metazoa > Arthropoda > Insecta > Lepidoptera > Nymphalidae > Mycalesis > Mycalesis mineus. The sequence goes on along the minus strand of CM067883.1, from coordinate 9,874,838 downwards.
AATTTGACAACGAAGAGGATACTTACAAATATAGACCATTAGCTTTTGCCCGCGATTTCGTCCGCGTGGAATTAGTTATTACGGCAGCCTAATTTTTCTAAGCTTTGAATGTCATATTTATTAATATCTAATCAACTGCCTAAGAAATAGGTCTTAAGCTTTCAAAATGACGATACTTTCATACAACATTTCACCCCCCTTTAATCCCTTACGACCCTTTTTTCGCAATCAAAAGTAGCCTATGTCCTTTTTCAGGCTCTAGACTTACTGTGTACCAAATTTAATTTAAATCGGTTCAGTAGTTGTGGAGTGAAAGCAAGACAGACAGAGAGAGTTACTTTCGCATTTATAATATTAGTTCGGATTAGGATGAATGACATATTTATTAATATCTAATCAACTGCCTAAGAAATAGGTCTTAAGCTTTCAAAATGACGATACTTTCATACAACATTTCACCCCCCTTTAACCCCTTACAACCCTTTTTTCGCAATTAAAAGTAGCCTATGTCCTTTTTCAGGCTCTAGACTTACTGTGTACCAAATTTAATTTAAATCGGTTCAGTAGTTGTGGAGTGAAAGCAAGACAGACAGAGAGAGTTACTTTCGCATTTATAATATTAGTTCGGATTAGGATGAATGACATATTTATTAATATCTAATCAACTGCCTAAGAAATAGGTCTTAAGCTTTCAAAATGACGATACTTTCAAACAACATTTCACCCCCCTTTAACCCCTTACAACCCTTTTTTCGCAATTAAAAGTAGCCTATGTCCTTTTTCAGGCTCTAGACTTACTGTGTACCAAATTTCATTTAAATCGGTTCAGTAGTTATAGAGTGAAAGCAAGACAGACAGACAGACAGAGTTACTTTCGCATTTATAATATTAAGTTAGGATTGACCGTTGAGTGTCTTATAAGAGCCATAGTTACTAAGCACAAATATATAAATATCATAAGTATATATCAAGCATAACTCCTGGTTAAACAGGTGTACCTACGACTAAATCAAGAACACCTACGTAAATGGATTATTCGTTCTTCCACAATATGGACGGTATTCCAAGAAGTATTAGGTACAATTTATATACGCAGCATTATTGAATGCTTACGCAAACGGAAGCGATTCTCCACAAGAATGAGATATTAAAGTCAAAGAAAAACGACACGGACGCGACGAGACGTCAACACACATACGTAAATCCGTCCGTTTAATCTCGCTTTTCATCCAATCTCCGAGCGAGCTTTCATTATACACTCGCACTGAGAGAACATGTTATTATGTTAAACCACTTAATTTATACAGTCATTTGAGGCGGATAATTAACAGTTCATATTGATTGCATAATGACGTTGTACATAAATAATTATGTGTTTCACTGCCTCATCGATCAACTGGATTGCTCGTTTGGCTGCAAATAACTAAGCCCGAGCTTCGATTCATAGGATCAAGAAATTGACAATAACTAATTGAATATGCGAAGTTCGCGATTTTAGCCATATTACCGTGTATCGGAGAGCACGTAAATTCGCGCCTGTTCTTCACCGGTCGTTCCGATGGATGGATATCGGAATACGAGAGTGAGGGAATATAATATAATACACCTTTGTTTGTGCACAAACATGTACAATTACGGGAATGTCCATCCTGACTAGTCGGACTAAGCAATATTACCTAGCTCACCGAAAATCGAAACAATAAATAAATCACGTTTCGCTCCACCCAGTTATTGTTGAAAATTCTGCACTCGAAATTGTAGACGAGACCTAGGGCATATGGTCCAGTTAGGTAGCCAATTTCGAGAAAGAAGTGAACCGCCGAATCCAACTCGGCGTTCGGGAAACTCCGTGACTTTTTGTCCAAAATTCCTCAGTGCCTTCGAACAGTGCGTGTTGCCAGTGACCTACGGATCCGAGTCTTGTTCGCTGACTGCGGGCTTCATAAGAAGGCACAGAGTCACTCAGCGGGCGATGGAAAGAGCAATGCTCAAAGTATCTCTGCGTGATCGAATCAGAAATGAGGAGATCCGCAGAAGAACCAAAATAACCGACATACCTTAGCGAGTCGCAGAACTGAAGTGGCAATGGGAGGGGCACGTAGTTCGAACAGCTGATGGACGTTGGGGGCCCAAGGTGGTAGATTGGAGACCCTGCACCGGAAAGCGCAGCGTTGGTCGACCCCCAACCAGGTGGACTGACGACATCAAACGTGTCGCAGGGAGCCGCTGGCAACAGGCGGCTCGGGATCGTTGTGTTTGGAAGTCCCTATAAAGGCCTATATTTAACAGTGGACGTCTACAGGCTGGTAATGATGATGATGATGAAATAAATTGCTCTTTTCCTTTTGCAGCATTTTTCGATATTGTAAAAATATATTCTGGTATTCGGGGAAAAAAGAAATTGTATAAATCGTATTTGTGTTCTTCATATAATGTAAATTCTCAGTGTCCTGTTGATGATATTACACCCTCGTACCTCGAAAAGCAAGTACGATAAGTTATCAAACCCGCTCATTATCATTATATCTTATTGGGATCGGTACAAGAGTTATACATTATCACCCTAAGCAGACTCGCATTGAAAATAAACTTACCTTAAATGAGCCCCGAAGTGGATCGTTGAAATAGGCTAATAATGATAGTAAATATACATAATATATGTTCCATGGAGAGTTGTTCAGAACTCCAACTAAAGCGCGACAAAAGTATTTTACGACGATGTTTAAGCGATGCTCCATAACACGCAATATACAGAGGAACTTGACAAACGACGTTTTACGCTCGCAAGAGCTTTGTGCTGTGCACGTTGCATTTTTTCCATTGAAACGAAAATTACACCAAACAAAAGTTTTAACCAAAACTGTTGTTTGGCGCATGCCTCCGACACTGAGAGTCATACAGACCAAATAAGAGTAGCGATGTTACAAATTGCCTTTTTATAGTTTAGCTTGTTTGTTTTCATATATTTCGAGTAATTTTAGTAATATTATTAAGCCAGTCTTTGTTTAGAATTAAATATAACTTCAGTAGGTAACAGATTATAAATATTTTGATTAAATTTAACATACTCATAAATAACCTTTTTTTTATTTAGTTAGAACTCGAATTTTATATCATACATTATTTTGTGTGAGCCAAAATAAAATAAAATAAAACAATGCTTTAGCATACTCTACATCAACAGAGCAAACAAATAAACGTACAAACATAATTGTACACAAGCAGAGAAAAAAATCTGTTTATCTGACGTTTTATTAAGGTATATAATTTTATTTACAAAGACACGAATTGTTTATCGTCTCTTTTTATTTAAAATGATGGTATTAAGCTGTGCTTTTTATTGTATAACATATGCTAATTAGTAATAATGTGTGAAATTAAACAGAAGTTTTAATTATGATAAACGTTCAACCACAGAATTATTAAACTCGTACCTATCACCCATACTGGTATCACTAATTATCATTTGGCACATTTCCACCTTTAGTTCCATATTACCTCGCATGAACAATTTGGATGCATAAAATTAGAGAACTTTTTGCTTTAATGTCCCAGTGTATTATTATTGTTGTACTCGCATAGCTATAACAGGTGAGGTGAAAGTGAAATACAGTTTTTTTTTTGTGTATGTTCTACACAACTACAATTGACTGTTTAGTAGCGTGCTTTATCCATATATGCAAATTCAAATAATTACATTTTCTTTTTTTCTTTGTTCGGATTTTCTAATAGAGAAAATAGAGTATATAGTACATTGACATATTAATACTATGGACTTCGGGTCTAATGCAAAATTTACGTCAAAAGTGTCCCAAGATATTTTATACACACTAGGATGTATTTATGTTTTTATACACAAAATAACATTGTAATGTATGTCTTATCGTATTGTTATACAGTCTGATTTGCAACGGCAATAATTAATCAGCTTCGATTGACGGTTACCATGGCAGCCTTTTTTTGACATGACAGCTTCTCGTGAAAATAGGACAACATAAATGGTGTGGAGTCGGTAGCTTTAAAATTTTTTTGGTATCTTATATTTATATATTATATTTACAGCAAATTTTAATTTATATTTACATATCCCTGACCTCTATATGCTGGGATAAATCTTGTACCAAATAATAATTGTTGTAATTATCTTGTATAAAATAATTAGTTATAATAATAATTAATTACAAACCAAATCCATTAATGTACAAAATGATATGCCACTCGACATAGTTCTTTACTTTGAAATTTTAAGTTCTCGATATTTTCCTCTTTTTAATTAAACTGAAAATATATTTTTTTACTTCAATGACGTTAGATAACTTTTTTAAATAACTGTTCCTAATTTCATGTAGATAATTCTTATAGTTATCAAATTAATATACCATTATGGTAAAAGTTATTTGATTAATATTCATGACATAAAAAATAAAAGTTGACATAAAAAATAAAAATTTTGAATTGAAAATAATCAAATTATTTTCATTCAAAAATTAAGTAATTAAATAATTCAAATGTTAAACAACAAAATAACTCTATGCAGTCGTTGTTCTAAAACATTCTATTGCTCACGGCAGATCCGAACTAAATGTGGTTAATTAGATAAACATATTGCACTCCTTTCATCCTATACGCGGGTAGCGTATGAGAAAAGGACAGATAGATACTTTTGTTCATTTTGGTTGGTTATGCAATTCGTTTCTATAGTTTATTAAAATTGTAATAAAATAGCCTGTTTCTAAGCAAAATAATACTTTAAAATCATCAGTAAATATTTACTTACTGAAAATATGGTACACCGTCTTCTTTTCTCACCTTACTCGGGTAGTTCTTACAAGTTTTTTATAACACATTACGGCATTATTGACGTGTATTCTGTCAGTCAGCTAATATGAGACTGAATTGCGATTGGAAGTCATTTCGCGTTTTGGCTTACTTTTGGTTCGGACACTTTTTATCGCTGACCCGAAGTCCATAGTATTAATATGTCAATGATATAGTATGAATAAAATAGAGTATAATAGTAGTAGAGGCACCAAATAATATAAGAAAAATAAAAAATTCTATACAAATTACGTTTTATATAGGAACAAACTCTTTAAAAGGACTACGTATGTCGGGCTATCATCATTAGCCTAGTTTTTGAATGGCCTACTATAAGACTAGATCCTTGTAAGAGAGGAACTTGAAAACACAAAGCTTCAGGCTTAGTGTGATAATTTTTGTAACGATAACAATCGGATGTTAATGAAATTTTTAAAATAATGAAATGAAAATTCAATGTTTCAAACCTGACTCAGGTCTCGAATCCCTATATCCTAATGGTCTATTACACCATTAGCTAGCCACCAACAAAGCATTCTCATATCAGACAGTTATTAATAAAATAATAGCAACACATGCAACTTCAAATGCAAGATAATTGAAAGCAATCAAAAAAGTAACTTATATAACTCTAAGCACGTTGAATGCTTCTAACTTCAGCAGTTTCGTTTTCTTATACGAATCTTGGTATTTCTTCGAAAGACATTTTCTTTGAAAATACTTACCCGAGTGGGCGGCGGGGTCACGTCTTTCGTAGTTTCTATTAAATATTCCCGTTTTTATTTGCGCCTTCGCTGTCTACGAGTAAAATACGGTTAAGTGCCGTTTACTAAATTTTGAGTTTGTTTAATAATTTAAATTGTAAATGTACAATAATTGAATTGAAAACGTAATTAATGTTTTTTATCTATTGGATTGACCACTAACGGAATTATTTATTAGCCCCGTCAACATAGACATTTACATAAATGCCAAAGTAGCTAAAAATTCGTGTTAACGTTAGGGGTACCGTTATATTAAACGGATAATGGAGCTTTAAAACACTTGTGGGTTAACGTCGAGTCGTCACAGTAGCTTGCTATCACGATCCTGTGACGTCTCACCTAAAGACGTGAGTGGGTGCCGCTTGGTTTTAGTGGGCATTCCAGTTTGACTGGCGAGTCCTACATACCCTCTGGAAAGAGCGTTGATATCACCTTTCTTTTCGGAGAGATGCGTAAAAGCATTTCCCAGCGTAAAAAAGGGATACCACCATATAAATAATAGTATTATATATTTCATTACACCTAAAATAAAATCAAAATCATTCCATAAATCGCACGAGTGGAAGTAATATTTCATAACTCAAACTTTGCAAATATAAGTATTTTGGATATTTTAATGCAAATTTTCAGCTTTTGAAAATTCATATAGGGGCAGGTATATTTCTACCCTTCGGACTACCTTAAGATCTAAAACAATGAACACACGTGTCAGCTATTACAGTATTTGGAAAGTGTGGTTCGTTAGAAGATTCATCCAAGTGTTAATACCGATTCGCTACGATCGTATAATTATACTATATTAATCGACGCCTCCCGTGATCAGAAGGCTGGTCTCTTTTTAGGACAGAGGATCAGCATTGCCATTCAACGTGGCAATGCTGCCAGCCTTCTGGGCACTTTACCGCTCGACACCGATTCGGAGGAATATTATGACGCCTAAGTTTTTTACTGTTTTTTTATTTTTATTGTTTAATATATTATATATAGTTTAGGATATTGAAGTGTTTAAGTTTTTACTTTTTTATTTATTTAATTGTAAATATTTATTTCAATGTACATATTTAACTGTAAATAAAGTCACTTACATTATCATTTTATCGATAACTATAAATTCGCTACGATAAACTTCCCAAAAAGATCATTTTCGCCGAAACTTGTGTTATTGTTACATCCTATATAAATTCTACTTTTATTGTAAAAAGCGTAAAACGTATCCTTAAACATAATTTACTGTTATAAAAGTACATAAATGTTTCTTTAGGAAGTGACCTGTTTACATACCAAATTTTATTCAAACCTATTCAACCGTTCATGCGTGATTGAGTAGGAAACATCCATCATAACACTTCTATACAAACTTTCCCATACAATATATGTTAGTGCGGTAATATGTGATAATATTTGTAGCGTAAGGCTTAACCCATACAGGCGCTTAGGGAAGTAACGTAGCGTCCTTTTTTTTGTCTATATTAAATTCGTCTCTATTTCCTCATCACTATTATAATAAAAAGCGCGTGGATTCATTTTTTAATATTCCATATTTGAATAATATAACTTTGCACCTTAATGATTTTAAGATGAATAAACCTTACTTTATTTTGTTATAACAGTACTTTTATTAACCGATGAAAAAAAACGCAAGAGGCTTTCAATTCGAAACGTATATTTTTTTTTATGTATGACCACTCATAACTTTTTACAGAGTTGTGCGATTTTGATAATTCTTTTATTATTTCTAATTTATTAAAAAGGGCACACTTCGAAGGTGGTCCCACTGTTATCATGTTAGGATCTAATGATGATATCCTGGGAAAATTAAAGGAACTCTTCAAATTTTATAGGCACACTTTTAGTGTATCGGTAGCTTTTTGGCTACCAGTGCCGTATAATATACTATGACAGTATACTACGAGTACGTTACGTGGCGATAAATTACTAAAAAGTAAAAAAATAACTGTGTAAATTAATATATAATAAAATAAAAACATTTTACTTTTTAGTGCGTTTTGAGTCGGTTCTATTTTTTGTTAAATTTTTTTATTAATATTCCATATTTGAATAAAACAACTTTGCACCTTAATGATTTTAAGATGAATGCACCTCACTTTGTTTTTTTATATAACAGTACATTTATTTACTTACATGAGGTTAATTAAATGTACACTTAAATATAGACAGGTAGAGTGACCCAGCATAATAAATGCTAGGCTTATTGTAATTGACGCATCGTTTTGCTGTTATTGGTCAGCCAATATAGGCTAATAATGGCAAAGGTCTAATATCTTGTATCGTTTCAGTTGGGTGTTCGGCGACTTCCTGTGCAAGATGTACCAGTTCGTGCATTCGTTGAGTTATACAGCTTCGATCTTCATATTGGTTGTGATTTGCACTGAGAGATACTTTGCTATTATTCACCCTATCACCTGCAAACAGATTCTAACTTCGACGAGGTTGAGGGTAAGAATTTATATTTATTTCTTTTACAATGGATTTATGTAAGAGAATTGTTGTTTTCGTAGGAATGAAATAGTTCGACAAGTACATTTTCTCGAACTATTTTAAGTTTGTAGGATTGTAAATCTTATGCTTAAACGATTACTTTTGAATTTAAAAAAAATATTTGAAGATTAAATACATGCATTATCACTTACCAACAGGTGTGACTGAAGTCAAGTGCTTAATTATAGGGGATGAAAAAATAAATAATAAAAAAAAATCGTAATCCGTAACAGAACAACACTTCGCAGAGGTGCTAGGAACAACAACAACAACAGCCTTGTCCTTTCGATCAGGATGAAGCAATGCTGCTTGCCGGCAGAAATAAGCACGGCGGCAGTCCTTCCCCGGAAGATCTATAAATAAATAAATATTATAGGACAATTACACACATCGCTATATAGCCCCAAAGTAAGCGAACTCGCAAGTAACTTGTATTATGGGTGCTATGATAACTGATGAATATTTTTATATATATTATATATAAATACTTATAATATATAGATAAACACCCAGACACTGGAAAACATCCATGCTCATCACACAAACATTTTCCAGATGTGGGAGTCGAACCCATAGCCTAGGGTCATTACCCACTGAACCCACCGTCGCTTATGTCACAAAAAGCTCGAAAAGTACACCACATATGTATAAAGCTTACTTTTAATAGCACAGAATACATAATAGTACAATCAATAATACCTACTTCTGCTACTATGAGTAGGTTGTTTATCTAATAGACTGAATGGTTTGTACATAACTATTTCATATGATGAATACTTTTCCGAGCGGGATTTTTCAGCAAATTTGATTAGATAATCGGGTTTTTGTCTAGATCAAATATTGGTAGCAATCTAAACTAGGGGTTTAGTTTGGGAACATAATTTGTTTAAGTTAATGGAATAATAAAAATCAAACATAATAAATAAACTTTCACATTACGTACCTACCTACTTAAAGTGGGCACATAACTTTAGCTATAACGATTCAGTACCTCCACTGTAATTGGCTAAAGCCAGTGATGAAAGTAATTTATACAAATACTTCGTTTCACCAAGTTTATAATAACACAATAGAAGTTGGCTGACAGCTAAAGTAGGAATAATATTCCGTATACCGCAATGCATACAAAGTAGGTTGTTAATTTACATTTTATTTTTCTGTAGGCAGAACCATTTACTTTATAATATTTCTATTCAAATTTTAATATTCGAGAAATAGAACTTTCTTGTAACTAAAGAATAGATAAAGGTGAATTGTTTTAAATTAAATATCTTTTTATTCGGTACAAATGAAAAAGTTAAAGTAAACGTAATAGACAATTCAAAGATTTTATTCAAGTCATTGACGATTACGACAGTAATACTCATCGAAGAGTTTATTATCAATCACTAGGTGCCATCTTTAGAACCAAGTTTGGCGGTCAATATGCGAAAAGCTTATTCCTCCTATCATCCACAATTCGCTTTAATTGTGGATAATCAAGTCCAGTCCACTCTCTTATGTCGTCTAGCCACTTCCTCCTTTAACGACCAGGTGATCTCTTGACCACGATCTTTCCTTCCAAAATTACTCTTGGAAAGGCAAACTGAGCACCTCTCTGCAGGTGTCCAAAGAAGCTGAGGTTCCCCCGCTTGATGGTAGGCATCAGATCTCTTTTTTCCTTCATCAACTCCAGCACCCTAATATTAGGTGTAAAGCTGTTCCATGAGATCTTGAGCATTTACCTATAGATCCACATTTCGAACGCTTGCTGCCTGCTTGCTACTTCTTTTTTAAAAATCTATGTCTCGCATCCATATAAGAGAGTGGACCATATGTAACATATCATAAGACGTCTTCTCAATTATAGATTCAATTTACATTAATACTTATAATATATAGATAAGCCGTATTTATTATAGATAGTTCAAACCCAGTAGTAGGCTGATATTGTTATTGCTCGTCGTTATCACTTGAAAATTCCTTTCCAGTTATTAGTTTTCCAAGTAAGTACAATCAACTATTACAACTATGATAAAGTTGGCTAAGTTACAGGATAAAGGCTTTTATTCTAGTTTGAGGAAGTTCTTTACATAGTTTTACAATATAATGTTATCTCGAATATTTATTAAACACGTTCTAAAAAGTATGTACTGTAATAAGGTGTTCATCAATAGATGGAATTTTCAAAAGAAATATTGTACATAAAGTTTAATAAAGAATGCCGTAATTCATTAATTATCATCAACCTACTCCTAAAAATTCCTTCTCATCATTCGTCCTTCTACTCTAAATCCTTCTCTGTCAAAGCTGCTCGGCTTTGGAACTCCTTACCTCTAGAAATTCGGCGTGCGCAATCACTAGTCACTTTTAAACGTCTGGTGAATGCTCACTTCTATCCTCCTTAGACTAGTACTCTCTTTCTTCCCTTTCTCTCCTGGATTTCGTCTGTCTCTATTATTTTCATTTATTTATTTATTTTACTATAAACATGTATGTATGTATGTACTAGAGGACGCCCGCGGTTTCACCCGCGTAGTTCTCGTTCCCGTGGGAATTTCGGTATAAAATGTAGCCTATGTGTTATTCTAATATGTAACCTATAGTATTGTGAAGTTTCATCAAAATCCATTCAGTAGTTTTTGCGTGAAAAAGTAACAAACATCCATACATCCATACAAAATTTCCCCTTTATAATATTAGTAAGGATGTATGTATGTGTGTATGTATGAATTTGTGTATGTATTTAGATAATTATATTATGTCAGTCAATTTTTATTTTAGTTCAGTAAGATTCGTTCTTTATTTTTGTGTACGTATTACGAGCCTACTCCAATATATACACTTTTCCTTAAATATAATTGGTTGTCTGGAAGAGATCGCTCATTAGCGATAAGACCGCCAATTGTACATTAGTTTTTAAGGTATTTTCTCTTTGTTTGTTTTTGTTTTTGGTGTACAATAAAGAATATTTCATTCATTCATTGTTTCCAGGCGGACAATGTCACCTCAAGTTTACAAATTGAAAAAAAATTTGCTAGAACATCTGCAACTAACAGTCTTTTTCTAAAATACGTGTAACCGCAAAGCCCTGGTGCGGTTTGTATGCAGCCTACCTTACCGGAACTAATTAGTTTCTAACATATTCCTAAATGCTCATGTGGTACGTTCTGTTTTAAGCCCCGATGGTAAAATACGACTTGTCTGTCCTTAGCATTGTATCATTGGTGTTTATCTATATAAGTATTTATGTATAATATATATATGTCGGCGTATCAGTATTCTACTTGACATCTCTTTAGTGTTTCTTAGTTTATCATGAGTAAGGAGAGATCAAGGTATTTTGCAAGCATAAAATAAAGTCTTTGTCTTCACGAACGGATATATTGCAATTTTACAATGGTTTGATACATGGAGTAAATTTCTATAATTCTTGGAGTATTATTAAGATTCAGAGCAGTAGGTTCACGCGACCAATCTTTACTTGTACAATCTACACTTGTTACAGCGCTTTCACAATGGTAGGTCGAGGTGGACCCTCGTTAAACTACTTTTGACGTGAAAACGTCTTATAATTCGATAGAGCCGGCTGCACGCACGAAAAAACATGACTCATACCGCGTTACCTCGCTTTGAGGCGTTCCATGTAAGGCTTGATGTGCAAGCGAGAGCGCGGAACGAGCGACAAAGAAGGACAATCGGCCTTTGCGTTCGGCAGCGTTCGACATCCGTCTATTAAATATAATTATTAAATATATTAGTTTTAAATAAAAAAATAATATATTTATTATAAATTTATAAAATCAAAATCAATTATTTTATTAATTTAAATTAATATTTATAAAAATATACTTAAATTAAAAATTTTAATAACCAATTAAATGCTATCATTCCATCAGTATTTTCTTAAGACGTTGTCACGTTCAACTATCGTCAGTAAACCGACTTTACAGACAACCAATTTTTTTAAACTACAAAACTAAACTGCCCACACCTCTGCTGTTTTTCAAGTCAAGATGGCGTCGTCAAGTCAAGACCCCACTCTAGCACGTTCGCTCCCTGCTCTCCTATTGGATAAATTATTAAAACAATCAAAGAAGATACTTTCATCTCACATCAGATCATGTGACGAGATATTATGCATCATTCGAATGTTATAAATCAAATTGAATTTAACTAACTCATATATCTCATTAAATGATTAACAATTAGTTCTATTTTGATTACTTTCATAGACAACATATCATAAACAATAATAGTCCCATAGGCAATAACGATGCATAGAAGATATCTATCACAATATTACAAGAATCAATTCTAAGTCTGTAGTCTCAGACCAATTCCTCCGATATATACAAATATTCATCAGTTATCGTAGTACCCATAACACAAGCTACCTACGCTTAAGCTCGCTTGCGCGATGTGTGTAATTGTCCTATAATATTTATTTATTTATTTTAAAAGAATTGTGCGACTATGATGCGATAATTATTTTTTTAAAGCGTTTTTATTTATTCACTATCTACAAGTCAGCCCTTGAATGCAATCTAGGCTGGTAGTAAGTGATGATACAATCTAAGATGGAAGAGGGCTATATTGTTAGGAGTAAAAATCCCTTTCGATTTCTAAACAAATTAGTACCGGAACGACAAATAGCTTGGCGGTACGTCTGTGATGGCAGGGTGGCAAAGAGCTACGGCAAAAGCCTCCTACTAGCCAGACTTAATTCTAGTACGCAGTTCTTTTTTAATATTAAATAAAGCCACGTACAGTTTTTTTCCGGTTTCTAAAAAAGAATTGAGTATAAAAACTAATTCGCTGCAAAGTTTAGCCTTTAATTATAATATGCAATCAGCGTACTGGGAAAGTTTTTATTATTTTATACTAGAAAAACCTTTTACAGTATATTAAAAATAAAAATAGCTGGAAGGATTCTTTTCGTTTCTCGACTCAAGATCTTTGTGAAAAAATATTCCAAGTTTGCGTCCTGATCTAAGTACCTGTGAATATTATCTACAGCTGTTCGACAGATCCGGATATGAGAATGTAAAAGAATCGGCCAAGTGCGAATCAGACTCGCGCACTGAGGGTTCCGTAGAAACCAGTAGGTATACATATAAAAGTTTTTGATATGCGTTTCAACTTGATATCCCTATGCATTCATGAGGTAAAGGGTTATAACAGACGAATATCTTAGCATTCCATGGACTCACCGCACGGGTGCCGGGTCCATCGCGTGGCTGAGAGAAAAACTCCGAACAGAGCCCGAGACTTGTGACACGGGTGTAGCTTTAAAAGAGATCTCTTAATGACGGCACAACACTCGTCTCCTCTGTTCAAGTTACTCTCCCTGCCCAGCAACCCTGCCAGCAACTACCTTTATGTGTGCGCAATCAAAAGAACCAGCAAAAAGTATGAGCCGAATAATTTCAAACTCACAACTACTCGCAACAAAATCAAAACCTGAAGGGTACATCCAGTCGACCTACAATTTTGAAGTTTGGCATGAATCAATATTTTATAGCACATATAAAGGAAAAATTCCGAATCTCTTAAATTTTTACCACCTATTCTTTCTTGATAGTTATAAGCTTATTAACCACGCGTAGAGATATCATGTTAAAACTTATAAGAAATATTTTTACTAGTATACCTACAGGTTTATACAAAACCCTCGGTGTACGAGTCCCACTCACAATTGGCCGGTTTTCGGATATTAATATTCATTTTACGGATTCTCTGTTTCTACTCTGCTATGATAGGCATCATCGATTCGGAAGGTGTACTTAATTATTCGGTATCTCCTACTATGCAGATTAATAAATTATTATCATCAAAAACGGAGTTGAATAACAGTATTTAGATTTAAGCAATATCGCTGCTATAAAGCTTTTGCAGTGGCACTCAAAGTTATTGAATTACGAGTATTTTGTTCAATTGGCACCAATCGGCGCTCCCGATATTAAAGCCTTTTAACTTTTTATTGATTTCGCAAAGCAGATGTTGCAAATAATGAAAAGTTTTGCCGATAGAAAGGTTTTATATAAAATTGATTGATTTATTTATTTATTGAAACATTAACGGAAAATGCTTCCTTATTACTAGAAGAAAGGCCTGATGATGATGATGATGATGATGATGATGGTGATGATGATGATGATGATGATGGTGGTGGTGGCGGTGATAATGATGATGATGATGATTATTATGATGATGGTGGTGGTGGTGATGGTGGTGATGATGATGATGATAATGATGATGATGATAATGATAATGACGCGGTGGTTATAATCATGATGTGTTAAACATCTATGTTTCGGCATTTTGTACATAACTGCCTCATTGATCTGTGTTAATTTTTATTTACCACAAATTGGGCCTTGACTGCAATCACACCTGATGGTAAGTGATGATGCAAGCCATTTGAACCTCTTTTTGATCACCAAAGATGGCGGCAGTGGAACTCCACAAACTTGCATTCAACTTTACTGACCCCTTTGATATCCACAGAATAACCTTCTCAGACAAATACATGCTAAGCCTAAAAAAGTACCACTTTAATACACTAATTAGAAATACCTTAAAATAACATAGGACATAACAATTGTTATCTTTTACAGTTGGTGATACTCGGTGTATGGATAACAAGTGCAGCTTACAGCGCTCCAAAGTTCATATGGGTGGAGACGATCACTAACGAATTTGGCGACGGTCACGTGGAAACAATATGCATACAGCATAGAATGAAATACAACTCTGAAATATTCGATATGGTTAACTTCGGCCTGCTCTACGTGACACCGCTCTGCGTTATGACGGTAAGCTTTTAAACTATGCATCTATACCTATAAATCCCTCAGTCAACAGGCGTTGGTAAAATATACCTGAAAGAATTGCAAACTGCTAACAAACAAACATGTGACTATTTATATGAATTTGTCTTGGTCTGGCTAGTTACCACCCTACCGACAAAGACGTACTGCCAAGCGATTAAGCGTTCCGGTACGATGTTGTGTAGAAACCAAAAGGAGTGTGGATTTCATCCTACTCCTAGCAAGTTAGCCCGCTTCCATCTTAGATTGCCTCATCACTTAATATCGGGTGTGATAGCAGTTAAGGGCCAACTTGCAGTCGATAAAAAAAATCGAGTCAGACTGACGGTTTAGCTAGGTTGCCCAATTAAAGTCCTCATATCTCCCTTAGGAGAAGCAAGGGAAGGAAGGAAGCACTTTTCTTTTCCTCAGCCATGTATTCTCTGTCCTTAACTCCTTGTTGATGGCTTGATAGGATATTTACTTAACACGTTGTATATGAAAATTCAATTTTTATAATTTTTGTCTGACTGTCTGTTTGTCATGGCTAATCTTTAAAATGGGTGGACCGATGTTAAATGTACTTCTACTCGCAGATAGCTAATGTTACAAGAAGTAACTTTGTCTATTTTAATTTAATAAATTCTATTCATCATCATTATAAGCCTATTAACGGCCCACTACAGGGCCAGGTCTCCCTCCTCATAGGAGAGGGGATATGGAGCGTACACCCACCGCGCTGCTGCAATGCGGGTTGGCGGGCTTCTAATAATTTTACTTCATTTCATCAAAAAGATATAATTTCTTCATACATTTTGTATGCAACGACATATGTCGTCGATGTCTGGGCATGTTTGTTACTCGAAAATGGATCAAAGGTCTAAATGGAATTTGACACAGCGGTAACTTATAGTTGACGTTGACGCACGTTGACGGACAGTACCGCCTGTGGACGTCAAGTAGTCAAAAGTATTATGACAGTACGCCCCTCGACGTCTAAGTTTCTTTGCTGATAAAATCATACGCCTCAAGACGTATAATTTTCTTGGCAATTAATTGTAAGAAAGTGCATGTTGTACTGTCACCACTGTTTAATTCAGACTTTCTACTGTCGTCTCATAATGTTTAAAAATCCGTTTAAAAAAAATAAAAAAAAAATAGAACCGACTCAGACAGCACTAAAAAGTAAAAAATAACTGTGTCATTTAGTTGCTTTAATTTACTTAAGCATATCTATGAAGTCGGCGCCAGCAAGTTTAAGGAACATTTATTTAACGTAGTAAAGCAGTTTGTGGGTTCTAAACTCGACTAAATAGGTAACGTCCTTAAAGTAGAAACCTTGGCTGGCACCGACTCCCAGATATGCTTAATTAAATTAAAGCAACTAAATGACACAGTTATTTTTTACTTTTTAGTGCGTTTTGAGTCGGTTCTATTTTTTTTTAATTTTTATTTATTACTTTTTAGTGATTTAGCGCCACGTAACGTACTCGTACTATACTGTCATAGTATATTATACGGACTTGTAGCCAAAAAGCTACCGATACTTACACAAAAACGGAAACGGATGCAAGAGTGCCTATACATATACAAATCGAAGAGTTCCTTCATTTTTTCCAGCATATCACAATCCTCATATGATGACAATGGGACCACCTTGGAAGTGTGCCCTTTCTGATAAAAAAAGAATTATCAAAATCGGACAACTCTGTAAAAAGTTATGCGTGGTCATACATAAAAAAAAATATATATACGTGTCGAATTGAGAACCTCCTCCGTTTTTTTTCGCCGGTCAAAAAGGTACCTATTAGTATTATAATATGCACGCTATATGACGCCAATGGGCAATGTATGACAAAAAGTACAACACTAACAATCTGTGACGTAGTAGGTACTGCCCGCCAACGTGATAGTCTGGTATAGTGTAATATAGGCTATTTTTATCCCAACATTCTAACAGGCACGGTATCTACACGAGTGAAACCGCGGGGTACCGCTAGTAAATTAACACGGTCCTTTGTGCATACAACATAACTACACTGACGTTGCGAAAAAAATAAAGCAAATTTTCATTTTCCCCCTCAAAAAGGTTTTGGGGTACACAATTGAATGAATAATACAAATTAACCGTCCGAACAGGGTGCCATTTTCCAGCGGAAAAAATTTTGGTTTACAAATTCAATTTACCTAATTCTCTCTTTTGTAAATACATAATATTTGTGGAGGCGGAATTTGAATGGCAAAATTTAATTTTTGCAAATAGGAAGTACTCGTTTTAGTTTAATAATTAACATAACAATGACATGTTTTTGTGGTTAAGTGTGTACAGTAAGAATAATTGATAGTTATGACCAAACTAGCGGACTTGCATATCTTTATCATTACATTAAAAGTATATAAAAAATTTTAACAAAAAATAGAACCGACTCAAAACGCACTAAAAAGTAAAAAATAATTGTGTCATTTACTTGGTTTAATTTACTTAAGCATATCTAGGAGTCGGTGCCAGCCAAGTTTAAGGAACATTTATTTTACGTAGAAAAGAAGTTTGTGGGTTCTAGGTAACGTCCTTAAAGTAGAAACCTTGGCTGGCATCGACTCCTAGATCCTGGCAGTATCGAGAGAAAACTCAAATGGGTGAGTGTCAGTGTCATATAAAATTTGCGTGTACCGTTTTCGATATCGACGCGGTAAAATCTTAGACTAGCCACACTGAACAAATTATCATGCGGTTTTTACTAACGGATATAGTGATTCCTGAGAAATATGGCGATAATCGTTTGAATAGTTTTCATTGATAACGCTGAATAATCTATTTGAGATATAACTAAACAGTGAGTGGACAGATTATTCAAATTTGTTAAGATTGTACTCTTAACAAGATCACGACGCCAGATATCTAATAGAATAATACTAACTATTTTCTTGCTTGCTATACTAATCATTTTCTTAAAAAAGTATCACGTATGTGTTCTTCGATGTTAGTAGTAGCTACACAATTTTTCCCGCAGGCGAAGTCGCGGTCGTCCACTAGTGTATAATAAAACACAATTGTTATCTACTCACGATTGTCGGCGACTTCTACTACACGTAGTTTCTGTTTTCCTTGAGTTCAAGATCTACTGAACCTTTTAAGATGTCGATATGAAATATATGATCAAAAGTTCACGTTCTCAATAATTTATTTTATTCGCAAAATTTTCCATTAGAGACACGATTCAAATATTTTACGGATAACATCGTGAAAATATCAGTTGTGGTATTAATTTTGAAATAATAACAAAAAATCTCATTGGCAAATTCAAGGATATTTTGACGACCTCCTTGGCGCAGTGGTATACGCGGTGGATTCATAAGACGGAGGTTCTGGGTTCGATTCCCGGCGGGGCAGACTGAGTTTTTCTTAATTTGTTTTGATCTGGCTGGTGGGAGGCTTTCGCCGTGGCTAGTTACCACCCTACCGACAAAGACGAACCGCCAAGCGATTTAGCGTTCCAGTACGATATCGTGTAGAAACCGAAAGGGGTGTGGATTTCATACAACTCCTAACAAGTTAGTCCGCTTCCATCTAAGATTGCATCATCACTTAACATCAGGTGTGATAGTAATCAAGTGCCAACTTGTAGTCGATAAAAAAAAATATATAGGTAGGTACTCTATATTATAGTAACGGCCACCCGTGCAGTGGTATGCCCAGTTGATGAAGATGAAAGGAGTGAGTTGTTCCCTGAGTTCGATTCCCCGGCTCGGCTGATTAAGATTTTCTAAATTGGTCAAGATCTGGCCGGTAGGACTAGCCTACCAATAAAGACGTACGGTCAAGGGTTTAATAATAGTTCTAACAAGTTAGACCACTTCCGTCATAGATTGCATCATTTACCATAAATTACTAGGTAATTATTGCTGCCAAAGGATAACTTGTAATGAAAAAAAAAATGCTAAACATAACAAAGTAAAGAGACTGTTATTAGGAAACAGAAGGTGAATTCTACCAAATTCAAGCAAATCTGAACATTTTTCTCGTTA
Organism: Mycalesis mineus; assembly: GCA_034621355.1. Lineage (NCBI taxonomy): Eukaryota > Metazoa > Arthropoda > Insecta > Lepidoptera > Nymphalidae > Mycalesis > Mycalesis mineus. The sequence continues at coordinate 9,855,940 of CM067883.1, read as the reverse complement.
ACACATGAGTTACAAGATTCATTACGGGCATATTCCAATATGAAAATTTCTTTTCAGAAAAACCCTTGCCTTTGGCCATCAAATTACTTGAAGTCACAGAGGGTGGAAAAATTCACATTTCTTATAATATTTTTATACCTATTGCTGACTCTGTAGGTTATTTTTTTCACGGATTAATATTATTTTTTTGATAACTTGTAATATTTGAATAAGATTTGAATGAATATTGGTCCCAAATTTGTCATTTAATTTTAAATAATCATTATTACAATTTAAAATCAGTAGGTATAGCGTAATTTTAAATATTTAAGGTTTTGATATATACTTACTTTTTATCTTTACTTTTAAAGTACTCTTCAACAAAACTACGTCGAAAATTACACAAAACTGTATTCCCCTATTTCTTATTATTATTTTTTTAATTTTAAATTCGCTCATCACGATCAATACTTAAAGCAGTCGAAAGTACAATCCCTATACTTCTAATCCTTAAAACATTGAAAGAGCATTATGCTCTGAAGTTCTGGCCTTAAGCCAGCGCGCGTTTTATCGCTACCGGTGGCAGCAAACTGTAATTAGTAACGATGTCCACAATTCTGCGGACTCCTGCATTTCCGCAAATTGTCCAAGTTGGCAAATTACAATACTGCCATTATCCTATTATTTACATAATGAGGAATTCGTTAGCAATCAAATAGGTTTTACTTGCATTTAATATATGCGATATGATACGAATTCAAAACGTCGTGTACGACTATATATTGTTATAATTGCAATATATGTTTAGCTAATTATTTATTAACCGACGAAAAAAAATGGAGGGGGAAAATAAAATTTTTTTATTTATGTATGACCAGGCATAACCTTTTACTTACAACGATTTTTTGCTACAAGTGCCGTATACTATGACAGTATAGTACGAGTACGTTACGTGGCGATAAATCATTAAAAAGTAAAAAATAACTGTGTCATTTAGTTTCTTTAATTTACTTAAGCATATTTATGAGGTCGGTGCCAGCAAGTTTAGTGCGTTTTGAGTCGGTTCTATTTTTTGCTAAAAAAATTTATATAACGTTTGCTTCAAGTCTCAAAATAATCAAACATTCCTTATGAATACTTCTTTCACTGTTATAAACCGTATTTTGTTTAATATTACAGTTTTTAAAATATAGTCTATAAATGAAATATTAATTAGTGTAATGTTGTTATTAGCGAAAACATTCGCAATATAATACCAGTGAAATCTTGTATTCATTTTAATATAATACTTTCAATTATTAAAACAAAAATTAGACTTTCCTTATTCAGAAAATCTTTTTCTTATTCAGTGTTATTCATCAATTGGCCTGCGGGCTGTGAGACGTCTTCTTTTGTGTTTTTATAATAAAAAGGGCCCTCGCCAGCACCAGGCGGGTTGAACTTCCGCATTACCAATAAAATTTTCCAAATATTTAAAAGATGTAAAGTTACTTCATTAACGTATTAACGTTCCTAATAGGGCTAGATCACCCTGCTTGTTGGATGTGAAGCTTAAATCCACCATGCTGCTCTAATGTGGATTTTCGGACTAAGAGTCATCATCATCATCATTATCAGCCTATTAAAGGCTCACTACAGGGCCAGGCCTCCCTCCTTATAGGAGAGGGGATATGGAGCGTATACCCACCTCGCTGCTACAATGCGGGTTGGCGATATAGGGTGATAATTGTTCATTTATTAACGATCACTATCAGATGTTGATGATAGTGACCGGGACCGACGGCTTAACGTGCTCTCCGAGGCAAGGGGGTGTAACAACGCCAACTTCCTGACTCCGGGCTCGGAATGTATTGAACATTTCATAGAAGAATGAAAAAGCTCAGGATTATTCCGTAATCCGACCCAGGAATCGAACCCAGGATTGAACCCTCGTGATTGAAGCCATATATCCTAACCACTATACCAACGAGGCAGTCTAACAATAAAAATTTAAAAAGGAATAAAAAATAAAATGAAAATTTAAAAAAGATACGCGGTGTTTCCAGGCGATCACCCATCCAAGTACTGACCGCGCCCGATGTTGCTTAACCTCGGTGATCGGACGAGAACCGGTCTATTCAACGTGGTATGGACCTTGGCGAACAAAGACGCGAATAAGACAATCTGAAAAAACTAAAAAGTATCACCGCTGTGCCGGTCGGAGTAAGGTGTTAGGTTTTTCTCGTTACGGAATTTCTGTATTCCGTCTCCACGCTCAAGGCCCGCGATAGAAGCTATGCAATAGCTTAAAAATCAAACATTATCACCCAGCAGCGTGGAGGGTGAGCGTGGCGGAACTCCTCTATATATCTATATCTGGCTTGGCCGTTAAAATTAATCGTAGGTGATACAAATAATTGAACACGCTCAACTGATTAGTTAATTAAGGTTATAACGTTAACTGTTATTGTAACCGCAGATGCACGTAATATCTATCTAATATATATGATTATGCATCTACGATTAAAAAGCAATTTTTGTATCAAAGCTTGGTTATAATTTTATTTCGTAAGAATTAGCGTGTATTGTTAACCCCCTGACGTAAAAAAGGGGGATGATATAAGTTGTAAGCTTGGAGTGAGCGATTTTATTTTTTTATCGACTATAGGTTGGCCCTTGACTGGAAATTCTATCACACCTAATGTTAAGTGATGATGCAGTCTAAGATGAAGGCGGGCTAACTTGTTAGGTTAAAAATCCACACCCCTTTCGGTTTCTACACGACATCGTACCGAAACGCTAAATTGCTTGGCGATACGCCTTTGTCGGTAGGGTGGTAACTAGCCACGGCGAAAGCCTCCCACCAGCCAGACCAAGACAAATTAAGAAAAATCTCAATCTGCCCCGCCGGGAATCGAACCCAGGACCTCCGTCTTATAAATCCACCGCGCATACCACTGCGCCACAAAGGTCGTCCCACTGAGGTCGTCAAATTCACATGTATTTAGCTTTCATGATTTCACCCATTGTCTACTTACATACATAAAAGTTTAAAAAAGTCGACTATACGATCGTATTATTTTTCCAGTAATACACTTTTATACTTCCTGATTAAATGTACCGATTATCATTAAAGTAGGAGCGAAAACCAAATTGTATTTCCCAACGCAAATAGCAAACATTTCAGCTATTCACGGACCTTACAGTAAAATTCAAGAACTGTCGGAAGTGTCAGAATCATTCCCCCACAGGGAAACTTGGTGTTGTTAAGATGTGGCCATTCATTCATTCATTTTAATCTACAATCGGACTCGTACTTCGTTAAACAGACAATAAACCGTAATTTTGTTTGTTCAAAAGATAACAATGCAAATGAACTTTTGAACATAATAGTGTGAGAGCCTGTGATAGCCAGACTTTCGCCTGTGTCTGGTGACAAAAGATATAACTTTTTACTTTTGACGGCTTCCGTGGCGCAGTGGTATGCGCGGTGGATTTATAAGACGGAGGTCCTGGGTTCGATTCCCGGCGGTGCAGATTGAGATTTTTCTTAATTTGTCTTGCTCTGGCTGGTGGGACGCTTTCGCCGTGGCTAGTTACCACCCTATCGACAAAGGCGAACCGCCAAACGATTTAGCGTTCCGGTACGATGTCGTGTAGAAACCGAAAGGGGTGTGGATTTCATCCCACTTCTAACAAGTTAGTCCGCTTCCATCTTAGATTCCATCATCAATTAACAACAGGTGTGATAGCAGTCAAGGGCCAACTGTAGTAGATAAAAAAAATACCTATCATAGACAATATACAAAAAATGAACTTTATACTCTTTTATTTTTTTTATTCATTACAAGTTAGCCCTTGATTGCAATCACAGCTGATGGTAAGTGAGGATAAAATCTAATGGAAGCAGCCTAACTTGTTGGTATTGAGATGAAATCTAAACCCTCTTTGATTTCTACACGACATCGTATCGGAACGCTAAATGGCGGTACATCTTTGTCAGGTGGTTGCTAGCTACGACCGAAGCCTTCGACCAGCTAGACCTAGATCAATTTAAAAAATTCCCGCACCACCATGAAGTACCCAGGACTTTCGTCTTATATACTCATAAATCCACTGCGCATACCGCTGGGCCACGGAGGCCGCGCTTACACGATTTAGGGTCTAAATCGTTGTTAATTGCTACCTCTTAAAACCAGCATGATCCAAGTTAAATGTAGCCTATCAAACTTACCTAAGGTGCGCGACGAAGGTCTGGATCCCAGGCTCTCGCTTTATAACGTTCTATCATTGGACGGAGTTGAGTTGCCAAAAGCGATTGGGATTCAAGTATTCTAAAATACGAGTGGGTAGCTGGGTTCCTATATCCGTTGGCTTTCGCTGAAGCGATATTTCATACAGTTGCAGCTACAATTTACTGCCAAGTTTAGACCTGAATTCCTTAGAGATACACTTTTGTTTCGAAGACATAAAAGTTATTATTACACCGTGAATTTTGATGATTGGTTTTTTATGATAAAAAGAAATAATAATAGATATATGCACATAAAGTTGTTTTCAAACTAGGATCTGTTTTTTATGCAATACCTTAAGTGTATTAATAAAAGAGAATCTGCCAAGTGTGTGTACTTTCCTGACGACGATCATGTAGAGCAATCTTTCATTGTTCTCATTTCGAAAGCCAGAGAGAATCAGTGAATGCTGAATTTGGTACCCAGATAAATGTGCAGAATTTAAGTATTTAAATGCTGGAGACGAAGGAGAAATGGGAGTTAATAAAAAATACTTTTAAAATTATAATGACGATGAAGGAGAAAGATGAAAGGACCAGAGCAGAGTAGAATAGACAGGGGCGCTGGTGATAGGTCAAAAAGGCAGCTACACCAGGCAGGAAGAGTTTTTAGCCAGTAAGAGTCCGACACTACCCAAAAAGGGTGTCCATGAGGAGTTTCTCCTCCTGAGAAAAAAAAATAAGCTAGGATTGGTCGACGACGTCGATATGCGGTTTGTTAAAGTCTCTTCCCTAACTTTCTAAAATGGCATAGTGACAAAAATGCAAACATTTATACTTATTAAAGTTAATAAACAGTATGTCACACAGAAACTCTAAATTGAAGTAGTGTAACAAAGCATCAGAGGATGAATTACGTTGCTATATCATTGTGTTTTATGCGGAATATTTATGAGCAGTGTACGAATTAAGTTCGTTTTGTAAATTATACCTAAATTGCCAAACCGTACAATTGCCTGAAATGAGCTCGTTAATTTTGTCAACACCTAATTATGTTATCTGTACTATGATTTGTTATAACAAGTAAAATATTTTCGTCGCCCGTAGCTTCGTTAGCGACAAGTGCTTGTATAATTGTATTAAAGACGTGTTATTCTCATATACACACGCCTCTTTGGATCAACGAGTAACCTGTGTACATCGGATCGTTTGAACAAACGTCTTGAATCCTGAGCCTGTCACCTCCAATGTCACCTCCCTTAACATTTAATTGAGGTTATTACAGAGATTTATTATCCCTCCAAGCCCACTGACCCGTTTTAGAGTAACTTGATGGTTTTAAGCCCTAAATCAGCTTTTTTGAAATAGAGCTTTGCGTGAGTGGGATATTCAAAGACTGATGTAGAGAATGATATTACGGAAAAATTTCAACAAAACTCGCATAATTTTTGCTTGAAAGACTCGCAAATATTTCCCCTATTCATCCTCAGAAACTCTGATAAAAATATAATACAAAGAGACATCCCTTGAGAGAACGTTAATAAGGAGTTACCAAGAAGTATCCTACGCAGAAGTTTGTTCTCAGATAAACATGTCGCTAATTGGAAGATTAGGTTTAAGGACCACTGTCGCCACCGTCGGTTACAAGCAGTAAACTATAGCTGTAATGTTCTTAAATTTATTACCCCAAAAAAATAAAAACAACCCCCGAAAACGCCCGATTAAGCTTATAGTTTTACGTCAGAATTCCTTTCTATCATAATAGCAAAACGCCGATATATTTAGATTGGTTTACCAGATCTTCATTATGCTTCATGAACCAATCTAAATATGACTAAGTACTATCTAATTGCATAACTAAGCTTTCAGAAATCGCTCCTTCCGTTTATAAACTACGACGCTATACACTAACACTTACTCGTCTAACTTGAAAACCCCTTATTTGCTACACCTGTTAAAAATTATGTTCGTTCTTTGTTATATTGAAAAATATTACAAAGATTTTCAACAAAAAATTGCTTGCGTTTTACGAATATCCATCATTTATTTCGTGGTACTTATTAGCCGACAAGCGATAGCAGATTTCAATAAAACATTTTCTGACCTTTCTTTGAGATAACTACTTACGTTTGTACTAAAATCGCTTCAGTTCGTAAATTTATACAAGCCTATAAACCGACGATTACCTCGATCACAGAATACCGAATACAGAATAATAGTTGTCTGGGCACTTTTTGTATATAATTGGGTAATTCATCCGTAATATAATACCTACCTCCTACCTAATATTAAGGTCATTTAGAGATTCTGCCACTACATCGTCGGCAAACCGTTGAGTGAGGTACTCGCCATTGATGTTGATGCCAAGTCCGTTCCAGTCCAAGAGCTTAAAGACGTCTTCCAATGCGGCGGCAAATAGTTTCGGGGAGATAACATCACCCCAGTCGCACTCCTCGCTGCAATTGGATTGGCCTCGTAGTCTCATCCTGTATACGAACTTTCATGGTGGCGTTTTCGTACATGCACTGCCACGCTTGGATATACCGGTAGTAGATTCGGCACCTCTGCAATGACCTTATCATAGCCCTAGTTTCCACCAAATCAGAGGCTTTCTCATAGTCCACAAATGCCATGCAAAGTGGCCGGTTATACTCTTCGGTTTTTTATATAACATGCTGCTGTTTAACATGCGGTTTTTTGTATGGATGTGGTCGATGGTACTAAAGCCTTGTCGGAAACCGGCTTGTTTGAGAGGCTTGAGGTCGTCAAACCTACCTTTTGTGATATAATTCTAATTTATTTTCATTTCCGTGTAATCATAGTTTGTTTATACCCCTTAAAATATTATTTCATTCATGTGGAAATAGCAAAATAAAAGTAGCCTATTCAACACTGTAGCTATCGTGTTCTAGAACATTCTAGCCCTAAATAAAGTAGATATCTTATGATGTTACTATGTGTAGCGTACAAGGGTACTATCCTAGATATAAGAACAATCTAGATCGTTATGATTATAAAAATAATTGTAAACTTTTGTGCAGGTGTTGTACACGCGGATCGCAGTAGGTCTGTGGCAGAGTTCCCACGGGCTCGGACAGATGGGGCAGGGCCAGTGCTGCGCCTCGCAGTGTCCACGCGCTGACAAACCCTCGCCCGCTAACGACACCCAACGGCCTTTTGGAGGCAACTCGGAAACTAAGGTGAATTCATTAAAAACAACTTTCAAACATAAAACTATGTATGTGAAACCATTGGTACTCTCGAGAAGGCTGCTACTAATGCTAACAACCTTGAATAAAAATTCGTCTATATGGGGACAAAAATCGTCCATAACGTATCTTTCCTTTTTGCTGTTCAGAAAAGGTCTTTCTTCTAATTTCTTTTAATTTTAAAATGTGTAGATGCAGTCTACATATTTTAAAATTAAATCCAATTTAAATTTAACCAATCTATTTATAGCACAATTTATTATCGTAAAATGCGAAGAAAAAGATGTTTGAATTGACGCAATTGCAAATTAATTATCTCTAATAATATCTTTGTCGGTAGGGTGGTATCTAGCCACGGCGAAAGCCTCCCACCAGCCACACCAAAAAAATCTCAATCTGCCCCGCCGGGAATCGAACCCAGGTCCTCCACTGCACCACGGAGGTCGTCAAAAAGGTCGCATAAAATATTCTTCTTCTTCTTTAAGTGCCTCTCCAACTAGCAAAGGTTGGCAGTCAGTTTCCTCTCTATAATTGTGCGGCACTCGCGATTCCGGTCCACTCTCTGATATTTCTCAGCCAAGACTTCTCTCTGCGACTAACGCTTCTTCTACCGGAAACGTTTCCCATCAAAATGAGTTGTAGGAGCTCATATCTCTCGTGTCGTAGCACATATCCCAGATACGCAACTTTTCTCATTTTGACGGTCTACAAAAGTTCACGCTTCTGATTCACGCGGCGCAGAACTTCAACATTCGTCACTTTATCAGTCCAACTGATGGCCAGCATGCGTCTAAATGCCCACACTTTGAACGCTTCTATACGTTTCCTAATGTCCTCTTTTATTGTCCAGGCTTCACATTCGTATAGAAGTATTCGCCAGATGTAACAACGCAAGAGTCGAATGCACAAAGGGATCTTAAGACTGCGATTGCAGAGAACTTTTCTCATTCTATTAAAAGTGCTACGAGCTATTTCGATGCGAGTCTTAACCTTCTGATCGCTGCTCCAGTTGTCATTCAGCCCAGTTCCCAAATATTTATATTTACGCACTCTCTCTACTTTTTGGTCTGCTACGACGAGTTCAAGGTTATCAATATCTGTTTTTGATATAACCATGAATTTTGTCTTTGAAATATCCATCCTAAGACCAGCTTACGCACTGCATTCATTAACACTGGTTACAAGTCTTTGAAGTTCTTCCAGAGATGAGGCAATGGGGACTGTATCGTCAGTGTATCTAATTTTATTAATATTTCTGCCGTTAATTTTTACTCCACAGTCTAAATTTTCAACTGCCTCTGCTATGATTGTCTCAGAGTACAAGTTAAATAGCATAGGTGACAAAATACAACGCTGGCGAACTCCCCTTTTAATTTCAACGTATCCTGTTGCTTCATTATCGACTCGAGCCGTAGCTTATTGATTCCAGTAAAGATTCTGGATGATACGGATGTCATTGTCATCTAAGCCGATATTGTGGAATATAGCAAAAAGGCGGTCATAAAAAACTCGAAAAGAGCCTCCCTTGTGCCCACACCCGCTCTAACACCAAACTGACTGTCTGCAAGTTGTTCATTAACCTTAGATCTTATCCGCTCGTGTATGATGTTTAAAAATACCTTCAGAACTTGACTCATAAGACCGATTGTTCTAAATTCATTGCACTTTCTCGCATTGGCTTTCTTAGGGAGTGTAATGAAAGTAGAGGTTCACCAATCCTTAGGTAAATTATATAAATTATATTAGGTAGGCCAGAATTGTACACAAAATTGAAAAAGTTAACTAAGATCTCAATGTTTTCTTCCTCGATTAATTTTAGTACCTCCACGTGAACATAATCTGGTCCAGTTGACTTTCCAGTTTTAGCTCTACTTGTGATTGTAACTTCGTCTTTTAGGATAGAATACTCATTATTTAAGTCACAAGGTACAGCCAAACTTCAAGAGTCATCAGGAAACATAGATGAAAGATGTTGCTCCCACAGGTGTTGTTTCGTGTAAATATCATTTTAACGAATTTTGAATTTATCACGTATTTACACAAAAAAATACTATTAAGTAAAAGCTAAGTTAAGTTTTATATACATTTAATACAACTTTTAAACGGTACTCCTAAGTTAAGAGATAAATTCCATCATTATTTGCAAGACCCACAATATTTATGTGTATAATAAATACCATAGCATGAAGCAAACGAACTGCCTAGACTTATATATAAGTATTCAATATATATTTAATAACACATTCACTTTCTGGATGTAAGCATAGAATACAAATACAAGTTCAAAAGACTATAATACATTTTAAACAGACCTTAGTATATCTCCAAGCATACTCACAGATGTAAATCATAACACTACAAGTACGCCGCGAGCTGTGTTCCAGGCAACTCATAAATTGTACTTTTCCAGAAACAAGAGCTTTTCGGTATTTTTCGTATGAATTGCTATCAAGTGCTGTATATTAAAATGCTGGTTCACGGAATTTTGTGTAAACTAAACTAACTTTTTACGTCACCTACTTGTTTTAATATAATTACCTGAAAAAGAAAATTGCTAAAAATGGCTTTAACTTGATTTTGCTGGAAAACCTATGTAAGTTTAAATTCTTTGTTTCTGTCATTTTATTCAGTTTGTAGTTGCAAACTGCTATATATTCAGCAGTATAAAGAATAGAGAAAAAAATCAATTCTCTAATATCTGCTAACTTGTTTGCATTATACATTAATTTAAGTGATTTTTTGTCACATGGATACAAATTTAGACAATTTTTAAATTTAAATTATTTTCACTCTCTACGTTTAGCAATATTTTTAAAGTAACAATATTACGTAAATATTTGTCGATAGTGACGTAAACCAAGTATAAACGTAACACCGAGATAAATCACGTGAGTGGAAACAATAAAGCCGACAAGTTTCAGCGCCTCTCCTCGCTTGCGAAGAATGTGTGTCACGTCAAAGATGCAGCATCCACATATTAACTTTCGAGCTCTTTATTTAATGAAAAATATCACATTTGATTATTAAATGAATAAAAAATGCAAAGATATAAGTATATTATAACTATTACATCTCAAGAAGGAGGTTTGACTTCAGAATTTGGTATTGTGACGATCATAATCGTACATACTAATATATATAATAACACTAAAAATAATTAAAATATTTATAAATATATATATATACATGTAAAATATAAATCCACGAATGGGGGGGACTCCGGTTTCTCTAATAAGAGATTGATTATGAGATTCTTTCCACAGAATCGTGTCGGTTCTTTGAACGTTTCGGAGTGCTACGCGGTTCAACGCAGAATGTTCGCTAGCAACTAGTGAAGTCTATTGAGACATTAACGGAGGCTGCATTCACGAAGTGTGACTATCATATTATATTGCGATAGACGTTTTGCGGTAACCCTAACTCGGCCCGGGCATCATTGAACTAACCTCTCCAAAAGCGGGCCACCGTTATATGCGGGGTGGAGCATATCGGATCGCTCCCACAGCACAATAAACACCACTATCATTTATCATGTGTCTAGAAATACCACTCTAATATTGATTGGAATTTTAAGTTCTTAAGAGAATTTGATTCTGATCACATTTTTTTGAAATTATATAATACACGAAGAGGCCACATAAATGGGAAACAGTTCGTGTATTGAAAAATATAAAGCATTATTTTATAAAACATGAAAAGGCCACATTTGCAGGGACCAGTTCGTTTAATGCAGTAAGAAGGGGTGAGTTTAGGAATAGCCAAGATTTATTTATGGTTGATGAATTTTATCTTCCGAAACTCTAAAAGTATTTGAGTAATTTATGGACATAACATTGATAATAGGGTTCTAATCGAAAGTCGATCACGTGCCAAACTAATACTTTTAAATTAAAAGTAAAATAACCTTTAGAAAGATCTAAAACATGATGTAAATTGTGTTTATATTTATATGTGACGAATGTTGGGATTTGTATGGGACTTCGAATAAGTTACAGTATTACCGCGTTTCGATTTGTAAATTGAAGGAGCGTAGTAAAATTTTTATTTTTATGAAAACAAAAAAAACCTGACATATATAAAATTAAAATCACAGTGATATTTATAATGTTACGTGTTCCGCGCAGTAACGCATACTACACATACCCATACATTCAATATTAGGAGGTCTGATAAGCCTAACACGAATAGGGAATTATTACTCTGTATCATCTCTCTCTGTAGAGTACACGCAGAGCTACCTATCCCACTTACGTTTGGAATTAGTTATACTGCATACGGCAGCTAAATTCAATGCCCAATTGGTTGGAAACAATTTACGACCTATGAATACTTGTAAATTGAAATAATGGTGCGTACTTTGCTTTTATCGAATTTTTTAGCTTGTTATTTAATTAAAATTTAATATATAAAAACCTAACCTAAAAATATTGAACTGAAAAGAGAAAAACATAGATCTTTTAATAAAATTCTTAGTACTTTATGGTGCTTCGTGTTGTAGTAAAACATAGCCGTAGGCTACGACCATGTTTTAACTAGTACAGTAAAGTTTACTAGTACGGCCCGTTGACAGAGGGGTTAGGGTTCAAGCCCCCTCCCCTGGCTATGGACCCTCGAAATATTCAGGGTATATATAATATTAATATTAAATAAATATAATACCTTATACTTAAAAGTAATATTCTTATATGACCCCTACATACTCGTATATGCACTAATGACATGCTCGCCTATAAGATAATCCGTCTCCGAGTAGGACATATCCGTAAATAATACGACTAGTGTATAAACTAAGTATAAATGCACAAGTGTGGAGAGACGCAATGACATTAGTTTGAATATTCATTTCATTATATCGTATAAGAGAGAGGATTAGCTGTTGGTCGCAGCCAAGTAGGGTGATAAATTATTCAACAGTGTTTTCTATTCATTTCATTTATTATACTTATACAAATCTGTATTAAGAGTATATAAGTTAAAAAGCAAAGTAAAATTGACTATATAAAGCATACACATGAAAATTACTCCTATAGTAACCGTCTTTTCGCCCTCGTAGATTCCATTCCCATGGAAATGTTACAAAATCTATACTAGTGCGTTTCAAAATCGAATATGATGATATGAATACGATTGACGGCCAAGTGGCGCAGTGAGTAGTGACGCTGCTTCTGAGTCCTAGGCTGTGGGTTCGATTCCCACGTCTGGAAAATATGTATGTGATGAGCATGGATTTTTCCAGTGTCTGGGTGTTTATCTATATATTATAAGTATTTATGTATAATATATATAAAAATATTCATCAGTTATCATAGCACCCATAACACAAGCTACTTACGAGGACGCTTACTTTTATCATGGTACGTAATCGTTGAAATATATTATTATGTCAAACAACCACTAAATTAGTTTAAAATCTTTATTTACACATTGGTTACTTTTTGTTTCGTTACATTTTGTTTACTATAGCCGATCCCATTCCTAAAATGTTCAAAATGGGATCGGCTACTGCTACATACATAGAGTACAAAGTAAAAAAACATAGCCTGAAAAATATAAGACTGCTGAGCACCGACTAGCGTGACACATTGTAAAATAGATAATAAATATCTTGCGGGCGATGTACAATTAAAATGAATAAATTTCTAAAACAAAAATAGCCTATGTTACCCTTGCTGTCTGCGGGTGAAAATCCCGTCAAAAATAGTCCAGTCATTTTAGTTATTAGCCAAAACAAATAGATAGACAGGCAGGCAGACAGACAAAAAGACAAAAAAAAATTAAGTTTGATTTTGTACCGTAAATAGGTATACACAATTAGTGAAAAACTGTTAATTTGTAACTATACTACAAACAGACACTTCAATTTTATTTATTTGTATAGATTAAGAAAAGTTCTATTTAATAACTATTTACCGATCTTTTATCACAATAACAAGCTTATGAAAACATAAATCACAAAATACAAACATTATTTTATTTACGTAAATAGACAGAAAGCGGCAATAAGATGAAATTGGATAGAGTTTGTTAGAGCCATATTGATTTATCGATGGACCTGTGTAAATAACTTTACTAGGGATATACTGAAGCGCTGGGTGACACCGATACATCTCGCCTATCGGGCGAAAACTAGCCTCAACTTCCACCAGATAAAACTTGTACCTATAAATAATATCTAGGGATCGAGCTTCGGTCGGGTTTTTTTGTTAGATCGTGACTTTACATAGAAATACTATTTTATTGCTGATCCCACATGGTGTGCGACTCTAGTACAAAATAAAACAGTGTATATTACAAGACAGTATCTGAATAATGTGCGAAATGGCGTTACGTTAGCAAATGTTTACATACATTAATAAAAAGATTCGTTTATTTAAATTATTTCTGACTCGATTTTTTTTTATTGACCCTGACTGCTATCACATCTGATGTTAAGTGATGATGCAATCTAAGATAGAAGCGGGCTAAGTTGTTAGGGGTAGGATGAAATCTACACCCCTTTCGGTTTGTACACGACATTGTACCGGAACGATAAATCGCTTGGCGGTACGTCTTTGACGGTAGGGTGGTAACTAGCCACGGCGAAAAGCCTCCCACCAGCCAGACCAAGACAAATTAAGAAAAATCTCAATCTGCCCCGCCGGGAATCGAACGCAGGACCTCCGTCTTATAAATCCACCACGCATACCACTGCGCCACGGAGGTCGTCTAAAAACAAAAAAACCAGAAAAAGGTTCTGGTTCACGAAATAAAGTAAGCATACTTTATCCAGTTTCTGAAAATATTAATTAGATGTTGATATACTAAATTAACTAATTTTCACTGACACCAGTCGTGAATCTTTTTATAGTCAGCGGATAAGCAAGGTCACAAAGCAAATTGCCTAATTAACAAAATATTGTTTTATATAAAATAAAAAAGGATGATAGCTAAGTTGTACGTTTATGTTTGAATTGAACATCCTTTTCCCTCGAAGGTTGTACCTTACAAGTCTTGTTAGTGCAGCGCTAAAAGCGCAGCGTTATTTTGCGCTAGTAGTTATGGCAGTCCTGAACGTGGCAACCCCTGGATCTAAACTTCTAATAAGGGCTTTGCTTGACATCATAAATGGTGACATTAGAATCAATAAACTCAAAAAATTGGATGCCCAATAAAAGTGGGCCAGTGCAGTAAACGCAAATTTTATATGGAATTGGAATAGCGCCATCTAGTTATAGTGAGAGTGAACGCTTTTTTTCTATATAATTTGACGTTACGAGTGAGTACGTTTTTACGCCGTCACTCGGTGAAAAACTCGCACTTGCCCTACTGATTATGCTGGAAAGCGGTCCCCACTTAGTGAGACAAGGCTAATAAAAAGAAGAAGTAGTAGTGGTAATCACCCAAAGGAAATAATATCTGTAATCCTAAGTGTTTTAGCATTTTAGATTACCTCATTAATATTATAATGCTTAATTACGTCGTAGCAATGGTACGAATACCTCGCTACATAATAATACAGAAGGCATTGTATCACGTTTATGTAAATGAGTTAAACGTTCGCGTTTGAACACTTCAATAGCAGTATTGTACGGAATATATGTTGTGATCTAGTTGTATTTTAATTAGGTATCTATTTTATGATGACGGTTTGCGTGGTTTTGCTTTGGTTTGTAATGTACGGTGTTACGCAGGCGAGATATAGATGCATCAGTCTGTTAAAATAAAGAAGCGTCAGCAATGTAGAAATTAATTATTATTATATTATCATCCACCTGTGAGATTGCTAAACCAAAGTTTTAAATAAACAGATTTTGATGTAATACGCGCCCCCTGTGCCTATATTTCAACCTAAATAAGCAATGCCTTTTGGCTTTGTTGATATGCTTTTAGTTTTCACACACAAAAACGCGCTTGTTCTGTCACTATACAACCAAAGTAAAACAGTCTTCATAAAATGAAACAAGTATAATTATGTAATTTACTCGTTAGTAATAATATTTTTTGTACACAGGGAAAATTATCAACGCCGTCGAGGACAAAGTCCTGTCGCGAGACGAGAAGCTGTCACCACTTGAGCCATCTCTCCCGGAACGTGCTGCGAGCTCGGCGCGGCGTAGTGCGTATGCTTATTGTGGTCGTGTTAACTTTCGCCATATGCAACCTCCCGTTCCACGCGCGTAAAATGTGGCAGTACTGGTCCAGCGGCTACGAAGGCAACAGCAACTTCAGCGCTCTGCTCACACCGCTCACGTTTCTAATAACGTACTTCAACTCGGGCATAAATCCTTTGTTATACGCGTTCCTATCCAAGAACTTCAGGAAAGGCATGCGAGAATTGCTCTTCTGCAATTTTTCCGGGAAACGGAAGAGCGATAACTTAATATTGTTGAACCGGGTGGGCGGTGGGGGATTACGGCGGAGTTCGACACGATCCACGCGAGCCAACTGCAGCACTGTGACGATGGCACCCAATGGGGAGTCATGAGGTTTGCACCGACGACGGTATCTGTACAAAATCGAGAACACGGACATTTCCTGATTAACGGACAGCACCGACGAGGTAACCGATAGCAGCGGCTTTTACACCGTTTCCACTGTATCGAGGAAGGATCTGTATGATTAAATCAATACATCGAAGCCGTTGGTCCCTTGTCACAAGACTAGGGAATGTGGACATTGTTAAGAAAAGTGATCTCATGAGCTTACCATAGTGCATAATATAGTAATGGACTATTTATCTATACGCTGTATATATGCAAAGACAATTTTACTATAGTACGAAAGTAATATAAAATCGTTGAATATGTGTTAAATTAAATAATAATCATATTATCTTAAGTGTACACTTTTGTACTTAATGTTGTAATTTAAATGTAAGCTAATGTTGAAACATTTTTATAGATTTAATCACTGAAATTGAAAATCTCTTCGAATAACTCTAGTTTTCTTACAATTTGTACTTAAGAAATTAAATTTTAGAGCATTAAAGAGTGCAAAACACTGTACAAAATGTATCATAGTTTGTATAAAGTTTACGAATACATAGATTTATAATAAACGTTATAAACAATCTTTCTGTAAGCGTTACAATGTTTTATCTAAATATCATACATCATTTTCTACATACCAGTAGGTACATTATTGGGTACGTCACAAATGCGAATCGGTGGTACGTTTAATTTCCGATTCGCAGTCACTTCGCGTGTCCAAACCTCGGCTAACAGTAAATGTTCTGGTATATACTCGTAGCTCGCTAGAGTTAAGGTTTAAAGTACCAATACCTTTACATTTTGTACTATATAGCTTGAAATCCCCGAAGATATCGCCACTCAGCGGACTGGGCGGAACGGCGACGTGATGCTGGTACGAGTAATTGAGTTGTAATATACTATTTAATAGAGAACACATAACACCTAATCATCGGTCGTCGTTCAGCGTGTCGTATTGCGTGTCGAAACTGTAATACAGCCAAATGGTAGCTGTTTTTTAAATTTACATATTTTTTGTGATACGATTATAATCACAGCACCGTAAGGTATTAACTGTTTAACTTAAAATGTATTAAAAGTCTAGTGTAATTACAAAATATATTTTGCAAAAAGATACGCCAAGGTAATATTCTTCTCTTTTGAAATTTATTGGCTTTTTCTTTTCTTATTCTATGGATATATATGTTACAAATTTAAAGCCTGGAGTTAACTAACTTGGTATATGCAGGGGTACCTCGGAACATGAACCGATAGATGAATCAATCAAGTTTTGAGTGAAGCTATTGAGAAACATGAAACCGAGCTTGTCATTTACTTGATGTTTTGAATTTTGACTTTAGCATGAGAGCTTAAAAGCTTTCCGACTACGGCGTACCCTTTAGCCTTTTAAAACCCTACGCGAACGGTCATTTTGAGTTGTCTCAATAGGGTACCTCTTTGATAAAAAGGCAATCAATGCCAGAGTTCCTCAGGGATCTATGTTCTCTCCTACACTTTACTTGTTCCGTATCTTTTTGAATGATATGAAACTGTGTAAGAGAACACAGTAAGAGACACTGTAAAGGAGAAATACTCATATAATATTTCTGATCTAGTTTTTATTAAATGTCTTTGAAAGTTGTAAAGACATAAAAACTAAACCTAACTAACTAAAAATTTAATACGAACTGTACTAAGGAGGAAATTAACCATTAATCTCGAATCAAAATTTAATTGGATCCAATCCAAAATCATATTTAATTGTTGAATCACCGCCAATTTAAGAGATACTTGTAAATACCGCTTCATTTTTTCCCCGAGTTTTTTGTTTTTTTAAATTGTACAAGCTTATTTTCAGGTAAAAAGTCAAATTCAACACTTTCTACTAATAGAGTATTAGTCACTAGTATTCCTAAATGAAGTGATGAGGCACTTCAAACCAAAACAAAAAAGTTTCTTCTTTATTTAACTAGAATATGTTAAAACCCTTAAAAATTTTCTAGATACCAGTAGGTAGTACATTATTGGGTACGTCACAAATGCGAATCGGTGGTACGTTTAATTTCCGATTCGCAGTCACTTCGCGTGTCCAAACCTCGGCTAACGGTAAATATTCTGGTATATACTCGTAGCTCGCTAGGGTTAAGGTTTAAAGTACCAATAACTTTACATTTTGTACTATCTTCTAGTGCCATCTCCTATCGGCTATCTTAACTTTATTAGCTGCTGCTCGAAACAGTGATTTAGAGCTCATATGAAACCACTGGCGTAGGTTCTTGAGCCAGGATATGCGCCTACGACCGGGTCTTCGTTTCCCATTAATCTTGCCTTGGATAATAAGCTGGAGCATATCATATTTGGAGTTTCGCATTATATGGCCCAAGTATTCAAGCTTTCTTTTTTGTATGCACTGCAGAATCTCTGCAGTGCACTGCAGCACAATGGTATTGCGAATGCGGTCCTTCCATGATATACGCAGCATCCGCCTATATACCCACATCTCGAAGGCTTCAAGCTTATTACAAATCTCTTGCGTTAGTGTCCATGCTTCAACACCGTATAGTAATACGGAGAAAACATAACACCGAGCTAGTCTCATTTGTACTATATAGCTTGAAATCCCTAAAGATATTGCCACTCAGCGGACTGTGCGGAACGGCGACGTGATGTTGGTACGAGTAATTGAGTTGTATTGTAACTTTTAATATACTATTTAATATAGAACACATACGAGTACCTAACACCAAATTTCTAAATGAAATGAAGAGGCACTTCAAACCAGAACAAAAAGTTTGTTGTTTGTATTTAACTAGAATATTTTAAACTCTTAAAAATTTTAAGAAAATTCAAGAACATTGAAGATTTCGTTTCGCAAAGTTTATCGCAGGTACGTTTTAAGTGTTCAATACGAGCTAAGTACCTATACGAAGTAAGTACGGCCCATATTCGCCGACAAAAGAATATCGTATATATGCAAAATTGTGCATATTGCTTGCCTGATAATAGAGCAGTTTTGTATTGTAAACAGACATTGAAGTAACAAGGTTCCTTGTTTATTCAGAACACAAAAGCTGACAACTGAATATTCGCACATAAACATAAAAATTGGCCCACACAAAACCTTACAATAGAAATGATACCTACAGGCAACTGTATATTCGAGTTTTTTGTTTCCCTTTTTATTTAATGTAATAATCATTTCGCTACACGAACCGTGGAACGAAGGTTTGTAACTCAAAACTCTTTTAGATGTTGTTAAAGACATAACTATTCCTAGATAAAATAAAAAGAGTTTCTATTCGGATTATCGGAAAAATTCGGCATAAACTTCACAAGTAATGCATTTCAGTCTGACGCAATATGATACTGTTGTACTTATTGTATCAAAATTCTTCATAGGTATAACACAAAAAGGTAGAATATTCTTAAAGTCTTTGGTGGCTTCCATTAGCCACAAATGGCTACCACGAAATTAAAGTTTTGAAAAATTGTTTGCCTACGTTTTAAACTTATAATTAATGCCTACCCAGACAAAAAACATTCAGACCTTCTGAGGTAAGCCTTTAGTGGGGCAAGTGTGAGTTTTTCAACGAGCGACTGCGTAAAAACGTAGTCACTCGTAACGTCAAATTATATAGCAAAAAAAGCGTTTACTCTCGCTATAACTAGATAGCGCTACTAAAATTCCATACAAATTTGCGTTACGTTTTTACGCAGTCGCTCGGTAACAAACTCGCACTTGCCCCACTGCGTTCCGAGTTCTCAGTAAAGTAACTTTAGCACCCCACAGCGCAGCGCTGTGTCTGCCTGCTATTAACGCCGTTATATAACGCTACAATCGATGCCCAAACGCAGAGATCAGAACACCTAAACTATTTCTTTTGCGTAGGTCATCAATTTATAATAAGGTCATCAAAATATGGCGTGGGCAACTAAATATTGTCATTTTAATTTTGTCATTATGCCACCTATCAACGACTGTAATGCTGTATAGTTCCAATCACATTTTAAATAATTCGTCTAAGGAATTGTGGCGTAACCTGAATAACTCAGATCAAGAAGCAAACTTTAAATCCGAATCTCCGATGAATTCTCACTAAATGGGCTGTAGTGTCGTCTCCGAACATAAACATTTTACGTAATTTGAAATTAAAAACTAAAATCAGCAGAGCTTACAAATACAAAACTAATTTCATTTTTAATTAAAAAAATGGATAGAAATAATAACCGTAAAGTTAATTAAAATCTACCCTAAAAGTTTGCGGTATTTAGACCATCTGCATAAATAATGGTGATGAGTTATTATTGTAGTAAAATTTAATTAGAAGAGAAGAAATTCTAAATCATTTAAATTTTATTTAACCATTTTATTTAATTACTACCTACGCATACTTTTAATTAGTATCTAATCTCATTTCAGGGCTTTCAAATTATTCGGAGGTTTATTATTTAAATGATTCGTTTTTAAAAGTTCAGATTTTTTTAGTTTATATACTTATGCTGAATCATTATTACATAGTTTAAAACAAAGTCGCTTTATTATGTTTGTCCGGATGTATGCTTTAATTTTTAAAACTACGCAACCGATTTTCATGCATTCATATCAGATAGAGTGATTCAACAGGAAAGTTTATTTATGTGTATAATACATGCATATTTTAGTAGAGAAACACAGATAATTTTAGAGGTTTCTGATGTAATGTCATAAATTAACGCATTTTTGCGCTTACATTGCAAACCCTACGAGATATATCAAAATAATGTACTACAGTATTGCACACCTTAAAAAGGTCAATAAAAAAGTCCGCGATGGCATATGTCTATCTCTTAGGGATAACATACAATAACCATTTTGTATCTATTACTTTCAGCCAAAATTAATGGATAATTATGAAGCGATTTTAAGCAATACTGTATTAATCCTTATCCATTTAAGTATCTTAAATACTTTGTGCAATCAATATAGATCACTATTGCCCTTTACAGCATGTAATTTAAGTGAATATTTTCCAAGATATATAAGATTCAAAATGCAGGGACATAGCGAGCAGTTGGAGATCGCGCAGGGCGTGCTTTTTTAATATACTTTTGTGCCGTGCGAAGCCGAGGCGGATCGCTAGTATAAAATAATAACCAGTATATAGTTCTATATTTGTGACCATGCTCGTCTGGGAAATCACTACCATTTACGAGTAAGTTGCCGGCGAACTTGTAGCATAGCTTAGCGCTTTATAGAATGAGTCTCGCCTCCTCTTTGCTATATAATATGCTTCTTAAGACTCAAATCGATATTAATTGGGGTGCATAAAAGTGCCACTGACCTTGTAGTAGGAGTAAATCAAATAAATGATATTTAGTTTTCGTCCTTGATTCTAATATAAACAATGTGATAAGATATATTTTGCTTTGTTAGTTATTTTTTACATCAAGCCCGGAAGCGTAATTTAAATTCGGGCCCAGTGTGTGGCCTTAGTTTAATTTAATCAAAAAGGACAGAGGTGTCTTTGCAACAATAAGAGAGTAATGGACAGTACCTAAAAAACTGAATTCATAAACTACAAATAGTCTTTGAAGTTTCTAAAGTTCTCGATAAATAAGGCTTAGTAAAAGCTGAAGTAAAGTATTTTTGATTGTATTAAACAATCAGCGTTAACCGTTACTAAAAAAACATTAAAAGAATCGTAAAATATTATATTTTATATTTCACAATGTCTTGGGTTTCTACACCCGATATGTGCCTGGCAGTTTACACTTGAGACAAAATTGAATAGCCTTCCGTAGAACGATAGCTGTGAATACAATCTGCCGAGTTGCTCTGCTAGAAATTGAAAAAGTAAATTTTTGTGTAGATATAAAAGTTATCATAACCTTTAACTTTTGACCTGTACACTGCGGTATTAAAACAATAAAGTTACTGGTGCTGTTTGTTTTTCGTTTCGTGCCAAAAGGAAAACTTAACATAGAGAAAAATAATAAATTACAGTTAAATATACTAAAGCCAAACTCGATTGAGAATGCTTGTCAACAAACAAATTTAAAATGAAGGTAGAAAATCCCACACATTTTATGCCTAATAAATGTAAAACTATGTTTTGTTATTTTAAAAAATCTTATTTAAAAGATATTGCATATATTACTTAGTGTTAAGCTTACTAATCTGATTTATTGTCATTAATTCGTCATTAACTACTTAATTAAAAAAAAGTTGTAAAATGACTAGTGATTTCTACCTTCATTTTTATTTTGTTTGTTGACAAGCATTCTCAATCGAGTTTGGCATTAGTATAGTTGATTTGTTTGTCTACCCACCTAGTCCGTTTGTTTACATTATGCAAAAAATAGAAGTATGTCTACCTACAAAACTGTGCAATATATTACTGTGCAAATAATTCTAAGAAATAAAAAATAATAGAACCCATGTGTTAATGCACCTGGGTTCTTGAATAAAATCTTCAAAGAATTGAATGTGTTTTTTGTACTTCAGTTACCTACATAAGGAAACCAACATAGGAAGTCGTATTATTTCACACATTAAATCATTTATACTTAAAATACAAATAACTTATGAGTGAGATCCTCAAAAGCACTTTGCGTAATTAATGATCGCCCCCAATACGTTATATTACACTATTTCTTATTTTTTCTACTACCTATCTACCTACATTTTCACTTCACAAACAATAATGAGCAGACTTACATTATTTGTTAAAGGTCAGTCGATATAGAATACCGATTAGGTTTCAGGTCGTTTCATCTAAACAATCAACGTAATCCGTGATAAAAAATATGGAAAGAATCGTAAAATATTATATTCTATATTTCATAATGTCTTAGGTTTCTACACCCGATATGTGCCTGGCAGTTTACACTTGAGACAAAATTGAATAACCTTCCGTAAAACGACAGCTGTGAATACAATCTGCCGATTTGCCTCGACTAGAAATTGAAAAAGCAAATTTTTGTGTAGGTATAAAAGTTATCATAACCTTTAACTTTTAACCTGTACATTGCGGTATTAAGACTTTAAAGTTACTGGTGCTGTTTGTTTTTCGTTTCGTGCCAAAAGGAAAACTTAACATAGAGAAAAATAATAAATTACAGTTACCTTGTTGATTTGTTTGCCTACCTACCTTCTACCTAGTACGTTTGTTTACATTATGCATAAATAGAAGTAGGTCTACCTACGATACTGTGCAAATAATTCTTAGAAAAAAAAAATAATGAAACCCATGTGTTAATGCATTTGGGATTTTTGAATAAAATCTTAAAAGAATTGAATAGTTTTTTTTGTACCTAAATTGCCTACAGAAGGAAACCAACATAGCCAAATTAAATTATTTATTAACCCCCGACCCAAATACGACGGGGTGTTATAAGTTTGACGTATCTGTGTGTATGAATGTGTATGTGTCTGTCTGTAGCATCGTAACTCCCAAACGGATGATCCGATTTTAATGCGGTTTTTTTGTTTGAAAGGTATATCAGTCGAGAGTGTTCTTAGCTATGTTTGGTGGTCAGGTCTTCAAGGTCATCAGATCGTTTGTTAGGTGTGATAGAAATGTTACACGCTCAGTTTGCTTGAAAGCATATGTGTGGTCTGACATTTGAAACACTAATGTCTTCTGGAACTACTGAGCTGGTCTGATGATAAGGCTCGAAGGTAGGTAACCCTGGTCTACCTTTTTAGTAAACCCATGGTTTGGGCTCGTTTAATTTGTCTTGACTGGTACTTTTTATGTTTCTAATTTGAGTCAGGAGTTTTTTAAATTTTTCATTTAATGTTTTATACTTTAAACACAAATAACTCATGCGTGAGATCCTCAAAAGCACTTTGCGTAATAAATGATCGCCCCCAATACGTTATATTACACTATTTCTTATTTTTTCTACTACCTATCTACCTACATTTTCACTTCACAAACAATAACGAGCAGACTTACATTACTTGCTAAAAGTCAGTCGATATAGAATACTGATTAGGTTTCAGATCGTTTTATCTAAATAACTTTGTTCTAAAACGAGACAATACCCACAAGATATTGTGATATTGCATTCTATTGCAACTCAGTTAGTATTGCGATTGTGCTGCACTCTATTTGTTAATTCGTATCATATGTTAATTTTCATTAAACTATATGCATGCATATAACATGAAGCTCTATTCTGTTATGTGGTTTTATAACTCATCATTGAGTTTCAAATTCGTCTTTATTTTTCTCTATCTAACAAGGTTTTCATCATTTTTTTAAGCTATTGTATAGCTTCTATCGCGGGCCTTGAGCGTGGAGACCGAATTCAGAAATTCCGTAACGAAAAAACCTAACACCCGCTGGATATCAAAAACATAATATAAAAAGCATAATTTCGGCAACGACGTCATTGGGAGCTAAACTAAAAAGTAACCGTTTAGTTTTTCCATCTATCGATAAATACCAGAACTTTTAATGACTTGTTGAAATATCACGCTTGTAAAAAAAAATTACTTTTTGAAATATCACGCTTAAAAAAAAATACGGAACTGACGGGATTCGAACCCGCGTCTCTCTGGCAATCCGGGCACTTAGAGCGCCTTACCGCTCGGCCAAGGTCCCGATGACGTCGAAAGGTAAACATAAGTTGATAAAAAATGCTATGCAATAGCTTTACCGCGGCAGTCTCCGAGTGTCACACGTCTTTTTTTTTATCAACTACAAGTTGGCCTTTGACTGCTATCACACCTGATGTGAAGTGATGATGCAATCGAAGATGGAAGCGGGCTAACTGGCTGTTAGAAATCTGTTAGGATGAAATCCACACCCCGTTCGTTTTCTACACGACATCGTACCTGAACGCTAAATCGCTTGGCGGTACGCCTTTATCGGTAGGGTGGTTACTAGCCACGTCGAAAGCCTGCCAGCCAGACCAAGACAAATTAAGAAAAATCTCAATCTGCCCCGCCGGGAATCGAACCCAGGACCTCCGTAAATCCACCGCGCATACCACTGTGCCACGGAGGCCGTCAAAATTGTCATGATTATCAGCCTATTAAAGGCCCACTACAGGGCCACGCCTCCCTCCTTTATAGGAGAGGGGATATGGTGCGTACACCCACCACGCTGCTCCAATGCGGGTTGGCTTTAGAGAGACATTATCTACATCGTTACCTAGTCGTTATCCCTTGGACGCGTACTACGGTTTGGTTTCCTGTTCCTCACACGCAGAGGACCCAATATGTTACATGGAAAGCTCAACTCGCAATGAGGGATCTTGTAACACGATGTCATAGATAAAACAAACGACTATGTTCCGTGGATAGTAAATCCGTTTCCGACGATTCCCAGTGTAAGCCGGTGGGCGATTTTCCGTCAATTTAACGCACATGTTCCTTTATCCAGTGCCCAGTTTATTGACAGAACTCTAGTGGGAAATACGTCATGGAAATGTAGAGATGAACACGTGATCAATTGAACGCTATAAATTTTGACTCTATTCGTAGATACGTTCAATAACTTTTCATTATTTTACGTAATATATGATTTACAATTTTGTTTTTGTATGTTGTACTTATTTTATTGGTTGGGTTGATGCGTTTACGGATCAGGAGATTACGTGATTTGAAATATTAAGGTTTTTTTTTCGAAAAAGTTTTAATAGAAGCTCGTAATTAGTGGTTAATGGTGTCACATATCCGTTCTTAGAGAGCATGATGTTTCCGGTCATTTTCACGTTACAGAGTCAAATATTAATTTTGATACCGCCGATTCGCATTAAAACAGCTTAGTACATATTGATAGGTAGGCCTTAAAGGTCAGCACGAAGCAATGCCAGGCGGTACCGTGCTGACCCAGGAATAGGAGAGGTAGAGTACCTACCTTCCCGCGTAAAAAAAAGGTATAGGCCTTTGTCCTTTAAGGAGTGAGCCATGAAGGTGTAACGCCTTAAAAACAGGTGATGATGTATGATGACTTACATTGATTCTATTCACACTAGCATGATCATTCTCATATGCATTGTATAAAAATAGCTCTTATTTTAAATACAATTTGTAACCACAGATAATAAAAATAATCAATAAAGCATTATTTTATTAATATAATTATAACCCAATCGTTTTGAAACTTTTTGCAAAGGATTGTCTATATTTTTATAATATTTTTCACATATCACATTAAATTAAACATACTGAAGCAAAATGTTCTAAATTTATTATTTTCCACTGTAGCGGACTTCTTGCGTTTATATTTTTTGTAACAATGTAGAGAGTCTGTATGGACAATGTATACGCATATAAATACAATAATGTACAGTTTATATATTTTGAGTAAATGTAAACCATATCATAAGAAATCTTCCACCGATATCTGTAAATAGATTTACCAGTAAAAAGGAAATAAATATTTCTTCTTCGAAAGCTTATTTATTTGACGCTATTCTCTTTCCATGCATTGAAATATGTGATTGCAATGGACACTTCAAGGCGTTCTGTCCAAGAATATTACACTCTTATGTGTCCAACTAATAATAAAAATGAGAAAGTTTTATTATTGTGTTTGTGTTTCGATAAATAATAATTCCTTGTTTTAATAGAATTATTTAAAAAAGAATATTTACTATTTTTAACCTACGAAAAAAAACGGAGGAGGTTCTCAATTCGACACGTATATATTTTTTTTATGTATGACCACGCATAACTTTTTACAGAGTTGTCCGATTTTGATAACTCTTTTTTTATTAGAAAGGGCACACTTCCAAGATGGTCCCATAATCATCATTTTAGGAACTGATGATGATATCCTGGAAAAATTGAAGGAACTCTTAAAATTTGATAGGAACACTTGCAGCGATTTCAGTTTTTGTGTAAGTATCAGTAGCTTTTTGGCTACTAGTGGCTCATAATATACCATGAGAGTATATTACGAGTAGGTTACATGTCAATAAATCACTAAAAAGTAAGAAATAAAAATTTTAATAAAGAACCCACAAACTGCTTTACTACGTTAAATAAATGTTCCTTAAAGTTGGCTGGCACCGACTTCATAGATATTCTTAAGTAAATTAAAGCAACTAAATGACACAGTTATTTTTTACTTTTTGGTGCGTTTTGAGTCGGTTCTATCTTTTGTTATATTATAATTACTTTCCTTGTTCTATTTGTAAAGACTCATAAGTGAGTAGGTAGTTAGTCAAACAGGCGGGGATTCAACCCAAGACCTCTCCTCTCCAGCTCGGCCTCTAAATCGTGAAACTATTGACGCTTTGTTACTGAATCATTAAATATAAATAAATATTATAAGACAATTACACACATCGCTATATAGCCCCAAAGTAAACGTAAGTAGCTTGTGTTATGGGAACTATGATAACTGATGAATATTTTAATATATATTTTACATAAATACTGAAGACACTGGAATAAATCCATGCTCATCACACAAACATTTTCCAGATGTAGGAATCAAACTCACAGCCTAGGACATAGAAGCGGGGTCACTAACCACTACGCCACTCGGACATCAATCATACAAGACCTGCTGTATTTTAATAAAAGACACGCATAATATAATTTAGGCCTAGGCAAATGTTCCTGGACCAAATTCAGGAAATTTTAAATAATGGCCAGGTCAAGAGTACCCTAAACCGACGAACTTGCATGAAAGGATTAATGAGAGTGGACGAAGCTAAGGAAGTATGCAAAGACCGTGACAAATGGAGGGATGTGAGTGCCTAGTGTGAGCTTTCACCAAAACAAAATCACCAAAATTCACCAAATCGAAAACTCCACATTCGCGTAAAGGCAAATTTTATATGGAATTGAAGCAGCGCCCCTGGCAGTATCTAGAGAAAACTCAAATGGGTGAGTGTCAGTATCATATAAAATTTGCGTTTACCGTTTTCGATATCGACGCAGTAAAATCTTACACTAGCCACACTGGTCTTTGCCTATCCCTATGGGAATAAGGCGTGATGTTTATGTATGTATGTATAATATAGTTTATATGCAATATCCATACTTTGTTAGTATACTAACTGAATGATACTACTCGAAAATTAAAGCACGTATAAGTTTTTTTTCACTAACTTCATTATTGTTACTCTGTAAATCGAATCATCTACCCTATAGTAAAACAAAGGCTACTTTATGTCCCGATATTCCCAAATCAACGGGAATCACGCGGGTTAAACTGCGGGCGCCCGCTAGTGATTTTAATAAAATGACGTTAGTGTTCCTATTATACGCTCTTAGCTCAAAATTGCCTATTGATGTAACTACCAAACATAGATTAAAGACTACTAGATGGATTCATAACGCGGCTGCAGGTTCCAGAGCGTGACAGACTTATTTCATTCGGCCTTTATTAGAAAGTGACACAAGATTATTTTTTGTCCCTTTCAGCGAGTTCGTTTTTATTGTTTGTCAAGAGTGGAGTTTGTGACAAACAAAGGACACATTTAATAAGGCAATTATTAGCTTTATAAAGGCAATTATTAGCTTTTTATTAAATTTACTGATAAATAATATAACTTTGCGGTTACGATATTAATTTAAACGTTATCGTGCTATGGTGGGTTGTAGTATTTTCGGCTGCAAAAGTCGCAGCGAACGGAAAATCGAAGGAATTACGTTTCATACTTAAGTAGGCATAAACTTCATTGATTGATGATTTAAAGCTTAGATATGTTATTTTTTTAGCAAATTTCCAGTATTATGCGTTTACTAAGCTATAAAGTAATATTTCGTATTTTACGATATTTTAAAACGTTAAGTTTCATGATGTACTTTAAATGTTGACATGTCTTGTCAATAAGGCTATCTTGCTGTCTCACGAGTGGACACGCTATGAGCTCCATCTAGTTGTCTTTAATCTATGCTACCAAAGGGTCGAAGTTCGTGACTTGACAACTTCGTGATATGAGGTACCTACGCTTTGACAGGCTTGTATTATATATCGAATATAGGGCAAACACTTGAAGGAGTTTCGATGTATCACGGTGTCCTATTGCTTAACTTCGAAACTGGCTCTGCTTCAGTGGGGATATTATGTTTGACACAAAATGATTTATCGTATTATATTAGTACATAATACTGATAGAGTGATTTATAACTATGTTTGAAGGCTACGAAGGGTGATTTAGTACTAAGTAACTCATTGGAACTATTACGATAATGTTCTATATGGGGAGACCACCAGACCATATTGGGCCGGCGTGGCGATCTACGTTGGATATAAAATTTTTCATTCTAAGAGGAAATTGTAAAGAAATTCAAATTAATTTATTGACGTGAAAACATCTTATAATTCGATAGAGCCGGCTGCACGCACAAAAAAACATGACTCATGCCGCGTTACCTCGCTTTGAGGCGTTCCATGAAAGGCTTGAAGTGCAAGCGAGAGCGCAAAACGAGCGACAAAGAAGCACAATCGGCTTTTGCGTTCGGCAGCGTTCGACATCCGTCTATTAAATGTAATTATTAAATATATTAATTTTAAATTAAAAATTAATATATTTATTATAAATTTAAAATATAAATTTATAAAATCAAAATCAATTATTTTATTAATATAAATTAATATTTATAAAAATATACTTAAATTAAAAATTTTAATAACCAATTAAATACTACCATTCCATCAGTATTTTCTTGAGACGTTGTCACGTTCAACTATCGTCAGTAAACCGACTTTACAGACAACCATTTTTTTAAGAAGGATTTTATATAAACATTTTTAACGACTCTGCCAGTGGATCGCAAACGAGATTCTGCCGAGATGAGCCGGCAAGCTCAGTAGTTATCCTTTTTAAGGACAAAAGGTTTACAGTTAATAATAATTTATGTACCTACATGTATTTAAGTAGGGTGTATGATCATCAAATACCATTAATAAGCCGTAGTTTTTCTATCAATTAACAACCATTTAACCAAGGTCGCGTGTAAACCTATTTAAAAGACTTATCGACAGAATTATAAAAAGATAAATAAAGTTTTTAACGAAAAATAGAACCGAATCAAAACGCACTAAAAAGAAAAAATAACTATATCTATATATACTAAAAAATAAGCATATCTATGAAGTCGGTGCCAGCAAGTTTAAGGAACATTTATTTAACGTAGTAAAGCAGTTTGTGGTTTCTAAGTAATGTCCTTAAAGTAGAAACCTTGGTTGGCACCGACTCCTAGATATGCTTAAGAAAATTAAAGCATCTAAATGACACAGTTACTTTTTACTTTTTAGTGCGTTTTGAGTCGGTTCTATTTTTTGTTAAAAATTTTTACTTCTTACTTTTTAGTGATTTATCGCCACGTAACGTACTCGTACTATGTCAAGTACTACTCATATTGTATTATATGGCACTAGTAGCCCAAAAGCTACTGATACTTACACAAAAACCAAAATCGCTGCAAGTGTGCCTATAAAATTTGAAGACTTCCTTCAATTTTTCCAGAATACCGTCATCAGATCCTAACATGATGACTATGGAACCATCTTGGAAGTGTGCTCTTTCTAATGAAAAAAGAATTATCAAAATCAGACAACTCTGTAAAAAGTTATACGTGGTCATACATAAAAAAAAAATATACGTGCCGAATTGAGAACCTCCTCCGTTTTATTTCGTTGGTTAATAAGCGACTGAGAAATCAACACAGTCCTAACCCAAACTACTAACGGAACACCACATAAGTTTGCATACGGGTTCCCTTTACACATTAGATTAGCAAATAGGAAAGGTTCTGAAAATTAAACAACTAAAATAATGATAAAGAGGAAGAAAATTTGGGTGAATAATTTATTATTCAAAACTTATATATATATATATATATATATGTATGTATGTATTTTGTTCTTCGCGGACGAAGGAACGGGTAGGTAGGAACTTTTACACACCTCATCATGTACTATTTACTTCATACTTAAAGAAATTTGTTTAACATTGCATATACCTATTATTATTTAAAAAAAATATATATATTTTAATAATTTCGACATTCATAATGTAAAAAATACAATTAACAAAATCAGAAATTGTTTTACATGCTATTCCCAAACGTAATATACACGGCCGAGCAGCGTAATTAATTTATGTTGGTAGACCTACTAGCTGCCTGGATTCACTTTGAAAATAAACTCTACAGCAACATTTTGACTGCGTGTATCTATTTGATTAACGTCTATGTACTTGCAACAAACTATGTTAGTATTTAAAACAGATTTGTATAAATAGAAAAATGCTTGTTGTGCAGAATATATTTTTTATTAAACAAACCCTTTATTTTCAATCCTTAATTTTTTGTATAGATTACCTTTTTTATGAAATAACCGTAATCACCTGATGTATCTTGATTTGCCCATAGATAAAACGCGTTTGCCTAGACGATAGCTATATTATAATAAGTAATACACAAGGTAAAATTCCATCAGTCCTTTTAAGCAGAGCTTCCATGGAGGAAGACAAGACAACAATACACGTAATTCTAAGATCTGGCGGTATATAAGAGCAACAAGTAACCCACATTGATTCCTCAGTGACACACCATGAGAATATCGTTGACTGTGACGGCCTGTTAAGCTCCGAAAGCGAGCTCAGCTGATAGGAGTAATCGATAGACATACTCATAAAGCTTATGTAGAACACTCCCAGCGTCTTACAGAATGACGGTAGAATAGGGTACGAACTTCTTGAATTCTTCCTGCAAACATTTTCCGAAATTATATTTATATTCTACTAGCTGACCCGGCAAACGTTGTTTTGCATAAAAATTAAAAAAAAATTAGATAGTAGCCGATTCTCAGACCTGCTGAATACGCGATACGATACGAATACGGATACAAAATTTGGTAAAAATCGGTAAAGCCGTTTCGGAGGAGTATGGCAACGAAAACTGTGACACGAGAATTTTATATATTAGATGACATACAAAGGATTCGTAACCTTCCAACGATAGTTAAGTCTTAATGAAGAATCTTTTTAAATAAGTTACTTTAGTCAAAAAAATATATGGAGAAATAATTTAATAAGAAACTTAAGCTACGTTAGTACCAATCATAGACACGCGGAAGTAGGTATGTTCCTAGACAGATCCTTATCTCTACAGAAGTTACCAAATTAAATCATCTAAGAAGTTCCTGCGTACTAGGTAGGGTTTTATCGGAAAACGATTAATTAATATTTGAAATTCAAATTTAGTTTAATAACGAACAGAAATATAATAACAAACTTGAAAATTTTATGGCATTATTATTACCATTTATATTTCAGGGCACCCCTTTTCCTTTCATGTTTAATATTTTATACCATTAATATAAATGTCATCATAACTATAAAATTAACGCAATACGGCCTCACTTACATTGGCTGAAGTCAAAGCGAATTTTTAGACTTTAGCTATACACCAAAAAGTCTATTGTGCTTTCATTGTCTTGGAAAAGGCCTTTGACCGTGTGGTGAGGAATGAACTATGGTCAACATTGTCCACGTATGGGGTGAGCTGCAGTTTGATCCGAGCACTGAAATCTTTTTATGAAAATTCTAGTGCTTGTGTCAGAATAAATAGGGCATATACTGAGTGGTTCCCAGTGGAGCGAGGGGTACGTCAGGGATGTGTAGCGTCGACATGGCTGTTTAACTTATTCATGGACAACTGCTTGACAGATCTAAAAGAAAGAGTATGTGGTTTAAAAATGAAAGAGTTACTCATGAAATGTCTTCTCTATGCCGACGATCAAGTATTACTTGCATCGTCCGCTAATGATTTACAGAAAATGGTAACTATTATGAATGTAGCTCTGAAAAGGAAAGGAATGAAAGTGAATGTTAGTGTTCCGTAAAGTTGCCAGCACAAATACAAACAAACTTACCTAATCTAATTTTCACATGTTTGGATTTGGTAACCATACCTGGCAACCCCGGGATGTGTCACTCACGTCACTTCTTGTCCGTACTTCTAAATAATCGCACGCGCTAGTCCGCGAATCTTACGCATGGTGTCCAGTGTCATCATCACATGAAGAGTGCTAGACGGTGCTCAAAGTAACCGCGCGCCTACGGAAGAACAGGGTACCCTGCTGAAGAGCTGCGCCAGCTAACCAGGTACCAAATCCAATCTAATTATCCAACATAAATTTGCTGCGAGCCGAATCGTCATTACCACGGCCTTTGAGTATTTGTGCTGGCACTTTCCTTCTTCATCATCGAATCATATCATCATATCTATTGAATCATATCACATCCAAATCACCAACCACTGCGTAATTTAATTTTTTTTTTCTCAAAGACCCAACTACCCACATGACCGTATTTATCATTACATCTTATTAAATACGTATTATTTTTAGAAAATATCTGTATGTACAGTGTTTTTTAAACATTATTTCAGTAGTTCAATCAATATTTCAACTTAATATTACGTAATTAAAAACTTTCATTAATTTTTTTGTAACTCGTCGACGCAACGGGTTCCATGATTGCATCATAAAGGTGGTGTTACACATGCCGGTTTAAAATAAAATTTGTTTTATACAATTTACGGTTCGTTTTAGTTTCTTCGAACTAAACGAGTAGCATCTTCGTGCTTAAGCCGTATTCTACACTTTTTCTTTGTTTTTTCGAACAAGATAATTTGTATTTGTGCACTTTTTTATACTAATGAAGTGTTTGTAAATTACGTTTTGATTTGTTTTTTCGAACTAATCAAGCAGTATTGCGTACTGTAATACGTAATTACAATTTAACATATTTTTTTTCTATTCCGGCATAACATATCGACATACGTACACACTCGTTATCTGCGAGTAGGTATATAACTATATAGTTCTGTATTTTCGTACAGAATAATACCGTGTGTAACTATCGCATATAATCAGTTTCTCTATATTTGTGTTTCGTACAAATATAAATATAAATCTAAATCTTTTACTTTTAAAAATATAAATCTTTTACTATACTACCTTTACAACCACGCGTTACACGCTATTTTTTTACACACTCGTTATCTACGTGTAGGTGTATAACGTTCTGTATTTTCGTGCAGAATAGTAGTACTGTGTTACTATTGTACTTCAATTTTTTTTCCTTTTGAATATGGAATTAGTCCAAATACAGTTCGAAAGAGACATTTGTTTAAATAGCCTCCAACGGATGGCTGATTGTATTCACAATGAAGCAGAGTTTAGGGTTCGATCTAGAGAATTAAATAATATTAAAAAACAATTTAATTCAGCTCAATGCAAAATAGAAAAATTGTTAGCGAAGAAAGGTGAATTTAACCAGGAAGACCAACTAGCCATTAGGGATAAATTTGATAATTTGTATTATTTGGTTCAAATAGCATTGGATGAACTAAAAATCAACACTAGAAAAAATTCAGTTAATGTAACACCTTTGTGTCATACGCATTCATCAAACATAAAGTTACCCACCCTCTCGTTACAAACGTACAGTGGCAATGTCACTGAGTGGAATGCATTTTATGATTTATTTAAGTCTTTAGTTCACGATAACACGGAGTTATCAGACGTTCAGCGTTTTCGCTATTTATTACTGTCGTTGCGTGACGAACCATTCAATCTTATAAAGTCTTTTCCTGTCACCGATTCAAACTATCAAAATGCTTTGTCTATATTAATAAATCGCTATCAAAATAAAAGAATTATATCCACTAAGCATTTTGATAAATTTTTCGACGCTGAGCCAGTCAGCGATAAAAACTTAAAACAAAGCTTAAAAAATATTATTAATATCTGTCACGAAAACTTGACAGCCTTAGATTCCCTGGGTTTTCCCGTACAGCAGTGGAGCTTTCCACTTCTAAATATTCTACTTCGTAAAATAACGCCCAGTATTCGCCGCCGTTTCGAATTATCATTAAAAACGTCACGCGAGATTCCACCTGTAAGCGACTTGCTTGATTTTCTCGAAAAGGAGTTAGCGGCTTTAGAAGTCATGTCAGCCGCCCAAGATAACGCGACTGCGTCCGGTACCGTGCGCCAATCCGCTACTGCAACTCGCATGGTCGGCGGCTCCGCTCAGGCCATTTCGGCAAGACGGATTACTTCTAACAAGCCTCCCTCATCCCCGCGTGCGCCCTTTGATAATAAAATTAATTATAATACGCAAATTAGACCTCCAGCACGTAGTATGAGTTTTCATAGTTCAACAAATATAAATCCAAAGAGGACTTGTTACTTCTGTAATGGATCTCATACATTAAACAATTGTGAATCATTTCATAGCATGGATATAAAAGATCGTAAAAAATTCATTAAAGAAAACAAAGTTTGCTCAAATTGCCTTTTTAATAATCATGAAACTGATTCGTGTTCATCGCGTTACAGCTGTAGGATTTGTTCTCAGCGCCATCACACTAAGCTTCACGAAGCTGATGACAAAGTCACACATAACTTGGTTGCTGAAGTTGCTGAGTCATCAAATAATTGTTTAAATTTTTCAACAGTTCTCCTTACTACGGCGTTAGTTAATATTAAACCTATCAATTCGAACTCTCATTGTTTAAATACAATACGCGCTTTAGTGGATCAAGGGTCCCAGGCGAGTCTTATTACCGAGTCGTGTGTTCAACGACTTGGTCTCCAACGTTTTCGCACTTCTTCGAGTGCTACTGTTACAGGTATAGGCGACAAAGATAATCAACCGCGAGGTTATGTTATGTGCGAGATAACTCCACACAACAAACCTGAACCAAAATTATTTATCGAAGCCCTTATTCTTCCAAGAATAACTAGTTATGTACCTTCGGTACCTAGTACCTTCGAAACTATATCTCATCTAAAAAATCTACCTCTAGCAGATCCTGAGCTGCGTTCTTCTCGACCGGTAGAGTTATTGTTAGGGTCAGATTATACTGATCATATTCTTTTGCATAGCATAGTCAAAGGACCATTAGGCACACCTGTTGCTATAGATAGTATTTTCGGTTATTTACTTAACGGTCGAATATCGCCAATGTTTCCATCACAGGTTTGTGTAAATGTTAGCACATATCAATTAGACATGCAAATTCAAAAGTTTTGGGAGCTTGAATCTGTACCTGAAACTAAACCTCTTACTAAAGAGGAAATGCTTTGTGAATCAATTTATCTTACTACACATACTAGAGATTCGACAGGTAAATACACTGTGTCGCTTCCATTTAAAGAAAATGCACCTCCACTTAGTGAGTCTCGTGGAATTGCTCTTTCACGTCTTCATAAACTTGAGTCAAAGCTCTCTAATAATCCTGCTTTACGAGTAGATTATATCAAATGTCTCCAAGAGTACATAGACTTGGGACATATGGAACTTGTTAGAAATCCTGGTAGTACAAATTGTTATTACATACCACATTTCCCGATTGTTAAACAATCTTCTACCACTACAAAGGTCAGAATCGTTTACGATGCATCGTGTAAGACCAGTTCTGGTCGTTCTCTCAACGATAATCTGTTGATTGGACCTAAACTACAACAAGATATTGTTCAAGTTCTTTTAAAATATCGGCTTCATAACGTTGTTTTTACATCAGATATCAAAATGATGTATCGTTATATTCAAATTAGAAATGAAGATCGTGATTTCCAACGTATCCTTTGGCGGAATTCAATAGATGATCCTGTACAAGAATATCGCTTATGCACAGTTACTTTCGGCGTTGCGTCCGCGCCTTTCCTTGCGTTACGAACACTTCGTCAACTAGCTCTAGATGAATCATCAACTTTTCCTCTCGCTTCGCAAGTGTTGTTAAATGACGTTTTCGTAGATGATATTGTTACTGGAGCTGCTACGTTGGAAGACGCTCTAAAGCTGAAACGTGAGTTGACTGGTCTTTGTAAAGCAGGGACATTTGAACTTCGTAAATGGACTTCCAATAATTCAGAATTCTTATCATCTATCAGCAATGAGGATCTTGATCAAGATTCTGCACTCATTTTATCTAGTCTAGATGATGATCACTCAGTCAAAATTTTAGGACTCCAATGGAACCCTAGAACAGATACATTTTCTTATCATGTTACCATTCCGTCTCATAAATGCACCAAGCGCATTATGCTATCTGAAATTTCTAAAATTTACGATCCATTAGGTTTTCTTTCTCCCATAACATTGCTTGTGAAACATTTAATCCAACTACTTTGGATTTCAGGAGTCGGATGGGATGAACAACCACCTCAATCTATTAGTGAGCTATGGTCTAACTTTATTTCTGAGTTTTCTCTTATTGAAAATATCTCTTTACCCCGACATATTCTTCCTTCATACAAGGAAATACAAATTCATGGCTTTTCTGATTCTTCAGAAAAGGCATACACTGGCTGTGTATATTTGCGCGTTACTGATCAATCAGATTGCATTCATACATTTCTCATTATTGCTAAAACCAAAGTTTCACCACTTAAAAGGATATCTCTTCCACGTTTAGAATTATGTGGTGCAGTACTTGTTTCAAAACTGATTGAAAAGGTTCTTGCTACTTACGGAAACATTTTACCTTTCAAAAATGTTTTCGCCTGGAGCGATTCTTCTATCACACTCGCATGGCTTCGATCACCATCTCACGAATGGCGCACTTACGTTGCTAATCGTGTTACAGAAATCACAAGTCGCGTACCTGCTTCACAGTGGCGACACGTTCGTTCTGCAGATAACCCTGCAGACGTAGCTTCTCGAGGCGTTTTGCCTTCACAGTTGAACCGAGTGTTATGGTTCACAGGTCCACCGTGGCTAAAACTCCAACAGCAGGATTGGCCTGTTTCACATATCGACTTACAAACAAACGAAGAGCGTCGAAAACACACTTTGATGTCCCAAAAGGAACCTCTAGACTTACAATTTTTAGATAGATTTTCGTCATTATCATGTTTACTTCGTGTAGTTTCCTTGTGTTTTCGATTTTATCATAAATGTCGTAAATCTAACTTATATTCATCAAATCAAATTACAGTCCACGAAATCAAATTTGCTCTCCACCGAGTTATTTCACTTGTACAAAAAGACCTGTGGTCAAGGTCTGTCCCTTGCCCATAGAATAATTTTTTAATTTTATCATCATACTTCGTATTATCATTTAAGTATCATATATCTATCATGTACCTATCATGTATCTATCATGTATCTCTTATGTATCTATCATGTATCTGACATGTATCTATGTATCATAACTTTAAAATAAGCTAGGTTATTTTAAGGTCGGCGGCATGTTCCGTAAAGTTGCCAGCACAAATACAAACAAACTTACCTAATCTAATTTTCACATGTTTGGATTTGGTAACCATACCTGGCAACCCCGGGATGTGTCACTCACGTCACTTCTTGTCCGTACTTCTAAATAATCGCACGCGCTAGTCCGCGAATCTTACGCATGGTGTCCAGTGTCATCATCACATGAAGAGTGCTAGACGGTGCTCAAAGTAACCGCGCGCCTACGGAAGAACAGGGTACCCTGCTGAAGAGCTGCGCCAGCTAACCAGGTACCAAATCCAATCTAATTATCCAACAGTTAGCAAAACGAAAGTAATGGTTTTTGAAAGAGATGAATATGTGACTGTAATATTATGATAGATGGAGAAAAAGTGGAACAAGTAAAAGAGTTTGTATACCTGGGTAGTAAATTTACGAAAGATGGAACGTGTGAGAGTTATATTGAAAGAAGAGTAAATGCGGGGAACTTGGTGAATGGTGCTCTGTATGCCTTTATGAACAGCCAGAAAGTGTCCCAAAAGGCAAGACTGGCTGTGCATAGAGGTGTGTTGGTGCCCACACTTATGTATGGTAGTGAAAGTTGGATATGGCAGAAGAAGCACAAAAGTAAAATAAATGCGGTAGAGATGAGAGCATTGAGGAGTATGTGCGGGTTAAAACTGTGTAACAAAGTTAAAAATAGTATGATAAGAGAAAAATGTGGTGTAAAAAAAGATGTAGTGACTAAAATTGAGAAAAGGATGCTTAGATGGTTTGGACATGTAGAGAGAATGGATGAAAGAAGATTAAGTGGAAGTGGAAGAAGCTAAGGAAATATGCAAGGACCGTGGTAAATGAAGAGATGTGGTCTCTGCCTACCCCTACGGGAATAAGGCGTGATGTTATGTATGTATGTATGTATGTATGTATGTATGTATGTATGTATGTATTTTGAACTCTAACTCGATTAAAAAATTTAAAGACACGTTGTGCCACTACGTCACGCATCTACTAACCAAGTAGAAACAATAGAAGCATTACCTAGCGCACAAAGTACCTTGCTAATTCCAAATAAATCTATATTAACTCTACTAATTCTATCTCATAAGAAAATACTATGATGCGAAAAATCGCGACGCTTCGCTTACCATTGACACTAATAAGAATGGAGTCTCCGTGTCAGAAAAGACATTAATTTATTTAACTTCAAGGTCTGGAGATTCTAAAACAGGGACAGGGGCGGATGCAACACCCACTTCATCTGTAATGAGGTTGTACGTCCCACGCAAGTGTGGTGAACCATAATCCTTGAGGTGTGCAATTTCAGGGATTATTTTCTCAGGATAAGGGAATAAGTGTTCTACCCCGCTATCCCTTGGCAAAGAGAACTGGCGAAAGGTAAAAGTAATTAGTAACTCAGATTGTGTGGTTAAATGGAGCAGTAAGATGTAGCATGGATGAAAAAGTCCTTAAGTCCTAATTAATATTATAAAAGTGAACTTGACTTAACTAAACGGATCTGAAACCACTATCTAGTATTACAGTTAGTGCTTATAACATATAATGCTGATTGCCACCATCAAATAACAGTAACAAAAGCTTATTTGGGATACAGAAATGGTTCAACCTAAATAATTAGACAGTAAATGGGACCGAACTAATTAAAGCGTCTCGAACTCGTAGCTCGTTCAAAGTAAAAGAATCAAAAAAGAAGACGAACTACACATGTAATTAGACGGTAATTGCAAACAGATCTAATTCACCGAGTTAAAAAAGTCGAGTTAGGATAATTTTGGCTTAAATATAGTTAATTTTTTTTTATTCACTACAAGTTGGCCTTTGTCTGCTATTACACCTGATGTTAAGTGATAATGCAATCTAAGATGGAAGCGAACTAACTTGTTAGGACTAGGATAGAAATCTACACCCCTTGCGTTTTCTACACGACATCGTACCGGAACGGTAAATCGCTTGGCGGTACGTCTTTGTCGGTAGGGTGGTAACTAACAACGGAGAAAAGCCTCTCACCAGCCAGACCAAGACAAATTAAGAAAAATCTCAATCTGCCTCGCTGGGAATCGAACCCGGGACCTCGTCTTATAATCCATAATTAATTCAAGTAACAATTGCAATCCTATTAAGTAAATATTATAGAGCGAGAGTCGTATTGGCTAGATCT
Organism: Mycalesis mineus; assembly: GCA_034621355.1. Lineage (NCBI taxonomy): Eukaryota > Metazoa > Arthropoda > Insecta > Lepidoptera > Nymphalidae > Mycalesis > Mycalesis mineus. The sequence goes on along the minus strand of CM067883.1, from coordinate 9,815,767 downwards.
TCGTCGTTTTATACAATTTGAAAGTCCACCCTTGCTCTTATTATAAAGGGTACTTACTGTAATCAACTGTTAGGATTAAATCACAGCTTTGGGAAATTGTAGATAACAAGGTAAGGTAAGATATAAACCTAAAATACAAGAATTTTGCCAAAAACATTTTGTTCAGAATAATAACAGACTCATGCCAGATATTCAGCTTCGTGGCAACATTAGCCAAGCACTTCAAAGGTATAAACATTAACAGAGGTTGAGGTGTGGTCACGGACATATATTTAGCTAGAGTTCGCTTGTTCACTATGAAAAAGAACAAGCTATTAAAAAAGAACAGTGCTAAAGGACATAGCCAAAAGTAGTCTGCCCCAGAGATGTCCAGAGATGACATTTATAACGTTGAATAGTAGGTACAGATTTTTTATTTACATAATAACAAAGTAACATGTAACTATGCAGTTACTGATAAAAGTTATACAGGTTGAAAAAAGTTGATTTTTCATACTTTGACGATGGTCACGTGATTCAGAACACTAAAAATCTATTGAAAATCTTAATTTTTTGATATATTTTCAGTGATTGGTATGAAACATAGGTAGTTGTTTAAAATTCATTGTGTATTTAAATAAAATACTTAAATATGAGCATACATTTAGACAGCCTGGGGCAAATTATGGCAATGTCCTTTTGCTACCGTTACATGCGGAATTTATATCTAAAAAAAATAAAATTCCACTTTAACGCAATATAAGGGATGAACGATGTTTTAGCAAATGGTTTTAGCTATAACGCAAAAATTAAAATTTGACGTGGAGTATAAAGTAGAGGCGCTAGTTGTTTTTTTCAACGTTGGTCAAAAAATGCATTTACGCACCACGTTCCGAAAAAAGACAGGATTACTGTCTTACTTCAGTGCGGGTATGTGGGTCTCACGGCTGAAATTCCCACTAAAAAACTAACGGAGTTGATAGGAATATCAACATGTCGGACTATATATGACATATCGCAACTTTAGTGGTGTGAGGTATACACATAAATGAATTGTATGGTGCTGTGTTTTAAAGATTAGGTTAAATATATAACATAAAGTGTACTATATAAATATTTGACAATTTAGGCTATACTAAAGCCAAACTCGATTGAGAATGCTTGTCAACAAACAAATTAAAAATAAGGGTAGAAATCACTAGTCACTTTGCAACTAATTTTTTTAATTGACTTGTTAAAGACGAATTCATGACAATAAATTAGATAAGTAAGCTTAAAACTAATTAATATATTCAATATCTTTTGAATAAGATTTTACAAAAAAACAAAACATAATTTTAAATTTATTAGGCATAAAATGTGTTGCATTTTCTACTCTCATTTTAAATTTGTTTGTTGACAAGCATTCTCAATCGAGTTTGACTTAAGTATAGGTGTTTGCCATTTATTGATAGACAACGTGCGGTCTCTAACTTAATATGAATCTGTGGACATAAATGTTTAATGAAATCTTTGCCGGCGTAAATTGCGAAATATTTTACAAGGATTGTCGCACGGATTTAATTATAGTGCCTTAACGTCGCCAATATGTACCTTTTGTGTTTTCAATTCAAATGTCAGTGAAAATACCTATTCGGTATAAGATGGCAAAGACGAACTGCTGGCATTTACACTCTTACTTGTAATAAGAGCCTTGCCTAGGGCAATACGTAAAAAGACGACTCATATTGTAATGTATTGTATTCGTTTGTGATATAACTACACCTAAATATATTAGACTGCCTCGTTGGTCTAGTGGTTAGCCTATGTGACTTCGATCACGAGGTCCTGGGTTCGATTCCTGGGTCGGGTCATGGAATAATTCTGAGCTTTTTCATTCTTCTATGAAATGTTCAGTACATTCCAAGCCCGGAGTCTGGAAGTTGGCGGTGTTACACCCCCGTGCCCGAGAGCACGTTAAGCCGTCGATCCCGGTCACTATCATCGACATCTGATAGTAATCGTTAATAAATGAAACATTATCACTCTAAGCCCGCCAACCCGCATTGGAGCAGCGTGGTGGGTGTACGTTCCATATCCCCTCTCCTGTAAGGAGGGAGGCCTGGCCCTGTAGTGGACCTTAATAGGCTGATAATGATTATGTGCACCTATATAATAATACTGCTACTTTGTTGTATTCTGTGGCTTTGATCACGAGCTCTGGAATCGTACTTATCTTGGGTTGGGTGTAATAATTCTGAGGATTCCTTACTTCTAAATCAGTAAATTCAAAGCCCGGAGCCGGTGGTGGTCTTCTCTGTGCATAGAGAGCATGTAAAGCCGTCGATCCCGGTCCTATCAACATCTGATAGAAATCGTTAATTAATGAATAAATCGTTGAAGAAGTAATCAGCGGAGTCTATTCTATATCCCCCTCTCCTACAAGAATAAAGGCCTGTTGTATTCACATATTTATGTTAGTGTAATTAATAATTAATTTATTTTACTTACGACTACAAATATATGTGTGATTGTATATTTGAGCCTGATGCTCATCCCAGTTCAGGGCTTTACACGGTACTTTTTTTTATCTACTACAAGTTGGCCCTTGACTGCTATCACATCTGATGTTAAGTGATGATGCAGTCTAAGATGGAAGCGGGCTAACTTGTTAGGAGTAGGATGAAATCCACACCCCTTTCGGTTTCTACACTACATCGTACCGGAACGCTAAATCGCTTGGCGGTACGTCTTTGTCGGTAGGGTGATAACTACCCTCCCACCAACCAGACTTAGACAAATTAAGAAAAATCTCAATCTGCCCCGCCGGGGATTGAACCCAGGACCTCCGTCTCATACATCCACTGCGCCACGGCGGCCGTGCTTCTCCCCATACCAAAAATGTCCAACGTACTTATAAAGTTTTCACTCCAAAAATGTTACCCATCTGCGTCCTTTCATCTCATAAGCGCAAGTATCCAGGTAAGCTCAATTCACAAGCTACTTAATGACCAAGCGCTTATTAAAAACAGCTTCAAACGAGCTTTCTGCCGCATAGCCGGCTTATATATTAAGTTTGGAGTTTCATTTATAATCGTTACAGCTTGAAAGCTAACAACATGTTTTATTTTACTTGGATTATACGAGGGAGTTTTATACTGGATGGAGAATATTAAAGAAGAACAATACTTTGGGGACTTTTTGTTTATTAACTAAAATATAAATGTAAACGGTTAATAACATTTTAATGAAATTACGTAAAACACATGCGCTCAGTAAACTTATTTTTTGACATTTTAAACTCATTCATCGGCTCTCCGTGGCCCGCTTTTCGCCCCCATGAGGAACGAGACGTGATGGATCGCGAATCTCATCGCCGCCCTTTATGACATTCAATTTTTTAATCGTCATTGCGTTTCCACGAGTAGCGAGGGAAAAACTGAGTCCATTCTGACAGAGCCCCGCATGCCAGAATAAGGCTAACCTTTTTCTGGGTTCGCCCGGTCCCAGGGCAACCGCTAGCGACTAGGCATGCCCCTAGCCACGAGTCCCTCGGCACGGCAACCTTGGACTGGCAGAGATGGGTAGGAGAAAGGAATTAACGGAAAGGATGGGTTAAAGAGGATAAGAGTAGGGAATAAGTAAGGTAAAGGGGATATTACTGGCTTGGTTCAAGAAGAGTCAGTAACAGCTCGGGGGAGCCGGGGTCGCTTACCCGTGTACCATACTGTGACTATCGGACAGACAGACACTATGAGTAAAATAAATGCGGTAGAGATGAGAGCATTGAGGAGTATGTGTGGGTTAAAACTGTGGGACAGAATTAAAAATAGTATGATAAGAGAAAAGTGTGGTGTAAAAGAAGATGTAGTGACTAAAATTGAGAAAGGAATGCTTAGATGGTTTGGACATGTAGAGAGAATGGATGAAAGAAGATTAACAAAAGAGATTTACAAGGCGAGGGTGAATGGAAATGTTGGAAGGGGAAGGTCTAGGCGAATGTTCCTGGACCAAATTCAGAACATTTTAAATAATGGCCAGGTCAAGAGTACCCTAAACCGACGAACTTGTATGAAAGGATTAATGATAATGAGAGTGGAAGAAGCTAAGGAAGTATGCAAGGACCGTGGCAAATGGAGGGATATGGTCTCTGCCTACCCCTATGGGAACAAGGCGTGATGTTATGTATGTATGTAAACTCATTTTTATTAAAACTTTTACTATGGTTCCGTATTTCAAAAGCAAGCACCGGAATTTTAACAGCCGCACTTTGTTGCCCGTCCGTCTTTCTGTCAAGAACCTTTATCTCGGGAACGCTTGAAGGTATCGAGTTAAAATAATATTATATAGATACACATACAATATATGTATGTTCACTTATTTTTTGTTATCGATATAAAAGCGGGCAAACGATTTCGAAGAAGAACAAAGCAAAAACAAAGAAGCGGTTCGTAAGTTCGGAATTGTCGACCAGTCGAACTGCCCGCTTCTGATCAAGTGGAAGGAGTTGATACTGAGGTGCTCCAGCCTAAAGATGTGAACAGTGCTCCATATGTGGACGCACTTGGGCTTTGTAGAGTAGGAGTCAATAATGACTTATCTATCTACCTTGTACTATATTTTTTTATCTATTACAAGTTGACCCTTGACTGCTATCACACCTGACGTTAAATGGTGATGCTGTCAAAGATGGAAGCGGGCTAACTTGTTAGGTACTAGGATGATATTTACACTCCTTTCGGTTTCTACACAACGTCGTACCGGAACGCTAAATCACTTGGCGGTATGTCTTTGTCGGTAGAGTGGCTTAATTTGTCTTGGTCTGGCTTTCGCCGTGGCTAACTAGCTTACCACTGCGCCACGGAGGTCGTCAAAATATAATTTTATATTTTATTGTAGCCTAACACATTATGATTTATTCTACACATTATAATTTTTGGCTGGTGGGAGGATTTCGCCGTGGCCAGTTACCACCCTACCGACAAAGACGTACCGCCAAGCGATTTAGCGTTCCGGTACGATGTCGTGTAGAAACCGTAGGGGTGTGGAGTTCGTCCAACTCCTAACAAGTAGCCCGCTTCAATTTTAGATTGCATCATCACTTAACATCAGGTGTGATAGCAGTCAAGGGCCAACTTGTAGTCGATAAAACAATATATATGTCGGATGGCGGCGACATCCTATCGACGCAGGTACAAAGACTGGAATCATATTCAAATTGAGAAACACAGAATTACTCCGAACGTGGCTGAGAGAATGACTTCGAACAGAGCCCGAGACTTGTGACACGGGTGTAGGTTTAAAAGAAATCTCTTAGTGACGGCCGTCAACACTCACCTCCTCTGTTCAAGTTATTCTCCCTGACCATCCAAATTTAGGGATGTTTGTTTGCAACAACAACCAATCAATCAATGATCAATAATTCGACAAATTAACTAAGGAATAATCACAACGATGACCAATAATAACCAATTCAATATAATATTAACTAATTGAGCTATCAATAATAATGATTAATAAATCTGGCGTGATCTGAGTTACGACTGAGAGATGTGGTCGCAGTGAACGCCACGAACAGAATCAGCCTAGTCTCTCCAGACCGCTGCCTTATATCGGCATCGATCAGTTATCCCCGTCACCACCGAACTTGGTCTAGTGGCTGTCATGATACTACTCCGCCGATATATAAATAGTGTTTAAATGTTAGGGATTAACATATGAGGTGCATTATTTAAATCAGTGGACTATGAGTATGTCGTTATTATTTATATGACAACAGAACATCTTCATTCACGGAACAAATGTTTTATTAAAAGGGTATTTTGGTAAAACACACACGTACCTTTGTGTTTCCACAAGACCCTGCCGCCACATCAAACAGTGCTTGATGTTTTGCGAAAACTTTCAACAGCTAACACGTACTTACATAGTTAAACATGTACGTAACAGCCACATCAAAGTGTCCTTTAAGACAAAGAGTTGTCTGCCTTGAAGAACACTTCCCTTTTTATACAAAATTGATGCAATTTTAATTGTACTTTCACTAGTAACAGGACTAGTACCAGGACAGGACTGCCTCGTTGGTCTAGTGGTTAACCTATGTAGCTTCGATCACATGGTCCTGGGTTCGATTCCTTGGTCGGGTCTCGGAATAATTCTGAGCTTTTTCATTCTTCTATGAAATGTTCAGTAAATTCCAAGCCCAGGGTCTGAAAGTTGGTGGTGTTACACCCCCGTGCCTCGGAGAGAGACCAGAGCCGTCGGTCCCGGACACTATTATCAACATCTAATAGTGATCGTTAATAAATGAAACATTATCACCCTAGCTAAGCACGCCAACCCGCATTGGAGCAGCGTGGTGGGTGTACGCTCCATATCCCCTCTCCTGTAAGGAGGGAGGCCCTTAATAGGCTGATAATGATGATAGTAAAGTTTTATTATGTAAAGAACTATCAGATACCACGTCCACGTCACAAGCAGTAAGTTGATTCTTGAAAAGAATACACACTACGAACATCTCGTCGATCCCCAACTTTAGTTCGACTGTCAGTCCAATATGACAAAATATCATTTTAGAAATCCGATTTCTGTTATATCCGCACCGTTATACATTGGCTTCAATATTTGCGTTGTTTTTTCACAAACTATATCTGTATACGATGTGATGACATACTGATCTTTGTTCGCTAACTGCGGGCTTCAAGAAGGCTGAGAGTCACTCAGCGGGCGATGGAAAGAACAATACTCGAAGTATCTCTGCGTGATCGAATCAGAAATGAGGAGATCCGCAGAAGAGCCAAAATAGTTCAGCGAGTTGCAGAACTGAAGTGGCAATGGGCGGGGCACGTCGTTCGAACAACTGATGGACGTTAGTGGCTGAAGGTGCTGGAATGGCGACCCCACTGCGGAAAGCGCAGTGTTGGTCGACTCCCCACCAGGTGGACTGGCGATATCAAACGGGTCGCAGGGAGCCGCTGGGTACATGTGGCTCAGAATCGTTGTGTTTGGAATTACCTAAAAAGGCCTATGTCCAGCAGTAGACGTCCACCAGCTGATAATGATGATGATATCTGTATATAGTTTGTGAATAAACAACGCGAGTAAAGCTCTGTAGCTGTATGATATACTAGTGGACGCAAGCGACTTTGTCCACTTGGATACCCTGTAACACATTATTCTTTGTTAGGTAAACTACAAGGTAGTAGCGGATGCCCGTGACTTCGTAGTAACACAGAGAGGTTTAGTACACGTACAAACCTTTCTCTTGAACTCTCTCACTCTATCTATTAATGAAAACTGCATTAAAATCCGTTGCGTAATTTAAAATCTAAGAAGACGGCGAACAGTGACTTTTTTATATTGAAAGAAGATAACTTCAAAGAAATGACTTTAATAAAAAGCATGGCTCTTTTTAGCGCCTTAAAATTGAATTTTCCGAAATTCATTTCATAACGAACCTCTATGTCATATAAGAAAATTACCTACAGTCCAAAGAGCTTTAAGAACTTTTGCTAAGTTCAGTCTCAGTTCATCACAAGAGACAACGCACACGAATAAGTGTTTTAAGAGGTATTTCTATGCAAATTCCCGTTAAAAAATGAGTATAACTGGACTAATATACAAGACAATAATTTTGAACTTAAAATTCACAAACATGTAGCTTTTATCGAGGAAAAAGCTTTTAGAATCAAAACAGTACTTCCGGAGATAAGCCCAAACAAACAGGGTTTATTTTTTTTTAAAAGATACCCTTCAGTTTTTTAGACTATGCAAATTTCACATTCTATTTACCTACCTCCCCGCCGCGGTATGCTAAATAAAATATTCACGGTAAGAGACATTTTCATTATGTATATTTTATTACCTATTTGCTGTACATATAAAATGCGTTATCAATATTAAAATACCAATAGTCACAGCTGTTTGTTTTTTATTCCAATATGAAATACCAAACATGGAAAAGCTTTAGAAAATCTTTTAATCTTCTTATTTATATGATATAAATATTTTACATAGCGATGTATAGATCGGTCAATCCACGAAGTCTCGTCGTTTTTTGTTTTTCAAACGTTTACAGTGCAAGTGTGCAATAAAAACTGCAAGAATGTGAGTTCTATTAATACGTGACGAGTAGCAATGTGTGAACACTCACACAAAGTGTCAAATTAAGTCAACAAGAATGTCATGTTATAATTACTGAATCATCTCATTCGAATATAGTAATACTAGCTGACCCGGCAAACGTTGTTTTGCATTAAAAATTAAAAAAAAAATTAGATGAAAATTAGATAGATAGCAGGTCTGAGAATCGGCTAGATTCTCAGACCTGCTGAATACGCATACAAAATTTGGTAAAAATCGGTAAAGCCGTTTCGGAGGAGTATGGCAACGAAAACTGTGACACGAGAATTTTATATATTAGATAACAAGTCACTGAATATCCACATATCAACTATAGTGTGTAATCATCCCGCGCCATCAACTATAGTAGTGTAACCACATGTTAGGCACTCGACTAGGTCTATTGGCACAGGGACGGTATATTCACTCACAGGTGAGTATTTCTTAATAATATACTGCTCTGTGTTTTATTCATTTGGTTTCTTTGTCCTTCCACGAATCGATGGGTAGGCAAGCGGCGGCGTGACGGTGTGGCATGACCTGACGGAACAGTGTGAAAACGTAGCATAAGTACTAGGTATTTAATACTAACTTAATTAATTACAATTCAATTAGTAATTAGAATTAACTGCCTCATTGGTCTAGTGGTTAGCCTATGTGGCTTCGATCTCGAGGTCCTGGGTTCGATTCCTGGGTCGGGTCATAATAGAATAATTCCGAGCTTTTTCATTTTTCTACGAAATGTTCAGTACATTCCAAGCCCGGAGTTTGGAAGTCGGTGGTGTTACACCCCCGTTTCTCGGAGAGCACGTTAAGCCGTCGGTCCCGGTCACTATCATCAACATCTGATAGTGATCGGTAATAAATGAAACATTATCACCCTAAGCCCGCCAACCCGCATTGGAGCAGCGTGGTGAGTGTACGCTCCATATCCCCTCTCCTATAAGGAGGGAGGCCTGGCCCTGTAGTGGGCCGTTAATAGGCTGATAATGATGATGATGATGATTAGAATTGTGTCGTCCACAAACTCGATAAATTAACAACATTTACAACGGTAGTTACTAAAACTCAAATGATTCACAACATTAAAACGATATTAAAATGTTGTACTATGGCAATATTAAAAGCATTTCCAGCCAATATTGGTACTGAGCCTGTTTATGTTACAGTACGGCGTCGATATTGGAAGAACAATAAGCAGAGAAGGTATTGAAAATATTGTTAATATGCGAAAATATTGAAAATTGCTATCAATATTAGTTCATATAAACCTGAATATTGCCTAAATTGCTCCTTCTCTTAAATGTATTAAATCCGTAAAGGGAAAAATGTTTAATAGAATTACCGACATAGCGCAAAAGAATAGAAGAAAAGCGCAAGTTGAAGTGGCATTGGGCTGGTCATATTTGCTGCAAAACAAATTGCCTCTGAAGCCGACGACTTCTCGACTGGAAAGTAAAGATCAACGCCCTCCAGCGTGATGGTCCGAAGTACTTATGAAGGCAGTGGAAGATGGCTGTATGACAAATGCGGAGGATGGTGTGTGGTAAAGCTCTCGGCTCGGAAGCTCGGAAAGTCCAGCTGTGAACAAAATACGTGTTAATATATACTCGTATATTAAATAATACAAACTTTAACTAGTAAATGAGCTTTTGGGGTACATAGTGAAGATATTATACAACTTCGATGCTCTCGTTCGATCAAAACAATGGACTCAGCGGAATTTATAATTTGCAAAGTCCGGCGTAGTAAGAACTTCAGAGGATAATTATTATCTCAATGTGCAGCTACGGCATATATTTTAATTATAGCTAAGGTTTAACGGAAACTCGGGTTTTGATGAATTTTTTATGTTGAGTTCAATATTTGATCTCTAGTACTAGTCTATTACTATTTTCTTCTTTGTAAAAAATACAAAATGACAATTTTTTTAAATTTAATTCAAAATCATTTATTTCAAGTAGGCTAATTATAAGCACTTTTGAAACGTCAAATTAGACTACTTGTAGTGACTCTACCACCGGCTCGGAAGGCAGGTCCTGTTGAGAAGAACCGGCAAGAAACTCAACAGTTGCTCTTTTTAAATCATTAAGTTTTACCATATTAACTGACTGAAACTGAAACGAATGACTTGAACTTTTCGGAGGCGATACGCTGATAAAACTACTTCTCCGAGTGAAATTTTTATTTAGGTACGTCGAAATTGCATTTACCTACATTTTATTATATAATTATAATACAATTTAACAGCCTCAGCTTTACAAAATTATTTCCCACGTTTTGGTACCAAATTACTGTTTTGTCGACTTCGGCATTATCGAATAGGTATAAACATGAAAGTTTCCAAAACAAAAGTAGTTTGCATCGACTTGCAAAGTTCAGAACTTGCGCATAACCGATTGGACCATAAAACCCATATATTTGAAATCACAGCGGGAATGAGAACACAGTTGTAAAAAGTGAACGTTGCATAAAGCATTGATCTTTTGTTTTTATTCGGATTCCATGTTTTTTGACACACAAAGCTCGCTGTGCATCCATATCCCGAAACGCGGATCAATCAGCTTAGCACTCTTTTATTTTGTCCAAACAAACCGGCAGAATAGCTCGTTAATGGAGTTTCATTTCGAAGTAAAGCCGATAACATAAGGACGAACAGCTTTACTAAAAAAGAGCTTAAAAGCGCTAACTCTTTTTTAGTCCTGTCCTGATATAAACTTATAAGAGAGATGAGCAAAAGCAATAATATTGACAACTAGCGGTCGCGGTTTCACCCGTGTTCCCTTTTCTGTCGAAATAACCAGATACAAATTAGACTGTCACTCCTCATAAGTCTGGCTATGATATTTAAGAATAACGACGATTCGATAACGAGATTCAAACCAGCGTCCCTCTAGCAATCCGGGCACTTAGAGCGCCTTACCGCTAGGCCACGATCCCGATGACTTCGGTGCTGAAATTGTACTTTGATATTATGTTTTTGATATCCAGGTATATGGCCTGTAATGCCATCTACAGTATGAACTGAACATGTTACAATACTATTGAAGGCTCATATTACGAATGAAGCTCTTTAATTTTAAAGATGACATATTCCCATTTTATTCTTTTTTAGTCATGATATACAATATGTATTCTGGCTATGATATACAAAAGGATTTTTTACAATCCGATGGTAGCTTTAGAGATTAGCCGGTACAATCAGACAGACAAAAAATTTTAAAATTGATTTTTTGATGAAAGTACCCATATACTTTCACATGCACTTACATATTTGAAATAACAAACAACGACTTTAATTTTTTTTATTTGTACAAATCACATGTTTATACAAATATAAATAAAATCGAAGCTAAGTGCTTACCCCTGAGAAATGATTTGCCGAGCAACCATATCCTACTACTGTGGGTACATAATTATTGTCAATAAGACGGACGGTACGGAGGATACGTTGAGTGTAAAATTCACGGCAAAACTGATTTCTTAAAATACTTATTTCAACTACAGCAGCTACAAAGAATGTCTTGAAAACGAGCTAAAAATCCAAAATTAGGTGAAAAGATAACTATGGACGCACATATTGAATTCGACAGCACAAAATCATGAAGGTGCATAATAAAGAGTAATTACCATTTTCAACGAGGCAATATCTATTTGCTTGTAAAATAATAAAACTTAGCAGAGTATCGCAATTTTACCATCACAAAATAAGGCAAACAATAGCTTTTCTAGCTGTTTTATTAAATATTTTATCAGTATTATTAAAATAGCCCGAAGCCAATATTGTTTGTTTGAGATACATGGATGTGCCGACTTTTATAGGATGCAATTTTAGTTTTGCATTACACAGACTTGTTCGCTCGTTACGAACTTGTAACGTTATTTTTTTATCACAAAAACTATATGGAAAACTAGAGGATGCCTGCGGTTTCGCCTGAGTAGTTTTTATTCCCGTGGGAATTCGGAATAACATGTGGCCTATAAACATTGACATATTAATACTATGGACTTAGGGTCAGCGCTAAAAAGTGCCCGAACCAAAAGAGAGCTAAAACGCGAAATAGATTTCTAATCGCATAAAAATAATACGTGTCGAATTTATAACCTCCTCCGTTTTTTTCGTCGGTTAAAAAATTAAAAGAAAGAAAGAAAGAAAGAAAGAAAGAAAATATATTTATTCATATTTAAGAGTTACAGACAGTACAGTAGAGGCACAGTTATAAGTATTTATAAACAGGTATGCATATGCATATATGTATACCTAGGAAACCTTGGGTAGTCGTCCCATACACCTATCTGTAACCTTAAAAAGAAAAGGTGTACGGCTCAGCATAATGCCGTGTATTGTGACATACATGGCGCTGATTTTCAGCCGTGACCTATGTGACATCACAGACATTAAAAATTAAATCTATACTTAAATAATAAGCACATACCTATGTAACAACAAAAATAAATAATAATAATAATTATTATTATAATACTAATTATATATAATAATAATAACATAATTATTATATATAATAATAATATATATAATATAGAATGACACCTGCCACCTGTCTGACAAACAACATCAAAAATATTAAAATAATTACAAATATGTAAATAATCAATAAAAATATCAAACTAATAGCTTAAAATGCACGCAAAATTAAACAAATAATAATGAAAACATAAAAATGAGACGTGGTGGCGGCCGATCGAAAAGCGCACAAAGAACACCAAGAACATTGTCGTCGTCGTCGCCGCCGTCGGACGAATATGGTACCCCGCCATCATCCGCGAGGGATGTGACGCCCTCTCCACCTCGGAGGACACATCGGGGCGTCACCACACGGCACAAAACGACGACGGACGATTCACCACCAGCGAGCTTGGGGCAACAGGGGCCGATGGCCCCCGCGAATGCTCCCGCTGCCGGTGGTATAGTGCGCCGCATGAGATGGTCTCATAAAATGAATGAGAGTGTCATGCGTGCGTACTACGGGGCGACAGAGGGGGGAAATAACCTCACTGCGTACCGTTCAAGAATGCTGTCTCTGTTTCAGGCGCTTGAACCAACAGTGACCGTGACTGCACAACGATTGGCGGATCAAGTACGGGCCATCCAGCGACGTCATCTGCTGGATGAGGCTCTACTTGAACGGCTGCGTTCAACTCTACCACAGGTTAATACCACTTGTAACTTACCTCAGCATGCAATACCAACAGCATTGCAAATTAACATCCAAGAGGAGTTACAGAGTGGTATCGATCTGACAGTAAGTAACCAGGATGATGAGCAACTGAGGAGAACTTTGGAGGATGCGATTCTGATGTATAGGTACATGCCTCTTAATTTAAGACCACGTTTGCCTCGGTTGCCTATACATAGACGAAATATGGCATTAGTGGGGGTTCTAGACCAGATATTAGGTAATTACCTTTTAACATCTGAGGACCTAAGTGATACGCATTCGATCCTATACTGTGGAGCCGTTGCGGCGTGTCGAATCGCGGGAGTTAGATTCCCTGAACCACGCACGGCCCCGCAGAGGACGGGTCAAGCTCCAGCTTGGCAGACCAGAATCGAAAGGCGTATCACACTGGCTAGAACTCTCATTGCTAAGCTAATCTGCTTTAAGGAGGGCAATAACCGCCCTAGGGTCATGCGATTCGTGAACCAGGCTTTTGCTGGGACTGATACACGTCCGTTCCAGTACTTGGACTGTGTCACGGAACGCATCGACTTCTTGAAGCAGAAAGTCTATGCATGGGCAAAACGTATCAGGCGTTATAAAGAGCGCAATGACCGATACTATCAGAATCGGATCTTTCAAAGTGACCAACGGAAAGTATATAGGAACTGGGAGCAATCTAGTGTTTGTGTGACTAATGGAGAGTTTCCAACTTCTGATGCTATGTCAGATTTCTGGCGTAGCATCTGGTCGGCCCCCATTGATCACACAACCGGCGTTTGGATGAATATTGTCAAGGAGAAATGCGCGATGGTAGAACAAATGGTTCCAATAACCATAACTGCGGAAGACGTAGGTTGTGCAATTCGGCCGGCTTCCAACTGGAAATGTCCAGGTCCGGATGGATTGCACAACTTCTGGTTGAAATGGTTCCGTAGTGCGCATTCTACCTTGGCAATACAATTCCAAAGCGCCGTTGATATTGGATCGCTACCGACATTCTTAACAACTGGTATCTCGTTCCTATTATACAAATCCGGAAGTACCACGGATCCCAAAAACTACCGACCGATTACATGCTTACCTACCATCTATAAGCTCCTTACATCCATTCTGACATCAAAAATAACAATGCATATTAATGCAAATAATATTTTGGCCCCAACACAGAATGGATGCAAGGCCCGGTCTCGTGGTACAAAGGAACTGCTCCTCATTGACACTGCTATTTGCCAGCAGGTTCGGCGAAACAGAAAAAATCTCACAGCTGCTTGGATTGACTATAAGAAGGCCTATGATTCAGTGCCTCATTCATGGCTCATGGAGGTCATGCGGTTGTACAAGGTCGATGCAACACTATGCTCTTTTCTTGAATCGTGCATGAGTCAGTGGATGACAGTCCTTAACCATCCAGGCATCTCTGAGAGTTCTGAATTGTGTGAACCGATAGGGATTAGGCGGGGTATTTTCCAGGGCGATAGTTTAAGCCCTTTATGGTTTTGCCTAGCTCTTAATCCTCTCAGTACTTTGCTGATGGATTCAGGGCTAGGCTTTCGCCTTCGCAGGGGTGGTGAGCTCATATCTCACTTGCTTTATATGGACGACCTCAAACTGTATGCATCAAAGCGTTCAGACCTTGTGTCACTGTTGAAGATCACTCAAACCTTTAGCAATGACATAAGGATGGAATTTGGTGTAGACAAGTGTGCGGTAATCAATATCGAGCGAGGCAGAGTTGTGAGCTCTGAGAATATAGTACTTTCAGAAACTATTATTCTCAAATCACTTTGCGAAGGGGAGACCTATAAGTACCTTGGAATGTCAGAAGCACTTGGTATTGAGGTAGGGAATATGAAACAACTAGTGCAGGAACGCTTCTTTGGCCGCCTGAAAAAAGTCCTAAAAAGTCTTTTATCAGGTGGTAATAAGGTGCGTGCCTACAATAGCTGGGTCATGCCCTTACTCAGATACTCTTTTGGCATTCTAAAGTGGACTCAAACTGAACTGGACTCCCTGGACTGTAAAGTCCGCAAACTGCTGACGTCATATAGGATGCACCATCCACGTTCATCTGTAATGAGATTGTACCTCCCACGCAAGTGTGGGGGACGTGGTTTCTTGAACGCCAAGAACCTCCATAATCGTGAGGTGTGCAATCTCAGAGATTATTTTCTCAAGATAAATGTGGGTATGCATAAGGATGTCGTTGCAGTGGACAAGGGTTTTACCCCACTATCCCTTGGCAAAAAGAACTGGCGTAAGCCTAAAGTAATTAGTAACTCAGATCGTGTGGCGATATGGAAGAGTAAGGAGTTGCATGGACGTTTCTACAAGGCCCTCACGGGGCCAGATGTAGATCAAATAACATCTGTATCTTGGTTGCAATTCGGTGACCTCTTTGGGGAAACCGAGGGTTTTGTCTGTGCAATTATGGACGAGGTTATCAAGACGAGAAACTACCGGAAACATATTATGAAAGATGGCACTCTAGACATATGTCGAGCGTGTCATCAGCCTGGGGAATCCCTCAGACATATAGTTTCCGGGTGTGCTCATCTTGCTAATGGCGAATACTTGCACAGGCATAATCAAGTAGCCAAGATAATCCACCAACAACTTGCTCTTCAGTATGGCCTTGTCGATTTTGAGGTACCTTACTATAGGTACGACCCAGCGTCAGTTCTTGAAAATAGCAGTGCGTTGCTCTACTGGGATCGAACAATTATCACTGATAGGTATATTGTAGCCAATAGACCTGATATAGTGATAATTGATCGATTAACGCGCCGTGCAATGATTGTTGATATTACTGTTCCACATGACGATAATCTGGTGAAAGCTGAAAAGGAAAAAGTATCAAAATACTTGGACCTTGCTCATGAGATTACCGCCATGTGGAATGTTGATTCAACAATGATTGTTCCTATAGTCGTTTCAGTCAACGGTCTTATAGCGAAAAGCTTTGACGAACATCTTAAAAAGCTTTCGCTTAATTGTTGGATCAAGGGTCGGATACAGAAGGCAGTAATTCTTGAAACGGCGCGCATTGTGAGGAGGTTCCTCACTCTGGAGCCCTGACCACCGGTTGCTTGGACCCCCGGGCCCCGCAGCAGGCGGAGTTAATTTTTTTATAAATTTTTAATAGTGTTTTATTTTTTTATAATTTTAGAAGCATTGTTAAAAATTTTTAAAATAATTGTAAATAAATAAATGAGAGTAAAACATAATTAATAACTAAGTTGGATGTATGTTAAATAAATATATACCCATAGAAAAAGAAATGTGAATTTATATTTTGCATACAAGTAATATAATATGATGAAGAAGAGAAGAAGAAGAAGCAGAATTATAATAATTAAAACAAATTTCTAAAGTCCTAAATTCCTCCTATATAATTGATACTTCCACCGCGTAGCCTTCAAATTCTTTTTGCTTGTCTAGCATAAATTTCTTCAATTTTCTACAAAACGTAAATTTGGTTTGCGAATTACGGATTGGCGGTGGAATATTGTTCCAACAGCGGGTGGCGGCGTATTTAAAACTACCTCTAAAAGCAGCCGAGCAAGCCGGTACGCTTAGAGGCTTACGTGAGCACCTGAATAACTCTCTGTTATCATACAACCTGCTGAGCTTCTGACTAATATATAATGGCTTACTGTATTTAAATATTCCAAAAAGTAAGCTAGCAAGATGTACCTTCCTTCTACTACTCATTTTTAGCATGCTATGCTCATTCAAAAATGGAGTGACATGACTTCTAGGGGGAATGCTGAAACAATAGCGTGTACAGGCGTTTTGAACCCTTTGTATAAGCTTACTGGTTCTGGCTAATAAACGAGGTCCGTAAACTACGTCTGCATAATTTAGTTTCGATAGCACGAGACTTTCTACTAGTCGAATGCGCACCTCTTGACTGATATATTTGCGAATTTTGTACAAGACCTTTAATCGATAAAAGCAATTACGTACTACCGAAGCTATGTAATTTACGTACCTAAGCTCAGAATCCATTAGGAGCCCTAAATTCCGGGCTTCAAAAACACGCTCTAATGTCACACCGTTTAGTGTAACGTTGGCAGAATCATAGTCCACTTTTGCTATTTGAGCTCTTGTACCAAATAATATTAGCTTGGATTTGCAGGGATTCAGAACTAACGAATTATTATGAGACCAATCAATGATTCGTTGCAGGTCCTCATTTATTCTTTGGACCGCCAATCCGTAATCATTTGGCTCAAAAGAATAATATACCTGCAAATCATCGGCATATAAATGATATTTGCAATGTTGAATATTATGCACTATATCAGCACTGTACAAAACTAAATAAGAGTGGACCCAAAATAGACCCCTGTGGGATTCCCCTTTTCACATTAGTGATGGAAGAACGTATCCTCTTCCCATCATCTTGCGCTATTTCTATATACTGCGATCTGTTCATCAAATAGCTGTCAAACCATTTCACCGTATTGATGTCAAAACCGTAATATGATAACTTAGAGAGCAGCAGCGGGATGTTTACACTATCAAATGCGCGTGAAAAATCTAGTAATACTAAAAGTGTACACATTTTATTATCTTGCGCCGTCAGAATATTGTCAGTTACATCAAGAAGTGCGGATACCGTACTTCTACCAGCCCTGAAACCTGATTGCATATCTGGTAACAAATTGTTACTTTCCAGGTATTCAGAAACTTGTAGATATACAACCTTTTCCAGAATTTTTGATGCACAGGGCAATATACTGATCGGCCGTAAGTCTTTTACTGTACCGGGATTATCAATTTTAGGAATTGGACGCACCACTGCTACTTTCCAAGCATCAGGAAAGGTTGACTGCTCAATAGATCCATTGACGATCGACGAGATAAGGCCAAGACTCTGCGGAAGTGTCATGAGCAGCATATCCAGAGTAACCCCATCGGTCCCCTCAGCATTTGAGCTCAGATTCCTAATAATCTTATAAATTTCGGTATCACTCGCAACACGAAGCGTCAATCTGCAAAGAGTAGCCCTGTCAAATTCATATAACGTGAGTTGGGAGATACTAATATTGTTATCACCTGGTATATTTAAGAAATGGTCACTGATTTCATCAGGGTTACACAGATGAGTAGGCAAACTTGTATCCTTCTTAGGTAATACCGTGTTCTTGAGGTTTCCCCATAATACTTTGGGATACTTAACTTTATTATTAATATCATGTGAGAAATATGCGCACTTTTCACTGTGTAAAGCTTCAACGACTAGTGTCTTATACTGTAAATAACTGTCTTTATTCTGTTGAGTTTTTATATTACACCACTTGATGTGAGCTTCATCTCTCAACTTTATCATAAGTCTCACAGTACCCGTAATCCACGGCTCATAACGATCCTTAGATAATCTTGTCCTTTTGGGTGCATGCACATCGAAAAGTATCTTCACGTAATTGTTGAAAGATGAAACCATCAAGTGAACATCATTTAAGGAAGATAGTGTCGACCATGGGATCATACCTAAATGAGTATTAAATATATCAACAGATATAGTATCAAGAGATCTGAAGGTCAACATTTTCGGGGGTATTTTCTTTTTTTTAAGATTAAAAATACATTCGATGAATGCATGACTGCCAAGGGTAGGTATAGGCGTGACTGTAACATTAAGGGTAGGAATATCGGTACAAATGATATCAATAAGACTTTCACTATTGTCAGTGAAGTGCGTGGGGGAATTAACTATTTGATTTAACTGCACAGATTGAAGAAATGTGATTAGCTTTTTAGTCTTAGTGTCATCTTTCCTTATAAAATTAATGTTAAAATCGCCCAGTATAACGATATAATCATGATTTGATAATGATTGGACGCTCTGAGTGATAGCGTCAAGAAAAGTATCGGCATCAAACCACGGCGGCCTGTAAGCTGTACCTATCGCTATTGTAGCCGAATTAACTTTCAAACTAATCCACATTTGCTCAACATTGTCGTGCTGAGAGACCTCACACATACGCGCAGCAACGCCTCGCCTAATGTAGAACGCAACTCCGCCACCCCTGCCTCCGCGCACGGAGTCTGGCCGAGGAACGTGTCGCAGCCGATACCCGGGGACAACGGGCGCGCGCCCCTCCTCCCCCTCGCGCAGCCATGTCTCGTTAATTCCCATTACGTCCACTTTGAGGCGATCCATAGCTAGAATAAATTCATCATGCCGCGTTCCAAGAGAACCAGCATTGAGAAAACCAATTTTAAGAAATTTGTTTACTGCGCCTTTTTTTTAAGTAATAGTATAAATAGATAATATATAAGTAGTAACGTAATAAATATATATTCAAAATCGAGTAGGTAAATGCAGTTGTAGTATATTACGTCCTCGCTTCGATATATGATATTTCTATAAATTAATAATATAAAATGCATAAAATAAGAATATTTATAATACAACAAATAAATACATAATCGAAATATAATAAAATATAACATAGCGAGATCATATAGATACATTCTAAACAAAATTCTATACATGAAAAGTAAACAAAAAATGGGAAAACGTATCTCAAATGTATGATATAACATTATATATACAATAACGACACACAACTTATAAATTTTAAAATACACCATTTTCCTATCTACAAAATTATTATGGAATCTACATGAATTAACAACAACTAGTATTAAAAACAAAGAAAACAACATGAAATGTATACTATTTAAATTTACAAATTTTATATAAAAGAAAATTATCCTATAATAGGAAAAATAATTTAAATTCATATTAAAAATAATCTGAAAAATCAGTTCATATATAACATTCAAACTCTTGCATCCGTAAAAAACTTTTTAATGTCCATATCGGAACGAATACGATGTGCCGGGGCATCAGTGGCACGTCGTATATATATTCGACCTCCACTCGTCCAAACATATCGCCAGCCTTTCTGTCTACTTTCCTCCCGGGCTCTGTGGAATAACTGCTTATTTGAACGAGTTAGACGCTCGTTTATATAGAATCGGCGGGGCGTACCATCGACGATGCCTGTGGTATCCGCTCCTCGGCGGATGCGGGCAGCTCGCAGAAGCTCATCGCGCAGTGCTCGCCTGGTGAGTCTGACAGTGACGACACGAGACCGTGGCTGACTACCTCCCTCCACTGCCGCTGGCCGCGGTCCGGAGCGCTCGGCCGAGACCACATCCCTCTCTTCCACACCTAATTTCGTACCAATCAAACCCACCATATGAATAAGGTTCTCGCCACTCTTTTCCTGCAGCCCAGTTATTTCAACGTCACATAGAAAATATTCCTGCTCACGATCATTTAACTGAGTTTGTAGCTGAGAAATAGTTTGATTTAAATTCCCATTTTCCTCTTGCACCTGACGGATAGATAGCCTCTCTTCTAAGGTAGACATCCTGGCCTCCTCTTCCACCATACGAGCAGCCAGCTGTTCCTCTAGAGTTGATAATCTCGTCTCGATAGCATTAGCTCGACGGGTAAACTCTGAAATTGTTGAGCAAATGCGTGCTAGCTCCTCTCTGAAAGATGACATTTCCGAGCGAATTACTTGGCGCACCTCTTCCACCATGTTATTAGAAGATATTTGCAATACAGGGTTCATGTCTTCTCCAGTGCCATCGCTGGGTTCGTTAGCACTGCTTTGGTTACTGCTCGTACTCGTAGATGGGCCTTTATTGTCTATTTGATTGCCCTTGCATACCCTGCACCGCCACTTACTCGAGACTTGGTGTCCCGGGCTTAATTTCAAACAGACTTGATGGAATAGTCCACCACACTTAGTACATTTAATGCCATCTACTGGGTTAATGAATTTCCCACAAAGTAGGCACTTGCAAACCATGTTGATCGTACTTGCAAACAGTTCACTCGAAGCAGTTACAAAGCCTATCACTAGATGGCGCAGACGTATTGATTTTCGTAATGTTAAATAATTTATTCCAATAATTGAATATTATTTAATTAATCGTCTTTATATGGATTTAAAAAGTATACACCTCATAAAAGAGTCTCACCGTATAGGGATTTCGATTCCACAACAAGTAAACTTAACTGTTCGTCTTATGTGGGTAGGTTGTAATCGAAGCAGACGTATTTCACGTTTATTTCACTTTAAAACAGTATAAAACCACACACACACACTGTATAACACTTATTATAACTTTGTATATAGTTATTTCCTACTATAGCGAGGTATAAATAATTTTAAAACAAGAAAGTACTTTACAGGTATGTTCTACTGTTTACGTCCGAGACGTCACTCCTAAAAAAAGCTACTACCTACTTACCTACCTAACTACTCCACACTATTTATGTTGTCCTATTTTCACGAGAAGCTGTCATGTCAAAAAATGGCTGCTATGGCAACCGTCAGTCAAAGCTGATTACTTATTGCAAGCAATTAGACCGTTGCAAATTAGACTGTATAACAATAGTATAAGACATATGTTACAATGTTTTAGTTTGTTTATAAAAATACAAATATATTCTAGTATATATAAAATATCTCGGGACACTTTTGTCCTGATTTTTGCATTACACCCGAAGTCCATAGTACTAACTATTAATATGTCAATGCCTATAAGTTATTCTGATATGTATGCTATATAATTGTGATGTTTCATCAAAATCCATTCGGTAGTTTTAGCGTGAAAGAGTAAAAAACATCCATCTATCCATAAATACAAACATTCGCAAAGACAGTTGGATTAGTGACTGAAAAAAAATATGATTGATGAATTCTGTGATAGTCGAACATTAAGAAGCCGTGGTAGTAGATAATTTATCGCTAGAAAATAATGTACAAAAAAAAGTACTGTGGGCGAAAATTAGTTCCTGCTGTGGGCACGTTGATTTCGTCAGTCCACTTAGTTGTACGGCTCCACAACCCCACGCTTTCCGGTGAGAGGTCGCCATTCTACTACCTGAGCACCCCAACGCCAGTCGGCTCTTCGAGCTACGAGTATGTACCTCGGCCATTGTCACTTTAGGTTTGAAACTCATTGTCTTATAACGGTTTTTTTTTTTAAATATAATACTACGAGCATCACTCTATCACCCGCTGAACAACTCTAAGCCTTCTAAAATAATAAGAGAGTAGTATACTCCACTCAAACGTACACACATTTAATATCAGGACCTTATCTACCGTACAATCTTGTTCTATCATATTGGAAATCGAATGAAATAAGTTTGAGTGAAGCTTTCATTGTTCACTAAGTGTTTGCATTTTCTCCACTGCATTGTGAAGTTACTTTATGTGCACAAGGCGCAAAGTTCCCTGCTTAAGCCTTTCGATGACGTCAACCTATACTTGATCAAATAGATGTTCAACATTCTCTTATTTCTAAGGTCAAAATTAAAAAAAAAATAGAACCGACTCAAAACGCACTAAAAAGTAAAAAATAACTGTGTCATTTAGTTGCTTTAATTTACTTAAGAATATCTATGAAGTCGGTGCTAGCCAAGTTTAAGGAACATTTATTTTACATAGTAAAGCAGTTTGTGTGTTCTAGGTAACGTCCTTAAAGTAGAAACCTTGGCTGGCACCGACTCCTAGATATGCTTAAGTAAATTAAAGAAACGAAATGACACAATTATTTTTTACTTTTTAGTGCGTTTTGAGCTGGTTCTGTTTTTTATTTTTTGTTAAAAAATTTTATTTCTTACTTTTTAGTGATTTATTGCCACGTAACGTACTCGTACTATACTGTCATACTATATTATACGGCACTAGTAGCCAAAAAGCTACCGATAAACCGAAATAACCTCCTGCCTCCAAAATTTGAAGAGTTCCTTCAATTTCCCCAGGGTATCATCATCAAATCCTAACATGATGACAATGGGACCACCTTGGATATATGCCCTTTCTAATAAAAAATTATCAAAATCGGACAACTCTGTAAAAAGTTATGCGTGGACAGCGTGGTCATACTTAAAAAAAAATATACGTTTCGAATTGAGAACCTACTCCGTTTTTTTCGTCGGTTAAGAAAAGAGGCTTTCACGTCGACATTTATTTATTTTTTTACCGACAGCTAAAAATATGGTTATACCATAACAAATTTATGCAAACCCAATAAATAACACATTTCAGATTATTGGTGGTGTCAATACAAATGGTCTAACTTGACCTTTCAAAAGTAATTGTAAAGTAAGCCTACTTGAAAAACTAATTTGAATTTCGAAAATTTTTTTTTTTTCAGTAATTTTTTACACAGTCGAGTTTTTTATTTCTTCAATTAATTTTTTATTTGTTACCTCATTACTTATAATATATTTGATGAAGCAATTTTGCTTCTTTTAAAATTAGTCTGCAGTAGATCATAAGATATATGTAAGGCGTTATTTTTCTCTTTTTAGTATCCTGTTTCTACATATTTGTCTTTTATAAAGACGATTGAATGTTTTTCATAATAATTCAATCGAGATGTCGGACCAATTCGGACAAAATCTAGTTACGATCCCCAAGGACTTGCGAGTAAGTTAGCAATGGAATCTAAAGACATTTTGCTAGTACGGGCGTACCGGTAGATTTCCTATTAGAAATTTTATTTTTATCTACTTTCAGTCTCACAGTAAAAAATTAAGTTGAATTTACAAACCACACAAGTTCTACTTGAAGTAGAATCTTGTAGCTAAAGGTAAAATAAGCTGTTAAACGAAAATAAGACTGAAATAAATGATCAATTATGTTGGCAGCATTGTATACTGTTTGATTATAAACAATATAGTGGCCTATAGACAATATATTGTTGGTACCGCGTTTAAACTATAGATAATAGACTAGGGGCGGTACTCGTCGGGCGTTAGGCTATAAAATATGCCCCTATGGATAATTCTGATCATTCACCTTAGTGTCCGAGTCTTATGCAGTCATAATGTTTGACCATTGTTAGAATCTGTGCTTGTAATGTTTAATTAAGTAATTACTGTAATAATGTTTCATTTTGATCATATTTGATGTCTTTATAAATAAATTGTTATTAAGTTTGTCTTTTGGTGTTTTAAGTTGTATTCCCTTCTGGCTGTTTGTTAAAAATTACGACACTTTTGTTAATATACCTTCATTTATTTATTTA
The DNA here is from genome assembly GCA_034621355.1 of Mycalesis mineus. NCBI lineage: Eukaryota > Metazoa > Arthropoda > Insecta > Lepidoptera > Nymphalidae > Mycalesis > Mycalesis mineus. The sequence goes on along the minus strand of CM067883.1, from coordinate 9,791,429 downwards.
TTTTCACAGTATTTCATTTATAAAAATTCTTATAACATTCGTTAAGTATTAAAAGCTCTGTTCGCAAATAAACAAAGTACTTGTTCATAATATGCAAAATACCAAGGTATTTGTGATTTTCCATTACGGTATCACTATATTACAGCTGCAAGCCGTCAAGATACTGCACATGCATAACTTGACCTTGCTTAAATAGCTCCTCTAGAGGGTGAATTTATCGTACTAACCACAAAACTCCCGTAACAGGTGCCGGGCGTGTTCTGAAGTCTCAGACTGAAATTCTGCACTGAAATTATTCGGGCGATTGAACAAAACTCCGTAGGTATGTATTTGAAAGTTGATACTTTACGTTACTACGTTGTTTTTAAATATATTTGTTATTGCTATAATGGTAAAAAATTACATGTTATATTTTCATCAATCTTTTTAATGTCATAAGAATGTCTGTTCTCAAATTGGATAGATAATTCTAGTCTCTGGTAATTTTTTTAATTTACAATAACTTCTTAAATTAATAAAAAATTTTATTGAAGGACTTTAAGAAATATATTGCAACGTTAAATCCAGGTTTCAAATCCTAGACCTCACGATTCAAAGCTGCATAGTTTAACCACTGGACGGATGAAGCAAGCAGATACAAAATATTACAGATTCAGATGATAGGCCCAATTCCTCTAAGTGTTCCTTATAAAAAGGTTATCCCTTCCTAAGAATACATAAGCCTTACTACTAAACCAATCTCATAAAATACCTACACGTTCGTGGTTAGATGAAAGAGGAATTTCTTTTCGAGGCTCACCTAAAATACCTCGAGCTTATTTTATCAAAGCGAATATTACAACATTGCGCCAACAAAGTTAACCGATATTACGTAATTAATAAAACCGCAATGGAAAATTTGTTCTCAAACATTTCAACACCTTCAAAACATTCACAAATAAAAACTTTTGAAATCTTTTTCTTTTCGTAACATTCCCTTGCTGTTTGTTTTCTTTTCCAATACGAAATAAAGAAAAGGAAAATTAAGGGTTTGTTTGATAAAGAACAACAAAGGCGCGCGCGTTAGATAAAGCTATTTATACAATTCGTTAAAAGAAATGGACATGTAGGTAATATATATATATATATGTCGGGTTAGTATCATGACAACCACTCGGCGGAGTTCGGCAGTGGCGGGGAGGACCGATCGATGCCGATATAATGCAGTCTGGAGAGTCGAGGCTGATTCTCTTCGTGGCGTTCACTGCGACCACATCTCTCAGTCGTGACTCAGATCACCAGATTAATTATTATTGATAGCTCAATTCGTTAATATTTTATTTAATTGGTTGTTATTGGTTATCATTGTGATTATTCCTTAGTTAATTTCTCGGATTATTGATCAAACGTAATAAACAAACGTCCCTAAATTTGGCTGAGCAGGGAGAATAACTTGAACAGAGGAGTTGAGTGTTGACGCGCGTCACTAAGAGATCTCTTTTAAACCTACACCCGTGTCACAAGTCTCGGGTTCTGTTCGAAGTTTTTCTCTCAGCCACGCGATGGACTTAAATGCTAAGATATTAGTCTCTCTCAATTTGAATATGATTCCAGTTTTTGTACCTGCGTCGAAAAGATGTCGCCGCCATCTGACATATCCGACATGTATATATACTAGTTGCGTCCCATGGTTTCACCCGCTTAGATCCGTATCCGTGAGAGTAACGTCTTTATCGCGAAATGAGTAACTGGGTTTGCTAAATTTCAAGTCATAAGTGTACATAGTTTTAGATATCTCGCAGAGTCTTTATTATTTCGCCTTACTTTTGGAAAGTACACTAGCTGTAGTACCCCTTTTCCACCGGAAGCGTTCGCTTCCGAGAGACGTGCAATAAGTAGTAGCCTATAGTTAGTCCGGTATACTATAGGTACACATTATTTTAACTTAAGCTTAATCTGCATAATTTTCTGTAGCCCTACCTCTATAACAGGCACATAAAAAATTATCTCTCTGCCTTAATATTAGGATATCTAATATTCTAACATCGTTATCCTTGACTATTATCTATACTTTCATATGCGCCGTGTCGAAGCTGCTTGGTGCTCGATTTTTGTGTAATATAGTTATGCTTATCTAGGGTAGCCATCCGTCCGGGTTTCCCCGGATTTGTCCTAGTTTAGAGGGCATCCGGGGAGCGTCCGGGAAATTTATTCGTAGACATTCATTTGTAGACAGGGTTTTAAAAAATAAATAAATAAAAAAATTTAAGCCGCCCGCGAGACACGCACTATGCTCGCACCACACCACGATCAACCGATAAACCAAGTATATTCACCGTTCCAAATAAAAAAGGTGATTTATGAAATTTTCAACTATTTTTTATTACATTGAATATGTTTAAAATATCTTGTTGACATGTCCAGCTTTCGGACTCTAAAATCCGGGGTTTTCACGCGTCTTGTCCTGTTTTCGAAATTTTAGAGATGGCAACCCTATGTTTATCTAACATCTAACACAGACACTTGAAGCGTTATCCAAGTAATCTAAAAGCGTTATCCAAGCAACTTTGATATAGCTTACTTTGAGGTGCAACAGAATGGTAAATAGCTTTCCACGTCAATACCGTTACTCGACGTTTCAAGAATACGGAAGGATGCAACCTTCTCCGTCGACGAATAAATGATAACAATTTTTGCAAAAGTAAACCAACATTTTTTATTTTACATATCTATTATTTGCTTTCAGGCTTGTAGCGGCAGCCGGATGCCGATTTATTTTATTTTATTTGAATTGTGTTTTTTCCATATCAGCTATCAGGGAATAAAAGTCTAAGAAAGCAAAAACTTCGTTTTAACTTTTAGCTTAAAAGCTAAAAGTTTGAAATCTCATGCTTCTATCATTGACGACCTCCGTGACGCAGTGGTATGTGTGGTGGATTTATAAGACGGAGGTCCTGTGTTCGATTTCCAGCGGGGCCGATTGAGATATTTCTTAATTTGTCTTGGTCTGACTGGTGGGACGCTTTCGCCGTGGCTAGTTACCACCCTACCGACAAAAACCATCTTTAGCGTTCCGGTACGATGTCGTGTAGAAACCGATAGGGGTGTGGATTTTCATCCTACTCCTAACAAGTTAGCCCGATTCCATCTTAGACTGCATCATCACTTAACAGGTGTGAGCAGTCAAGGGACAACTTGTAGTCATTAAAAAAAATCATAAGGCATTTAGGATTTAGGATCGTCGTGGTTTTAGGACGTAGCACATTTATAAGCATCTTATATTGGGATAATTTAAGAAACATTGTTCTAAACTTTAATGATGTCATGGAGTTAAGTGTTTGATGACTTACGAGTTCAGTTTCATCATAAGTTGGCGGTAGAAGAGGCATTGATTACAAAAAAAGTCTTGGTTAAGGAACATCAGAGATTAGACCGGAATCGCGAGTACCGTACAACTATACTATTTTGCCTCGCGAAAGATAGAGAGGAGTTTACGAAGCTGACTGCCAACCTTGTCGGAGAGGTACTCAAAGAAGAGGATTCTAATATTAGAAAGTTAATATAAAGCATTCTTAAACAATTAAAGGTCTGTAGTATGTACCTTTGTTACAGTAAGAGCGAAGACAAACATTCAGCTTTTATAAAATAACGAAGATGTAGCCATCGCAGGCTCTCACTCTATATTCCGTATTTCGTACACGTGTTCATTATTCAACTTTCTCGGAAAAAATATTTTATAGATGATTGATAAATATATTTTCTTATTTTATAGGTGATTGATAAATATATTTTCTTCTTATAAAGATTTGACGCTTACGCAGTTTCGATAGTAATAAGAATTTGTAATTATAGAAAGTCTTGAAGATAAATTCGAGTACAAAGTTCAATAGTACAGCTGACGACACACGTTAAAAGTTCTAAGAGGATAAATCAATTTCAATAATTTTTAATTATTTTAATACATAGTAAGTTGTCAGACTTCTGAGTAAGCTCAATATTTGTAGGAGGAGATCGTCTTAAACTAATACGTTCAATCCCCAACAGGATTCTGAGAAGTCTCAAGAATTATTTAGTTTCGTAAGTGAATGGAGTTGGAGTTTACTATACTAATAATATAGGCAAAAACACGTGTACATCAATCCCTTAAGTTTGTTGGAACCAGACTGAAGCCAATAAATACATCGACTTGGTAGGTAGATATTGGTTTTCACATTCTACGAGTGCACACACGAAATCTTGAGCAATATCGAGGCCAGATGCAGGAATATTCCCTCTTCCAGCCCAGAGTAGGAAAGTTGGTTTGGAGTTGGTTTACATCTTAAAGATCACGTCGAACTATCGCCTCTAGTTATTAGCATCTGTGAGTTTCAGTGACAAACATTGATACTTTCATTTTACCAACCTGTATTGGAACTTCTTGGAAAGCCAAAAGGCTATTCCCTGTGAGAGACCGTGACCTTGTTTAGGTCAATAATAATGAAAGACTGGTGATAATAACAACACAATAAATAAGTTATGATTAAGTTTTGTTTGTGTATGGACAGTCGGTAAATATAATTTGTATTTTCAAACATCCGGAGATAATATATTTTGTTTGGGAGAATGTAGAGAAAATTTAATATGATTTTGTCGAAAAATTTTAGAAATTTAAAATTTGAAACATTTAGATAAATTTTGTTCACGAGTGTAACGGCTGGGGGCCTTTACATAAACTGGGCAGAAAGTTGTTAATTTACTTTTTGTCAAACGGCTTTGAATTTATAACTTTTAACTCTCAATATTATGTTACCTAAATTGGAATCAAAACTAAGTTTGAAGGTAACTTACCGTACTTATTTTTAGATAAGATTATTATTTCTAACGTATAACAGACGTTTTTGATAAACTACTTAGCTAATGTAGGGAGTTCATAGTTGTAAAATAATATTTTCCCAGGAGAATATGGTTAATTTTTATTTCTTAAAAAAAAGTTTTCTTTCTAGAAACAGAAATAAATTGAATATTAATTTACACCTTTTTATAAAAACCTTTTTTTTATAAAATATTATAGCTTTTCATTTTTAACGTTATACGTAAAGGTGAAAAGCTAAATATATAGAAACGTAAAACTCAAGACCGAAGAACTTTAACCAAGTTTTTTTTAATAATTTTCCCTGAAGTTAGAGGAAGGTTCTTACAAGGAGAAAAATTGCCCGAAAAACATAAAAGGGGCTTTCCTACAAATAATAAAGAGTGTGGTCTTTATGTTTTTCGGTTATCTTTACTAATATTAGAGAGCTTGAAGAGTCTGTTCATTTAATCTCGACTAAAGCTCAAGTCGCAAAAACATGTAAGTAATTGTTGGATAGTTTAATAATTGTGGAAGACTTTTTAACAACGAGCCATAATTAGATCGTTAGATTGTATATATAATATTAAGTATATCGATATCGAGTATAACAAAAGGCGCCGCCAGTTTTTCAGGCCGAAACTAGTCAGGCATACTCCCACAACAGTGACGTGAGTTTCAGACGTTTATATTTTAACTAGCTGACCCGGCAAACGTCGTTTTGCTTAAAAAATTTAAAAAAAATTTAGATGAAAATTAGATAGTAGCCGATTCTCAGACCTGCTGAATACGCATACAAAATTTCATCAAAATCGGTCAAGCCGTTTCGAAGGAGTATGGCAACGAAAACTGTGACACGAGAATTTTATATATTAGATAATATGAAAAATACTAGCGATAGTTTAAATTCTGTTTAGTCTTAGTTCCAACCTTTAATATTACTTCTACACGTGTATTGTGCAGTCATCGATATTACACAATTATATTGTGTGGTGTATGAGACGTCTACAAGGAACCCGTACGCAAATTTTCATGCTGCTAGCCCTAATAGTTTCAGCTGGACATTCAGTTGTCCCTTTGTTATATAAAAATGTTTCAACCTCCGACGAAGACGACGACGACCTCCGTGGCGTTGTGGTATGCGCGGTGGGACAAAGACGTACCGCAAAGCAATTTAGCGTTCCAGTACGATGTCGTGTAGAAATCAAACGGGGTGTGGATTTCAACCTACTCCTAACAAACTAGCTCGCTTCCATCTTAGATTGCATCATCACTTAACATCAGGTGTGATAGCAGTCAAGGGCCAACTTGTAGTAGATAAAAAAAAAGGTATACAAAGCTGGTCTAGTAGTACCCTGCCAAAGTACAAGGAGAACAATCCATCCAAAAAAGTTGAATATCTGACGCATCTTAAAGGAGCCCTAATAACCTAAATCCGTGTCATAAGTCCCGGGCTCGGTCTCAAGATGGCGCCATGGAATGCCAAAATATTTAGCATTGCTTCTATAACCTAAGACGTTTAAAAACAATTCAGAATATCAACAGTCAACTTGATATACTTACCAGAAATATTTTATCTAAGGAGAAAAAGTGAAAATACTTCTTTCTGAAGATACACTTCTCAGGCTTGCACAGCAGCTATCAAAGTCACTTTGCAACTGATTTCGACATGAAGCTGGCAGCCAGCCAGATTTACTTAAAATACGATATGTAGCAAAAACTAAATTCGCAAGAATACGTACCACTGCTCTCTTAGGATATAAAAATATAAGTTACGCTTAGAATTTATAAATAACGAAACCTTATATTAGAGGCAGTTGACCTAAGGTGAAAAATATTACATTAATGGTATAACACAATTGAATTGGAATTGGGCCGAGATTTTCAGTAAAATACAAAAATTTTTAACAAAAAATAGAACTGACTCAAGACGTACTAAAAAGTAAAAAATACCTGTGTCATTTATCTTTAATTTACTTAAGCATGTCTGTGAAGTCGGTGCCAGCAAGTTTAAGGTACATTTATTAAACGACTTCAAAAAAAAAAGGAGTTTCTCAATTCGACCGTATATATATTTTTTAACGTAGTAATAAAGCAGTTTGTGGGTTCTAGGTAACGTCCGTAAAGTAGAAACCTTAGCTGGCACCGACTCCTAGATATGCTTAAGTAAATTAAAGCAACTAAATGACACAGATATTTTTTACTTTTTAGTACGTTTTGAGTCGGTTCTATTTTTTGTTAAAAAATTTTATTTCTCACTTTTAGTGATTTATTATTTAACGTACTCTTACTATACTGTCATAGTATATTATACGGCACTAGTAGCCAAAATGTTACCGATACCGAGACAAAAACCGAAATCGCTGTAAGCGTGCCTCCAAAATTTGAAGAGTTCCTTCAATTTCCAGGATATCATCATCCGATCCTAACATGATGACACTGGGACCACCTTGGAAGTATGCCCTTTCTAATAAAAAAAGAATTATCAAAATCGGAAAACTCTGTAACGCTTAGAACTTATTTCAACAGCGAAACCTTAAAATTTTGGCAATTGGCCTAACAGGGAAACAGTAAGTTAAGGGTTCAAGACGACTGAATTGGAATTGGGCTGTGATTTTTAGAAAAGGACGGTCTGTTTCAATGGGCCTAGTTACTTTGACTCTTGATCTATTGTGATCGTTACTAATAAAAGTTGTCCTTTATATAAAAGGATAACTTTTACATTTGTACAAAACGTCGCGATACAGCTTACTCTTATAGCTGAGACATTCTGGGGGACTACATATTTGCTTAAATATGCCTACCTCTACAGGTTACCTACTGAAGGAAACTTCCCACATAAGTTTCGAGATTACCTTTATTTACTAGGATATCACTTTAATTATATTGTATGTATGCATTATATTATGTACTAACTAATTTTATCTTTGCAATAAAAAAACAATTATAAATCCCTAGAACAATCTTATCTGAACTCCAACAATTACCAAAAATTGTAATTTTCATTTTGGCGTAGCTCGCGTAGGCGTGCATTTGTGATTTCGAATTCGCAGTATTGGTAGAAACAGCCAGTCTCAATGTAACGGTTTTGTTTGACGCGCGTTTGTGGCGCTTACGCGCTTAGCACGACGTTTTTAGGTATGATACGGAAATGGACATCAAAGTGATCACTGACGTGTGGCCTATAACAATAGCTATAAAAGACGATTGTAGAGACAAAGATGATTTAAGATGCACCCAATATTACGAAATAAAGTGACGCATGTAATGGGGATAAAACGACCCCGAGTTTAAGTATTACTCATATCTTTTTCTCAGATCTATACGTCGCAACACGCACTGACTCTAAAGACTCGTTTTTAGGGACTGAGGGATTTTGAACAAAAAGATGTCACGAAGTTCCCCGAACACTGCCCAGCAAAGATGAAGCCGTTGATCTTATTCTGGCAGTACCCGCGGTTTCTAGACGGCCCGTGTATTTTCCGTCAGAATAACAGGATAAAAAGTCTATGCTTTACCTATCTCAATTCCGAAATTTAGAAAAACCGGTTCAATAGTTGTAACGTGAAGGAGTAACAAATAAATTACACACACACAAACTTTCGTTTTTATAATAAATTAGTGATACCTTTAAAGCAACGGTGCATATTTTTACAACTGCTTCTTAAGCGCCTACGCAACGCACGTTTAACGAGTGGTTTACCAAAAGCGCGCGGTTGGGTCTCAAACTGCCTCATGTGTACAGGCTGTATGTATTCATTATGTACCACAGGTAGGCGGCCTCGTGGTCTAATATCTACCAACTTATTTTCTTGGCTAACATTTCAATGTGTTTTCTCTGAGACACTAGCAGAGCTTGAAGATAGACGATATGTCAATTCAAATTCTAAGGATTGGATAATCGATAATTACAATAGTAAGTGCGTATCATAGGACCAAGCGCTTAAAATAGAATAAAAAAAGGTGTGTGTAGGCATATACTTACCTACAATAGACATCAAAATAATGCTGAAGTCAGGGATGTGTTTACACGTGGGTGTTGATCAAAACGGCAAAACCTTGTCTAGGGACTTAATTAGTGCTCATCAATCACGTCGTGTATTACGAGTAGGTACGAGTATATTGTGTTCACAGCATCACTGTCGGCTCGACACACACTGGCGACAGCGTGCGGGCCCGTTACACAGAAAATTTAGAGACCTCAATTTACGCTGTATAAAGTATACGTTACGTACACGTATACGTACAAGTATACGTTACGTATACGCTTTTGCAATTAAAGTTTAATGATTGTAATATTTCTATTATAATTTCTATTAATATATCTATACAAGTATACGCCCCGACGGAAGGATGTACCGACGATGAATTGATTTGCTTTTACAAAAGCTTAGAAAAAGCTCATGAAAATGTAGACAAAAATGTTTTCGTTATAGGCGACTTCAATGCTAAAATTGGACAGCCACAAGACAATGAAAGACTTATTATAGGTTGATATGGTTATGGGCAAAGAAACAAAAGTGGAAAAATCCTAATATCATATGCATATGAACACAAGCTGTCAATTGTAAATACGTACTTTCGAAAAAAGGCAAATAGAAGGTGGACTTGGATCTCACCAGACCGAAAATTCAAAAACGAAATAGATTTTATCTTAACAAATTGTCTCAGAAACGTTACGAACATTGAAGTTCTTAATAAATTCGACTTTCCTTCCGATCATCGTCTTGTAAGAGCCACACTTATTAAATCATACAAAAAAAGCAGAAAAACTTACAAATCTTATATACACATACCAACTAAGGAAGCAGAAACACAATTGTATGTAAAAAACTTAAAAGATAATGTAAAACAACTAGCTATTCGCCCTGAAACAAATGAAATATCCATAATCCAAAGGTACTATAACACACTAGAATCAATAATTAAAAACAGTATAGGAACTAATAATTTTCAGAGGGAACGCAAACAAGATATATTAAGCATAGAAACAAAAATGCTCATAAGACAGCGTGCAGAATTAATACAAAGAGCCGACAAAACCAAAGTTTCGAGGCGTAAAATTAGTGAGTTATTTAAAAAGACCAACAAAGCCATAAAAATCGACTATGAAAAACATCGACAATCAAAAATAATCAAAAATATAACTCACTATAGAAGTAGTAAAAAGGCTTTCAAAGAATTGAATACACACAAAGATTGGATACAGACATTAAAAACAGGAACTAGAAAAACGAAATCTAGAGAAGAACTTATAGAAAACGCCACTGAATTTTATGGACAGCTATACAGTCCACCGGAAACAACATGTATAGATCTAACATGCTTTAAAAGGGAAAACACAACCAATGATTTAAAACCAATTGATGAATTAGAGATACTAAATTGTATAAAAAAATTAAAAACTGAGAAAAGCACGGGACCAGATAATATACCCAATGAACTATTGAAAATAGGAGCGAATCAGTTGGTGTCTCCTCTAGCAGACCTGTTTAATATGGTTCTCAATACTGGAGAAGTACCCAATCAATGGCTGTCTTCAGATATCACACTTCTGTACAAAAAGGGTGATCCTCTAGATATTTCCAATTATAGACCAATTAGTCTTCTTTCTGGCATATATAAATTTTTACTAGCGTTCTCTTGAACAGAGTAGGACCTCAAATTGACTCCCGTCAACCAAACGAGCAGGCTGGTTTTCGAGCCGGCTTCAGTACAATGGACCACATACATACAATGGAGCAAATAATCGAAAAGTATAAAGAATATAACAGAACCCTCTATATTGCTTTTATCGACTATACTAAGGCATTTGATAGCATATTTCACGATTCCATCTGGAAAGCACTGATAGAATGCAATATTCACATAAAATATTTTAAAGTTCTTAAGACTATCTACAGCAATAGCACTAGCAGAATTAAACTCGAAAAAAGGGGAAATATAATAAAATTATGTAGAGGAGTCAGACAGGGAGATCCATTATCCCTAAAGCTGTTTATTGCAGTACTGGAAAGTGTTTTCAAGAAATTGAATTGGAAAGGCCAAGGTATAAACATCCTAAATAGACACCTAAGTTATCTAAGGTTCGCAGATGATATTGCTCTTTTTGCTGAAAATAGTAACACACTGGAAAAAATGATAGTATCCCTAGACACAGAAAGTCAGAAAGTAGGTCTACATATGAATATCACTAAAACTAAGATTATGACTAACAGTATTCCTAAACAAATATATTTAAACAAAACCGAAATCGAGTACGTACATTCCTACATATACCTAGGAAAACAAGTCTCGTTTAAAGATTCCAATACAGAGGATGAAGTGGACAGAAGAATCGCTTTAGGTTGGAATAAATACTGGTCTCAAAAAGAGATAATGAAAGGAAAATACAGTTTGGGCATTAAAAGAACGGTTATGGATACTTGTATACTCCTTACTTTAATTTACGGAAGTCAAACGTGGGTCTATACAAACAAAGTGAAGAACAAAATAGCCATTTGTCAAAGAGCGATGGAAAGAAGCTTAATGAATTTACGCAGGCTCCACAAAGTGGAAAATAAAGAAATAAGGAAGAGGACAAAGTTAACTGACGCCTTGCAACAAGCACAAAACCTAAAGTGGAGGTGGGCTGGCCATATCGCTAGAACAACAGACAAACGATGGACTCACACCACAACCATATGGCCAGGACCAAACGGAAAGAGGAGTGTAGGACGTCCGAAATCTCGTTGGTGCGACGACCTAAAATGTATAGCGGGCCCACAATGGCTATTAACGGCAAAAGATAGAGGCAAATGGAAGGAACTGGGGGAGGCCTATACCCATTATATCAACAATATCAATATTGTACATATTACTAATAATTTAGAATAAGTACTTTACTAACAATAGGTTTAAGAAATATGAATACTTTTGTGAAGATTAAGGATAAATAAAGGCTTTATTATTATTATTATAAAGTATACGTTTACTCGTCGTAGTTTGCGGCATGTGTGTGAATGGATTTTTGACGGACACAAAGGTGTTTGAGGACAGTGCTCGTCGGAGACTCGTTGTACTTCGAATACTTGATGACGCCGGTAACTACCACGAGCAATGGGGCCCCGCTCGTGCTTGGCTGTTAAGATTAGACACACCTTTATCTTTCTTAATTCTTTTTTGACTTTAATATATGTGCAGGTGTGCTCAATACACACCTGAAAAAATTTAAATGGTTTAAATTAACAGTTCCATTATAATTCTCTGAAGTCTTCCAAGCGGACCCAGTTGGGTTCCGGGGTAACCGATTTGGCGGTTCGCCGCTTTCGGTGGTTACGACGCCGCTTGCAACTACAAGCGGGGCGCTTCACGCTCAGTCCGGACTGTCATGTCCGGTGGTGTCCGTCGTACTGCGATCTAGCCCGCGAGGGTTGCGGGCACTCTGCGTAGCTACGGCTGAGTAGTCGATCCAGGTGGGGCTTCGCCCACTGCTCAGAGAGGTCGAGCCTGAAGGGAAGGCAAGCGTCCATCAGCCAGCAGTGAGGAAGCAGTTATTTCCAGGGCAGTCTCATAGCAGCCCTTGTGCGTCCTGCAGTCGCCGATGGTATGGCGCAATCCTTCGCAAGTGCTGGGATCGCGTTCCATCAGCGCGCGCGAACAACGAGGTGCTCAGGCGATGAAAGTGATCATCCAGGCTTTCCACGTCTAAGGTCCCGGAAGGACCAAGGACCTTCGTCTTATAAATCCACCGCGTATACCACCGCGCCGCCGGAGGCCCTGGCGCAGTTTGACTCTTATTTCTCATTATATGATTACTATTTCATATGATTTCACAGATTTAAGACCTACTGAAACAATATTATGGATGGCTCATTTACACATAGTAATGATGATATCATTACACAGGTCTCTTAGTACTTTTTCGTGCGAGAAACTTTCAACTGAAGTGGAACGAACGAACACTGTTCTGCGCCATTTGGTTTTATCGTTATTAAGTACATGACGAATTTAGTTGAAGTAAAGCGTCAACAAAGAAGCGTACCTGTCTACTGCTATGTAATTAAACGGGTATACTTTGAGCAAATCATTTTCTGAGAAACAATTATAAAATAAAGTACCTAGTAGAGCAATAAATATATAAAAGTTCATCATCATTATTAGCTTTTTTAACGTCTCACCATAGAAGATATGGAGCTTGAACCCGCTACTACGCTGATAAAATATCGTGTCGTAAAAAAAACTATCAGTTGTTATTGACTATGATGAAAGAGACTCCGATGCCCCTCTCTTTGCGGGGTGTCACAAACAAACCAACTTTACGATTCCGGCCTCAAAAATTTTACTGAGAATCTTCGGAATAAATAAGTTACTGTACAAGAAATATTTCTTTAAATCAATAAGGGTATTTTTAAAGCAATCACATTGCTGACGAAGCATAATCCTTAACATTCTAACGTGCCAGTAACGACACAGTGAAAAGTTTTGCGTGCCGGCTTGGCCACGTGCCCTAAAATGTAAGCTGTACGCCACGATAAGCTTGCACGTAGTTAAAAATGGATGAGATTGCCAGTTAAATCCTGAATAATAGTCAGATTATGTAAAAGTTGTAATGTATAGTTTTCTTACACAATTATACTATATAGGATTTCGTAAGGTCCTGCAGCTTCCTATGTGACGAATAAATGCCATATTCCCCAGTAACAACTAAGCTTTTATGTATGTTTATACACGCGGCGCAAACTGCAGATATCGAAATCATACGATTTATACGTATCTGTTAGAATGTCTAAACAAAGCTTTATAGGCAATGTAATTTAATCTACATTTATATTAGCATTGTATAAAGCGGCCTTATAATCTTTGAAATAAGTCTTTGAACGTTATGGCCTTTGCCTATATATAGTCTGTGCAAACTTATGACTTTCTCTTTTATCCGGCCATTTAATTAGTAACATCGAATTGTCCGTAGCCCGATTTGATATTGTATTGTCCCAAATTTTAATTAAAACAGGTGTAAAGTCTATATATTAATTTTATTCCTCACCATAACTCTATCATAACTATGTATTTGGGCAAGGGGGAATCGTAACTGCATGCGGTTTGTTATTCACGTTGGACAATATAATGTTGGAATGTCGACCTACCCGTCCGCGGATTCGACTACAGAGATAATTTATGCAGACGAAAAAAATATACTTTAATAGTCTTAAGTGAATTTGGTAAAACTGAAGGCAAACGCCTTTTATTGAAGACTTGGCACTTAATTTTTTACTGGCGTTTATTCTATGGGTTAGAAACACGCTGGCAAATTTTAATATTACAACACGCTTGTTGATATTGCAATTAACTCTAAACAAATTAAAAAAGAGAAATATCGTTTTATGTTCACTTTATAGGATTTAATTTATCGTACTTTCTTGAGAGACCTGATATTTTTTACCATCATTCTTCTCCTATCATTTATTAATTTGCAATTTTTTTTTTATTAATTTTTAACAATGTCATACAAAAACATAAAAACACTATTAAAAATTTATAAAAAAAATTTGCTCCTCCACTTGCGGGGCCTTTGAGGGCCCAAGCAACCGGTGGTTAGGACTCCAGAGTGAGGAACCTCCTCACAATACGCGCCGTCTCAAGAATCACCACCTTCTGTATCCGACCCTTGATCCAACAGTCAAGCGAAAGCTTCAAGATGTTGGTCGAAGCTTTTGACAATAAGACCATTGACTGAAACGACTATAGGAACAATAATCGTCGACTCAACGTTCCTTACCATCATTATAATTAAGTTTAACGAATAAAATAAAACTTGTTTTATTTGGGCCTTAATTTTGTAGAGATTTCGTTGAGGTACGTTATATATTTTCTCATCTGCTACACTTACTTTACGCTATCTATATTTCCGACAATTATCATAAAACGTGCTGATCCCTCACAGATTCATTATACTTTTCTAAAATATTTGTGGTTTCGTAAAAAGTAAACCTGACAAGTACGTATAATTTATATAAAACTGTCTCTCGTTAAGGTCATCAGGAGAATTACACGAAATATCAAAAAAGGTCGTGAAAATCCATCCGCTTACGTGGGGCTCAACGTATCTGTAACAAGATGGGTCGTTAACTTTTTTCAGGTATACATACAAATAGAGTCGACATTATAATTCTAATTAGGACCTTTGAACTTCCGACATAATTATAGCCGTACGAATATAGCAAATGTGTTATATTGACTTTTCGTTTTGTTACCAACCACCAATCCTTAGATGATATTTATAATTAAGGGTACTTTATATTACTAATCTGTGGTCATCATCATTTCTAATCTGTGGACATCATCACGTGACAGTCGGATGTCAGTATTGATTCTATAATATGTACCAACTTTCATTCCACCATCTTTTAAATGGCGCCATCACATTATACCCGGATGTTACTATTAATTTTCAATTTACCTACAATGACTATTAACCGATAGGATGTAGTATTTAGTTATTATTATTTACATCAATATTAATACTTTTTAGCATTAATTAAATTCATAATTAGTTATTTCTTTACTTCAACAGTTATACAGTTACATCCGGTTTGATTATAATTTAGTTTCTTGAGTTTATCTATCGACGCTTAAATATTATTTTATATTCATTATAAATCTTATTTTAATAATTAATGTTTAAAGCCAGAATAATAACGTTTGAATTGTAAAGCAATATACCAGAACTATTGTCAAAATGTATTTGTATTATTGCCCCACTACTAAGTAATTCCGTGTTACCAACATTGTGTACTTACTTTTAAGAGTGTATTAAACGGCCTGATGAGGGCAGATGTATTATTATTACGCGGCAAATTGTAACTAAGAGGAAACTCTGTTCCAAGATAATAAAATATTGTTCTGCAGTGTTGTAAAGTATTTTACTTTCCCACATTCTGTCACAATTGGTTTAGTGGTTAACCAACGTGGCTTCAAATCACGAGGTCCTGGAGTTGAGTGGGGTAATGGAATATTGGTGTTTGCGCTGTTCCAAGAAATATTCAATAAAAATTGTTACCCAGGAGTTGGGAAGCTGGTGGGGTTATACCCTCGTGCTTCGATTTCAGTCATTAGCTGCTAAAGCAGAGTGGTGGGTCAACGCGCAATATCCCCTCTCCGGTAGTAAGCCGATAAAATAGACTTCTAACAATCATGATTACAGTGAAATACACCTATACTAAAGCCAAACTCGATTGAGAATGCTTGTCAACAAACAAATTAAAATTGAAGGTAGAAATCACTAGTCAGTTTACACCTAATTTTTTTAATTAACTTGTTAATGACGAATTCATGACAATAAATTAGATTAGTAAGCTTAAAACTAGTTAATATATTCAATATCTTTTAAATAAGATTTTATAAAAAACCAAAACATAATTTTAAATTTATTAGGCATGAAATGTGTTGCAATTTCTACCTTCATTTTAAATTTGTTTGTTGACAAACATTCTCAATCGAGTTTGGCTTTAGTATAAATACGTCTCCAACATTAATTAACGAAGCATATCACCAGAGAAGACTTAAAAAGTAAACTAATAAAACAACAACCTTATGATATGACGTGCACTTAACCAGCTTTTAATGATCGGTCTTCATAATTTTGAATTAATTAGCGGTCATCTGGCTGTCACCGTCCTCTACCAATCTCATTACGCTTATTTGCTTTTAAAACCGTATTTTTACCATTCATTATATTATTTTGAGTCGCTGCCAAATATTCTCAATTATGTCGGAAACGGTAGTGCGAATATTTTCGAGTAATGGCGTAAAATAAATTTTCACTTTCCGCTGTTCTTGTTGAGTGAACACACTTTCAAACGGTGAGTGGATGCATTTTAGGCATCACACTCAAATGATTTCCTTTCACCTGCAGACGTATTGCATAATATAGTGCACTACATTGGACTACAAAAGTAATTCGATTATAGCTCTTACATGGTTTTAAACTAAAATGTCTTGTTTGACTTTAAGATCATAATCTTACGACCTAGCGGTCGAGGATTGGAAGAACAACCACACAACAGGGAGAATTAGACGTTTGTTAACCAATACATAGATAGGTATACAAGATTCGATGCAGCACGCTGCGACGCCGTCGTTTCACGCTTCTAGGCCTGAAGGTATCCATCACGGCGACAATAATCTGCCTGGGGAACCACTACAGATCCATCGTCCTTCTTCCCAACGCACACTCTCCCTACATTCCTTCAACCGTATTGACTCAATGACAACTCGCTTTGAATCTTGGCTTCGTTCCGCACACGAAATAATTTGAACTGTTTCATTCTTTTAATTTATTCTTTTTTTAAATTGCATTTACTTTTAATCCGAATGATTCCAATTATAATTCCTTTAATTTCTAATTCCTCATCCGTAACAATAATATAGTCTGTTAAAAGAAAGTGGAGTTTATTCAAACTCGTTTCCATCTTTTTGTTTATTACTTTTAAATTTATTAATTTTGTCTTTTATATAAGCTTTTATTTTTAATTTATTTATAGTAATTTACACTTTTGAGCATCCTGGGTAACTTATAAAGAGAAGTAGTAGTTTTTAACCAAAAATTCGCTGAATGGGAATAAAATATGTGGGGAATTTCATGAAAGAAAAATGCATGGGTTATTAATACATGGATTATTATACGTGTATTAATGCTAAGTCTTTCTAAACGGAGCAAAACCAATGTCTAATCTGTGGCTCAATACTTCATAGCCCGACTCCGACTAACCTAAGACCTCGTGATCCGAACTTAATTACTAAAACCACGAGTCTATCCGACATATAACATAATGATGATATGATGACAACATTAAAGACTTCTTTCGTAAGTCCCGAAAAGAATATTAAGAAAATAGACAACAAGTATTTTTATAAGCTATTCGTGTACCCTAGTCAGTGTCTCTCTCGGAAAACATGTGTTGCTAATGGTTTCCTGGGAAGAAAAATAGCCTTACACTCTTGTTGCTGAGGCCACTGTATAAAAAGGTTTTAGAATTATGTGCCTACCATTTGTCAAGGAGGTTGTGTAATATCTATTTTATTAAACTGTAACCCGCGTACATGTATGCATTTTTGTTATCATTGTGGCACGGTTTTACTAATCTATAAAATTTTAATTGAATTGCAATTTACGTACAATTTTGTGCTTTTAATTTTTTAGTTTAAGCGTTAAAAAAATTA
The DNA here is from genome assembly GCA_034621355.1 of Mycalesis mineus. Lineage (NCBI taxonomy): Eukaryota > Metazoa > Arthropoda > Insecta > Lepidoptera > Nymphalidae > Mycalesis > Mycalesis mineus. The sequence goes on along the minus strand of CM067883.1, from coordinate 9,773,422 downwards.
ACTAAAAAGTGTATGCTAAATGGGTTCAGGAAGAGGAAGACTCTGTTTTATACGTAGTGATTGACGGATTAAGAAGTATGTCGATACTTGAAAAAATGCGTCGTACGAACATCTCGTCGATCACCTTCGATTCGACTTTAAGTCGAACTGCAGGTAGCTTAAGGTGGTGTACATCGACTTCAATACTGACGTTTTTTGAAGAATCGACATTCAGATAGACAACTTTTTACAAAGTTGTCCGATATTGATAATTCTTTTTTTATAAAAGACACACTTCCAAGATAGTCCCATAGTCATCATGTTAGGATCTGATGATGATATCCTGGGAAAATTGAAGGAACTCTTCAAATTTTATAGGCACACTTGCAGCGATTTCGGTTTTTGTGTAAGTCTCGGTAGCTTTTTGGCTACTAGAGCCGCACAATATACTATGAGAGTAGGTTACGTAGCGATAAATCGCTAAAAAGTAAAAAATAAAAAATTTTAAACAAAAATAGAACCGACTCTAAAACGCACTAAAAAATAAAAAATAACTGTGTCATATTGTTGCTTTCATTTACTTAAGCATATCTAAGACACGGTGCCAATCAATGTTTCTATTTTAAGGACGTTACCTAGAACACACTAACTGCTTTACTACGTTAAATAATATACATATATTATAATAATATACATATACAATAAAAAAAAAATGACCCAAGCGATAAAATACTAAAATTAGACTATATAAAAATTAGAAATAGGTGTAACACAAAAATACAAAAATTGAAAAATAAAACCACACAAAGTGAAATAGAACAATCTAAAAATGAACCAAAAAAGTTATGGCACTTACTAGACCGAATAACAGGCAGAACTAAAGAATCTCTTGATAGCATAATAATGAAATCGTTTAAAAATATATCGAGCACAAAATCATTAACAAACAATTTTGCTTCTAACTTTGATAAAAACGTTAAAGACGTTATTCCCACATGTAAAATTCAACTTTTAAACAAAAGTGAATACGTAAAATCTGCCAACATATCAATGAGATTTAAAAAAGCCAATCCGTTAGACATTCACAAAATAATTAGTAAATTACATAATAACAAATCACCGGGGATTGACAAAATTAAACCTATAGATATCAAAAACATATCAATTAAAATTTCGAGTGTGCTTGCGAGATTAATTAACATATCTGTAACATCCGGATCATATCCCAAAGACTTAAAATTTGGAGTTGTAAGACCTATATTTAAAAAGGGTGGTAGGCAAGACTATAACAACTATCGGCCTATTACTATTTTACCCGTAGTAGATAAAATTGTTGAAAAATATATTAGTAATCAAATTCATGAATTTTACAAAAGTAATAACATTTTAGTTGGTGAACAATATGGATTTCAACAAAATAAAAGTACTACGCTTTTGCTGTCTAATCTTACAGACTATATAAATGCGTGTCTAAATGAGAAAAAACATGTCCTGATGGTTTTCATAGATTACAGTAAGGCATTTGATATCCTGCAGCACAAGACAATAATTGAGAAATTGGATGCAACTGGTATTCGAGGGCCACTTTTACATTGGTGTGAAAATTATTTGTTAGACAGGGCTTATGTAGTCCAAATAGGTGGGGAGAAGAGTGACAGGGTACAGTGCACAGAAGGAACAGCGCAGGGCTCTGTGCTAGGACCTTTACACTATTTGGCCTATGTAAATGACGCAAAAAACATTATTAAAAAGTGTAAACTATTTCAGTATGCGGATGATACATGTATTATAGCAACTGGGCGAGATATAATCACAACTATGGAAGACCTGCAAAACGACTATAATATGTTATGCAAGTGGTCGCATGATGTTGGTCTAGTATTGAATCCACAAAAAACCAAGTTTCTACACATACGATCCAGTCACAATATAAGCGCTAATGAGCCGGAACTTACGTCCCATACCCATGACTGCATGCACTCCAACATTCCCGGATGCAAATGTCCCAAGATTGAAAACGTTTCCGAACACACATATTTAGGGCTAATAATTGATAATCGGTTTAACTGGGACAAACATATCAACCTTGTATGTAATAAACTACGCTTAGTTCTTGCTAAACTGGTAATTGTCAAAAATAAAGTACGTTTCGGAACGTTAATACAATTATATACAGCTCTCATGGATAGTGTCATAACTTATGGTCTAAGTAGTTATGGTCGTACCTTTAAAACCAACTTAAATAAAATATACAACTTACAACTAAGGGCCCTTAAAGCTTTCCTACCACCCAAAATACGATGTGATTATCGCAATAAAAAGGATGAAGAAATATTTAAATACTGTAAAGTTCTACCTATTCACCTAAAAATCAAACTCGCCTTACTTACACAAAACTTTTTTGATCATAATAAAAACTATGTAAATCAAATTATTACAACAAGGAGAACGCATGAACACAAACTTATAACCCCCATGGCAAATAACTATTACGGAAAGCGTACGACAAAATATCTCGTCCCTAGACTAATGAATCTAATACCCAACGATGTAAGAAGCACAATAAATATATATAACATCAAAAATAAATTAAAAGACTTTATTACTAGCAACTCAAATATTTTTTAATAGTGGAACAACCTGTATATAAGTGTTACAAAAACGTTTTCTCGGGCGCAACGGCTAGTATGTCTTCGCGCGATGTTTTTTATTACATTACCCACATATTACTTTTTATAGATTTAGTTTTTTCTTATTTTTTTTTGTTTTTTATTGCTAGTATAACTTTTTCGTTTATAATAATATTTACTCACTGAATTGTTTTCTTTGTTTTTAAGCTAATATTTGTATGTAAATTAGACATAAGTTAGATTAAGAGAGGAATGTGCAGTGCTCAGAAAAGCCGACAAGAGCTTACGAGCACCAAGCTGTATATATAAAGATTGTATGTGTATAAATAAATAAATAAATAAAAAAAAAAAAAAAAAAAAAATAAATGTTCCTTAAACTTGGCTGGCACCAACTTCATAGATATGCTTAAGTAAATTAAAGCAACTAAATGACACAGTAATTTTTTACTTTTTAGTGGGTTTAAGTCGGTTTTATTTTCTGTTAAAAATTTTGTTCAACAAAAAAAGTAGTACAAGTAAACTTTGTAAACACTATCAAACCAACATACAGTAACTAGTTCTAACGTGATGCCGTGACAAACGGAAAAATTATTTCATTTAGTAGGTATCCTCTAAAAATGCGACACGTTCACAAAGCCCGTAAAATGAACTTTAAATATCCATTTACTTGGTACGAGTAAGTAAACTGCGTCGCGCCATTCATTTCAGAGCTTGGACCCGCATAAATTAAATTTTATCATCCGCGCAAACCCTAGACATCTAATAAAACGTTAAGTACAGTGATAATTCTAACCGTCTTACCTTTTTATTTTATTGAGAATTTGGAATTAAGGTGTTTATTTAAGTAATATTGACGAGTTGAATTTAAAAGCAATCGAAGCCTATTTGAATTTTCATTAATACAAACTGAATTTAAGGTTTAACGTTTTTTCTTCTACTGAATTTCCTGTTAAAGATTGACGCATTGTGTCTTCAAGGGATGTTTCGCGATTTTTTTTATTAACCGACGAAAAAAAGACGGAGGAGGTTCTCAATTCGACACGTGTATTTTTTTTAATGTATAACTTTACACAGTTGTCCGATTTTGATAATTCTTTTTTTTATTAGAAAGGGCACACTTCCAAGATGGTCCCATTGTCATCATGTTAGGATCTGATGATGGTATCCTGGGGAAATTGAAGGAACTCTTTAAATATAGGCACACTTGCTGCGATTTCTGTTTTTGTGTAAGTAAGGTTTTGTAAAAAGTAGCTTTTGGTTACAAGTGCCGTATAATATACTATAATAGAATATTACGAGTATGTTACGTGGCGATAAATAAAGTAAGAAATAAAATGTTTTAACAAAAAATAGAACCGACTCAAAACGCACTAAAAAGTAAAAAATAACTGTGTCATTTAGTTGCTTTAATTTACTTAAGCATATTTAGGAGTCGGTGACAGCCAAGGTTTCTACTTTAAGGACATTACCTAGAACTCACAAACTGCTTTACTACGTTAAATAAATGTTCCTTTAACTTGCTGGCACTGACTTCATGCTTAAGTAAATTAAAGCAACTAAATGACACAGTTATTTTTTACTTTTTAGTGCGTTTTGAGTCGGTTCTATTTTTTGTTAAAAATTTTTATTTTACAATCCACAGAAGTTGTAGATAATATGAATAAAATGCTGTAATAATACCTCCAAGCAACTTATCCTACCATATTTCCATTATTGAAGATGTGACATGATAAGATTGACGCGTTGTATCTAGAAGCCATTTGTACGCGACATCCTTGGAATCTTTACCATCTACATATTTATGTGAACTCAAACTAACTTACCTGTTTTACATACATTTTTGTTTATTTTATTTTTATTTACATACATTTTTGAAATTGAAACAAAAATGTTCTTCGAAAAAACAACATTTATTAATAGTTAAATTTATTTTTTCTGCGAAAATCTTCGAGTTCGTCATTATTATGATTGCAAATATGCAAATACAAAGTTGAATTTATTTATTGATATTTATATTCCGTATCAAATTTTCCGTATCTTATTATCTAATGCAAATAATGAGCCTAAATATAATCGTGAATAATTACGGGGAAACGTAATTAACTTAAGTTAATTACGGTCACTTAATGTCAAAAATTACGGCCATCTATGAACATCTGTCACATTGATTAGTCCTTTGGAATATGAAGTTACAGGCTATATGATATATTGTTTTACCAAAGAATTCTCGGTAGCAGCTTTTGGCTGGTGAGACGCTTCGACCGGCGCTAGTACCCGGCAAAGACGTATCGCCAAGCGATTTAGCGTTCCGGTACGATGCCGTGTAGAAACTGAAAGGGGTGTGGATTTTCGTCCCACTCCTAACAAGTTAGTAGCTTTCATCTTAGATTGTATCATCACTTACCATCAGGTTGTTGTCAAGAGCTAATGTCGTTAGCAATCATTATAAACATTTATAGAACATTGTAACTCTTTTTTGTTTATTGACTACAAGTTACGTAGTTATTAGTACGGGCTAACTTGTTAGGAGTAGGATGAAATCCACACCCCTTTCGGTTTCTACGTCTTTGTCGGTAGGGTGGTAACTAGCCACGGCGACAGCCTCCCACCAGCCAGACCAAGACAAATTAAGAAAAACCTCAATCTGCCCCGCCGGGAATCGCACCCAGGACCTCCGTCTTATAAATCTACCGCGCATACCACTGCGCCACGGAGGCCGTCGCCTCGTTCGTAACTCGCATTAGAGCAGCATGGTGGCTTTTTATTTTTCCGCCTCTTAAAGGACCCCAAATATTATTTTAGATACCTGTGTGGGAACACGGGAAATGAAAGCTTAATATTGCAAGAACGGAGAAAAGACCCTGAGGTAATAAAATAAATTAGAATATCAGATATCCAATTGGCAGAGATGAGATTTGTTTTTGAGGCGATAGGTACGAACAGAGAAAACGCAGAACGGGATTAGCGCAAATGGGCAGTATTTTTACTGGCCATTATTGAGCATACAATAGTACCTGATTATCCTACGGTGTTCTGAAAGCTTTTAAATGTACTTACTTGGAATTGATTGAGATCTCAAATCAATACGAAGAAGCGAATAGTAAGGACTTTAGTCTTCTCAGTCTTCCTCTACGGCTCCGAAGCGTGGACAATAAGAGCGACAGACAGAAAAAGGATAGATGCATTTGAGATGTGGTGTTGGAGGCGGATGCTTCGCATTTCGTGGACGGCCAAAAGAACAAATGTCTCGATCCTAAATCAGCTGCAAATTGGCACTAGGCTCTCAACTATCTGTTACCAGAGAATTCTCGGTTATTTTGGTCATATTGCCCGCCGCCCTCCTGATAACCTAGATAAACTAATAGTTGTAGGCAAGGTGGAGGGAAAACGACCACGCGGCCAATCACCTAGCCGCTGGTCAGACTAAGTGAAGTCGCTCACGGGTCTTCCCCTCAGCCGTCAGAAGAGCGGAGGACCGGACTGAATGGAAGGAGATTGTGAACACCATAACAAGGACACTGCAGTGTGGACACGGCCTTCAGTAATGAAGACAACGACGAAGAAGACTTGGAATTATCCAAGTAAGTACATTACAAATTGCCAACTAGACGATCAACCAGTTTTTGAATACATATAAATAGGAGTTTATATTAGCAGACCCCGCTTACAGAAAACTAGCCCATGTCAGCGTCGTTATCTTACCTCTATATGATTTATGAAATAGCTCAATAGAATTTCGAACACGATGATAAACTCTCCCGGAAAACCGGGATGCCAACGTAGCTGCTACTTAGTTTGATATATCGCCCATGATGAATGTGTCTAAATATTGAAATATTGCGTTTTAATAAATATTCGTACAATTAACCTTTTTAAGGCCAAATATAAATTCCTATTATTGTTAGTGTGACGATCATAATCGTACATACTAACATATATAATAACACTAAAAATAATTAAAATATATATAAATATATATATACATGTAAAATATATAAAAGTGTTTTATTAAAGAATAGTAAAACGATAAACAACAGTGTTTTATATTAAACGAGTAATTAGAAGTATCTTCTAATTGAATGCACAATCGTGAAGCGCTCCTCATTCAAATTTGTATACATATTATATGTCAAATACGCCCCGAGGGCTGCCGGAGACGAATAGTGACTTTCGATCGAATGTTAGATCGAAGGATCTGCTCAGTGTTTGAGCGATGCGCCATGCGCCGCTCCGCTGTTCCGTCTGTTTCTGTATCTATGAGGATGCAGTGCTCCGCGTCTGTGTCAGTTCTATGAGAATGCGGTGTTCCGACAGTGGCGCGGTTTCATTGTAACTCTGTGTTTTCATCGAGCGATGAATATAATACATAGAGGTCGGTTATAAATAGTGTGAGAAGGCATATATGGAAAGAGATTAATAAGCAATAATCCATCAAGTAAGGTTATGCACCCTTACTAAGAAATATAGAATTTAATAAAATAAATTATTGAATTATGTGATAGCAAGACACATTATAATATAAATATATTAACATCTTCATATAAATATGCCTTGACAGCTTGGGCATTTACACAATAAAATACGACTGTTGTATTTATATCTATGTTAAAGCTTTTTGAACGCATAACACCTCGTAACGAGGTATACTCATCTGATTGGTTGAGGAGTGAGATACTAGCCGCTTACATTTTGTTCAGCTCTGAATCTGCATCTGACGAGATGTTTGAAACGGATGTCTGAGCTCTATGTTGACTTACTGAGTGCCTTATTCTCTTCTAACTTCTCACAATTAGAATCCAATATAAAGAGGAACACACCTCTATAAAATGTGCTGTTTTCGAACGCCTTACACCTCGGTATCGAGGTATGAAATTTAAGAGGAACACACCTCTATAACTTGTGCCGTGTATACATTTCTCTCACAAAGAAATGATTTGAGGGGGGGGGGGGGGCTCCGGTTTCTCTAATAAGAGATTCGATTATTAGATTCTTTCCACAGAATCGTGTCGGTTCTTTGAACGGTTCGGTGCGCTGTGCGACGCGGTCCCACGTTGAATGTTCTAGCAACTAGCGAAGTCTATTTGAGACATTAACGGAGGCTGCATTCACGAAGTGTGGCTATCATATTATAATTATTAAGTTAGACGTTTTGCGGTAACCCTCACTCGGCCCGGGCATCATAGAACTAGCATTTCTGGTAGCGGGCCAACGTCATATTGCGGGATGGAGCATATGACCATCTTTCAATAGAAAGATGCCATCAATCTAAAGTTTGTCTGAGGACTTACTCGGATCGCTCCGCGTGCGTATCTGTATTACCATAATGTGGAGCAATAGTATGTCTATCTTTCAACAGAAAGATGCCATCGATCTAAAGTTTGTCTGAGGACTTACTCGGATCGCTCTGTGTGTGTATCTGTAATACCATTCTAATATTGAACGGAATTGAATATCTTTCAATAGAAAGATGCCATCGATCTAAAGTTTGTCTGAGGACTTACTCGGATCGCTCTGTGTGCGTATCTGTGATACCACTCTGATATTGATTGGAATTTTAAGTTCTTAAGAGAATTTGATTCTAATCACATTTGTGGAACTATACAATACATGAAGAGGTCCCATAAATGGGAAACACTTCGTGTATTGAAAAATATAAAGCAATTAATTTATAAAACATGAAAGGGGCCACATATATGAGAATCAGTTCATGTAATACAGTGAGAAAGTGTGAGTTTAGGGATAGTCAAGATTTGTTTATGGTTGCATGAATTTTATCTTCCGAAACTCTAAAAGTATTTGTGTTATTTATGGACATAACATTGATAATAGGGTCCTAATCGAAGGACGATCACGTGCCAATCTAATACTTTTAAATTAAAAGTATAATAACCTTTAGAAAGATCTAAAACATGATGTAAATTGTGTTTGTATTTATAAGTGACGAATGTTTACCTTTGTATGGGACTTCGAAACAGTTACATTAGAACAAAAACAATTAACGGACAATTACTAATAATAATTTATATTTTTAACACTGCAGTAAGCAGCGCATTTAATTAGACTAATTTTAAGCTTTAGTTTTAGATTAATTTATCGTTTTGTGGCCTTAGTTTATTTTATGTTAATATTTACTGACTTATACACTGTTTCTAGTTTTATTTTATTGGGTGTTTATCTATATATTATAAGTATTTATGTATAATATATATAAAAATATTAATCAGTTATTATAGCACCCATAACACAAGCTACTTACGAGTACGCTTACTTTGGGGCTATATAGCGATGTGTGTAATTGTCCTATATTATTTATTTATTTATTTTATTTATTATTATACTTTGTTTAATATTTTGTTTGTAGGTATCTCCTTTTATTTCTTTTTTAATTAGTATTAATCAATTATAGTTGTTAAGTATTTTGTAGTTATCTTATAATTTATTAGTAAGTAGTGATAGGCATAGTAGCTTAAACATGTCCATGAATGTACAAGGCTCCGCCTGAATACCAGCGTCACATCTCGCTGTGGTTTCATGCTGAGGCAGAAACCTTGTTTGTCCACGACGCAACATATATTATTTTTCTTTAACAACTGTTGTAATATTTTGTTGTTTGTTAATTGTATTGTGTTGTGTTGTGTGACAAATAAATTCTATTCTAATATAATATTAATATCTACCGTAATAATTTGAGTTTTAATTTCGAATGAAAACTTTAAAATCGTCGCACCGGGACATTGCTTGGCTGTAATGCTTTACCTGCAGGGCGGTAACTACTTAACTACGGCTGAAGTCTTCTACCAGCTGAAGGGCCTTATAAATCCACTGGGATAACCGCTGCGTCAACGACTCAAAACGCACTAAAAAGAAAAAACAACTGTATCATTTAGTTGCTTTAATTTACTCAAGCATAGCTATGAAGTCGATGCCAGCTAAGGTTTCTATTTTAAGGACGTTACCTAGACACTGCTCCACAAACTGCTTTACTACGTTATATAAGTGTTCCTTAAACTTGGCTGGCACCGACTTCATAGATATGCTTAAGTAAATTATAGTAATTAAATGACGCAGTTATTTTTTACTTTTTAGTCCGTTTTGAGTCGGTTAAATTTTTTTGCTAAAAAGTTTTATTTCTTACTTTTTAGTGATTTATCGACACGTAACCTACTCGAACTAAACTATTATAGACATAATGTATACGTTATACGGCACTTGTAACCAAAAAGCTGCCGACACTTACACAAAAACCCAAAATCGAAGTCGCACAAGTGTGCCTATAAAATTTGAAGAGTTCCTCCGATTTTCCCAGAATTTTATCATCAGATCCTAATAAGATTATAGGATTGTTTTGGAAGTGTGCTCTTTCTAATAAAAAAGAATTATCAAAATCTGACGACTCTATAAAAAGAATATACGTGTCGAATTGATAACCTCCTCCGTTTTTTTCGTCGGTTAAAAAGGAAAGGAAGGAATGGAAAGGATAGGTTGAGAGTGTACTTCGTCGTCGACCTCTCTCAATCGCTTTGCCGTCTTCTTCCCCAGCCTTTAATGGATGTCATTGCTTTGACGACTTGTAGAGGCAGAACCCAAGCAGTTGCTGCGACGGGTGTCTCACGACCATGTGGCTCCGTCAAACTCGGTCATACAACCTGCAACGAATATGTTTATTATTTAACAATACAATATTTAATACATGTTATTATAGTACTTCAATTACTTTAGTAGGCACATCGCTTCCCTATAAAATATACAAACGAAATTCTGAAACATGATTTTATCATTACAGTTGCTTATTAACCCCGATACTCACTTACTGTTTGATATCCAATTAAGTATTAATTAATACATCCCATGATAATCCTTGTTCATTATTTCGAGTAGGTATGTTGACCATCAGGATACGAAATAAGACCGTTTAAATATTGTGTAAGTTATCACTATCACCATTATCAGCCTATTAAAGACCCGCACAGGGCCAGGCCTTCTTAAAGAAGAGGTGATAGAGATTAATTAAGATTAAAGAAGTTTGTATTATATATCATATAACTTATGTTTTTACTTATAAATTACAAAATATATATTACCAATTTTACTACAAATATACATTTTACTTGCACTCAAGCTACTAATTAAGCGAATCTATTTTTAGTTTTAGTATTTTAAGTACATATTATGATTTTTCTTGTTTTTAGGTTAATCAATAAATAATTTATTAGGTTACACGTATTTGCATATTATTAAAGTAATTTGTATTAGATTTAGTTTTGAATATCTGTGACGTCACGTCGGTCTCGGCTGAAAATCAGCGCCGTGTATTGTGCTTGCCACAATTAGCGGCATTATGCTGAGCCGTAAACCTTTTCTATTTAAGGTTACAGACAGGTGTACGGTGCGACTACCATAGGTGTGTGAAATATTACTTGTGTATTTGCATATTATTAAAGTACTTTGTATTAGATTTAGTTTTAAATATCTGTGACGTCACGTAGGTCTCGGCTGAAAATCAGCGCCGTGTATTGTGCTTGCCACAATTAGCGGCATTATGTTGAGCCGTAAACCTTTTCTATTTAAGGTTACAGACAGGTGTACGGTGCGACTACCATAGGTGTGTGAAATATTACTTGTGTATTTGCATATTATTAAAGTACTTTGTATTAGATTTAGTTTTAAATATCTGTGACGTCACGTAGGTCTCGGCTGAAAATCAGCGCCGTGTATTGTGCTTGCCACAATTAGCGGCATTGTGCTGAGCCGTACACCTTTTCTATTTAAGGTTACAGACAGGTGTATGGTGCGACTAACATAGGTGTGTGAAATATTACTTTTGTATTGCATTGCCTGTACTGTACTGAATATAACACTTAAATTTGAATAAATATATTTTCTTTCTTTCTTTCTTGATATGGAGCGTAGACCCACCACACCTCTTGGCTGGCTTAGGATTATAATGTTCATTTATTGACGAACACTATCAGATGTTGATAGTGATCGGGACCGACATCTTATCTCCTCAAGGATTCAAACTCAGGGCCTCGTGATCAAAGCCACGTAAGCTAACCACTAACCCAACGCAGCAATATTTTAAATGTAGTGTTATAATTCATTAACAGTAGCACAGCAATTTTTTGTCTATATTGATATAAGCTTCCAGGACCTAGACAGAACAAATACAAATATTATTTCACCAATAGATACGGACAGAAACAAACATTTCTAGTATAAAAAAACCTTCATTTTATTATTATTAAGCAACCTATCAAGCAAAAAATATTTATGACCCTTGTTCTCAGTAAAATATAAATATTAATATACTGAGAAAAAGTCCTATATAAGGAAAAACTTTAAGTCCCCTTTATTCGTAGTTCCAAGTAAATTACCTGATAAAAACGAAGTTGTACACTTTTAGTTAGTTCGGAAACTACCACCCAAAGTGGATTCTGTATAACAAGGTTTCCCCGACGAATCTCAGCAACCCAGCTCGAATTACAAACTTGACATTTTAAACGAGTTTCATTTCTGTTCTTACCTATACTCTTCAAGAGAGTAAAGCCGATTACCAGTTAACCATATTCTTTATTATTTAACCTATTTTAACTGCCAACATGATCTACATCTCTCTTTATAGGGGAAGGGATATGGGGCTTGGACGCACCCTGCGGCTCCAGTGCGGGTTGATACACTTAGGCTTGTGGGCACCAAGATTTCGGTTATCATAACCAACGGTTAACACAAGCTTTTTTTTTTTTTATCGACTACAAGTTGGCCCTTGACTGCTATCACACCTGATGTTAAGTGATGATGCAGTATAAGATGGAAGCGGGCTAACTTGTTAGGAGTAGGATGAAATCCACACCACTTTCGGTTTCTACACGACATCGTACCGGAACGCTAAATCGCTTGGCGATACGTCTTTGCTAAACGTAAAATTTACTGTTCACGACAACCCGTACACCGGTTAAGGACGTAAGCTCGGTTAAGATAACCGCCTGGTTTGCGTCCTTAACCGGCGTACGGGTTTATTATAAGTAGTAAAGGAGATGGTCCAAAATTGTATGGAGCACAGACTCACTTTCTGTACATGAGTTGAAAAAAATCTAAATGTATTAATATTCTAGTTTTGATTAGCCAAATTTCTGAATTCACTTTTATTTGGGCGAAATATTATTTATTCTCTCCAAAACAATGCAACACTTTACGTATAACCATGGCGGATTGATGGTGTTTTGACTTTTGCTGTCAGTATTTATTGACGTATGGTCCATTTGATTTGATGGTTACTGGTTAGGTATAGGTACCGAACGGATTACTGAATAATCAGATTATAATATTGAGTTTTGTTCTTATTATAACTAAGATGTGTATGTCTAAAATGTATTATAGCTAAAAACAAAGCCCGGAAGATTTGTCAAAAATGACATATTTTGAGGTTGACAAATCAATGTCACGGCATCTTTTATCACCTACAGACTACTATTAGAGAGACGCCATCTTTTAATACCTCAAAAACTAGGAATTTCATTTTTACCCAACGTTTTATATAGTTCGTTTCGTTTACTCATTTTATTTTTGTTGAAATCCTTGCATTTTTTCCATTTTAATGGTATGTGGTACAAGAGTGAAGCGAAAGACCATCTCCTTTATAGTAAAGTTATGTTAACCGTTGGTTATGATAACCGAAATCTTGGTGCACACAGGCCTTATATTAATAATGTTTGAATTTTGTAATCATCGTGGTCACCATCAGATATTAATGACAATGATCGGCGGCTTAACGTACAATGGAGGTAGCGGTAATACCACCAACTCCAGTATGTTTACTGAGAAGTTACTAGGTTCAGAAAGAAATAAAAGTTCAACAGCCCTATCCAGGACACGAACTGAAGACCCTGTAATCCCAAGTCGCTGCTAAAGCTAACTCACTAGGTACCTAAGCTCATTAACTACCTAAGCTCTGAAACATAGCGAAAGTTATGTAGCATTTTGTAATTAGTTTATTTTTTAATCTCCAGCCCTATTAACCATCATTATCAGCCTAATAACAGCGCACAACAAGACCAGGCTTGCCTTCTTGTAGGAGAGTGGATAATTATGGAACGTCTACCCACCACGCTGTTCTTATTGAACAAGTTGTTTCAAAATATTTCACAGTCTGTATCGGTACAAAAATCTGTGTGTCGGACTATATTTCTAAACTTAATAATTTCAGTAAGGATTAGTGCTTTCTAACTCTTTCTAACAGATGACCATATTGTATAAATATATGAAATGCATATACAATATACACATGTATAAAGAAAATATCAATTGTAGTCTATAGTCCTCATACATCAAACGTAAAATGAATTCCAATATACTTTTTGTCACTGCCCCAGACACGGCACAAGAAACTTCATTTACAGATAACTAATAAAAAGCACCAAAGAGACGAATATCTTAGCATTCCATGGATTCATCGTGCGGGTGCCGGGTCCATCGCGTGACTGAGAGAAAAACTCCGAACAGAGCCCGAGACTTGTGACACAGGTGTAGGTTTAAAAGAGTACTCTTAGTGATGCGCGTCAACACTCACATCCTCTGTTCAAATTATTCTCCCTGCCCAGCCAAAAGTCGGAAGGACCCTACTAGAGCAGCTTTGGACACTCGTTACAATATGGAGCTTACTGCACTTGTAATAAGGCCAAGGTCATTTAGCAGGTTATAGAGAGACTTCGCTGGTATACCTCTCGCACCCACTCGCGTGTAAACTAACCACAGAGCCATTTTTAGTTAGTTTTTTAGTAAGGTCATAACATTTATTACACATAACACACACATAACACTTTGAATACATGGTCTTTAGGGATGTTTGATTCCCACGGCACTGTAAGCTCAACAAGTACTATACGTTTGATTTATTTGGAAAAAAGAAATATGTCCAGTCTTGATGTCGAAATAGCTAAGTCTTCGGAATTTTATAGTGCTCTTCATACGTGTCCATTAATATAGTCCAATCAGGTGCAGAGCCCTGAATTGAATAAGGCTTGCTGGTGGAATTTGTACTTGAGCCTGCTTTAACGAAGTTAGTTTGTCTTTTATTCGTCGTCAACCCTTTTTGAGCCCTAGCTACTGAAAGGCTTATAGCTTCACGTATGATTTCTAGGACTCTATCGTAGCGGCGTGAGTAAAGACCCCTGTCCAGGAGCACCTTGCAATATATTATTTTATTTTTGTAATTGAAATAGAAACTATTATTTTACATCAGCTATATAATCATGAAATAAAAAGGCCTCCGTACAACCGCGTTAGAAAATTCATCAACAAAATAACTTCGGGAACCTCCCAAAGGCTTTTCATTTATTTTCATTAAAGCTTAAAATACAAAAAAATACGGTAAAAAATACAGTGTTATCTCGAGCGCCTTTATACCTGATTACATTTAAATGTAAAGCTATTTTGTTTAACCATAATAATCAACCGCGTGTTTACGGTTGACCTTTTTTTCAAATGAACGAAAATGAGAGTCTTAAATAATACCTACATTACGCAGATTTTTCGTTTTATTTGCTGTATCTGTAAATATACTTCAAATTCTATTAGACATATTTTTATTTCAGGCATAAACCCATGGAGCCCGCCAACCCGCATTGGAGCAGCGTGGTGGGTGTACGCTCCATATACCCCTCTCCTATTAGGAGGGAGGCCTGGCCCTGGGCCGGTAATCGGCTGATAATGATTATGATGATGATAAACCCATGTATAAAAATAATAATCATGCTTAAATTAATAATTGAATTGAAATTGATATTAAATTAAGTACGTGATTGCTGGTTGACGGCAGACTTAGTATAAGTAAGTTCATCCACGGGTAAGCCCTTTCACAAACCTTTTTTTTTTTTATTTTTTTTTTATTACACATTAGCTCTTGACTGCTATCATACCTTGGTGATGTGATGGTGCAATCTAAAATGAAAGCGGGCTAACTTCTTAGGAGTAGGATAATATTGTGGATATTATCCTGCGTGGATAATGTCGTAGATATTATCCTACGTGGATAATGTCGTGGATATTATCCTACCATATTATATATTAGGGTGAGGACCCTTTCGGCTTTTACACGTAATCGTAACGGAACGTTAAATCGCTTGGCTTGGCTTTGTCGGTAAGGCAGGAACTAGCCACGGCCGAGGCCTTCCATAAGGCAGCCTTAGAGCAATTTAGAAAATCTCAATCACTCTGCTGAAAAATAATAAATCCAACGCGTATATCACTGAGGCCATCGTCTGTGGTAACATACCTACTAAAACACACTCTCCTTTGACGCCGGGTAGAAAATGTTAAAACAAAACAGTAGGATGCTGTATAAGAATACGTATAGCATAAGATTAATAGCGCTATGGCATTATACTGCTGTAATACATTTTCACTAGTTAGGCAGTCTACGCTTGTGGTAGTGTAATTTGTCTCCTTGGTTTAATTATGTTTGGGAAATGCAGCGGCGCACGCATACTTCAAATTATCGTTGCAGACAGCGAGATGTTACGGACCCCATAAACGAAATAAGTACATTCGTTAATAGGCAGATAAATAATGAATAGTGATAAGAAGCGACAGAAATGTTCAGATGCAAATTATTATAACTATGTACGGAACTAAATAGGAATTAAAAGAACGCAATTCCAAATTTTACACTATCACAAATGCGGTTTCTCCCACAAAATACCTATATCAAGTGTCAACACACCTCCACACGTTTTAATCTCTTGGGATATCAGCACTTGTAAGAGTTATGTCACTTGAAATATCGATTTGGAGCTTGAAGTTGTGAAGATTTCAACAAAGTAGACAATACAGGTTGATCGGCATTTGTAGGACAGAGCACTCTAGAGGTAGTAACGTCTCGACGATCATAAAATACAGATTTAAGTAACATACCATAAGTTGGCATAAAGCCAAGATACGAATATTTAGCAGTTCATGGATCCACCGTGCGGGTACCGAGTCCATCGTTTGGCAGAGAGAACACCTCCGAGGAGATCCTGGGACTCGGGTGTAGGCTTAACGAGCCCCTTTACGACGCCCGTCAACACTCGCCCAGTATTGTTCTCCCTGCCAAGCCTTTTTATTTCATGAAAATTTACTTTTATCTTACAGTTCGTTCGGAAATGTTACGTAAATATTAATATTGCTCTACATATTATTTGGTTTTGTATCGTCGTCAAACCAATGAGTAGACAGGTAGCACTTACGATGTTATTTTTCACTAAGCAGAATATTTTTGCGTTCATAAATTCGTTAAAATTTTTCTTTTATTTTTTTATATTAGGTACATAAAATATATTATATCTATACTAATATTATAAAGTTGAAGAGTTTGTTTGTTTGTTTGAACGAGTTAATCTCAGGAACTACTGGTTCGAATTGAAAAATTCTTTTTGTGTTGAATAGACAATGTATCGAGGAAGACTTTAGACTATATATCATCACGCTGCAACTATCAGGAGCGAAGAAATAATGGAAAATGTGAAAAAAAAAACGGGGAAAATCCTTGAGGGCTTCCGTTGCATGCGCTGCGAAAACGGTTGAAGGTACCAAAAATATATGTATAAAAGAATTATTTCTCTTGAAATGATGTAAAAAAATGTCCACGACAGTATATGTCTATCTTTTAAGATTAACTCACTAGAACCGTTTTTATGGTAATCAAATTTGGTCGAAATTAATGCATTTGTTAAGAGTTGTATCAACGTAATAATATTAATCTTTATCCAAATAAATTTATTGTTGATTAAGAGTATTTAGTTAGTTATATAGTTTCGGAGATATTACAAAATTTCTAAAAAACATAACACTGCCGCTAAAACGTCCAAATGAACTTGACCTCCTCCGTGTTATGTTATAGGTACTGAATAGGTGTCAACATTTTGGTATATTTTGATATTCTTTAAGAGTTTGATCTTTGATCATTTCTTTCAATTTATTTGGCATAGCAGACCATATTTATATAATATACGATGTAGATCTTTAGTACACGGGACGGGACGGAGGATATTGCTTGACGGGAAACTATAAAAAAATTAAATTGAGAGGGGTAGCGGGGAAAGAGCACACTTTATATGAAAGTGTCTAAAGTGTCTAAAAGTCTATCTTTAAAATTAAAAGGGTACCTAAGAGGTTTTTAACGCGGACAAAGTCGCGGGTGACTGCTAGCACTCGTATATTATCTAATGATACTACTATTATAAAGGCAAAAGTTTGTAAGGTCAAAGGTGTATGTCTGTTACTTCTTCACGACTAAAAGGCTGGAGCGATTTTAATAAAATTTGGTAATGAGTTAGCTGGCACCCTGGATTAGCACATTAGGATTAACACAGGCTAAATATTATCCTGAAATTTACACCAGAGAACAACGCGGGTGAAACACGGGAGTCCTCCAGTTTAAAATATAAGAACATGATTAGAAACAATGAAATCAGTCAATATAACTTTATTTAAAATTGCAACATAACAATAATAAACGTTTTCATTCAAATAAGGGTTGCATGACAAACGTGTAAATATATTGTGCTATAGGAATTTAAAGTCTAAATCAGGTCTAGTCATGTAACCTACAGGAACAAGAAACATCAGCTTTTACAATATAATTTTATATTGAAAAAGTTTTGAAAAGCTTATACTGAAAAACATATGTTCAAACGCCAACGTTGAACTTGGCTCAGTGACGAAACTTATAACACTTTCAAGTATTACGTGTAACGAGACTCTTATATTTTTTTCGTTCCACGTGTTGTGGAACGAAAAGAATATATATTATAAGAATCCAAAAAGCAGTCTAGGTGTAATAACTTAAGTAACTTTTAGTAATAAATCATTTCTTACGAGTAATATGAAACAGGTCTTCGTCGTCTGTTCGCTTAGATAATTATGTAGAACTAATCAACGGGTTTATAAAGATAGAGTGATTGAAGAGGAAGGGTTTATACGTATCGTTTTACGTCGTCGTCGTGTTTCAAGGTTTCAAAAGTCATATATTATTACATAGACCATCACCATATTGTATTTGAGCAGTGTAGTGTGTCAAGTTCAAAATCCCCTTTTCTATAAGTAACTAGCGCAGGCTGGTCCTGTAGGTGGTCATTAAAATAGGCGGAAAAACATTATGAATATCGTAAGAATAAAGTGTCAATGTGTATATTGTTTGTACTTTGCACCGTCCTAATAACTAAATATATAATGAACATTATCGGGTCAGCCGGCCGGGATTAGCTATCGGAGAATCGTGTAATCAGCCCTTTGCACGGAGTCCCATCAGCGACTCCCATTATCCGCTGAGACAATAAAGGTGAATAAAGGAAATTTTAATTAAATACCTTACGTATAATTAAAACCTATTTGTATGCATTATTCTATCAAGTACAACGAATTGAGTACACAGATTAAGGATACTGTTAACTAAGTGTATTTTCTATTTATTCAGGACATTAAGCACTGCCGGTAGCTGGAACTGGCTTTTGTCGAAGGGAAAATCCATAGTAGGGGGAGTGTTTATTGGTTAATTTAACTGCCTCTTTGTTTCAGTCGAAATCGAATTGGGACTTCGGATTATAAGGTTCGAGCCCTGGCTAAATTTAAGTTTCCATAATTTCGTAAAATTCTCAAAATTAGCCTAGATTTAAGAAAAAGGTGGTCTTACTTCTCCGAGCAGATTCAGAGTAGAGCTTATAAGGAGTCTTGGTTTCGATTCTAAATTATTTCAAATCTGATCTTTCCATATACAAAAAAATCTAAAAGCTATCCTATGACTGACAAATATTTTTTTTTTCGTAAATAGTTTTATTTTGGTCAGTGTTATTACGCTAATTATTGCTAATTATGTTAAGATGGAATGGATTAAGCCTTGCTAATAAATACGAATGCACCCGGTTGCTGTCCGAATATGCACTGAGGTCGCCGCGCGCTTGCGGCGGCCGTATTGGATAGCTGGATCAGCAATAAGGTGTTCGATCGTAAATATTGCATCGAACACAAAGACTTACTTGATTCCAATAAATGAAACCAATATCAAAACCAACGAATCAAATTAACATTTTGGTACGATACTACATAGCTATCATAGTAAACTAAGGTTAGAGACAAACTTTAAAATAAATAAACTTTTAATACAAAAGAAGCCGTTGGATAAATAAAATAAGAAATAAAATCTTATTTCTACGAATACTTACATATCAATTACGGACAAAGATAATGTTAGCGAGGAACGACATTAATCCCTCATTACTGTGAGATTCGATTATTTCACTTATAAGTCATCCTGTGACAGAACAGTCGTGTATTCAACTACGTTGATTAGATTATTTATAATCTATCTATAGGTATAGTTATATATAAAAATGAATCCCTGTTTCCCTTTGTCAAATCATCACGCGTGAATGGCTGCACCGATACCGCTATAACTGTTTATTTTGTATTTGTTAGTGTCAGGAAATTTTTTTAACAAAAAATTGGTTGTCTGTAAAGTCGGTTTACTGACGATAGTTGAACGTGACAATGTCTTAAGATAATACTGATGGAATGGTAGCATTTAATTGGTTATTAAAATTTTTAATTTAAGTATATTTTTTAAATATTAACTTAAATTAATAAAATAATTGATTTTGATTTTATAAATTTATATTTTAAATTTATAATAAATATATTAAATTTTAATTTAAAATTAATATATTTAATAATTATATTTAAAAGACGGATGTCGAACGCTGCCGAACGCAAAGGCCGATTGTGCTTCTTTGTCGCTCGTTCCGCGCTCTCGCTTCCACTTCAAGCCTTACATGGAACGCCTCAAAGCGAGGTAACGCCGCATGAGTCATGTTTTTTCGTGCGTGCAGCCGGCTCTATCGAATTACAAGACGTTGTCACGTCAAAATTAGAACCGACTCAAAAAGCACTAAAAAGTAAAGAAAAATAACTATGTCATTTAGTTGCTTTAATTTACTTAAGCATATCTATAAAGTCGGTGCCAGGTAACGTACTCGTACTCTCATAGTATATTATACGGCACTAGTAACCAAAAAGGTACCGATACTTTGCACAAAGACCGAAATCGCTGCAAGTGTGCCTATAAAATTTGAAGAATTCCTTTAATTTTCCCAGGATATCATCATCAGATCCTAACATGATTACTATAGGACCACCTTGAAAGTGTGCCTTTTCTAATAAAAAAATAATTATCAAAATCGGACAACTCTGTAAAAAGTTATGCGTAGTCATACATAAAAAAAATATATATGTGTCGAATTGAGAGCCTCCTCCGTTTTTTTTTCGTCGGTTAAAAAGATCTTTTAAAAGAAAAAAGAAAGCAGTGTGGAAAATTAAAAGAAACTTAATGGATATTTGTTAATCAATCTGGGTCGAATGAATCTTAATGCAATAGCACAGAGATGGATTATTTTTTGGTAAAGCACATAATATGCTGATCACAGAAACGAGATCTACGTGGAGTACCGCTAGTTTACTGGTACCTAACAACTGTATTGATTTGTTGAACCTAATGGTATATTAAACTACTTGGCGACTAGTAGGTAGCACCGCAACATTACACTGGCCACGAAACATTTCCTGTACCTAATTGAACAGGCGGAAGTTCTCGCATACTACGCTCAAGATCTTGTGAAGTAATTTCATCCACTACCCGACCATTTCGCTTTAATAAATTCAAAACTGATGATTAACTTACGGATCCTTTTTAAGATTTATATTTTTTTAAAGACGCTAGTAATTTTTTTAGGCACGTTTGACTACAATCATGCCTGAAGGAAAGCAGTATTTCATGGATTTCTAGTAGGTAGATTGTTATTCTTTGATAATCCAAAGGGAAGTCTATATCTGAGCTGGTCCAATAACTAGTAACGTCGCATGTATACATGTCAATCATAAGTAAGTGCTGTTACTACTAAACGTAGGCGGAAATTATTTAACTGAGACTGATTGTTAAATGACCTTAAAAAGGTCCTAAAAGACACAAATAGTTGGACAATATGAATAAGTGGATTGGACTCAGCGATTCGCAAATAAAGAGTAGTAGAATAAAAAACGAATTACCGCGATGGTTGGCGATCATCAGTTCATAGATAAATAAGAAACAGTAAGGACGTATAGGTAGGTACCTCCTACAGATCAGTTCTTAACGAAGCCCCCTAAAGCAGAAAGTTGTTCTTAAAATGAATTTATAAAATAACTAGCTTTTATAAATAAATTTTATGATGAAGTAAAAGTCTAAAATTGTTTTTAATAACTTTCAGCAACTACTCCTTTTTCTGCGTACCGCACTGCACAGCCGCACTTACCAGTGTTCCGGCGTTGTTAACTGTCAACTAACGTGGCCTGCGCCTAAGACCCAATACTTTTACTCAGTCAGATTCAAGTTGAGTGAGTCATAAATTCTAAATCCCCAAATAACTCAGCGGCTTGCGGATTAGAACGAAATCCGTAAAGTCTTAACGGCAACTCGCACTCGTGGCATTATTGTCATCCATAATCCAAGCATATCATAGCATACGGCATAAGGAGATGCGGGGGACAAGGAAGGTATATTTATATGAAATAGAGGCATAAATTCAATCATGGAATATATTATCCGGACTGACAACGCGAAAGCTTCAAATGGAAAAATCTCTAGAATTTGGCTTAGATTGCGACGCGAAAATGTTTTACTTGAAAATGGTTTATTCATGAAGGAAATGCACTCAAGGCATCGATAAATCGCACTTTTCACGGCGATGCTTTCGAGAAATTCTTTACATCTGGGAATTATCTAATTCAAGACGTTACCACTGAATGATAAAATATTTAATACAGGAAAATAGAGAAAATATGAAATTCAATATTTTATTGAAAAATCGAATCCAACCAAAAGTATTTTCGTGTAAACCTGCCAATTCGCTTTTACATTCCATCTGACACTGTAAATAAGTTTTCAGAGCATGAAGAACAAATCTCGTATCCCTACAGGCCCTCCTAAAACTCTTTAATTTGACACAGTTGTTGTATAGTATCTAAGTGAATCACATAGACAATCAGCAACCAAAAAACGTCCTCACTAAATGAGCACCAAAAACAGATTTTGGGTGGACATTTGAAGCAGTTTCGCTTTGCGAATTCAACCTTAAATGAATAAAAAGAGGGGGAAGATCTCTGATATTTTTTAATAAGAATAACGAAGATCTGATTGATGAAATATGTAAAGATGGAACGATTATGTAAAGCTGATGAAACATGTACCTACTTATTTTTGACAAAGCTTTCAAATAAAAATTTGTTACCTATGTTTGGTTACTTAGATCGAATAAAAACTTAGTAAAAAATATTATATTACGGTATTAGGAATAGGTTTAACGATATTAAACAATAATAATTATAATGAGAACCTACATAATGGATCGACAGTTGTATATTCTTTTTAATAAGCATTTGCCTGCCAGAATTTTATCGTAGCCGATAAAAGGCCAATATTGTTATATGGCAACTACAATTATTGGCCTCTGGTATTTAACAATCCTCGTCAAAGTAAATGTCGTCATTACGGCTTTTACTGAAATCACTTGCGGTTGTGTTACAATTTTATATTTATTCATTTATATTTTTACTATGTTTTGTTTACTATTGAGGGATCTTTTATCTACCCTTTGAAAGTCCCATATACATATACCTACTTAAAAAAAATTTAATAAAAAATTTAACCGATTTCAAAACGCACCAAAAATTGAAAACTAAGAAATGCATTTATTTATTACTTTTTTGTGCGTTTTGAAGTCATTCCAATTTTTTTATATAATTTTTTTTCTTACTTTTTAGTGATTTATTGACACCTAATAACCTACCCGTACTATTAGAAATTATACGGCATTTGTAGTCAAAAAGCTGAAATTTGAAGAGTTCCTTCAATTTTCCCATAATCTCATCATCAAATCCTAAAATGATGACTATGGGACTTTCTAACAAAAAAGAATTCTAAATTAACGTTTCAAGTAAACTATGCCTAATTTAAATAAACGATTTTGAATACAAGATAGTACAACTTATAGTTGTTCTATTATATATTCTGTGGTACTCACTCTATCCTATATGACGTAAGAAGAATATCGCAGCGCATTCCCTGCTAGAATCCCTCCTAGAATAGCTTCCTTATGCTAGAATCATGACAATGCCTTTTTCTGAAAATAAAAAGAAAATCGTTGAAAGTAATTAGTACGTAATGCTTTTAGTTTGCCCAATGGTTTCATTGGTATGATGTTAGACAAAATAGAATATGAAACGGTATAAAACTGCCACTTTGTTCGTTTATATAAAACTAGCTTTTGCCCGCGACTTCGTCCGCGTGGAATTAGTTATTACGGCAACCTAATTTTTCTAAGCTTTGTATGTCATATTTATTAATATCTAACCGACTGCCTAAGAAATAGGTCTTAAGCTTTCAAAATGACGATACTTTCATACAACATTTCATCCCCCCTTTAACCCCTTACAACCCTTTTTTCTCAATTAAAAGTAGCCTATGTCCTTTTTCAGGCTCTAGACTTACTGTGTACCAAATTTCATTTAAATCGGTTCAGTAGTTGTAGAGTGAAAGCAAGACAGACAGACAGAGTTACTTTCGCATTTATAATATTAGTTAGGATATACTTAAGTTTTAAATACCTCAATTAGTGCATAACAAAGATAAACGTTACGAGCGGTAGAAAGCCAAACAGTGTCAGCCAGAAGCAGAACCTACATAATTAGAAGCGGAGCGCCTAAAATCATATATCTAGCAATATTAGAAATTGTTGCTTTAGCGATTGAGTTTAAAGCTTCAAGTCAGATTTGTAATATAAATAAGAACAAGTGTTTTTATACAACTTTCTGAGAACTTGTTGCAGAAATACGTAAACATAAATTTAGCCCAAGTGTTGAGCTTCTTGTCGGCTCTTCTGAGTAAATTTTGCTTTTCGAATCTATAACTTACTATTTTCAAAGTAGGCTTAATTTCAAATTATTAATTACTAATTGTAAAAGATGGCGCACAATATTTATTGTCAATTACGATACCCAACCGCCTTTCAAACACATAATTATATTTCTTACTTTTTATTCAATTATCGATATTGACGATGTAGATGGAATGCAAATGCACGAGTCACTATTAAAAATACCGAAATTACTTCATGTGTGCCTGTAAAATTTGAAGAATTTCCTATACTTTTTCAGGATCTCAAAACGCACTAAAAAGTAAAAAATAACTGTGTCATTTAGTTGCTTTAAATTACTTAAGCATATCTATGAAGTCGGTGCCAGCCAAGTTTAAGGAGCCTTTCTTTTACGTAGTAAAGCATATTGTGGGTTCTAGGTAACGTCCTTAAAGTAGAAACCTGGGCTGGCACCGACTCCTATACACTACAATATACGTGTCGAAAGTACGAGCTTTAAAGTATACTTTTAATGATGTAATATAGGATCACGTGGTTACCTTATTGAAGATGAATCTTAATTTCAATATTGATTAATTATAGAGATATTAATAAAAGTAAAAACAAATAAAATTAAACAAAAACATCTTTAAATCTTATCTTTTACTTACTTCATTAAGACATTAACAAGTTCTTCATAAGTTGCTCATATTAAAAGTCACATGAAGCACATTTAGGTTACCCAAATTTTCCGAAATGGTACAACGGATAAATGTTCCCAAAATAGCAACTTGTAATGATTGATCTACCAAACCGTTGATTTGCACAACATGAAACCCAAACACATTGGTGGCTCTGTTTGTAGAACGTTTATATGCGAATAAAATTCCACTGTTATAGTACGATCTGGGTGATTGATGATTGTAAGTATGAAAAATTTAGCAGTTAGTTTCGATATATATATTTCGAATACCTTTTTTTTTTATCAATTACTAGCAGTCGCCCGCGACTTCGTCCGCGTGAAAACCTCTTAGGTATCCTTCTAATTTTAAAGACAGACTTTCATACAAAATGTGTAAAGGCACATATAGTGTGCTCATTCCCCGCTCCCCCTCTCAATTTAATTTTTTTATAGTTTCCCGTGAAGCAATATTCTCCGTCCCGTCCCGTGTACTAAAGGTCTACATTTTTGTTAAACATTGTATGACATTTCAGTACATTAACATTAAAAATATATATTTATGGCAAGCTGATGGGTATAAATTGATATTAAATAGTATATTTCACTCTTGAGTCTAGCCTTCAGAATAAACAAAAATAATTTTACAATTCGACACGCAGATAGAGATTAGCCCGTTTAAACAAACGAACAAACTCTTCCGTGTACTAAATAGATATTTGAACAAAGATCGAATTCTTAATTCATCATCGTATATATAACATAGATCTAAACTCCCCTCCCGCACGCGCGCCCCCGCCTTGGTGACGCTCACTTCGCAACGCAGAAATAGTAATATTTTAATTTCGCCATAACTTCTAAACCAAACGTCCAATTTTAATCTTTTAAATACTAAATATTATCTACATAAACTGTACTTAGTGATGAAATTATTTATTTTGATAAGGATTAATAGCATGAGTAAAATAAATGCGTTTAAATGTAGTCCAAAAAAAAATTAAGATTTTTAAATAAAAAAATGGTTGTTGTGCCTCACTCGACATAGATAGATATAGTGTGTCGCGGATTTTTTTGTAGATATTTATAAGATCTCCAATTAATTAGAACATTTTATGGTTCTATCTTTTATAGTTTACGCAGCGTACGCAAAATAAGTAACTTTTCTGGTTGATTTTTTACACCTTGTGTCCGAAAAACCCAAATATTTTACGGAACCCTAATTTTTTCCAAAATAAAATTTAGCCTATGTTACTCGTGGATAATGTAGCTTTCGAATGGTGAAAGAATTTTTAAAAACGGTCCAGTAGTTTTTGAGCCTATTCATTACAACCAAACAAACAAACAAACAAACAAACAAACAAACAAACAAAGTTTTCCTCTTTATAATATTAGTATAGACAAGTTGGCCCTTGGCTGCTATCACACCTGATGTTAAGTGATGATGCAATCTAAGATGGAAGCGGGCTAACTTATTAGGAGTAGGATGAAGTCCACATTCCTTTCGGTTTGTACACAACATCGTACCGGAACGCTAAATTGCTTGGCGGTACGTCTTTGTCAGTAGGGTGGTAACTAGCCACGGCGAAAGCCTTCCACCAGCCAGACCAAGACAAATTAAGAAAAATCTCAATCTGCCCCGCCGGGAATCGAACACAGGACCTTCGTCGTATAGATCCACTGCGCATACCACTGCGCCACGGAGGTCGTCAAGATTGTATATTTAGAACCTTATATATTTAGTCAATTATTTTTATCCTTCACTGTTAATAATTACAAAACCTTTATTTACCGTGTACAACATTTATATAATTACAAAATTTAAAATGTTTAATAAAAGAGTGGTTAGGGTAGGTAGTATTTTTAAAGATCTAGATAAAGTATCTATATATACTTATAATTAAACTGTAACAGGTCTAATTCTGTACAATGAAGGTTTTTTTTAAATTTTTACTAGAGAGCACTATATATTTAAAAATAAATATGACAACTGTGGTGTTCAAAGGCCTTTGCACTATTATAGGCTGGTAATCATGATAATAGTGTCCCATATATTAGGTTTAACCTGTAAACCACACAGTAGAAACTGCGTAACGGGCTACTCTACTAAAATGCAAGCTGAAGCCTGAATAAAACAGTGATGCGTTCTCGATTGGATGCAAACTTGCGTTGTACCAACCACAGGGCGCAGTCTTTGAGATTTTGAAATCGTTATTAAGTATACGACAAGATTATTACATTTTAATGTTCTTAGTCACAATATTTTGATATTTGAATAACAAGAAAATATTGTTAAAATGTAGAATGAAAAGCTCGCCCACGAGACTTACAGACAGATAACCCGTCTTCGGCCTTATTTTCATGCCTCTAGGAAAAAAAAAAAGAAAAATCTTTAAATTTTTCTTTTTTTTGACTGTTTTTAAAAATCCTAATCGAGTAACATCTTGCACATATTTTAGCTAAAAGTTTCTTATTTTTAGCTTACTGTTAGCTATTAAAGTATAACTATGGTTTGCCTTAAAATCAAATTTTCATCATCTCAACCACATCAAGCAAAAAAAACTACATAATAAACTATGATGTCACGGACAGATATATACAAATACAGACAAATCTCTGACAGACACGCCGAACTTATAGCAACCCTCTTTTTCACGTGAGGATTTAATAAAATAAAAATAAATAAGTCTCGACGCTCCGCGACTTGTACAAGGAACGTGCGTGGTATGACTTAGAACCATTTGTCGTCAAATTAGATTTACAAACAGGGTGGTAAGTGTCAGCACTGTACGCCTATATGAGCAATAGGCATATCTCTGATGTAATCCAAATTCCCACACATAACCCACACGTTCATGTATAAATATTGTGTAAGGGGAGTGTAGCGATACGGATAACACGATTCCTTCCCCGTCACTTTGTGGAATATAAAGTATGCAGAACTGAAAGTGTTTCCATTGGAGCGTGCGTGCGACCTTACACAAGGAAACCTGTTTTCCTCGTACGTACAGTAAATTACTCCCGAGTTTTTCAACACAATTTGATTACAAGACCTTCAGAAAAAATTACCCAAATTTGTGTAAGACACCTGCTTATATCACGACCATAAACAACCTTACCTTACCCTGTAAATTTTAAATAAACCTTTGATTAAGAATTAATTTTATATTTTAACAAATACTCCCTGAGTAATTTAACTTTTACTCGACAATTTGTTTACGTTGAACATTAGTAAAATATTTTTTACATAAGTTAGTTCCATTTCTAATCACGTGTATGCATCTTTTAGCAGACAATGTAATTACCAATAATACGCTAAAATCTCGGTAATTCGTACCTACCTATAACCTATTCGCGATGCGGATCGATTAAGACTGAGATTTTATCTATATGCCCCATATGCTTCGCTATTGTTTTAATTATTTAAATGATAACGCTGCTGTTAGTAAAATACACAAAATACTTTCACTTTTCATTAAAAAATCGAAACCCCAGATGGTTAAAAATACCAAGCTCCCCGAATTTATAGAAAACAAAAAGGAATATATTAAAAGGACTGATTCGATCATCTGGATGCCTAACTCCGTAGTTCAGTCAATCGAGCCCGTATTGTAGAAACTATTGGCAGCCTTTTTTTATCCCGGGGACATTCTCATCGCCTCAGAGTGGCTAAGAGGTTATGTTGGACTCCCCCACGGTGTCCCTACTACGTCTACAGATAACTTCACTATAGGAATGTTTTCGTTCTCATATATGGTGTTAACCTAACCGAGCTAGGTAGTTTGCGTTCATACTCATTACGAAATAACACATAAATCAATTTCGCATGCCACACATTAATGCGCTGGAAATATATCGATCCCATCAAGATTCAACAATACGTGCTGATGTTTACGATGCAGCGAGAAAAGCATTGGTTATAGCAACCGGCGTTTTTATTGTGCTTAGTTGTTAGTTGATAACCGTTTGCCGTGCGTGGCGCTCGTGTCCAAATCCGAGTCGCATGAGTTGATACCAAACGTTAGTTCTGTGACCCATTTTCACCGCGTAATCTCCCGTGTAGCCGCTTACATTGTTCGAGACCATTTGTGCTCACCCCTCCCTGTTAGCTGCAAGCGCGGCAGATTATCAGATTCAATATAAACACAGCAGCCGGACGAAATTTTAAGCGCTGCTGATAAATATTTTGATCAAGGTATCAGTATGCAAAATTTTACTTTACATCAAAACTGAAAACTTGCTTCTATACAACTGCAGTTGTTATCTATTAATAATAAATGGTTAAAACGCCTTGTGTTCCGATCAGTGTTCTGTTTTGTTTACGATTAAGGTATCGATAAATCCCTGCCGTGAATGCAAATGATTTGCTAAGGTTAAATAGTAAGTAGTTAGGCTATAGGCTCGTGCCTGCATTATTCCTTGTATAACTTGACACGGTTATATCAAAAATTTTGTTATCATGCAACCTGCATACATGATATTAGTTTCAAAGTAATTGTTTCCGTAAGATTGCTTTTTTATTATTGTTTATGCTAACTGTACAGAACACTCATTTAACTGAGTACCTAACTACCTATCGAGTTTTTTACTGTAATGGACTTATGGTTCAACATGTTTGATTGCAAAAAATATTGTGGATGATGAAATTGCACAAAACCGGTCAGAAATAAGATATCTTATTTACCTACACATTTAACTTCAATAGATATTTATATTTTTAACTTATGTTTTTTTTATTTCCTACTCTTCTTTTCAGGGTTGCGTACAAAAGGTAAAATCGGACCCTTTTTTGGTTTATTTAGTAGGGTAGGTTAGTTCGTAACTGAAAAGTGTGCATTTCGAAAAGTGTGAAATTTGATTTTAAAATTCAAGGCGTGTGAGGCTTGCAACTGTGTAACTCTCATATTTACTTGTGTATAAATACATGTTATACTCTTACTTACTACTCTTAGACTGCCTCGTTGGTCTAGTGGTTAGCCTATATGGCATCAATCACTAGGTCCTGGGTTCGATTCCTGGCTCGGGTCACGGAATAATTCTGAACTTTTTCATTCTTCTATGAAATGTTCAGTACATTCCAAGCTCGGAGTCTGGAAGTTGGTGGTGTTACACCCATGTGCTTCAGAGAGCACGTTAAGCCGGTGGTCCCGTCACTGTCATCAACATCTGATAGTGATCGTTTATAAATGAAACATTATCACCCTAACCCCGCCAACCTGCATTGGAGCAGCGTGGTAGGTTTATGCTCCATATCCCCTCTCCTGTAAGGAGGGGCCTGGCCCTGTAGTGAGCTGTTAATAGGCTGATAATGATGATGATGATGATGATGATACTCTTACTTGTATTATTTTATTATAAGGGACGTCACGCATAATATTCTGCGCACAGCTGTTCCTGTTATTTGAAAGGTCGCACTAGGTTCACAATATAGAGTAATATTTTACCGACTCATTTTATCTCAGTCAGATAAAAAAAATAGCGTACAAGAGTAATTCTCGTCGTCGCTATAACTTGCTCAACACTTTTTTATTAGATATGTTTGTTGATATAAAATAACAAATCAAAGATCATACTATACTGGTGGACGTCCGCAACTTCGTCCGCGTGGACTTTCAACTCTTCTCTTAAGAGAACGGTACTGATTTTCGGAATACACTACTGTGTATTCCGAAAATCTTCTAAGGATACTTCCTTTATCCTTTCTCGTAGTATGAACTTTAATTGTACCAAGTTTCATTTGAATTCGTTCAGTACTTTCGTCGCGACTACGTCCTTACTGTAATTTAAGTTTTTTTGGAATAACTTTTTTTCTTACGTCCGGTCTCCATGAAACAAAGCCTGCCTAATGCTAAGCTTAATCCATTTGCGAAAACCATATGAAAATCTGTCCAGTAGTTCGAATGTGATGCGCGAACAGACAAACAGACAAAAATTTTAAAAACCATTGTGGTCTATATCAAGTATGTAATACATACCATTTGCTTTTCCAAAAAAATATTTAATGTACAGAATTAAAATCGTTACACTATATATAATATATACATTTTCCCTGTCACAATGTTAGTTACCGTACTCCTCCGAAACGGCTTTACCGATTTTTACAATATTTTGTACGCGTATTCAGCAGGTCTGAGAATCGGCTACTATCTAATTTTCATCTAATGTTTTTTTTTTAATTTTTAATGCAAAACAACGTTTGCCGGGTCAGCTAGTTATATTATATTTATATAGATAGGATCCTCCATAAAATGTTGCAAAAACTTTTTGTCATAAACTACCGACAACTTAACATTATGATCAAACACTTGTGTCTGACCTTATCCCCTTTGATCCTTCAAGACTATTTCATTACGTACTTGGAGTTATTCAAGTATTGTTCTGATATCTGAAAGATTTATTGTGTTTCCGTGCCGACCCTTCCGCCGGTTTCTTTGTCATTTAATTGTTAGATCACGAAATCTACGAATGAAACTGAAGAATTCAAACAGGGTTATTTATGTTCTCTAGTTCATAAATCAACCTTTAATTTCAAAAATGACAACGCCGGTTACCTGCCTCCATGCCTGCTGCTTTTAATTTAAAAATACATCTTTCATTTTACCTAATTTCCTTTCATTTCTTTTAGAGTTAAACATTCGCTGGCTATTAGATTCCAGCTAATATTTTTTCCCAAATAAAATGACAGTAGAAGTGGCGCCATAGAAAAATATAAATAACCAACGCGATACATATAGCGTATTCTTCTCTAAATTATGGAGAACCCAGTGGTCTCCATCAGTAGCATTACACTGATGGATACCTGTTTCCTATTTGTATTTAAGGAACCAAGAGGAACGATACATTTAAAAGAGCATAAAGGCATAAAAGAGATAAGGCAATGAAGTTGAAAGTTATACAGCAGTCCAGCGACATATATCAATATACTCATTGGCCATTTGCAGGAATTACGTTTTTCTTGAAAGATGATCACGAAAATAATTGGGTATTTGACTCAATTTATTTTATTACTTTATTATAAACTAAGATGAAAATAATAACGTACGCTGCAAAAATAATAAAAATCCGATAAAGATCTCCAAAGTTACAGCCACTTAAATGTTGGGAGTAGAGGTCTTCTGTCCTTTTCTCGCAAAACGAATATTTATACTAAGCCACTATGGCGATACTATGATGTGATGTCACATCACAGTATGGCTGTCTCTGTCTAATCAGACACATTCAAATGCTTTTAACTTTTTATTTATTTGATCAATTTAATCAGTTTTTATATATTTTATTTGTTATAGAATCAAGTTTCAAAAATTAATTTAAATTCTAATATTTTGATTTGTGTCAAATACCCAAAGGGAACATCGTTGAATATAGTATATATGTAGAATATACCGTGATTATTCTTGTACGTATTATTAGATAAATATTACACATTTCAGTAAATTAAAGAGTTTTAATAAAGTGTATGTGGCTAGGGACTTTTTGGTATCAATAATTATATACGTCTAAAGTAGTTAGTACTACCTTTATATTATAATTGATTCAATATAAATGATATTTACTTACAAAAGAGAGGATTTTCATTATTTGTTTCGAGACAATTTGTTATTACATCGAAATACGAGTATTAAGTAACACGCCACTTCTATTGCCCTTTTACATTAGATTTCTATGATCTTACCTGTACAAATGTGCGTGAGATAAGATACCTATACTGCAACATAGTTTCAAACGTATGTGAAAATTGTTAAGTTAACACAGTTTAGTCGTAAAAATTCATTGCACTAGTGTCGAAATAAATATTAAATGCTACAGTTAATACATACCACTTGTGAATAAATGCCGAATCAATATGCGTGCTAGCAATTACTCGTAAAATTCACACAATCAAACCAAAGTAAATCACAAAACCCATTAATTTTTTTCAATTGTTCTTATGAATAACCCGTCTTAAGCTCTATAATTTTATTATTGATATTCTGTGATTATCAACGGGAAAATGATTTTAGATGTTTTTTTTGAAGTATTATGAATACATTGTTCATAATAACATAGAATTACTGAGAGCAATTTGTAGTCAATTTATGTAATCATTATTTTGACCCATTAGATATGTGATGTCGCGATATTAAACTAACATTTCAGTAAAGGAATAAGAAAATAGGTAGTTGTAGTAATAAAACTTAATAAACTTATTAAAAATAAGCTCTAAGAATCCAACGAGCCCAAACTGAGTAGAGCTGTGTCGTTTAATTGTTTCTATATACCACGCACGCACACCTATAAATATATATGATATATTTGATTTGCACGTCACCTTATTTTAGCAAGCCGTTTTTGATACCCATATAGTAGGAATTTATTAAAAAGAATTAATCCGCCATCTTGAGTATGCTGCCATGATGGATTTAGAATAATATCACACAGTTAACTATGCATTTGCCATCTAAACTGCGCGTTCATCACTTCAAAATAGAGTTACAAAATTTCACCCAAACATATTATGCAGATACTTAAATTGGAAGTTAAATAAAACCTTTTTTTTTATCGACTACAAGTCGGCCCTTGACTGCTATCACACCTGATGTTAAGTGATGATGCAGTCTAAGATGGAAGCGGGCTAACTTGTTAGGAGTGGGACGAAAATCCACGCCCCTATCGGTTTCTACACGACATCGTACCGGAACGCTAAATCGCTTGGCGGTACGTCTTTGTCGGTAGGGGTAGGACTTGTAAAAATAGTAAAACTTGTTTAATATGCACTGTACTTACTATAGATATCAATCATAATTTAATGCCTAATTTGAACATGAATAAGATCTGTAAACAGAGCAAAGCCTTTGTGGGTACAATAAGGCAAATGACTAAGTAGGGACTTTTGTTCCGCCCCAAAGTTTAACCTCTCTACTCGTCTTACACTGTTAGTACACGAGAGCATGCAGCGTCTCCTTAAAAAGCGTTTTATGACAGTCTCATAGTCAACATCTGGTTCATTTAAATTAGATCTCTCGATATGCACCATTATACACAACAATTGCCGTTCAGGTTTTATTAGATAAGCACGATATTTTATCTATAGTAGGTACGTAATTATCTAACATTATATTATGGATATTATGTATTTTCAAAACTACCACTCTAAAAAACCTTTTTTATCTAAAACACAAAAATGTTTATACTTGCTATATCTTTGAAACTTCCAAATCAACCGGTTTCATCGGAAAAGCAATGATGATGATGATGATTTTAATAAAAAACAATCTATACTTCTGTACTAATATTATAAAGAGGTAAAGTTTGTAAGTTTGTAAATAAAGTTCTGTCGGGGCTAATCTTCGGAACTAATGATCCTATTTTAAAAATTCTCTCACCAGTAGAATGCTACGTTATTGGTGAGTATTATAGGCTATATTTTTATTGTATATATTACCCGAGTTATCATAGTTTTTGTCGCGCGAGTCGTGAAACCGTGAAATTTATTAAATTTAGCTTTATGCGCGTACGCTGCCTTAGATATTGGATGTAATTGAAATAATTGTATGAAAACTTTATGCATCTTAAAAAGTTCTTCAAAAAACTCCGCGATAGCATATATCTATCTTTTATATTTTGGCAGAAATATAACTTTTTGTGTTTTAAAAAATCATTTTATTCATATGCTTACTTTTTCGTCATTATTTATAAAACTAAACTTAAATCCTTATCAAAAAAAATTATTTAATAATCATAAGGATAAGGATAATCATAAGGATAATTATAGGGATAAGATTTGCCTTTTCTTTTACAGTATGTTAATTAGTTATATAGTTTCGGAGATATTACAAAATTTCTAAAAAACAACACTGCTGCTATATCGTCCACATAAAGTTTACCTCCTCCGTGTTATGTTATACGTACTCAATAGGGGTCAACATTTTGGTACTGATATTCTTAGGATATGGAGGATATTGATTCACGGGAAACTATAAAAAAATTAAATTGAGTGGGGTAGCGGGGAAAGAGCACACTTTATATGAAAGTCTGTCTTTAAAATTAAAAGCATACCTAAGAGGTTTTCACGCAGACGAAGTCGCGGGCGACTGCTAGTTTCATATAAACAGAGTTGTGGGCGTCCGTTACTTATGTCATACGATAATACATTTAAAAAAATATTTATTATTTTGTCAATCTTTTGCCTCAACTTGTCGTGTACAGAAAGAAAATATAAGAATTTATCTATTATCTTTCACGAACTCTTTTCTCTATAAGTATTTGTTTTAAGGAAAAGCAATTTCACAGTAAATTAGGATCCAACCGAACCGACCGACGATCTGTATCCATCTAATTTAACAAAAACGGCATTGTACGAGTACCTACTTAGTCATTAAGGACAGTACTTTTAAATACCATGAGAATGCTCAGACCAATGAAACACTATTATACAATAATTGGTTAATTTATTTTCAAGACGACTGACGAGACGTCGTGTTCTAGGATTTCAAAATCTTAAACCATAAATTACCTTATGATAAGTCTCGCTTGTTGTGCGGAACGAAACCAACGGTTTTGACGTTCTATCAAATTAATTAAGATTATTTTGTGCAGTTAAATTAGCTTTCTGGTTATTATTCTGTACAATATATACTATGGGAAAGGTTGTCCCTTTCCTATTACCCTTCCAGCTTTCATTTTCCCTCAAGTGTCTAGTGAATAAAGGTAAATTCATTACAATGGCTTTTACTACTGAGTACAGATATGACATGTCATTCACACACAGTTTGCAGAGCACAAACAAACGATTACGGGAGATGCCCATCATGTGGACACCGATATTTCATTACAAAAAGTATTCGAAATGAGGCCCATTTGGCAAAAAATGAGAAATAATATTTTTAATGACAAGAAAAGTGGCAGTGTTGCACCATTTTGAGATCTTGAAAAATGGACCATCTTTTGAAATATACATAGTGTAGTACTTTATTATAGTAAACCATGTCTTAATAAACCTTAATTTATTTTACTAAGTTAACAATGTTTATTCCATAGATTTGTGATTGCAATTAGTAGCACCACTATCTTAGATTATATCTATATTACGTAATTAAAAAAATCACTGCAAAATTGTGAAATTTGTGATTACAGTACATAATAATGTGCGAATTGTCGATTTTCACCTTTTTTCGAAAAGTGTCGATTTTCACCTTTTTTTAAAAATTACAATAATTACAAAACTAAGTGACATGGATTTTTTTTCTTATTTTTTCCAGAACTGATATAACTTGGCCTTTCGCTAGGTACCAGGTTATCTTTGTGTTTTGGGACACCCTGTATATTATACATAAATACTTATAATATATAGATAAACTCCCAGACCCTGGAAAATATCCATGTTCATCACATAAATAGTTTTCCAGATGTGGGAATCGAACCCACAGCCTAGGACGCAGAAGAAGGGTCACTACCCACTGCGCCACTCGGTCGTCAAAATCACAGTGTATCAGGATTTCTTAGTTTTCCTAGTGAAAAGTTCAAAACAAACAATAAAATAAATTTGAGTTGTTACAGACAACACGACAAACAACAATGAACTCTGATAAGATGAAATCTATGGGCTACTGTACGTTACTTTAAAACACGTATACGGTTAGTAATTTAGGGGAAAATGAGGTCAAAGACAAATATTTCACATGTCCCTTGCAGCAAAAGATAAGTTTTTAAAACCAAGTAGTAGTTGTGTTAAAAAAATATTCTTTTATTTTAGAAGTTACAGGGGGGGACACATTTTACCACTTTGGAAGTATCTTTCGCGCAAACTATTCAGTTTAGAAAAAAATTATATTAAAAACCTCAATACCATTTTAAAAACGTTTTGTGCAATTTAAGCAAAGCTGTATTCGATGTAGTATGTTTATAGATACTCTCAAATTTACGTGGACATTTATTATTGCAATCAAAAGAGATTCCATATTATACTTATAAAAACTATAGATATTTTATATGTAACGTACAAACAAGATGTTGATATCGATATTTCTTTAATTTTGTCCCATTAGTTCTATATAGAACTAGTGGGACACTAAGCACTAACATGGTGTATCAACAGTTCTATAGAACCAAAATTAGGGGGTACTACTGGGATGCACCCGATTTTGAAAAGATTATGAAAAGCTTTTAAAATCACGTACGTTTGCGGTGTATGATCACACTTTACGCTGAAGCCCGGCCCGTATATAACACTGCGGTGCAAACGATATGATCTCGGATCTCCTAAACCAATATGGTTGTTTGCGCAAGAGACAATATTATGTAAGGTTTTCAATATTTATGTGAACATTACTTTTAAGCTTTATTTAAGGTCATAAAATTAAAACTAAAGCTATGAGGGTTCCAAATTGAGCGAGAGAGACTCTAAGAGGAATGACTAATACCTCGTTGGTATAGTGATAAGCCTCTGTCACTTTAAATCATGAGGTCTTGGCTCGGGCTATGAAATTTATTCTTGAATTTTTGGGCTTTTCTCTTTCTCAAGAAGTTTTCAGTAATAATTATTTGAGAGTTGCAAAGTTAGTGTTATGCACCCCAGGCAAGTAAAACGATCGGCTTCGGTCTTTAAGCAACGGTAGGCCGATAAAATAGGCTGATAATGCTTCGAAATTAAATTTCAGACAAAACAGATCTAGTTATATTTTTCTGTGTAGGTACACAATAAAAATTTATAACAAAAAATAGAACCGACTCAAAACGCACTAAAAAGTAAAAAATAACTGTGTCATTTAGTTGCTTTAATTTACTTAAGCATATCTATAAAGTCGGTGCCAGCAAGTTTAATGAACATTTATTTAACGTAGTAAAGCAGTTTGTGGGTTCTAGGTAATGTCCTTAAAGTAGAAACCTTGGCTGGTACCGACTCCTAGATATGCTTAGGTACACTACATGACACAGTAATTTTTCACTTTTTAGTGCGTTTTGAGTCGGTTCTATTTTTGTTAAAAATTTTTATTTCCTACTTTTTAGTGGTTTATCGCCACGTAATATTAATGTCATAGTATATTATACGGCACTTGTAGCCAAAAAGCTACCGATACTTAACAAAAACCGAAATGGTTGCAAGTGTGCCTATAAAATTTGAAGAGTTCCTTAAATTTTCCCTGGATATCATCATCAGATCCTAACATGATGACAATGGGACCACTTTGGAAGTGTGCCCTTTCTAATAAAAAAAAGAATTATCAAAATCGGACAACTCTGTAAAAAGTTATGCGTGGTCATACATAAAAAAAAATTGTCGAATACGTGTCGAATTGAGAACCTCCTCCGTTTTTTTTCGTCGGTTAAAAATAGTAAGAATCATTCGTTTGTTATAAATAAGGCATAACTGTTATAATTTGCTATACGCGAAAAATTGACGAATCCGAGCGACGTCACCCACAGAGTGTTAATTGTTTTTATTTAGAAGCACCTAACTAATGACGAACTCCTAATTAATATCTAAACAGGATATGGTATAAAAGCGAGAAGAAGTTCATTATAAAACAGTGTACCTATTGTTAAGATGAATGAAGCCTTTTAAACTAATTAGACAAGTACGAAAAGTTTGTAAAAGTCAAGAAAATGGTTCATTAAGTTCACGGCTAAAGCGGACGTGCTACACTTTACATAGTCGTTGCATTTGCCTCACTTTTTGAAAACAACGTCTGTTAGAAATGACCATCAATAAAGTATCTCACAAGAATTGACTGCGACGGACAACTTGAGACCCTGATCTGTGTGGCTGGTATGAGATTTTACCGCGTCGATACCGAAAACACTAAAAACTTTTATATGGAATTGGAGTAGCGCCATCTAGTTATAGAGAGAGTAAACGCTTTTTTTTCTATATAATTTGACGTTACGAGTGAGTACGTTTTTACGCAGTCGCTCGGTGAAACCTGGCACTGGCCCCACTGTTTTTGGAACTATCAGGTAACATCTGAAAAACTTGTTAATTATCATTGATGCTGCTAATAAACAAAGTTTATTGGACACGTAATGACGTCTAGAAAAATGTGCGGCATTTTTATTTTGTCTATAATATATTATATACCCTCGTCTATTGTTTTTACAGACAATAGATAAGTTGTAGAATTTGAAACTGATTGATGTACTACATAAGTAACACTAGCTCTCTTTAGTTTTAGTTTTTATTTTGATCCCGTATTACCATCGCACACTGAGTGAACAGTTAGATCGCGGATTCTTCTGTTTGCTAAGTTCAAATCAGCAATGCATATTTTGTTTTGGTCTTCTGCCTTTTTACCTACTTACTTATCGATAAAAACGCGAACGTTTCCTCGTAGGAACCAGTCAAGGTCGTAAGAGTTGAATGAACTACCATGCCTAGTAAACGCATACAACCAAAGAATGCATTGTCATTCATCATCAGGTGTGACCCGCAGTGAAGCGCTAATTTGTCATTGATTAATAATTAAAAATACCACAAGCAATAAATAAACCAGTATTTGTTTTATGTAATAACGTTTTGTAATTTTAACACCCGGATATACCTATTAGATTTGAAAATAATTATTTGTAATTAGTATGTAACAATAGTAGGCCTATGCATAATAATCCATAATTATCTATATTGTAAGTAAAACTAATTTTCAGACAAATACAAATATTGTTGCAAATGGATATAAAACATCAGACACAATGTTAAAGCCGCTCATTTTACCAATGTAAAACTAAGACTATGTACTATACACATATCTTCGGTTATTGTTAGCTGCTAGAGTAAAAAAAAACAGTAATTAATTTCAGGAAAACATAATTTATTTTTTATTTATTTATTTTAAAAACTTTATTGCAAATTATAAAAATAAACATAGCAAAAGAAACAGAGTAACATTAATTGGCAAAAGGCGGCCTTATCACTAAGAGCGATCTCTTCCAGCCAACCTACCGAAAGATTCTAAATATTCTGTGAGACGGGAAATTTCAAAAATAAAGAAAAGAAAGTAAAACTACAGTATACATACATCTAATACGCCGTACATATATATATACACATATATTATATTATATACATATTACTAGCTGACCCGGCAAACGTTGTTTTGCATTAAAAATTAAAAAAAAATTAGATGAAAATTAGATAGTAGCCGATTCTCAGACCTGCTGAATACGCATACAAAATTTGGTAAAAATCGGTCAAGCCGTTTCGGAGGAGTATGGCAACGAAAACTGTGACACGAGAATTTTATATATTAGATATTAATATATATACATATATATTACTTATACAATACGTATATATTTATTATACACATAGTACATATATTTAAGTAAGTAATCTTTATTCTATTACCTACATGAACTACTTATTAAAATGTTAGATAGTGTTACACGATTTTTAAATATAGTCAGCGACTTTGAACATCTGATTTCTTCTGGTAGTGCTTTCATAGTGTAGCTGCTTTGATAGTGAAAGAATCTGATGATGTTTTGGTATTGCACTTAGTCATGGCTAATATATTTTGCCTTCAAGAGCGCTGCGAGTCCTGCGATGCGATTGGGCCAAGAAATGTGAAACGCTCTTTCAGGTATGGTGGTGTCCAAGGATAAAAAAGAGTACTGTAAAGGAGAGAAAGAATATGCAGATTACGCCGAAGTTTTATATGAAGCCATTTAAGTTTCCTACATAATGTTTGTTACTGGGTAACTGACAGGCTGTAGATATAAGTTAGGTATTGAAAACGGCTGTATATCTTCCACTGACACTACACTGTTTTATATCTGGCGTCAAATTTCCGGAAACCTTACAAAATAGCCCTACAGAGGCCGAACGAAATTCGGGCCATCAATTCAATAGCACGAGTGGCGTAAGCTTACGTTTTATAACAACTTTGTATTTATCAAGGGAAATCTCGAATGTCATTAGGGAGCTTCTCATTGCTATGGAGCGCTTAATTTCGTTTTAATGTGGCAACCTGACGCTTGACGGACCTTTGAGGGCGTTCACGTGGGTAATCACCTTAATCTCATACCTTTAAAATTAGAACCTTGTTATTATTCAAAATTTAATCAGATTTATAACTAGTTGGTGCTTACGTGAAAATCGTTTTTTTTTATCCTAGGAAATAAAAATAAATAAAATTTCATAAATAATTTTTCGTATCCTTTACCTGATAAATGAGAGATTTCATTCATTTATTCATTCATTTTTGTAAAGTGCTTAGTTAGGTACTTACCTGTCCAATAAATAGTTAATTATTTATGCTCTAGCGCACACCAATATAAATAAAATTGCAATTGCGTATCCAAGCTTTTGACAGAGCTCGTCCGGGTACTACCATCGTTCTTATTTTTGCTGCCAACCATTGCTGTGCTTCAGATCGAAGGGTATAATTGTAAAATTATAGGCACATGAGACTTGAACACCTACGCCTCAGTAGGTGTTATATAATATATAAATAATAAATAAGTATTATAAGACAGTTACACATACCTATCGCTATATAGCCCCAAAGTAAGCGTACTCGTAAGTAGCTTGTGTTATGGATGCTATGATAACTGACGAATATTTTATATATATTATACATAAATACTTATAATATATAGATAAACACCCAGATACTGGAAAACATTCATGCTCATCACACAAACATTTTTCCAGATGTGGGAATCGAACCCCCAGCCCAGGACGCAGAAGCAAGGTCACTACCCACTGCGCCACTCGGCCATCAATGATGATGAAAATGTCCTCAGGTTGATGGTCAAAGGGCGGCATTGTTGTTGTTCCTGTCATGCGTTGCGAAGAATGGCTCTTATAGGCGTTGGTTTTCCACTTACAATCAAGTATCAACGTTAAAACGATGTATAAATTGAAGAGTTCAACAAATTAAATAAACAAATTAGTCAACTGTGACAATTATACAGTACTCTCATATCAAACTTCCAATCCAAGTTTAACTCTCATAAACTGACAAATTTATGATCTTATACTGATCCCCGTTACTAATGCAAACAACGATTCTAATTTCAATTTAGACGTATGATCTGGCAGATCTCCGAGGAGGTGAAGATTATATGAGTCATAGCTCAGCCCCTTCGCTCCTTCGGCCGGTTAACACATGTACAACGGCTCAGCAACACTAGTGCACATTGTGTTAATGGATTTGCATTGTTAACAGTACAGACGCTGTGAACTGTTAGCAAAGCTCTTGATACTAATGTATTTCGTACGAGTGTGGCGCTTGTTCGTAAGTTATTTTCACGCAGATTGCAGACGTGCGGAGGCGTTGGATTTTAGATGAGACGCTCCACTTGAGTGTGGTGTTTGAAGTTTTAATTAGTTGGGATACCAAATAATTAATATTAGATACAAATTATACGCTTATCATAGCAGAACTCTAACCAGCTGATCAACTCAGCAGAACTTAGGTTAAAGTTCTGCTCAGTTGCAGTTGCTATGCTAATTTTTATTCTGATGATGGTTTAGATTGTATAGTTTATTTCAGTTTGGCTGCGTTTGTGGCGGTATCTGAACATGGATCCAGCTGAAAATCAGCTCTGCATGGTCTTTTGGATTATGTAGCAAATGCTGAGCTGGGTCCATTTAGTAGGTTATGCTACATATCGCAGGGGTATACCGGTAAAATTGTGATGTGTGGCATAATTTATATATAAATATATTTTTCTTTCTTTTTTTTATTTTCTTATATAAAACATGTATTATTTTTTTATTTCATCCGATAATTTACAAAAAGTATTTCAAGATTTTGATGTCCCCCATTCTTCAGAGAGCAAGTGAAACTGCCGCGTCGGTCCTGTTCCATACTTTGAACAACTGATAGCGATCGTTACTGAGTAATTTTATTTACAGGGCAGGATTTATTAATTATAGGGTAATGTAATGGGCAACCGAAATGAGCTGAAAAAAATGACGTTGATATATTCAATAGATACCTCTTCATGAAGAATTGTAAATGTTGACACACAAAAATTATTCACTCACAACAAAATTTTGCTACTCGAAATAACAAAACCATGTAAACCACACAAAAGTAGTATTGAAAAATAAAAATATTTTATTTTGAGGTCGGATGCGGCGGAGAGTTAACAACTGCCGACCTCAAAATAAGTTTTTTTATTATAACTATCAGGTCACAAATTTTATTATCAGCAATATTCGACCATCCGTTTGTTCAATCACCTACCCACCCTTACATGCAATATACAGCCTGTGCAATGATAATAATAATCAGAGCTGACGGTCACATTAACGACCTGCCTGTTGGCAATAACTGCGCCAGACGGAATCTGTATAAACATATTTTATAGCGCAATACGTACTTTGTACACTTTTAACATTTTTCTGTACAAATTGACCGACCAATTAGCTAAGCCCATTTATTAATCTTGCAGTAATATACAAATTAATTTGTAAACTTAAAATCATATATTTTTTATTTTAATTTAGAGTTTGACTTTGTAATTTAAGCCATTAAATTAGAATTACAACAGACAATTACATTTTACAATGTCGTTGTTTTTAACTACTATATATTTACATAATACAAAAAAATATCTTCGCTATTTCAAGTTAGTATTCTTAAAACTCTGTAATTTTTTATGAGTCAGATACTCAGTTAATTAATTCAGCTAATGGAAATCAGTGAGATTTCCCATTTATCTATTTGATAAATGCTTTGCAATGCCATGTAAAGGATGTTCTCTTATTTTAGGGCATCGTGAGTGTACACCAAGCAAGTCAGC
Source organism: Mycalesis mineus (assembly GCA_034621355.1). Classification (NCBI taxonomy): domain Eukaryota; kingdom Metazoa; phylum Arthropoda; class Insecta; order Lepidoptera; family Nymphalidae; genus Mycalesis; species Mycalesis mineus. The sequence goes on along the minus strand of CM067883.1, from coordinate 9,729,497 downwards.
AGTTGCTTTCGAAATCGAATAAATAGTTCAGGATAGTATAAATGACAAATATATCACTACTATAATCTTTTATTTACTTATTTACAATTATTTTTAAAATTTTTAACAATGCTTGTAAAATTATAAAAAAAACGCTATTAAAAATTTATAAAAAAATCCATTCCGCCTGCTGCGGGGCCCGGGGGTCCAAGCAACCGGTGGTCAGGGCTCCAGAGTGAGGAACCTACTTACAATACGCGCCGTTTCAAGAATTACTGCCTTCTGTATCCAACCCTTGATCCAACAACTAAGCGAAAGCTTTTTAAGATGTTGGTCAAAAGTTTGATATATATGACAAATAAACAATACTTCTATCTAATATATAAAATTCTCGTGTCACAGTTTTCATTGCCATACTCCTCCGAAACGGCTTTACCGATTTTTACCAAATTTTGTATGCGTATTCAGCAGGTCTGAGAATCGGCTACTATCTAATTTTTATCTATTTTTTTTCAATTTTTAGAGCAAAACAACGTTTGCCGGGTCAGCTACTTAACTATAAATGAGAACCTCCGGTTATATTATATGATAAACAAAAGTGATAGTTCTTGCCAAAATTATATTCTTATCACAAATTACAAAAGCTAGTTCAATACCCCAGCCTCTCGATATTTGAAACGTATAAATCCTAATTACTGAAATAACTAAGTCTGATCGGACGTGTTGAGGTTGAGTACAAATAAAACGCGAACCTCCCACATTAATTAAGTCGCCAGACCCTTTTCTTCTAGATATAAATCGTGTTAAGAGTAAGGTTTATCTTCAAAGACATAATATATTACGCTTCAAGCCAAGAGTTAAAATTGAATCCGTACGTTTCCGATCAATAGTGGGCGTCTAAGAAATGCTGTAAAAAACAAATTTTCGCGGGTATAAATGAAAATTCCCTCGAAGCGTCTATAATATCCGTTCAAACACGGCTGAACGGATATTTATGAGGTTTACACCAACCTATAGAGTGATTTCTGAGTAAGATTTTGGCATATTATTTGTTGGCTTTAGTGTAATTAGGTTCAAATGTGACAACAACAGTGGGAAAGTCTCGGGATTTTTTTATTGAAACGCTGCCTAATTTTTGTAGATATAATAAAGAAAATGTATGGAAGAATCGTCTATCTATCTATTTTATAAGTATAGCGTGGCCATTCTTTCTTTAAGTACATTTTTTTGTTGGATTTTATTGGAAGGTTGCATACACTATAATTTTCCCAGGCGAAGACTCGAGAAAAGAACATAGTACAAAGGTAATAGTTAAAAGAAAAGCATATAAACTACTTATAAATTCGATATCGCATCTTCGCTTACCATCAACCGTAATGGAAAGCGATAGCATTTGCTTAAAAAAAAAATTAACAAAAAATAGAACCGTATCAAAACGCACTAAAAAGTAAAAATAACTGTGTCATTTAGTTGCTTTAATTTACTTAAGCATATCTATGAAGTCGGTGCCAGCCAAGTTTAAGGAACATTTATTTAACGTAAAGCAGTTATGGGTTCTAGGTAACGTCCTTAAAGTAGAAACCTTGGCTTGCACCGACTCACAGTATACTATACGGCACCAGTAGCCAAAAAGCTACCGATACTTACACAAAAACCGAAATCGCTGCGAGTGTGAGATACAATTTGAAGAGTTCTTTCACTTTTCCCAGGATATCATCATCAGATCCTAATATGATGTATTGAAAGTGTGCCCTTTGTAGTAAAAAAAGAATTATCAAAATCGGACAACTCTGTGAAAATTCCAAATTCAAAAAATTCAAAATTCAAAATCGTTTATTTTAAGTAAGCTGATTAAAAGCACTTTTAAAACGTCAAATTGGACTATTTGTAGTGATTCTACCACCGGTTCGGATGGCAGGTCCCGTTGAGAAGAGCCGGCAAGAAACACAGTTACTCTTTTTATAATATTAAGTGTATTGTTACATAAAGTTATTTATTTCACTTCCTGTGTGAAGTTGAAAGCCGATCCAATAGCCTTTAAACATCTTTGTCATTTAAAAATTCATCAATAGTATAATAACCCTGACTCAGTAAGTGAGTTTTAATACATTGTTTAAACTTATGCAATTGAAGATCTAAAACTAAATTGGGCATATTGTTGTAGAAGAGTACACCCAATCCCACGAAAGATTTTTGTACTCTTCGGAGGCGATAAGCTGATATGACTAACTTATGTCCATTTCTAGGAAGACGATAAAAAAAGGAAAAATAGAAATAGTGTAAGCTACAAGAAGCAGATAAACATGCACACTACAAGCTACAATTTCCGTTTATGATCGCAAGTAAACACCAGTAATTATCACATCAAACAAAGAACAAAGGATATGACGTAGCGCAACGCATCCAGATTTCGGAATAATAGATCTAAATTTTAAGTCTGAATAGTTCTACTGTTTAACAGCTAATTGAAATCAGAGTAGCATTAGATGAACGCCAGTCGATTGGAAACTAAAATGTGGTTAAACTAATTAAACCACATTTTAATTACCGACAAGCCAGCGTATTGTTGCCTTAACTACGAATATCTCTACCTAATATTATCATATATTTAGGATAGCTTATAGGATCTATATTAAAGCGGGCTGAGGCGATCTGTATTTTTTTTTATCGACTACAAGTTGGCCCTTGACTGCTATCACACCTGATGTTAAGTGATGATGCAGTCTGAGATGGAAGCGGGCTAACTTGTTAGGAGTGGGACGAAAATCCACACCCCTTTCGATTTCTACACGACATCGTACCGGAACGCTAAATCGCTTGGCGATACGTCTTTGTCGGTAGGGTGGTAACTAGCCACGGCGATAGCCTCCCACCAGCCAGACCAAGACAAATTAAGAAAAATCTCAATCTGCCCCGCCGGGAATCGAACCCAGGACCTCCGTCATATAAATCCACCACGCATACCACTGCGCCACGGAGGTCGTCAAATCCTCCATACCTATTTAATTACTTGTCCAAACTGATTGATTCATCAAAGCACTGCATATATATATTTTATGCAGTAAATTTTTTTTACTTAAGCATCCTCGAAACTGGTAACCTTAACACGATTTATTTTTGTTAAGTTGTTGCCTCATTGGTCTAGTGGTTATCCCATGTCTCCTCGATCACGAGAAATCCTGGGTCAGGTCATGAAATAACTCTTTTTCTTTCTACTAAGAAATTTTCAGTAACTTCTAAGCCCGGAGTCTGGAAGTTAGTGGGGTACACCCACGTGCCTCGGAGAGCACGTTAAGCCGTCGGTCCTGGTCGTCATCATCAATATCTGACGGAGATCGTAATTAAATTAAACATTAACACCCTAAGCCCACCAACGACCTCCGTGGCGCAGTGGTATGCGCGGTGGATTTATAAGACGGAGGTCCTGGGTTCGATTCCCGGCAGGGCAGATTGAGATTTTTCTTAATTTGTCTTGCTCTGGCTGGTGGGAGGCTTTCGCCGTGGTAGTGGTAGTGGTAGTTACCACCCTGCCGACAAAGACGTACCGCCAAGCGATTTAGCATTCCGGTACGATGTCGTGCAGAAACCGAAAGGGGTGTGGATTTCATCCTACTTCTAACAAATTAGCTCGCTTCCATCTTAGATTGCATCATCACTTAACATCAGGTGTGATAGCAGTCAAGGGCTAACTTGTAGTCGATAAAAAAAAAACCGGCATTGGAGCAGCGTGATGATGAGATGATGAGAGTGACCCTTTCTTATTAGGATTTGATTTTACAAGATACTATATTTTTATTGCTATTCAACGTAGAGATATAATATAAACTTTGCCACAATATATCTTATTGTAAAATTCAAAGATACACTAAAATCCTTACAGCAAGCCGAGCTCTTTTTCAAATGCCAATAAATTCCAATACGACAACGGTAGAATTGATTGTAATTTTATTCAAGCTCATTATTTGAATACAATAGAACTATTTCAAAATAGAGAAAATCTAATTTAACGCATGACCCGTCAAAAGATATGTACGAACTTAAAAGGAGATCACAAAGAGCTTAAAACGAAACCCGTGTGAGCTGATAGCAGTTCCGTTGTTCAAGCACTTCCTTATCAGAACAAAGATAGGCCGGCGCATTAGTTTCCGTTTACAAGCCATTACAATTGTAATATTAAAACAGGTACAAAGCTCTAAATGTATTTTCAAAGAAACGACCACCAACTTTTAGGAAAATAGAAGTTAAATGCGACCTTCATAGTACCATTCGGGAAGCCGTTGCAATGTAACTTTAAACATTCTTTGATGTTCATTGTGTTTAGTGTATTTTCTGTGATTCTACTGTAAAAAATGTTTCGCTCGTTTTTGTTTTACATGTTATTTTCACGTTTTAATAATTGTAAACGTTTGTTCATTTTACAATGTAAATAATGCTATTTGATGACTTGGTATTTGTGAAACTGTTATTAACCTACATCCTTACAGTATCCTATGCATACATAGTACGTAATTAACTTGTTAATTAATTGTAGATTGTTATAGAAAGGGTTACAATGAGTTGTTATGTTCGCAGTAGTTTTTTTTATTAGAGTGTGGAATCATTGGGTTATAGCTTAGCGTGTTACAATCAAATTTTCACTAAAATTGCGAGTAAATAAAATAATTTGTGATAATAACGAACGAGAGCCAAATACTTAAAAAAATCAGACGCCCAAGACCGGGCAAAGTGGGCTAGATTACGCTGGAAAGCGGACCCCACCTAGTGGGATAACGCTAGGAGGAAGAAGAACAAACAATTGTCTGAGCTCTTAACTAATCAATTATTTTTTCGAATACCAGAGCTATTAACAAACAATACAACATTTTAAAACTAAAAAATTGGTTGTCTGTAAACAATTTTTTACTGACGATAGTTGAACGTGACAATGTCTTGAGAAAATACTGATGGAATGGTAGCATTTAATTGGTTATTAAAATTTTTAATTTAAGTATATTTTTATAGACATTAATTTAAATAAATAAAATATTGATTTTGATTTTATAAATTTATAATAAATATATTAATTTTTAATTTAAAATTAATAATTATATTTAATAGACGGATGTCGAACACTGCCGAACGCAAAGGCCAATTGTGCTTCTTTGCCGCTCGTTCCGCGCTCTCGCTTGCACTTCAAGCCTTACATGGAACGCCTCAAAATGAGGTAACGACGCATGACGTCATGTTTTTTCGTGCGTGCAGCCGGCTCTATCGAATTATAAGACGTTGTCACGTCAAAACATTTATTTTTGTAAGTATTCATAAATGATTACTTTCTCTTTTCTGGAGTTAAAACGATACAAAACAAAACACAAATTGTCTTCTACAAACAAAATTACTTTCCCAATATTAAAACAAAGTTACGTAATCAAGAAGAGAACAAAGTTGAACATCCGAACAAGAATATCCAAATTAAAACATGAGTTACAACACTCAGGAGAATTCACTTTGTAGTACTATTAATTAAGTAATTACTAAAATGTTTACGAAGTATACAATTACGAATTTTCCTTTTTACCCGACTGATAAGAGGGGGTAATATTTTTCAAGCATTTATATCTTATCTATGTCTTAATTTGTTTTTGGCACGCTCTACCATTTGCGGGTTAAAACTGTGTGACAGAGTTAAAAATAGTATGATAAGAGAAAAGTGTGGTGTAAAAGAAGATGTAATGACTAAAATTGAGAAAGGGATGCTTAGATGGTTTGGACATGTAGAGAGAATGGATGAAAGAAGATTAACAAAAGAGATTTACAAGGCGAGGGTGAATGGAAATGTTGGAAGGGGAAGACCGTTCCTGGACCAAATTCAGGACATTTTAAATAATGGCCAGGTCAAAAGTACCCTAAACCGACGAACTTGTATGAAAGGATTAATGGGAGTGGAAGAAGCTAAGGAGGTATGCAAGGACCGTGGCCAATGGAGGGGTGTGGTCTCTGCCTACCCCTATGGGAATAAGGCGTGATGTTATGTATGTATGTATGTACGCTCTACCACCAGTAGAGCAATTCTGTAAATCTGCAATGAAACTCAACAGTGACATTTGCGACTAGCGTCTCTATCAATAACGATACTATAGAAAGAGAGAGACAGAGACGAATTTAAAACGCACACTGTCGAGTGTCATTATAAAATAGCGCTACTAAAATGGTTTGTCAGATTTCAAATATTATTGAATGCCTCGTTGGTCTAGTGGTTAGTCTATCCGGCTTCGATCACGAGGTCCTGGGTTCGATTCCTGGATTGTGTCGCGGAATAATTCTCAGCTTTTTTCATTTTTCTATGAAATGTTCAGTACATTCCAAGCCCGGAGTCTGGAAGTTGGTGGTGTTACACCCCCGTGCCTCGGAGAGCACGTTAAGCCGTCGGTCCCGGTCACTGTCATCAACATCTGATAGTTATCGTTAATAAATGAAACATTATTACCCTGAGCCCGCCAACCCGCATTGGAGCAGCGTGGTGGGTGTACGCTCCATACCCCTCTCCTATAATGGAGGAGGTCCGGCCTTGTAGTGGGCCGTTAATAGGTTGATAATGATGAATGATGAAGATAGGCTTTGGAGCTAAGCACGAGCCGTGTATAAGCAAAATACGATTAGGTGTAGTTTAGACTAATCTACGAACCTTGAACGGACACCGTCGCACTTTCGTTTCGTGTTCGACGGTGCTCCGTCAAATTGGAACCCAGGACCTCGTGATCGGGAGCCACGTAGACTAACCACTAGACCAACGAGGCAGTTATATTTGTATTATAGAAAGATAATGTAGCTATTTTCATAAGACTGGTAACAAAGATAAGTTTTAAAGTAAAATTGAGTTTTCAGTAAGCTTACTTAACCTTAGTAGAATATTGCACACCTCGAGGATTTATGGGCATCGGAGCACTAAATTTTAAGGTCTGAACAAAATAAAACCGCATATCGAGGAATATGTAAGCCCTGTGTGCCTAGTGTAAGATTACCGCGTCGATGTTGAAAACAGTAAACGCAAATTTTATATGGAATTGGAGTAGCGCCATCTAGTTATAGCGAGAGTAAACGCTTTTTTTTGCTATATAATTTGACGTTACGAGTGAGTACGTTTTTATGCAGTCGCTTGGTGAAAAACTTGCACTTGCCCCACTGATATGTTTAAACCTTCAAAATAATCTGTTCGTTAAAAAATATAAGCTAAACAAAAATAATAATAGATTTGAGGAGGCTCTAGGGGTACGCAGATTTAACAATGAACATCCAACATCCATTTAAAATAAATCGCCAGCGCACATTCAAAAATTGTAGCTGGGAGACTCGAATTTATTCGCCTAAAATTTAAATATTTTGTGTTACGTTTAGATTATTTTACCTGGCACCTCAACACATTGACACATGGTCTGTGTATATAAATAGAAAATGCATTTTTCTGTCGTATTTCTATGTGGCATCACATCTTTCTTTCATTTCCTAGATGGTAAGTGAAAACACTCTAGCACTTTCACGCCTTGCGAATTATTAAAACAATCAAAGAAGATACATTCATCTCACATCAGATCATGTGACGAGATACTATGCAGCAATTGAATGTTATAAATCAAATTAATTTAACTAAGCATCCTATCTCATATAGGTATGTCATTAAATGATTAACAATTAGTTCTATTTTGATTACTTTCATAGACAACATATCATAAACAATAATAGTTCCATAGGCAATAACGATCGATAGAAGATATCGATCACAATATTACAAGAATCCATTCTAAGTCTGTAGTCCAATTCCTCCGACATATAAGTGGTTTTTATTTTTATCTATCGAAGTAGCACTATTTGTATGCTTAGAATCACTATTTCTATGATCATGGTACTGCTGTTACAAAACCTGTATATCGGTTGGAATCACTAAATGATTTTCAAAAAGTCGATAATACCTAAACTCAATGGTGCGGAACAAATCCGTAGCAAACGCTTTCATGTTTATTTATTTGTGTTTGAATAAAGGATCGTTGACCCGTGTCATGAAATCTATACAATCGAAATGAGACAATTGCCAGCTTGTAATCGTATACACACAACAATTTGAAACTATTATATATAGTTACTTACACGTTTGTTTTTGTACAATATTACTATTTTTAACCGACTTTAAAAAACACCGGTGCCACCTGTAAGCTTTCTACTTTAAAGACGATAGGTACATAATTCAAAGTGCTTTGCTACTTTATTGAATAAACTTTCCTTAAACGTGGATGGCACCGAGTTTATAAATATGGTTAAATAAATAAAAGTAACTAAATGACGCATTAATTTTTTTACTTTTTAGTGCGTTTTAAAGTCGGTTTAATTTTTTATTTACATTCTGGCTACTTGGAAATTATGTTAGACTATGGTTTCATAATGTGGTGCCACATTGCTGGTAGCGATATGGGTGGATGTATTTTTCAGCTAGCCTCTCCGTTACCACTGTGGTGACAGCTTCAATACTCTTGGTTGCCATGGACACTCCTATTCAAAGTTTCGTCTCTCACTACAGTACCCTGAACTATATCTAGACTAATTAATTACAAACTATATCCCTAGCACTAGGTACTTATTGTATTATAAAGTCCCTCGGAACCAGACTACTGAACGGATTGACACGCGGTTTTCACCAATATACAGAGAGAGACGAAGGTCAGGAATAATAATATGAAGTAGTTTATGGCATATATCTATCTTTTAACGATAGCTTGCTATACCCATTCTTTCTTTTAAAAAAAGAATTGCATTCAAAAATTTTTTGCTGTTAATGGAAGGTTACACAACAACATTTGGTTCGCGGGCGAAGTCACGTGCTTATGCTAGTCTATAATAATTCGTCGGGGGCTTTTTGTATATTTTACATCTATAATGAGTCTAAGGTCTTATGCCACTGCTCACCTAACGGCTGTAGGTAATAAGGAGAGTTGATCATCTAGTAGTAGATGATCAACTCTCCTCCCTTCTTTCCTTCCTTCGGTTTGGCAAGTACATACTACAGATTAAATAATAAAAGAGTATCTATTTTCCGCTAATTTTTTTTATTTTATTTAGTGTATTTTTGTTCTAACAAATAAAGAAAATTGCTAGTCTTATTATTAATTTATTTAGGCAGTGACAGTATTTCTTTCACTAGAATTCTCTATTAACACAGAAATATACATAAATAAAACACTGTAATAGATTTGTTAACTATTCGAAAACAAATAACAACGAAGAAAACGTGCTGCCTTCCACACCACTTTCGAGAACAGATTGTATTTTCTTAGAGCCTTACTTGACGTAATCTAAGCGTAAACCTGAGCGTATCGATATTCCATTATTTTATAGCCCGTGAGAATAACGATGCTATATCGTAACACATTGCGGAAAATGTCTATTCTACATGCATTTTGCTAATAGAATTCATGTTTATAATAGCCAACATAATTTAGCATTGTTATGTTAATAACTACGTATCTCCGTACTTAAAAGCCGGCCATTACGGGACATTTAGTAAAATGCACATGAGTTATCTAATTATGCAGGACGCAACCGGGGCCGCGTTGTTGTGATAACATGGTACAATACCCTTCACTAAAATATATCTCAAAATATAAAGCTGAATCGCAACTTTCCAGCTTAGTACCTGTATGATTTTGTTTATGAAAGCTTGCTTGTTTTGACTGCCTCCGTGGCGCAGATGTTTGCTAGGGCTAATATTTCCTTAATTGGCCCAGGTTTGGCTAGTGGACTCCGGGTGATAAATACGGGGAATTTGTCACCCATTGGAGATAAGTCCCCGGGCTGTATGGCACTCCCTGTGTTCCAGATGTGCCTATAAGTATAAGAGGAATTGTCAAATTAAGAAAGGCCGGCCCTGCTGGGCTCTGTTGGATCTCGGAAGCGGCCTTTCGTTCCCGTGGTCCAATTTTTCACGCGACGAGTTAGGAACATGAGGTACCGTGAGGTTTTATTCCGTAAGAGTCCGACATAACTTCCTCGCCTCCCCGTAGCGAGAGGGTATCCATGAGGATTTCCCCACGAAAAAAAAAGGTTGGGCTAGTGGAAGGTTTCGGTCTTAGCTAGGTACCACCCTGCCGGCAAACGTAGGACGTACCTACCTACTGCGAAACGCTCCTAACAATTAGGAGATTAACGAACGTTAAAGAATTATTATACTAAAGAATGAATAACTAAATTATATAATATAATAAAAAATATTATATAATAAAAAAGAATTAACTAAAGTATATAATTACTGGCCTGACATATCAACATTCAGCTTAAACTACTGAAACTAGCAAACTTAAGTAGTTATCTTTTATGACCTAGAGTCAAAGAAATATTTTTTGGAAAATCTAACTTTAAATTTGGAAACTTCGAGAGAGAACCCTGTATGTAACTGTTCTTTGAAGTAGTAGTCTCCTAGTTTTTTAAATTGCGTGCGTGCGTATATACTTTAATTAGATTTTGTAAATTCATTGCGTTAGGCCAAATTACCTTATGAATGTGTTTTGAATACATTAACATTTTAGTACTCGAAGACCTCTTAAAAAGGTAATAAAATTTTACGCGTAAAACGGAAAATATAAAACTTTATATGAAAAAATTTGTGCCACGTGGCAATGTACCTATATCTACCTAATTGCAAAGATAAGCTATCGTAAGCAAACCGGAATTTAAAGAATTTTAATTTGTGGTAATCCAGGTTATTAACTATCTACGTGTGCCACGTTTCATCCAAATTTGTTTAATTGTTTTTTACTTGGCACCTTATAACCTATATATTAACACTTTATTTCTGAATACCGTCTAAGTATGATCGCTTATTTAACTAAAAATGAGAGCCACTTACAAAGGCATACATATTTTGACTCGCCAGGTAAAAAAATTGGTATGATGAATTTTCCGTTGGTCACCCTAAACCAAAACAATGACTATGATAAATAAAGTAAGGTGACAAACGATCGAAATATGCAGATTTCATTTGAAGTTCGCAACAGCTGCGTCGCACCGCACTGCAGCACCACACTCGATCCGTCATAATCGATTACACGGCGCAACACTAAATTATAACCTTTTATATTATTCACTGTATAATACTCGTACCACAGAGTGACAAAGTAACAAAGACAAAATATTTAACAAAAAATAGAACCGACTCAAAACGCATTATAAAGTAAAAAATAATTGCGTCATTTAGTTGCTTTAATTTACTTAAGCATATCTATGAAGTCGGTGTTATTTGTTAAATAATTTTATTTCTTACTTTTTAGTGATTTATTGACACCTAACCTACTCGTACTATACTCTCATAGTATATTATATGGCACTTGTAGCCAAAAAGCTACCGATACTTATACACAAACCGAAATGACTACAAGTGTGCCTATAAAATTTGAAGAGTTCCTTCAATTTTCCCACGATATCATCGTCAGATCCTAACATGACTATGGAAACATACTGGAATTGTACCCTTTCTAATAAAAAAAAGAATTATCAAAATCGGACAACTCTGTAAAAAAGTTATGCGTGGTCATATCTACATAAAAAAAATATATACGTGTCGAATTGAGAACCTCCTTGGATTTTTTCGTTAGTTGAAAAATGGTGAGTTTGTTACTCCTTCACGACACTACTATTAAACCAATTTTGCTGAAATTCGAAATATAGATATTAACACTCTGGATTAAAATATAGGCTACTTTTTATTTCGATATTCCCACGCATGAAAATTAGTAAGAATGGAACAAGAAAGGAAAAATACTACGATTGTAACAAGTAGAAGGACATCCCTACCGGTTAGGAGAGGAATGAAACGAGAAAGTATGTAGGTAAGTATATTACTCACACGAGTTCCTCAACAAAATTTTCCCTTGGTACGCAAATCAAAGTAATGAAAAACAAAATTAAAGTAATAAAAAACAAAATTCAGCTTTGAAGACTGTGTAGGTTTACGTTATATAAACGCTCGCTCTTCGTAAAAACATCTTACAGAAAGCTGCTGATATCTTTTGAATTAAATGGTTTTACATTTTGAATGGACAATGCAATTTTGAATCACTAAATGATACTGCAGTAAAATAGTAATACAGCTTATATTGTACTCAAATCACTACCGAGATAGCAAATAACCTAACTTACCTACTCCAACGACTCGCACATCATCTCTTTCTGCATCCCGCCTGCGCCTTTATCAGTCTTTTACAGATCCTCTAAGGAGCAATGTATCGGTTACGTAGTAGGTATTTATTATATATATATATATATATATATATATATATATATATATATATATATATATATATATTTTATTATATAGTATTTATTTTTACTCTCATTTATTTATATTACCATTTTTTTAATTCTTAACCAACTTTCCAACATAGAAAAATATTTATTAAAAAAATTGGTTGTCTGTAAAGTCGGTTTACTGACGATAGTTGAACGTGACAACGTAGCATTTAATTGGTTATTAAAATTTTTAATTTAAGTATATTTTTATAAATATTAATTTAAATTAATAAAATAATTCATTTTGATTTTATAAATTTATAATAAATATATTTATTTTTAATTTAAAATTAATATATTTAATAACTATATTTAATAGACGGATGTCGAACGCTGCCGAATGCAAAGGCCGATTGTGCTTCTTTGTAGCTCCTTCTGCGCTCTCGCTTGCACTACAAGCCTTACATGGAACGCCTCAAAGCGAGGTAACGCATGAGTCATATTTTTTCGTGCGTGCAGCCGGCTCTATCGAATTATAAGACGTTTTCACGTCAAAAAATCTGTTCTTCCGCTTGCGTGGTTTTTGAGTGCTTAAACATATATATATATATATATATATATATATATATATATATATATATATATATATATATATATATATATTTATATAGTATTTATTTTTACTCTCATTTATTTATATTACCATTTTTTTAATTCTTAACCAACTTTCCAACATAGAAAAATATTTATTAAAAAAATTGGTTGTCTGTAAAGTCGGTTTACTGACGATAGTTGAACGTGACAACGTAGCATTTAATTGGTTATTAAAATTTTTAATTTAAGTATATTTTTATAAATATTAATTTAAATTAATAAAATAATTCATTTTGATTTTATAAATTTATAATAAATATATTTATTTTTAATTTAAAATTAATATATTTAATAACTATATTTAATAGACGGATGTCGAACGCTGCCGAATGCAAAGGCCGATTGTGCTTCTTTGTAGCTCCTTCTGCGCTCTCGCTTGCACTACAAGCCTTACATGGAACGCCTCAAAGCGAGGTAACGCATGAGTCATATTTTTTCGTGCGTGCAGCCGGCTCTATCGAATTATAAGACGTTTTCACGTCAAAAAATCTGTTCTTCCGCTTGCGTGGTTTTTGAGTGCTTAAACATATATATATATATATATATATATATATATATATATATATATATATATATATATATATATATATATATATTATATATATATATTTATATAGTATTTATTTTTACTCTCATTTATTTATATTACCATTTTTTTAATTCTTAACCAACTTTCCAACATAGAAAAATATTTATTAAAAAAATTGGTTGTCTGTAAAGTCGGTTTACTGACGATAGTTGAACGTGACAACGTAGCATTTAATTGGTTATTAAAATTTTTAATTTAAGTATATTTTTATAAATATTAATTTAAATTAATAAAATAATTCATTTTGATTTTATAAATTTATAATAAATATATTTATTTTTAATTTAAAATTAATATATTTAATAACTATATTTAATAGACGGATGTCGAACGCTGCCGAATGCAAAGGCCGATTGTGCTTCTTTGTAGCTCCTTCTGCGCTCTCGCTTGCACTTCAAGCCTTACATGGAACGCCTCAAAGCGAGGTAACGCATGAGTCATATTTTTTCGTGCGTGCAGCCGGCTCTATCGAATTATAAGACGTTTTCACGTCAAAAAATCTGTTCTTCCGCTTGCGTGGTTTTTGAGTGCTTAAACATCTCACGCGCCATTTCTAGAACTACTGCCTTCTGTAACCGACCCTTGATCCAACAGCTAAGCGAAACCTTCTTTGAAGATGTTGGTCGAAAGTTTTCGCAATAAAACTGATGAAAAAAATGACTGAAATGACTTTTGGAACTATGACAGTTGACTCGAAACTCCACATGGTGGTAATCACGTGGGCAAGGTCGTTTTACCTTGCTCACGTAGTCGCCGCTGTGGTTTTGATACTTTTTCTTTTTCGACTTTTACCAGATTATCGTCATGTGGAACAGTAATCATAGCACGGCGCACTGATTGATCGGCTATCACGGCTTCAGGTCTATTGGCATGCAATATAATATAATAATAATAAGTGACAGTCATTCGATCCCAGTAGTGGATAATTACTATTATGCGCTAAAATCAACATTAATTATCCTCTGTTTTAACTAACTATAAGGTATGTTCAGGGTCTGGTATTTTCTGCGCCCTCCAAAGTCTGCACTCTCTGCCATGGCACCGCTGGTATCGCCCTAGTTACGACGCCGATACTAGCACAAGACTCTAAAACCTAACTTACGATTAAAAACACTTTAAACAAAGAACAATATTACGAAAAGAGTCAACACATTTATTAACGCACACTTACAAAAGTTCCGTTTAAGCAATAGCTACGCTTTACTATAGAGATAATTCGGTTCGGTCGTTAGTAGAGACATTGTTATCAAGCCGAAGCGGTAATGTCACTAGGCGGTGTGTAATACTCTCGTATAACGGGGTAAAGGCCCTTGGCCCATTAAAAGCTCTGTTCTTAGAGCGCCACATTCCATAAGCAGTTTGTTAAATTGATGTTCCATGATCTCGGCATGTAGTAAAAAAAAGACGTGTGGCACTCGGAAACTATCGCGGTAAAGCTTAGCCTTTTTACCCGACTGCGTCAGAAGGAGGGTTATGTTTTTCGTATGTATGTATGTATGTATGTATGTCCATTTCTTCGGCACGCGCTACAACCTAAACGGCTGAACGGATTTTGACATGTGAGGTGTCGTTAAATTCGGCTAAATTGTAGAAGTGACATAGGCTATATGAATTTTCAAAATGGCGGCTGTAAATGGGGGAAAAAAGGGGGGAGTGTGCATTTTTTTCTTTTATCTTAGCAATATGGGTATCAAATGAAAGGTCGTAAAAAGACCATTTCAAAAATATAAATATCATATTATGTTCATATTACTGTTTTAACAAAAAATGACAAAAAGTGTACCAAGTGTACCGTCTCATTTCTATACCACAAATTAAAACTAAAAATTGTCAAATAAAATTATTATTATAAAAACAAAAAACTCAACTGCTTAGAAGTAATGAACTAAAAAGAGAAAAACAAGGATCATTACTTCTAAGCAGTTGGGTTTTTTATTTTTATAATAATATTTTTTTTATCAACTTATGCAATTATAATTATATATTTATTTTATTTATGCAGTATTTTTTTTCTTTGTTTTTTTTTTATTTTATTTTATTTATGTCGTATTTGTTTTACAAGTGTGATATTTCAAAAAGTCGTTCTGGTATTTATCGACAGACGGAAAAACTAAAAAGTATCATCGCTGTGCCGGTCGGAGTGGGGGTGTTAGGTTTTTTTTCGTTACGGAATTTCTGGATTGGGTCTCCACTCTCTAGGCCCGCGATAGAAGCAATAACTTAAAAATACTTTCCTTCATCCGACAGACACCCATAACATGAAGTTTTTTATGAAGTATACTAATAATAATTTAGTATGGGAGAGTAAACCACTACGTTACGTAACGCGTTACGGTCTGTCTGGCTTCACTTTCTCCCACGCATACAAGCAGCGGGAAGCTCCTCCTCTCTGACTCTAACCCACATTGCTATTTAACACCGTTATCACTTTTGTCAGCAGGAAGAGGTGTGGATTTCATCCTACTACTAACAAGATTAACAAGTTAGCTCACTACCATATTAAATTTCACCATTACTTGCCACCAGATATGATAACAGTCAAGGGCCAACTTGTAGTAAGTAGGTAAGATATTTAACTACAATGTATTGAAGCCATTCAATGGAAATGTTGTATCGGTTCATCTTTTAAAGAGGATATTATTAGATTCGCCATTTCGTTCCGCAAAGCCAACACTTAAAAAGATAAATTATACTCGTGTTAGCTAGGTAGCTGATAATATAATTTTAGATTACAACTCAACTCGACAACGACGAATGACTAATTTTATGTATAGGTCTATTTTTTTTATGTATGACCACGCATAACTTTTTACAGAGTTTTCCGATTTAGAAAATTCTTTTTTTATTAGAAAGGGCACACTTCTAAGATGGTCCCATAGACATCATGTTAGGATCCGATGATGATATCCTGGGAATTATAGGAACACTTGCAACAATTTCGGTTTTTGTGTAAGTATCGGTATCTTTTTGGCTACAAGTGCGATAAACCACTAAAAGTAAGAAATAAAAAATTTTAACAAAAAATAGAACCGACACAAAACGCACTAAAAAGTAAAAAATAACTGGGTCATTTAGTTGCTTTAATTTACGTAAGCATTTCTAGGAGTCAATGCCAGCCAAGGATTCTACTTTAAGGGCATAACCTAGAACCCACAAACTGCTTTAGTACGTTAAATAAATATTCCTTAAACTTGCTGGCACCGACTTCATAGATATGCTTAAAGAAATTAAAGCAACTAATTGACAGTTACTTTTTACTTTTTTGGTGCGTTTTGTGTCGCTTTAAATCGCTCCTACCGCCTTATAGCAAAAGGAGGGGAATTTGGAGCTTAGACCTACCACACTACTCCACGTTACGTTTTCCGTAAAAAGCAACATTTGAGGCCTTACGCATTTGGAGTCGCGAGCGACTGCTAGTCCTCAAATATAATAAACTACGCTTACCATGGCATCTACTTTTTTCATAACATTGTTCTCATAACGAGAATGTCAAAGACACACAAGTACGTAGAAAATTTGCTCATAAGCTATGTCATAAGCCATTTTGGTCTTACGAATATATTCCCCAAAATACATTTAGATTACGGTTAATGCTTCAATCGCTTTTGTGAACATAAATAATTGGAGTTAGGATATTACAGCCATTACCTGAAAACTTTGCCAACGTAATACTTGACTGCGGCAGATTTCATTTTACAATCCCGAGCGATTTCTCAAGTAATAACCTGTCCGAGGCAGTTCTCTTATATCTGTAGTGTGCTGGGATATCGTGTATAATACGTATTTGTTCCAATTTAATAACTACTAGTGTCTGAGAAATGCGAATGGCGACTTATTTAACGACATGACCGAGTACGGGAATAGGCACTCGACACTAGACTCGCAAATGTTTCTGGGTTCGCAATCTAATAAAATGGGAATATCCTGCTTAAAAGTTAGCGTCCAATCTACGGGGGCAAACTAGATACTTCCTTGGGTGACAATCTCTTGGGTGACGCTTGAATGGAAATACATTTAAAGGACGCCACTCCATCTTTTCATCATCATCATTATCATAAACAATATCAGTCGATAAAACTTCTCTGCTGCCTGTGGCAGAGACACTAAGTACAAATAGTCTAAGATAACTTTTCAAAAGTCCTTGTAATCGATGCCTACTTTCTAATACCATATAGTATTCGAGATTTTGAACCAATAGAAAATAATGGTTTCCTGCAAACCACTTGATGTCATCGGTTCAACTAATTGGGGGCTCGACTCACTTATAGGATCGTCATTCCAACACCTTAAGACTCCAATGTCCATCAGTTCAGAAGCTCTTCAAACTACGAGCTTAACTTAAACACTGACGACAAAGGGTACCAATATTAAGTAGATGTTTCTTTGTTGTTAAAATCATAGATCCCCAAATATATTATTTACAACAAGCTATAAGTTTTAGTTTACATACAAAATGGGTTTACGTATTTAAATACGCCAATAAAGCATCCCTCTGCTCGTTTAGCGCAAATTATCCACTTTTCCAGACCGACCAACAAACTCACGTTTCACGCTTTATTAGCTTTCACATTATTATGCGCTATCATTCCATTTCGAGTGGCCTTAATACCGTTTATCTAACAAAACACTTGATGCGTGTTTATATACGCACGAAAGCATCAAAAATTCCATTTATTTATGGCACATTTATATAAAACCATGACAGAAAAAACTGGTTAGCTACAGCAAGCTATTGAATCTCATTCGCTGCGTCTACGTCACATAATATGTTTGATTGTTTAAATTGCTCTTATCTACTACGTAATGTTTTGTTACATTCGTAGTTCCGACACACTGTTCTAGAAGTACCTACTTGTGTTAACAGTTGAAAGAACTATAGTTTTTTTAGTACTTGTGATGCCCTGTTACTTATTTATAACAAAGTAGATTGAAATAAAATCGAATTTTAAAGGAGTGAGGGGTCTATGAACTCCCCAATAGGATCGAAGTTCGTTCACTCATGTGAACGTACTCATGTCCTCAAAAAAGGCAGTGGCAGAAGCAGTGGACTATTAATGATGATGATGATGATGATGATGATGATGATGATGATGATGATGATGATGATGATGATGAATGGTCCCCTGAGCATTGTAGAAGAAATGTCTAAAATTGTCCAAAGAGTGAGCAACAAGCCAACTGTAATTTTGTACTTGAATTAGAATTTGAGAGAGGAGCACACTAACACTGTGCTCTATATTTTTCAACTAAATTAACATAAAATTTTGAAAATTCTTACTTTCAGCCTTTTAAAGCCTCTAAACTATTTTTTATGTATGGCTACTAAAAATTTACGACCTTTCATACCGTGGTCCGAAATGTGTATCGGTTCTATTTCGCTTTACTGTATACTATTAAATTTTAGATCTTGCTTATTACTAAGTTGAACGTCGATCAGATAATTATTTTTATAGCTTGATACGTTAAATACTAGAGACGGCCGTGTGGCGCAGTGGGTAGTGATCCTGCTTCTGCGTCCTAGGCTGTGAGTTCGATTCCCACATCTGGAAACATGTCTGTGTGATGAGCGTGGATGTTTTCCAATGGCTGGTTGTTTCTTTATGTATTATAAGTATTTATGTATAATACATATAAAAAAATATTCATCAGTTATCATAGTACTCACAACACAAGTTATCTGTGCTTACTTTGGGGCTATATAGCGATGTGTGTTATTTTCCTATAATATTATTTATGTATTTAGTTATACATTCATTATTAAAAAAAAAGAGCAAGAGCAATAATAAAACAATAGCTTAAAAAAGTAACTGATTCGTTACGTACCACGCGCGAACATAAAATGTACAGATTTATAAATAATAGAAATAAACAATAACCGCAAATAATATTAAATAAATAAATACATGCAGTAGAGATGAGAGCATTGAGGAGTATGTGCGGAATAAAGCTGAGTGACAGAGTTAACAATAGTATAATAAGAGAACAATGTGGTGTAAAAGAAGATGTAGCGACTTAAATAGAGAAAGGGATGCTTAGATGGTATGGGCATGCAGTGAGAATGGATGAAAGAAGACTAACAAAAGAGATTTATAAGGCGAGAATGAATGGAAATGTTGGAAGGGGAAGACCTAGGCGAATGTTTCTGGACCAAATTCAGGACATTTTAAATAATGGCCAGGTCAAGAGTACCCTAAACCGACGATCTTGTATGAAAGGATTAATGTGTGGATGGATTATGGGAACGAGGCGTGATGCTATGTATGTATGTATGTAATAATAAACAAATATTATACCCTAGGAAACTTCTTCAATGGCGTCGGTAAAAAACTATGACTGTAGAATTCCCCATTCGTGTGTCACTATTTCCCCAGCATTGTGAACATTATCCCTTTACAAGGTGAAATTTCAACGTCCTGAGTGCTTATTAGCTATTCCGATAGCGCTGTGATTATCAGTAACATTGAAATGTTGAATTAACATTACCAACGCAGCGGCGGCCACGGCCGTCAGTCGTCACCGTCTCGAGTTACGCGCGAACAGTCGTAAATAGGGTTGCCAGTTCACTTAAACTAATCGGACAGGCTAGCCAAATGTTTGGTCAAACATTTGGCTAAAAAGGCTGGAATCACTACATTATTGAGGATTTGGAAATGAAATGAGAGTATACTTTTTGAAATGAAAACAGAGTAACACTAATTGGCAAAAGGTGGCCTTATCACTAAGAATGATCTCTTCCAGGTATCCTACCGTATTGATTCTATGAAATATTCTGTGAAACGGGAAATTGCAAAAACAAAAGAAAAGAAACTTTATTGTACACCATATTATGTACAGTACAGACAGACAGGTGTACAATAGCGCAACTTTGCAGTTCAAGGCAAAAAGGATCTCTACCAGGCAACCTAATATGTCTCAATATAAAATTATTGTATGTAAAATCAAGATTTTTATTTTAGTAACATAAAACATAAATAAATTCGAATGCCAAATTAGTCTAGATAAGGGAACGTCCGATAGTTGCCAGAGCTTGGCCACGCACGGTTCTCGCTCTGGCAACAGCCGGACAAGCCGGACACCGTATGTTTCGGCTGGACATGCTATCAAAAAGGCTAACTATGTCCGGCTTTATCCCGACGCCTGGCAACACTCGTCGTAGTCATGAACTGGCGTAGCATCGCTAATGTGTTCCAGCCACGATACTAATACAATCATTATTGCATTTATCGTCATATGTTCATCATAATACCATAAAATTGACTGCCTCGTCAGTGTAGTGGTTAGCCTATATAGCTTCCAATCACGAGGCCTTAGGTTCGGGTAGGCCTATGAAATAATACTAAGCTTTTATTGGAGTATGTTTGTCCCTGAAATTATATATAGGCAAGGGAATGCTCGCAGGAAAACGTTGTCAGCGTGCCCTGTGAGGTTATTACCTGTTTCAACAAAGGTTTGCCTTATCTTTTAACTTGACATCACATGGGTCCCTATACTATTGGTGTAAATATATAATTTTTTTATCCAAATACATAGATTGCGAGTATTAAGCAAAGGGGTATAAGCGGCATTCCCAAATGTTTTTTTATAGACTACAAGTTGGCTCTTGACTGCTATCACACCTGATGTTAAGTGATGATGCAATCTAAGATGGAAGCGGACTAGTTTGTTAGGAGAAAGATAAAATCCACTCCCCTTTAGGTTTCTACACGACATCGTACCGGAACGCTAAATCGCTTGGCGGTACGTTTTTGTCGGTAGGGTGGTAACTAGCCAGGGCAAAAGCCTCCCACCAGCCCGACTAAGACAAATTAAGAAAAATCTCAATCTGCCCCGCTGGAAATCGAACCCAGGACCTTCGTCTTTTAAATTCGCCGCGCATACCACTGGGCCACGGAGGTCGTCAAAAGCTTCTCGTAATTCGTAAATAAAAATGCGCTATGAGTTTATTCATTATGGAAGAAAGAAACAGAGCACATAAATAACTGGTTAGGTTCTACGGGAACTTCAATGACACTTACTGCCCTGCCATGGGGATAATGGGGAATTAAAAAAAATATATACTTAATACACAGAATAAACATTGGTTTGCCTTAGCCAAAGACTTATTTAAGATATAATTAATGTGTTAAACCAAATAGACGTCGTGCATTTTCTCGCAATTTTTAAATTTAACATTTTTTTTAACTTGATAAATGTATACTTGTTTTACGTCAAGCTATGTAACATACTGCCTCGCGTGTAGGTATGTCTGTCATGAATTTGGTGAATACCCGCTGTGACAAGGAGACGGATGTACGTACCTAAAAATTCAGGTAGCATCCGTGATAGCGAAATAAAAAATTGGAATTTTTAGGTCATTTTTAACGGAGATTGCGTACTGTTTTAAACAATAAAAATTTAGAATTTTTTAACAAATTTCCCCGAACATTTCCAACAATTCGAGAAGTTCGCAAACTATTTCTAGAGAACTATGAAAAGAAAACTTAAATACAGTGTATATACTCTTTATATAGTGACTAGGTTCGTCGTGACAGTTAGATAGCTTTACCTAACAGAAATAATTGCCTAAAACAAAATCACGAACAACTGCTAGTTATTTATTCATTAAATTACCAATTTCGGACATAACAATGCACATAATATGCCTATACCATCCGATAGAAATGTTACGCGAATGGAATTGAGCAGATGAAATATTCAATTGAATTGGCCAAATGCGATATTCGAATTAATTAACTGGACTACTTCGGTTTAGTTAATTAATTCGAAAATAGTTCGTTGAATTTTCGACTTCAGCTACGACGTTTATTAGTATTAGCGAGACTTAGATTTTATTTATTATACTTATTTCTACTTATTTCTAAAATGTTAACGCTAAATATATCAAAACTTATACACAAATCGTTTTGCATAAAATAGTCCGTTTATTGAATAAGGTTTTATTGTAAAGATTCTTTAAGAACACAAGAATGTTCATCATTGCAATCATCGATGTACAACTTAATTGTCTGTGAAATTCAATAATTGTGAAATTCTTACAAACAAATGGTTGTATTTTTTATGTAGCACCACAACTCACACACTGTCTATGATGTGCAATAGAAACATTATCCCCAACAGACCCATTTACAAAGTTACAAACTTTACCTCTTTATAAATATATATTTACCGAACCGCGGAACGAAGAATGCTGCACATTGTATTATGTTGGCCTTGTGCAATACACAAAATGCAAGGTAGCACTGTACATAGTGCTTGTGTATTATACATGAATGTTAGTTATTTTCAATGAATGTTCTCGGCAACGTCACGTCTTTCGTTTCATAGTCAATGTGACGTCTTTTCTTCACAGATAATAAATGATTCAATTATGTGGGTAGATATACAAACGGAAGGCATACAAATGTGTGCCTTTAAATGTGTTAATAACCGCTGAACAGAGCAATCGATATCGAACGGAACAGTTATTTGATTTTATATTCTCCTTCTTACCATTGTGAAGAAAGGACGTCACATTGACTATGACACGAAAGACGTGACGTTGCTGAGAACATTCATTTACAATAACTAACATTCATATACAATACACAAGCACTATGTACTTAGGTACTTGCTGTCATCCTTATCTTACAAGCTATAATCCTACCGTTTCATGTAACAACATAGCGTGAAGCTATTTGTGTAATACTTAAATCGAGTCTCGGGCCCTCGCATTATTTTTAACGAGATATCCAGTCAACCTTCATCCTTTCCAAATTGAATAATGGAAGGATATTGACGAAAATATTCGTGGAAAGTTGCCAACTATCTTCCAGTCAATTAGTTTAACGACAGGATTTGCTTCCAAATCTTTACATTTGAATAATGAAACAAAAAAAGAATCCATCTAACTTTGCTTCGTGTTAAGTGTTTTGGCACTGTTTATAGTCAAAGAAAATACTCAAATTTGATTTCGTATATTTGCATTAGTTTAGTGAATACCTAACATTCAAACTACTTCGATGCTTCAGTGGTTAGCTTGTGTAGCTTCAGATCCTAGAGTTCCTGGATTCAATCCGGTTAGTATCGCTCGAGTAGGGTTATGGAATACGCAGCCTCTCTTTCCTTCAGTAAAAACTCGTAACTATACTAAAGCCAAACTCGATTAAGAATGCTTGTCAACAAACAAATTTAAAATGAAGGTAGTAAATGTAACACATTTTATGTCTAATAATTTTAAAATTATGTTTTGTTTTTTTATAAAATCATATTTAAAAGATATTGAATATATTAATTAGTTTTAAGCTTACTAATCTAATTTATTGTCATGAATTTGGCATTAACAATTTAATTGAAAAATTAGGTGTAAACTGACTAGTGATTTCTACCTCCATTTTCAATTTCTTTGTTGACAAGAATTCTTAATCGAGTTTGGCTTTAGTATAGAGTTGGGAATTGGTGATGTCTTCACCTCGAAAAGCGCGAAAAATTATTGCTATGTTATTATCTAGTCATTACCTTAAGCTTCAGATAGTGAACGACACAAAGTCAAACATTATAACCTAACGCCGAACCGAATTGGAACAGCGTGGTGGCTCTAAGTTTCATATCTCCTCTTGTATGGAGAGGAAGACGTGGTTCTTTCCGCTGCAACTGTACGTCTTGATCTCTCTCTCTGATAGTTATCACACTTTTCGGTTACTTTCCAGTGAGGTTCGATTATTCGAATTTTAGCTCGGTTAATTTTATATTTAAGAATAAATATAATATCAAAAATTGCGGAACCGACGGGATTCGAACCCGCGACTCTCTGGCAATCCGGGCACTTAGAGCGTCTTACTGCTAGACCACGATCCCTATGACATCGATACCGAAATTGTTGAATATTATGTTCTTGACATCCAGGTACACGGCCTGTAACGCTATCTTATATTATGTTTCTTCTTAAATATAAATAATTCCAAAAGTGTGGTTAAACACTTTTCAATAAAACCTAAAAAAGAATAAATACCGGTTAATTTTCTCGAATTTGACTCTGGTGGTGTAAAACGTACCTATTTAGCACACCTACCATTCCACCGTGAAACGTGAAGAGCCACCCTTTCCAAGTTAGTGGGCTATCTTAGATTGTAATCGTTCTTTCATCCCAAAATACCCGTATTAGAAGAGTTGGAAGAGCTATTAAGTTTTACACTGCAGATATACTGCAGAATAGTCTCCAGTTGCCACACATTGTTAGAAGTTAAAACTACAGGCACCGCGATGCAACGTTCGAACAATCGTGACCAATTTGTGAAGTGCTTACTCGTAAGTTAATACTAGATTAGGAATGGCAATACAATTTGTGCACATTAACTGTTTTATTGGCAAGACTACCAGACGCCCGCCACTTTGTCAACCATTGTGACTTTGGCAAGGCAAGCTGACATTTTATTCATGGCTTAGCTCCTACGATAAATTCAATACATTTTCAACTTTCATGTGAACCACGGCATCCTACATTGCCAAAATTTGACCCAGGTTGTCCAAACGTATGCTCATATTTAACTATTTTATTTAAATACACAAGGAATTTTAAACAACTACCCATGTTTCATAACAATGACTTGAAAATATATCAAAATTATAAGAATTTTAATTGATTTTTGTGTTCTCAACCACGTGACCGTCATCGTAGTATGAAAAGTCAACTTTTATCAACCCTCATAACTTTTATCAGCGACTGCATAGTTACATGTTACTTTGTTAGTATGTAAATAGAATATCTGTACTATTTTTCGTTATAAATATCATCTCTGGACATCTCTGGGTCAGACTTCTATACAATTTTTGGCTATGTCCTTTAGCACTGTTCTTTTTCATAGCTTGTTCTTTTTTATAATAAACAAGCGAACTCTAGCTTAATATATGTCCGTGACCGTGACCAAGTAACTTTATTACTATTTAAATAGATCTGTACTATTTAATGATGTCATTACAGTACAGATCATCAGTACCGGTAAAGTGAGTACCACCATTATTGTATGGAAGTCTGCACCAGAGCAGTCCACAGATGATACACATATGTATCATCTCTCGACTACTCTGGGGCAGACTTCCATACATTTTTTACTTATATCCTTTAAAATCAAAGTATAAATATTCTTATTTATTCAGCGAAATCTTTATGATTATTTTGGATTGATGTAAAATTAATGGAAATACTTACTTTAAGTCGGAAACTTAAAATTAAAGCTACGAAATATCCAAACGCGCCTTGGTCCGAAAAGAGCCTACAACAAAATCTGTCATGTCAATTAATACCTATTCCACAAAATAGCACACCATTAAATAATAAAAAAATCTAAAAGACCGTTGTCATGTTAAGCTAAAAAGTGTGCATAATGAAAAAGTATGAATGTTTAATTACAAATAAAATTATGATTTATAATATACTCTGCCCGTGATTTAAAATGTGGCAGCTTCTTGGGTTCATGCCACCAAAATATGAAACAGAAAAACAGTAATAATCTTGTATTCTATTCTATTTTTACTGCTCTCAAAACATGCAAAAGGCATATAAAACGAAAGCAGTTTCAAAAATATATACGACGATGCGCATTGAGTACGGATGCCTACTTGTTACGAAGAACACGTATTTAGCATTTGATAGTATGTAAGCAAGAGCCTTATAGAGTAGGTATACTAGAGAACAGAGTGCTAGCGCGTTGTAAAACACTACTAGCGCCATCAAGCGAACTGGACGTAACAACTCGCACTTTGACTCGACACCGCCCTGACGCAGGAAAGCGGCGAGTTACCCTTAGGGCCTTATCGCAGCCGCGCGGCCCTACCTAGACGAGACACCGACTCCCAACACAGGATAGTGATCGCACTACATCGTATTCCGCGCGGGGCACTCCTTGATTAACTCTCAAAAATGAACCTATATGCCGAAAGCCTCAGCCCCAAAATGCGCAGGAACAAAACGACCCGAGGAGAAAACTAACGCCGCGTCTAGCCCGAGAAAGGAGTATAGCTTGAAGCCCTTCACTCGATCTCATCTATTGCAATTTGAATTCAAATTCAAAAATCCTTTCTTTCAAATAGGATTAGTTTACGAGCACTTTTTTAACATGAAGTTTATATTTGTGGTGACTCCACCTCTGGTGCATCAAGTAAAAAGAGCTGGTAAAAACTCGGTAGTTACCTTTTTTCATTAATTAAATTTTATATAATAGGTCGTCAGTATGCGCGGTGGATTTATAAGACGGAGGTCCTGGGTTCGATTCCCGGCGGGATAGATTGAGATTTTTCTTGATTTGTCTTGGTCTGGCTGGTGGGCTAGTTACCACTCTACCGACAAAGACCTATCGAAAAGCGATTTAGCATTCCGGTACGATGTCGTGTAGTAACCGAAAGGGGTGTGGATTTTCGTCCCACTCCTAACAAGTTAGCCCGCTTCCATCTTAGATTGCATCATCATTTAACATCAGGTGTGATAGCAGTCAAGGGTCAACTTGTAGTCGATAAAAAAAAGAAAAAAAAGTCACTATACATTCACATTATA
This sequence comes from Mycalesis mineus, assembly GCA_034621355.1. Lineage (NCBI taxonomy): Eukaryota > Metazoa > Arthropoda > Insecta > Lepidoptera > Nymphalidae > Mycalesis > Mycalesis mineus. Next base: position 9,702,501 of record CM067883.1, on the reverse strand, counting down.
AAGAAACTCCTACCTCCCGTGTTACATATTGAAAAAACAAATAGAAATAAATTTTATGGTTGGACAAATCAAAGTAGTGTGTCTAATTCCCATGCAAAAAATCAATTATTGCACTCAATTGAAATTCCGGAGTCAGTATTAAGTAGTCTTTCGTCTATTTCGTTGATGTTAACCTGACAACTCCAACGATTTTTAAGAAAAATTTCGGTTGATCTATCTAGTTTCAAAAATAAAGAAGCGACGAGACGCTTAATAGACGTATTTTCAGCATTTTGATAGTAGTAATAGCCTAATACGATATCTCAGAGAACAATAGTGCTAGCGTGTTGTAATACACTATTAGCGTCATCTAGTGAAGCTCGGCGAACTAATGGCCTTGCACTTTAACGGCCCGACGCAACAGTGACGATTTAACTTATCGCGACCTACTTCCTAGACGAGACACCGACCCCCGAACAGAACTCAAAAAAAATTTAAAATCATTTATTTCAAGTAGGCTGTTATACAAGCAAGACTCTACCATAGTAACTCTACCACCGGTTCGGAAGGCTCATCCTGCGGAGAAGGACCGACAAGAAACTCAGCAGTTGCTCTTTTTAAAAATCAATGTTACAATTTGTGTTATTACAATTTTGGTTATCCCGTCTTGTGTGTAACAAGAACAGCTGATTGCTTCCATTTATCTTCGCCGTTATTAATAAAGTCACTAATGTTATAGTAACCTTTACTTAGTAAATGGCTTTTAACACATTTTTTTAAATTTTCCAAATGCAAGTCCAGTAATTCCTTTGGGATGAGATTATAAAATCGTAAACTCAGTCCCACAAATGATTTTTGCACTCTGCACAAGCGCAGTACCGGGGAAACTAATTTATGACTCTGTCTAGAGATTCGTTTGTTAGTATCAATTTTCCGTTTATAATGGCTGATGTTTTGCTTAACAAAGACAACATTACTGTAGATATATTGCGAAGCGACTGTGGGTATATCTATTTGTTTGAATAGTGAAGGCACTGCATCGTCTTCGTGGGGCAGATCTGGATTGACACTCCAAAACGAACCATGGTTCAAAGCCTCAGCCAAAATGGGCTGAAAGTGAAACATAACGACCGCGGGAGATAATTTCCCCCGCACCAGGCTCGACCAAGGAGTATAGCCTAATCCTTTACTTGATCCCACCTACTGGAATATGAATTAAAATTCAAAATTCCTTTATTTCAAATACGCTTTGTTTACGAGCACTTTTGAAACGTCAAGTCTACTATTTGTAGTGACTCTACCACCGGTTCAGAAAGCTACTGAAAAGAACCGGTAAGAAATTCAGTAATTTTCACTTACAATAATTATATCCCATTTACAAAATTATTATACATTCATATTATAAAGAAACTTCTACCTCCTGTGTGGAAATGATAGCCGATCTAACCCCTCCAAGAATCCTTATTTCGGAGAAACTCATCAATGTTATTTAGTAACTTAAAGTTAAATGATGCACGACTGCAGATAAGTTTTGAGCAATCACTATCATCATCAAATCACTTTGACCTACTTAATATAATATCTCGCCGGCAGCTGATTTTTGGTATTTCAATCAATAAAAAAAGCTATGGATAACAATTCGCTAAAGCTTCGGCAAGGTATACGGAGTTAGGACACAACGCATGTTAAATCCTAGAAATACCATTGGAATATTATGAAAATTTATTTCTATTTGCGTAGATATATCAATAGAAATTAATTTTATAGTAGAACAAATCAAAGTGTGTGTCGAATTCTCATGCAAGAAATCAATTATTCTCTTATTATTAAAATGCAAGAAATGAATTGTTCTTTTATTCTTGGTCTTTTATAAGTTACTGCATAGCTTCTATCGCAGGCCTTAAGCGTGGAGACCGAATCCAGAAAATCCGTAACGAAAAAACGTACCACCCTCCACTCCGACCGGCACAGCGGTGATACGTTTTAGTTTGTCCATCTATCGATAAATACCAGAACTTTTAATGAGTTTTTGAAATATCACGCTTGTAAAATATATATAAATGCTATGCAATAGCTTTACCGCGGCAGTCTCCGAGTGCGACACGTTTTTTTTACGTAGGTACTATAAGTTGGCCCTTGACTGCTATCACACCTGATGTTAAGGGATGATGCAATCTAAGATGGAAGTGGCCTAATTTGGGGAGAGGTGGATGAAATCCACATTCCTTTCGGTTTCTACACGACAAAGTATCATAACACTAAATCGCTTGGCAGTACGACTTTGTCGGTAGGGTGGAAACCTAGCCAAGGCTAAAGCCTCCCACCAGCCAGACCAAGACAAATTAGGAAAAATCTCAATCTGCTCCACCGGGAATCGCACCCGGGACCTCCATCTTATAAATCCACAAAATTATGCGTGTAAACTGCATCGAGACATTCTTTATTAAACTGTAGAACTTCTTTATTAAACCTTCCTCTTGAATCAGAATGATGAAACCCGCGTTAAATTCCGTTGCGTAGTTTAAACAATCTAAACCGACAGACGGCAGGAAGCGACTTTGTTATAGATACTTACTACTTTGTTAAGATGTGAAGCTAATTGAATACATCATATTACTTATTGCAACAAGAATTCAATTTCTGGAAACTTGGGTACATTTGTGACTTTTGATTAAGTACGACTTGATCTAAAGTTTCTTTGCTTACTTTCACAAGTTCCAGAAGCAATCGCAACTCCTTACAAGTTCGAGATCCCGTGTCTACGAGTTCGATCTACCACAGATATATTCTGTCTGTACCTACAAATTGCCTCAGGGCCGTTCAGTTATACGACTTCCAAAAGGTTAGACGCAATAAACTCTTTGCGTATTTTATTTCTTTTTTCGCGATATTAAGTACTCCACATCACCGTCATATCAAAAACAATTCCAGACATCTTCAGAAGTAATATAAAAGAAAACTGTAACAAATAATACGCAAGTTGTGGTGTAGTTGGTTAAATAGTTCGGCTATTCTATTTCAAAACACTATAACTGGTAGGTAGTGTTTCGTTTGACGAGATAAAAATTCTATGAAGTACCTTATGATCAGTGACAGAACTTATATAATACTTGATAGATTTTATATTATTATATTTATGTATAATGCTTGAAAGATTTTGTTGTATTATGCAGCCCAGTCTAAATCAGCTGTGATTCTGAGTGCTTGGGTAAGGTTAAGTTTAATATGAAGATCTATACTAAAGCCAAACTCGACTGAGAATGCTTGTCAACAAACAAATTAAAAATGTAGGTAGAAATCACTAGTCATTTTGCACCTAATTTTTTTAAATTAACTTGTTAATGACGAATTCATGACAATAAATTAGATAAGGAAGCTTGAAACTAATTAATATATTCAATATCTTTTAAATAAGATTTTATAAAAAAACAAAATATAATTTTAAATTTATTAGGCATAAAATGTGTTGCATTTTTTACCTTTAATTTAAATTTGTTTGTTGACAAGCATTCTCACTGGAGTTTGGCTTTAGTATAGTCAATTATTTTTTAAATTTTTTCTAATTAGTCGTAAATACTATTAAGAGCATGTGCCTTACAACGTTTTAGCGTTCAGTCCAGCTCCTTAACTATGGAGCTACTAAGACTTTACAAAACTAAGAAGAAAAATATATAAAGCTATAACAACTAATTTATCTACTAATGTAATAAAATGTCCATTGCCAGGTTTTAAAATTACATAGCCGAGATGTGAATAAACTTTTTTAAACATTAATAGTATTTACCCTGCTTTGCTGCTTTGCTTTTACTGCAAAATTTTACAGTTTTGTTCACCAACTCAGTTCATAAATATGTCAGTAGTCCAAAACTTCGGCCATTATAATTACGAAAAAATCTTGTTTTCCGTCCCCATGTAAGAATGCATTAAAAACTGCCGACATTAATAATTAGAGTTGTAAAGTTTTTTTTATATTTGAACCACATTCCTTTTCAAATAGATATATATACCTATTTAGGTATGTTAGGCAGTCATGCGAGAACAGACAGACACTTAAATATTTATTTATACTTATCTAAGTTAAATCTTTATGCAAATTGTTTTTGCAGTCATCACGCTATCCATTTATACCCAAAGGTATAATCATGACTTGAATCTATGTAATGTGCTACTGTCATGTTTCTAGTTGCATAAGAAACGACACAAACACATTTTATCTAAGTAAAACTGTAAATCCTTCCCCTTATTTGTAGGTAAAAGTGTTAATAATTTTACTTTATTATTTACTAATTATTACTACTAATAAACTAACTAACTACTACTAATGAACGTGGTTAGTTTATACGCGGTAGAAGTGGGTGCGAGAGGTATACCAGCGAAATCTCTCTATAACCTGCTAAAAGACTTTGGCGTTTCTAGAAGTGCAGTAAGCTCCATATTGGAACGAGTGTCCAAAGCTGCTCTAGTAGGGTCCTTACGAATTTGGCTAGGCAGGGAGAATAACTTGAACAGAGAAGGTGAGTGTTGACACACGTCACTAAGAGTCTTAAGAGTTTTTTTTGAGTTTTCACCCCCTTAAACCTACACCACAACAAGTCACGTGTCACAAGTCTCGGGCTCTGTTCAGAGTTTTTCTCTCAGCCACGCGATGGACCCGGCACCCGTACAGTGAATCCATGGTATGCTAAGATATTCGCCTCTCTACTAAGTAGAGGACACCCGCGTAGTTTTCCCGTGGGAATTTCGAAATAACATGTGGCCGATGTGTTATTCTGATATATTTAGCTAGTTTTATTGTGAAGTTTTATCTAAATCCAGGTAGTAGTTTTTACGTGGAAGACTAACTAACATCCATCCACACATACATGCAAACTTTCGCATTTATAACATTAGTAAGGGTGTATGCCTGTTGAAGAGCTCTAATAGAAGAAAAGAAAAAATGTTAGCTGACTTCTTTATTTTTCACCCCCGACGCAAAAACGACGGGGTGTTATAAGTTTGACGTGTCTTTGTAAATGTGTATGTGACTGTCTGTGGCATTGTGACTCCCAAATGGATGATCCAATTTTAATGCGGTTTTGTTTGAAAGGTATATCAGACGAGAGTGTTCTTAGCTATGTTTGGTGGAAATCGGTTCAGGTCTTTAAGGCCATCAGGTCGTTTGTTAGGTGTGATAGAAATGTTACACGCTCAGTTTGCTTGAAAGCATGTGTGTGATCTGACATTTGAAACACTAATGTCTTCTGGAACCGCTGAGCTGGTCTGATGATAAGGCTCGAAGGTAGGAGACGTAACCCTGGTCTACCTTTTTAGTAAACCTATCAAGTTTGGGCTCGTTGAATTTGTCTTGACTGGTTCTTTTCATGTTACTAATTTGTGTCGGGGGTTTTATAAATTTTTAAATTTAATGTTGTTAGTGTTTCGAATCGGCGATAGAATCACTACTGCAAGACAAAAATGCGCTATAAATATAGTTGGCGAATGGTCACCGCAGTGACAGACGTGACTTTCCAAAAGTGCTTGTACTTAACTTGCCTACCAGAAATAAATTAAGATACTTAATACGTAGATTTTCAATAAGAATCCCTCCGTATATTCCTGAAAATCATTTGAAAAATTATTTAAACCGAAAGTTTATCATATTGAAACTGACCGATACCGATACCGATATTATAACAATATATATTTTTATGTAGTCATGTATTGGTCAACTGCATACCTAAATGAGTAATTAATTTTAAACTAGTAGCCCCAGAGTAAACTAGGTAAGTGGGTAGGTACATAAAGATTAGGCAGTTAACACTTTGTGTAGGCACATAATAAGAGTTATCTGAAAGAAAAGCATATGACGTAGAGATAACACGCAATCAATATACTGGACATTGAGGTTTCCGTTCCAGAGAATCATATTGAGTCATTATTATGATTATTTCATGTCTAACGTACCCTACATTAATAAGGGATTAATTTAAGGGGAAAAGGGTACCTATTTTACCCGACTGCGTCAGAGGGAGGGTTATGTTTTTCGAGCTTATGTATGTATGTATGTCCATTTCTTCGGCACGCGATACAGCCTAAACGACTGAACGGATTTTGACAGGTGAGGTGTCGTTGAATTCGTTAAAATTGTGGTAGTGACAAGGGCTATATAAATTTTCAAAATGGTGGCTGTAAATGAGGGGAAAAAGAGGGGATGTGTGTATTTCTTTCTCTTATCTTAGCAATATGGATATCAAATGAAAGGTCGTAAAAAGACCATTTCAAAAATATAAATATCATATCATGTTCATATTGCCGTTTTAACAAAAAATGGCAAAAAGTGTACCGTATCATTTCTATACCATAAACTAAAACAAAAAAGTCTCAAATAAAATTATTATTATAAAAACAAAAAACCCGACTGCATAGAAGTTATGAACTGAAAAGAGAAAAACAAGGATCTCTATATCTATATAAAATTTTAAATACTTGGCGGGGACAAACGTAGTTTTGGTAGATCTTTCTTTCCCCGCAAAAAATAAAGTATTTTGTCCCCGCTCGCATCACCATAACGTATTTAAAATTTTATATAAATATAGTGATCCTTGTTTTTCTCTTTTCAGTTCATAACTTCTATGCAGTCGGGTTTTTGTTTTTATAATAATAATTTTATATGTATATTTTTTTTCAGATAGGGCCAATATCAGATTTACGATGGCAAACCAGTGGCAAGAAGACCACAGAGAACAACAACATTGCAATTCATGTCATTCCACCCGATGGCGAAGAAGATGATGAGTTCGTCCCGCCGCTGCGACCCCGGCGGAAACTCAGCACGCCACTCAGCGCTCTCCCGGGTGCAGTGGATGGATTATCACCAGGTAACAAGATAAACTACTATTGTAGCCTAGAATAGAAACCTAGTACATATGGTCCAGTTAAGTAAGTCACTGTTTGAGAAAAAAGTGAACGAATCCAACTCGGGTGGGCAGCGTCGCGATGTCTTTTTGTCTAAAATTGTTCTGTTTCTGAAGATAATATTCTTCGAACAGCAGGCGTTGCTAGTGATGAGCTGCAGATCTCAAACCTTGTTGCTATGTGGGCCTCACACGAAAGCTCAGAATCATTCAGCCGTTGATACAGGGAGCTATGCTGTATATCGCTGCGTGATCGAATCGAAAATGGGGAGATCTGCAGAAGAGTAAAAGTTACCAACGGAGCTCATCATCATCTTCATCATTATCAGCCTATTAACGATCAATATCAGATGTTGATGACATTGACCGGGACCGACGGCTTAACGTGCTCTCCGAGGCACGGAGTAACACCACCAACTTCCCGACTCCGGACTTGGAATGTACTGAGAATTTCATAGAAGAATGAAAACTCAGAATTATTCCGTGACCCGACCTAGGATTCGAACCCAGGATCTCGTGATCGAAGCCAGATGGGCTAACCACTAGACCATCGAGGCAGTCACGGAACGGGTTCAACGGAGCTCAATGAGTCTCAAAGCTGAAGCTATAATGGGCTGGGCACATGTAAGAAGAGTCGTTGTGTATTGGGGTCGTAAGATGCTGGAATGGCAACCATGCACAGAAATGCGCAGTGTTTGTCGACACACCGCTAATTGCACCGATGACTGCAAGTGTATTACTGGGAGCTTGTAAGAGGTTTGTCCAGCGAAAGACCTATATGATTATGATGATGTTGATGAAATGAATTTCATAAATTACACGCCAAAGGGAGAGCAGGTTAGAATCATACCACCATATTTTGACGACCTCCGTGGCGCAGTGGTATGCGGGGTGTATTTATAAGACGGAAGTCCTGGGTTCGATTCCCGGCGGGGCAGATTGAGATTTTTTCTCAATTTGTCTTGGTCTGGCTGGCGGGAGGCTTTCGCCGTGGCTACTTACCACCCTACCGACAAAGACGTATCGCCAAGCGATTTAGGGTTCCCGTACGATATAGTGTAGAAACCGAAATGGGTGTAGATTTTCGTCCCACTCCTAACAAGTTAGCCCGCTTCCATCTCAGACTGCATCATCACTTAACATCAGGTGTGATAGCAGCCAAGGGCCAACTTGTAGTCGATAAAAAAAATACCAACCTCTTTCCTTCTCTACTATAAAATTCGCCTCTTGGTGGTATTTGGAAACACTTCTGTGTTTGGTTACTTTGATAACAACTTCTACTAAAGTATAGGGTTTTCCATTATAGTATAAACAGTACTGAAACCTTTTATTTCCTCCAGACCTCCTCCGAACGTCACCGACGCGGACCCTATCCCCTTTCGACAGAACCAAGCGAAGATTCAGCACTATGGTATCAAGTGCTGCTGCAGCCGCGGTCTCCCGTCGCTTCTCCGCCACAATAGGCTGGTGCCTGGCCACTCCTTCAGACGTCAAACCGCAAATCGTCCGTCAGGGGCGAGCTCTCTGCCTACAATACATAAAGTCTCAAATACGAAGGTCATCAACTTGCCCCAAAAAGGTAAATTGTTTTAATTCCTCCGTAATCCCCTGTCGTTTACGTAGTATTCGCGTTAATGTCAACAGCCGGAAAAGGTAAATTACGTAGTCCCTTCCCTGTTTTATTGTAAATACCAGTAGGTAAGCCAAACAGGTGCCGTAGGTGTTGTTTTGACACGTTGCCAACAAACAGTCTTCATACAAACATGTGTTTTGACAGCATCTGTTGTTCATTCGTAAATTTTGTATACAAATTTCAAATCGCCACCGATTATCAGAAATAAGATGATTGATTACTCAGTAAATTTTCATTACATCAATACGCCACCTACTAAGAAAACTAATCATCTTAAAATATTTAGAGCAAGTAGAAATAAAGAACAGCTGGTCTTCGTTTACTTATAATATTCTAATATATTAATTATAATTAACTAGATATAGATATTTTATTTCGGGAAGAGGGTTTGCCTTTGGAAAAGAAGCAAAGGCGCGCTAGTGTGTGTAACTACAGGAGTTTCAGCAAAGCAGCACAAAACATGATTATTAATTATTATCTGTTGTATTATTACTTATTAATTATTGATTATTAATTATTGTCTATTGTAGTGGTTGAAGTAACGAACTTTATAATCGACGAAAAAACAAAGGAGGTTCTCTATTTATTTTTATGTATGACCATGCAGAACTTTTTACAGAATAGCCAAATTTTTATAATTCTTTTTTTTATTAGAAAGGGTATAATTCCAAAATAGTCCCATAATCATCAAGTTACACTCTGATGATAGGATGGAAAAACTTTACAGACGCACTTGCAGCAATTTTGATATTTTTTAAGTGGCAGGCGTGCCCAAGCTTTTTAATTTAAGGATTATACCTAAAACTCTCAAAGTGTTGTGTTACTTCGTTAAATAAACTTACATTAAACTTGGATAGCACCGACTAAATAGATATGGTTAAGTAAATTAAAGTAACTAAATGACGCAATTATTTTTAACTTTTTAGTGCATTTTGAAATCAGTTTTATTTTTTATTTTATTTTTTTGCCCAAAGTGTTTTTATGTTATACGCTCCCTGTATTAATCCCGAGGTAATTTAACATTGGGACTCAGTTGTGATGAATTTTATTTAATTTACACACGCGTTTGACCTGTCATCATACTACAACAACCATAGATAACTTTGACGACCTCCGTGGCGCAGTGGTATGCGCGGTGGATTTATAAGACGGAGGTCCTGGGTTCGATTCCCGGCGGAGCAGATTGAGACTTTTCTTAATTTGTCTCGGTCTGGCTGGTGGGAGGCTTTCGCCGTGGCTAGTTATCACCCCACCGGCAAAGATGTACCGCCAAGCGATTTAGCGTTCCGGTACGGTATCGTGTAGAAACTGAAAGGTGTGTAGATTTCATCCTACTCCTAACAAGTTAGCCCGCTTCCATCTTAGACTGCATCATCACTAAACATCAGGTGTGATATCAGTCAAGGGCCAACTTGTGGTCTATAAAAAAAAAGATAAACCCAAGCATTTAATTAGAATAACATCTTTATCAAATCATTCCGAACAATAAATACAAACTGCAGTGATTAACACGTGTGAAATATTGTCTTACAATACTTCAACGCACTAATTTGAAATTATAATTTCCCTGGCGCCATTCTATCCTTTACCTAGTTACATCTGATAGCGTTTTCTAGTAGGTAGTATGCTAATGTGTAATCGTACATCATCTCGTACTGTATTCTGTCTGTCCTCAAAAGTCTCATTTGTATTATAAAAGACATGCGAGTAAGTAGGCACTTCAATGCTTCGAAAAGGTTCTCGTGATTTGTAATAATATGACGAGTTCCTGGTTGTGAATGCCAAGTAGTTTGAATATATAATTATACAATCGAATGAAAGTTAGGAAATCTAACCAATAAACAAGGGACAGACGAAATATAGGCAAATTTATATTTTGCACAACAATTAATATAATAAAAAAAAATTACTTGACTCCCTAATGTAATATTAGAAATACAGTTGAGTAAATTTTTTTATATAAAAATAGCCTATTCTGTCTATTTTTACATAAAAAATGAATAAGATAAATTCAAAAATAAATATGCATATAGATACTCACAGTCAAATCAAAAAAACATAAATAGATAGGTTAAATAAAAACCTGTACATTAAACACTTGCCTAATAAACAGCTCCATACAGACTTAGTTATTCAATTCGATATTACCTAGCCCTGAAACGTTTCAGAAACCTAGACTTGGGGTAATAATAGACTTTGTGTCAGAGCTCCTCTGGGTGAAGTAACACTAAGAGATTGCCGTTTCTGTTCTATAGGATATGGTTGTTGGTGAAGTTAGTAACATTTCAGGGATTAAGTGTGTCATTAATAGCGCGGGTAAAAAATTCACGCATGTACTCGTATCCAATAGTCTTGTTATGAAAATTTCGCACGTATGTAGACGTTTCAAAAATGCTTGTAAACTAAGCGTACTTGAAATAAACCAATTTTAATTTTAGCAAATAGTAATGAAACGTTTACAAAGAATGCTCGAAACGGAATGCGGAGAGGAAGCTACCAACAATGTGGAGACTGGCGTGCTGGCTGCGCTGCGAGCTCTGTGTGCTGCGTTGGAGAGGAAACGACCTGACGCATTCAGACACGTCGCTCGTCAGGCCACGAGAGCGCCGTCCGCCATGCTGCGGTCTGACACCGCTCTTGCAGAACTTACGTTAGCACTCGCTCGTCGCATAACCAGGGATAATGTGACATGGTCCAAGGTATACCTATCTTAATATATATGAATCTCCTGTCACGATGTTTGTCCGCGATGGACTCCTAAACCGCTTAACAGATTTCGTTCAAATTTGCACGCAATAAGCAGTTTGGTCCAACTTGAGAGATAAGATAGCTTAGATCTTTTATATATATAATAGGATAACTTGCTATACCCATTTTCCTTACAAAAAGGGCAACACACTATGTACCAACCAAGCGGGCAAACTCGCGGTCGTCTGCTTGTACTATATATAATAAAAAATTAAAATCCTTCTTATAAGTAATGCTTAATATCAATACACCATTAGGATGCCCTATTCGTTGCAGAGCTCGTTGTGACAGTAATAATTCTTGTCTGGAAATAATAGGTAGGGCTCCTTTTAAGAGAGCTGGTCTGAAAAGCAGGTAGAGTCATTACTGTGTTCCGGTCTAAAGGGTTACCGGCATAATAACGGATGAAGCTTATCACCTCTTACCTATACGTCAAGTTTATAGGCGCAGGGCAAGGCATTATATTTACCGGGTTTATAAGGGTGCATGCATCCCAGTAGTACCCCATACCGTAGTTCTATAGAACTGTTGGGATATTTTCCGTGCTGTCAAATTATGTTCCAATAGTACTGTAGTATAGTTTTTGCTCTTGACTTTACTTATACCATATAAGTTATAAACTTCATATTTTTTTGACTGATATTTCATTTTGTTTTAACAAAAAAATGCCCCTTGCGACAAAAGCTAAGTTGTTAAAACCAAGTAGTAGTTGTGTCTAAAAAAGTATTCTCTTATTTTAGAAGTTACAGGGGGGACACATTTTACCACTTTGGAAGTATCTTTCGCGCAAACTATTCAGTTTAGAAAAAAATTATATTAAAAACCTCTATACCATTTTAAAGACGTTTTGTGCAATTTATGCAAAGCTAATACAGCTTTGCATAAATTACGATATATGTACTTAGTATGTTTATAGATACTCTCAAATTAAGGTGGACATTTATTATTGCAATCAAAAGAGATTCCATATTATACTTATAAAAACTATAGATATTTTATATGTAACGTACAAACAAGATGTTGATATCGACATTTCTTTAATTTTGTCCCATTAGTTCTATATAGAACATTGACATACGTTTCCTAACTTTGGCTATCTTTGTCAAAATGCATTTCAAATACTAACTCGATTTGACATGACAGTTTTAGAACGACACAATGGGTACCATCTACTTTAAATCTTGTCGCAAACTCAGTCAAGAAATATCATTGAATCTACTTTATTTATTACAATTCACAGATCGCAGCCGTATTCTGTATATGTGGAGCATTAGCCAAAGAAGCTGCCGAGTCAGCAGATGGAGAGCCGGCGCTTGAACTTGTAGCAGCACCCGCTGCAGCACTGGCAGATCTACTGCACGACAGCCCGGGCTCTTGGATAGCTAATAATGGCGGATGGGTAATATTTTTATCTGGGTACAACTACCAATTGAAATTTAAATTTAAGTCACACTGCGGACGGGACACGACGCTTACCTTTAGATACTGGGACTTACTAAACTGATATGTTATTTGGCGGCCTTTTTGAAATTTGCTTAATTGGTCTAGGTTATGATGGTGGCTTGACGACGACTTCTGGGCGATAGATATGGGGAATCTATCGCCCAACGGAGATAAGCTCTCAAGTAGGTAGACGCTGTTTGAGTTCCCGTGGCGGCTTTAATTAGTTAGGTTTCCATAAGTCCTAGAGGAGAGCTTGCTTTTTTGGGCGACGCTGACTGGTTTATGGTAGTAGTACTAACGTTCCCATAATGCAGTCCCAGGCGATGAGTTGGAACATCGTGGGGTTTTAGTCGGTAGAAGTCCGACTTAATCTTCTTGCCTCCCCATGGCGAGAAGGTATCCATGAGGATTTCCCCACGTTAAAAAAAAAAAAAAGGTTATGATGGTGGGAGGCTTAGATCGTAGCTAGTTACCACACTACCGTCAACGACGTACCAAGCATTTTAACGTTCCGATACAATGTCGTGCACAAGCCGGAAAAGTTGTAAAATTCCATCTTGCCACTAACAAGATAACCCCTTTCCATCTTAGATTGCATCAACGCGTAAAATCAAGGCTCGCTTGTAGTGACTAAAAACCATTATAATAGATACTTTGTTCTACCTTCTATACTTACTATTGAATTTCTTCTACGAGTATAGTCGGTGCCAGCCAAGGTTTCAACTAAAGGATGGTTAAGGACGTAAACCGGACAGTTATCTTATCCGAGCTTACGTCATTAACCGGCGTACGGGTTGTCGCCGTCGGTTGCCGGTTAGTACGGTAGGTGTACGGGTTGTCGTGAACAGTAAATTTATAGCTTTATGTTAACCGTTGGTTATAATAACCGAATTCTTGGTGCACACAGGCCTAAGTAAAGCAATTAAACGAGACAATTTTTTATTAATTTTTTCATATTAGGTATAATGGATAGCGAAAAAAGATTAAACTTATTAATACCATACCAACATATTAATATTAAATTGGATATCAGATTAAATACTCGCAGACGAAGTTTCTTGTGTTAGATAATCTTGGAAATTAATAATTTAAATTAAATTTACTACATTACAAAACGTGCTTACCTAGAATGTTAGTGGAATGATGATTATGATATTATTAAGCTTTTAAGTGGATTCTCAATGTAAAGCAATTTACCCAGATGTGTCTGGGTACAAACATTATAACATACTTAATCTATTCGAGCAATTAGTGTTAAAGTACATAATCGTAAATGGAAATTAAGCTAAATTTTCGAGCTACATACATTGCATACCTGACTATTAGACTAAAATGATTTTGTTTGTTTGTTTATTACACCTTTAAGCTCTAACTTCTTAGTCCAATATTATGAAGTTTTGCAGATTCATTGTTACAAGTACAGAAAGGAACTTACCCTTTGTTCATAAAAAGGACTTATTGTTCCCAAGGGGCAGAAAAACCTTTTAAAGGAATGAAACTTTTAAGAAGAATTTTAGGCTCAGTTTACATCATCATCATCATTATCGGCCTATTAACGGCCCACTCCAGGGCCAGGCCTCCCTCCTTATAGGAGAGGGGATATGGAGCGTATACCCACCACGCTGCTAAAATGCGGGTTGGCGAGCTTAGGGTGATAATGTTTAATTTATTAACGATCACTATTAGATGTTGATAATAGTGACCGGGACCGACGGCTTAACGTGCTCTCCGAGGCACGGGGGTGTAATACCACCAACTTCCAGATTCCGGGCTTGGAATGTATTGAACATTTCATAGAAGAATGAAAAAGCTCAGAATTATTCCGTGACCCTACTCAGGAATCGAACGTAGGACCTCGTGATCGAAGCCACATAGGCTAACCACTAGACCAACGAGACAGTTAACATAGATCGATGTAAATTGTTTCTCTCTCTTTCTACCTATTCACATTTAGAATAATTGACAATTTAAAGAAAAAATCTTTTAAATATCCGTCAATAAACTGGCTTATCGAATCTGCGCCGTATGATCGTGTATATAAGAACCATTTTCAACCATCAAGACAGGCACACAGATATGCAGACAGACACGTCAAATTCTAACACAATTTCTATTTTACGTCGGAGGTAAAAACCAATTTTGTTTCAGAACGGCCTGATCGATCGTCTACGCGCCAGTGACCGAGATCATAGATCGGAGAAGACGCTTCGAGTGGTGGTCTCATTCTTCGCATCAATGTGCCTTCTACTTTTTATATTGCGATGGGTGTGGTCGTAACGTGGACAGACTTCGAAACACGGATTTGTATTTAACTAGATACTGATCACTGTCAATCCAAAAACTTAATTCCACATGATTAGGCGCTATATATTTTTTATTAAATTGCCAAAGTTGGACTCTATTTTATTATTTTATTTTTACCTAATATTTAATGAATAAAGGGCGTCTGGCAAAATATATATCCGTGCTTCGAATGTTTTAAAGTTTTTACGCCAATAATTTTGGCCAGAGGTTTATTTTTATAGTAGTACAATGTCAAAGCACAAAAGGCGTCGCTGCACCTCTACCGCAGTCTATTATAGTTTCTTGTGTTTTTAGTTGGTACCTTAACAAGTATTTGCTTCATACGTAGGTATTATGGCATCTTTCCTCCCTGAATAAACTAGAAAACTAATCTTCCTAATTCCTATACAAAACAGTACAGTGATAAGAACATAAGGAGAGATAAATCTTAATTAGGTATAAATTTTATTCGTAGATCGAAAAGTTCGAAATTTTAATAATTGCAATACCTTTTCAAGGTTTATCATAATCATGTATCAAATATTATACGTATTCTGAACTGAGTTTAAAAAGTTACGAATGTAATTAAATTATTGAAACAACCGATTACTTATTATATTCCTATTTAGAAAGGAAATTATGACTGCGGAGTGAAATTCTGAGAAAGATGTAGGTATTTTTCTTCTAAGTGCCGATATTGCAGTATTTTTACTAACACAAATAGAGCCTCAGATCTTAGAAAGTACTATGAAACTATGATAAGAATTTCATTCTTTTCATAGTATGATAAACTATGATAAGAGTTCCTTTCTTATCATAGTTTCATAGTCCTAGAAGAAGTGTAGTGTTTTATAGTAATACGC
The DNA here is from genome assembly GCA_034621355.1 of Mycalesis mineus. Classification (NCBI taxonomy): domain Eukaryota; kingdom Metazoa; phylum Arthropoda; class Insecta; order Lepidoptera; family Nymphalidae; genus Mycalesis; species Mycalesis mineus. The sequence goes on along the minus strand of CM067883.1, from coordinate 9,686,659 downwards.
ACTGAGATGGCGATACGATATTTTTTACAAAAACTACGGAGAGCGAAAAAATGAATTCAAATTTCACTGCGAGTCAAAAGCTCCATGAATAAAGGTCAACCAATGCTGCATTTTGTTCTGTGGTAAACACAGACAAGGGTGTACCTAGGGTTCTATGTAGGAGCGTCAAATAAAGAACCCCTAGACTATAATTATACAGATTTAATCTTTAATTTTAACAAACTAATGTGAATATGGCGAGTATCGCGAGCTATAGAGCTCGTGAGCATTACAGTTAGCTGCTTCCCCGCCCGTGCCATGCTACGCCCATGGTCGCAAGAATAAAAGAGATACTAACTGTTTTTGAAACTTTGTCGTTGTTTACTACCGCCATCAAATTTTCTGTCTTGAACTAATTGATCGCGTGTACAATATACTTGTTATTAATATTTTGTTATAAATGTATGTAAATAAAACACAATAGTAAAAATAATAATTATATTCGAAGTGTTTTGAGGTTTTACCTATTTAAAGTATTAAGTTAATATAAGTACATTAATTATGTGTAAGTTTTTAAATTAAATTATTTATATTAAGTAACTATAAAATTATATGTGATTCCTGTTTATATTTACTTGGTTTCATTTTTCCCTTATTTACAATGCTTAATTTCACAAGTAAGGAAATACTTAGACAATCAACAATATTATTGCAAACATAGATTAAAGACTACTAGATGGAGTCAGAACGCGGCTGTAGGTTCAAGAGCGTGACAGACTTATTTCATTCGGCGTTTATTAGAAAGTGACACAAGATTATTTTTTGTCCCTTTCAGCGTGTTCGTTTTTATTGTTTGTCAAGAGTGGAGTTTGTGACAAGCAAGGGTTCATATCTGAGCAATTATTAGCTTTTTATTAAATTTGCTGATAAATAATATAACTTTGCGGTTACGATATTAATTTAAACGATATCGTGGGTAGTAATATTTTCGGCTGCAACAGTCGCAGCGAACAGAAAATCGAAGGAATTACGTTTCATACGTAAGCAGGCATAAACTTCATTGATTGATGATTTAAAGCTTAGATATGTTATTTTTTTTTAGCAAATTTCATGTATTATGCGTTTACTAAACTATCTTATATAAAGTAATATTTCGTATCTTACGATATTTTAAAACATAACGTTTTATGATGTACTTTAAATGTTGACATGTCATGTCAATAAGGCTGATTTGCTGTCTCACGAGTGGACACGCTATGGGCTCTATCTAGTTGTCTTTTATCTATGATTGCAAACATTAAAAGTGCCAATATTCACACAAAAAAAACATTGAAAGTATAGACAATATTCATTTCTTTAGTTTCAAAGTACGCGCCGAACATTCACCCTAAACAATAGGGTTGGCCGGTCTAAGTTCCGATGAAGATGAAAGTAATCACAGATGGCGCCATCATAGCTGGTTCCTTAGCATACTGTTGTCTATGACTGACAGTACAGTGGGGAAATTGCATAGATTAATGACTACTAGATAGAGCCCATAGCGCGTCCACTCGTGAGACAGCAAATCAGCCACATTGACATGACATGTCAAAATTTAAAGTACATTATAAAACGTTATGTTTTAAAATATCGTAAAATACGAAATATCACTTTATATAAGACAGTTTAGTAAACGCATAATACATGAAATTTGCTAAAAAAATAACATATCTAAGCTTTAAATCATCAATCAATGAAGTTTATACCTATTTAAGTATGAAACGTAATTCCTTCGATTTTCTGTTCGCTGCGACTGTTGCAGCCGAAAATATTACAACCCACCATAGCACGATAACGTTTAAATTAATATTGTAACCGCAAAGTTATATTATTTATCAGCAAATTTAATAAAAAGCTAATAATTGCTCATATATGTCCCTTGTCTGTCACAAACTCCACTCTTGACAAACAATAAAAACGAACACGCTGAAAGGGACAAAAAATAATCTTGTGTCACTTTCTAATAAAGGCCGAATGAAATAAGTCTGTAACGCTCTTGAACCTACAGTCGCGTTATGACTCCATCTAGTAGTCTTTAATCTATGGGAAATTGGCTTCATAGCTTTGGGTTATAGCTTTTTTAAAACGCAAACGAGGAATCTTGGTATAATAACAGAATAGTTATTATTTTTAACTAAGTGATTGAACTTGAGTGACAAAACACGATAAAAATCGAAACGAACGAACAGAAAAAGCCGAAGAGGATTTTACGAGAAATATTTTTAGTCTGTGTACCTGTCTCGGACTCTCTGATTTATGGTCAAAAATGAAGTATTCAATCAAATAAAAAACAATCAAGAAATTGAATTTATTTAGAAGGGAATTATAAACATTTATCAACACTGATTGACTAATAGTATATTAGATTGATCAGTAAATCTTCACACGTGCGTAAGTTAAACTATTTTACTACATTCAAGGTGTTATAAAAAACGTCATAACGTGAAGTGGCGCTGACATATTTTGCCTTGGTTCTTGGCAAATGGTTTGGTTTCCATTTTTCAGATTGCCGCATTATAAGCTAGTTTAACCAGTAGGTGTGGGTTCTAAAATAAAACATTGGTATAAGGGCAATATGCATCGAGGTTAAACAGAAAAGCCTAAGCTGCGAATTAAATGACGTTGAATGATTTTGTTTTAAAACATCTTTTTTTTAATTACAGATGGGACGTGAGTGTAACAATGAAGATTTTTTGTGACTGAATGAAATATTTAAAATAGTGAAATATTTATTGCGCTAGTAATCAAGTTCTTGGCCGTAATGATGAAAAGTACATTGCCTAAAGACAAACCTGGCAAAATGAGGATCCGAGCATTTCCCGTAAGTTTTGCGTGTACAAAAAAAATAATGTAAAACATTTAAAATGTATTAATGTCTCATTTATGCTGTAGCTAAATTTAACTTAGAAAAAACAAAGATAAAGAATAATATAGATTATTTGCTTTAAATGCTTACATAATTGTTGACCAACACCACATCTAAAACATATTTTAAATTTATAATTTCCTTCCAAACAAAAATAAATTGATATAACTGCATTCTGCTTGCAGCTTCGGAATAATAAATAAAACAACCACATAGGTTTACCATAATAATACAGATAGAATGTTGCAAAGAATTTATTTTTAAATAATATAATTATTCAAAATAAAAAAGAAAACAATGAATTAACAAGATTTTTATTAATATTCTCTCTAACAAATAGCACCACAGTTTTAGCCGATGGTTTTAACTTTAATAGTTTGTTTAGTTTAACAATCTCTACATCCATGATCCAACACCATTATGACCATTTCTTGCTGCATATTATTGCATTATCACTGAAGAAATATAAGCATATCTTATTTCACTTCATGCTAATCTCAACAAGCAGTTCTAATTTAGGTTCCTAGTTTTGCATTTTAATTACACTAAAGAAGGCCCACATAGTTCTCATTCCCATGGGAATTTTCCCGTGGGATAACAATTTGGCCTATGTGTTAAGCTTTATTATTGTGAAGTTTCATCAAAATCCATTTTGTAGTTTTTATGTGAAAAAGTAACAAACATCCATCCATGCTAACTTTACTCTTTATAATATTACAAAGGAGACGAATGTCTTAGCATTCCATGGATTCACTGTGTGGGTGCTGGGGCCATTGCGTGGCTGAGAGAAAACAGAACAGAGCCCGAGACTTGTGACACGGGTGTAGGTTTAAAAGAGATCTATTAGTGCTGGCTGTCAACACTCACATCCTCTGTTCAAGTTATTCTCCCTGCCCAGCCAAATTCAGAAGGTCCCTACTAGAGCAGCTTTGGACACTCGTTCCAATATGGAGCCTACTGCACTTCTAGTAAGGCCAAGGTCTTTTAGTAGGTTATAGAGAGACTTCGCTGGTATACCTCTCGCACCCACTTCTACCATGTGTAAACTAACCACATAGCCATTTTTGGTTAGTTCATTAGTAAGGTCAAAATATTTATTCACTTTGAATACACAGTCTTTAGGGGTGTTTGTTTTCCACGGCACTGTAAGCTCATCAAGTATGTAAATTTTTAATTTTTTTGGAAAAAAGAAATATGTCCAGTCTAGATGTCGAAATAGCTAAGTCTTCTGGGATTTTATAGTGCAATATAGTTTGATAATTATCGAACAACTGAAATATAACAAGAAAAATTAAATAAAATCTTTTTGAAAAGATTATTATTATAGGTGTTTTACATAATTGCAACTTTTTTATTTTAAACTCATTTTATCAAATTCATTATCAGTCAATGTCAACAACATCAAATTGACAGATTGATTCAAAATTAGAAATGTAAATTCAGTTTGTTTGGAATGAAATTTTAGTATTCAATATGTCATAATTACAGTTTTATTTGACAAAAGATAAAATTGTTTATACAAGCATTGCATTTGCTATCTTGTTATATATGTGTTTTGTATTATTTGTTACAATGTTTATATAACAATTTATGTTATTAATCTTAACAACATGACTAGAAAATTTCAAGTTTGGAACTATTCAGAACCATATTACCAAATGCATCCAGACACTTGGGTGTGTAAACATAAATTCACTGTTGCTATTCAGAAAACTTAAATTTTACACATAAACCTTATTGTGTACACTAAGAACAACTCACGCTTTTAACAGCCCCTAAAGAGCCAGGCCTCCCTCCATGTAGGAGAGGGGATAAATAAATAAAGACTAATAATCCCATACATAGATTGCATCATCACTTAACATCAGGTGTGATAGCACTCATGGGCTTGTCTTGTATTCAATAAAAAAAAAACTAGAGTCACAGCAATTAATTTTAATATTATAAGGGTTATTTTATTAATAATTATAATTAATATTAATTTTAAAAGGTGAATATTTGTCAAGTGTGTATGTTTGTGACTCCTTTATGCCACAACTATGAAACTGGTTTTGCCGAAATTAAGAAGAGATATGTAAAGTTACCCAAGCATTCCGTCATACTAATTTCAAAGTATCAATACCTTCTAGGTATTTTAATACTTTGAATTTGTTCTGATTGGTCAAAATACCTACAAGGTTTTGAAACTGAATTAACTTCAGTAGGTAATTAACACATAGGCCATCTTGTCCCAGAAAATGTGCAATAAAAAGAAGACAAGTTGCAACATCAACTAGTAAATTATAATTGTTCCAGATGACTATGGACTCGAAGTATGTGGAGAGTATATGGAGTTTACTAAAAAATGCAATACAAGAAATACAAAAGAAGAACAATTCAGGGCTTTCTTTTGAAGAGTTGTATAGAAATGCATATACCATGGTCCTCCACAAGTATGGGGAAAGATTGTACACAGGTTTGAAGGAGGTTGTCACACAACATCTAGAAACTAAGGTACTAACAATATTTATTTAGCACTTGTAGACAGAGTGTGTAACTGCACCTGACAGACTTGTAACTGACTCTAAATAAGATATAGTTTGTATATGGTCTGGTCATTACTTCGCCCCCTACAGGGTCTACGCCTTGTGCCTGGGTACAGCTGGCACTTTCCTAGTTACAGCACTGCTAGTAGATACTAGATAACTGCATCTTAAATATCAAACTTGAACCTACCTGTCTGACTGCATCAAAGTTGGTTGATTAAATCCAGTACTTAGCATGAAGTCAGAAAGAAAAGAATCTCAAGAATTAGTCTTTGGTTCTGGCTACTTTTCTTTTTCTTTACTTTTTACAGTCCCAAGACAATTTTTAGGATATTTATTCAGAGAAGTGTTTTTGAATTGATTCATAGTCTGTTGAATTCTGTTTCTACTCTCTTGTTAAAAAAATTATAATAAGTATTATAATTTTTAATGAATTAAATTCACTCTGGTCTAAAAATATACTAGAAACTAGTCACTGTTTTGGAAGAACATAATTAATAGAATATTAAAAATAATATTAAAGGTAAATAATTAGATTAATATCAGACATCTGACAAAATTTTTCCAAGTCAGCATGAAATTCTTTTTATTTCTTCTATAAAATTGTAATGGATTATCACTGCACAGTCATTTTGTGATAAAGTATATGACTACTAATATGAACAAATAACATATTGAAGATCATGTCTCGTGGTATATTTAGTATAGTTATAGTTTGCTGGAACAATAACAAATTGTTTGCTATTTATTATTCAGTAGGAAGAATGTGTAGTCATTTAAATTTCATAAGGATTTAATGAACATCTTCATTATGTAGACATCTATAGGAATAAATATAGGCAAAATACCATTGACTGAATGACTCATTGGTACAATTAAACTATGCACTTGCTCACTTGCATAGAATGTGCCTATTCACTGTTATCTTTGAGCTGTAGAAATCATTTGTGACACCAGTAGGGCCATCATGCGACCATATCTTCCCTAAGAGATAATGACAAATGGGTGCCTTCAATTATTTATATAGTCGAAGCATCCCTATTCTGAAGACATATCGCGTCTAAGAGATAATGACAATTGCATCCCTTTGATTGGCTATATGGTTTAACGTGTTGTCTAATACTTGTTATTGCATTGCCTGTTATTCTTTGTGAGGCAAAAGAGAGAGTGCTATTTTCTTTAGTTTTATCATTCCATATGTTATAGTCTTCTTATTTATTCTACTTAGAAACTTCATACCAAATATTTGCCTTGCCCAACTGGATGGTAGAAATATGAACATATCATAAAACTATAGATTTATTAACAACCACCTAATCTAAGCTCATACCATGGATATTTTCCAGTGTCTGGGTGTTTATCTATATATTATAAGTATTTATGTGCAATATATATAAAAATATTCATCAGTTATGATAGTATCCATAACACAAGCTATCTACACTTACTTTGTATATAGCAATGTGTGTAATTGTTCTATAATATTTATTTATTTATACCAAAAATCTAATTACAAGGCGAGTGTGAATGGAAATGTTGGAAGGGGAAGGCCTAGGCGAATGTTCCTGGACCAAATTCAGGACATTTTAAATAATGGCCAGGTCAAGAGTACCCTAAACCGACGAACTTGTATGAAAGGATTAATGAGAGTGGAAGAAGCTAAGGAAGTATACAAGGACTGTGGCAAATAGAGGGATATGGTCTCTGCCTACCCCTATGGGAACAAGGCGTGATATTATGTATGTATGTAAAAATCTAATCCCCTCGGAACCTATAAGACCCTGAACTGTTCAGGATGATAATGGCACTAAAAACTATTTTGTACTACAAAATAAATTTATTTACTAAATAGGCATACATGTCATGTTCAGAGCAGACTAGAGTATTGTTACCGACATATAAGTAGTTCTATTATTACATTTATTATCTGTTTTCTGTTCTTTAAGGTGCGTGAAGATGTACTCAACTCATTGCACAATGGTTTCCTGCAAACACTGAACAATGCGTGGACAGATCACCAGACCAGCATGGTGATGATTAGAGACATACTCATGTACATGGATAGAGTGTTTGTGCTACAGAACGATGTGGACAATGTATACAACTTAGGACTCATTATATTTAGAGATCAGGTAAGTTTTGCAGTCTCTGTTTTTATTTAAAATCAAATATATACTTTGCCGGGTACATCCCATTAGTACCCCCTAATTTTAGTTCTATAGAACTGTTGATACACCATGTTAGTGCTTAGTGACAAAATTAAGAAATGTCGATATCAACATCTTGTTTATATGTTACATATAAAATATGTATAGTTTTTATAAGTATAATATGGAATCTCTTTTGATTGCAACAATAAATGTCTACTTAATTTTGAGAGTATCTATAAACATACTATATCGAATACAGCTTTGCTTAAATTGCACAAAATGTCTTTGAAATGGTATTGAAGTTTTTAATATAATTTTTTTCTAAACTGAATAGTTTGCGCGAAAGATACTTCTAAAGTGGTAAAATGTGTTCCCCCCTGTAACTTCTAAAATAAGAGAATATTTTTAAACACACTACTACTTGGTTTTAACAATTTAGCTTTTGTCGCATTTTTTGTTAAAAACAATATGAAATATCAATCAAAATAATATAAAGTTTATAACTTATATGGTATAAGTAAAGTCAAGAACACAAACTACACTACAGTACCATATAGAACTATTGGCATATAATTTGACAGAATGGAAAATATCCCAACAGTTCTATAGAACTACGGTATGGGGTACTACTGGGATGCACCCACTTTGCCTAGTACTCCTAAGTTATATTATGTCATTTTGCAATTGCTCTTATAAATCTGTTATCTGGAGCATACAAAGTCTGCTACATCATTGGTGTTAAGCATCTTGTACCAAAATTTCATTATCAATTAACATCAGCCACTATGCATCCAATTTTGAACATAGGTAACCTTTAACCAGTGCTAACATTTTCTGCGGCCATCCTTCAGGTATCGTTGTTCCATATTGTTGGGGGTAAATGATCTCATCAGCATAGATGACATAAATGCTGCCCCCTGGCAGAAATAAACATAGCATTACTACTTTCTTTAGATCTAAAGATAGCTCTGACACAAAGAGATATCTATAGAGCTACTTTAATGCCACAAACAAATGAACTTGATTTTACAATGTAGACTTCTTGAATTACGAATTTTTAATACATTCATGGCAATAAAATTTTTATTTATTTATTTATACTAAAGCCAAACTCGATTGAGAATGCTTGTCAACAAACAAATTAAAAATGAAGGTAGAAATCACTAGTCAATTTACAACAAATTTTTTTAATAAACTAGTTAATGGCGAATTCATGACAATAAATTAGATCAGTAAGCTTAAAACTAATTAATATATTCAATATCTTTTAAATAAGATTTTTTTAACTAACAAAACATAATTTTTAATTTATTAGGCATAAAATGTGTTGCATTTTCTACCTTCATTTTAAATTTGTTTGTTGACAAGCATTCTCAATCGATTTTGGCTTTAATTAGATTCAAGTACAAATGATAATATTTCGTCGATGCTCGTCCCTTGATTCCATATTTGTATATCACAACTTTGTATCTTATATTGATGGAAAAATTGAGATGAATATGCTATAGGCAAAAACCATGACGCGTTGCGAGACTTGTTGTGACTCTGCGCCAATGTGATTTGAGCCTAATATTGCTGCTGGCAGTAAAATAGTTCTTTCGATCATCAGGTGGTCCGCTACGGCTGCATCCGTGACCACCTGCGCCAGTCGCTGCTGGAGCTGGTGGCGCGCGAGCGGCGCGGCGAGGTGGTGGATCGGCTGGCCATCCGCAACGTGTGCCAGATGCTGATGGTGCTGGGCATCAACTCGCGCACCGTCTACGAGGAGGACTTCGAGAAGCCCTTCCTGTTGCAGTCTGCTGAATTTTATAGGGTTACTGGTTTTATTTGCAATGTTTGGTACTTTAGGTAAATTTTTTAGCCAACATTTGCCAACCGATTGACACTAAAGTTGTAACACGCATGTTCATTCTTTCTTTTCTTCTTTCATTTAGTAGTGTGTGAATTGCCAATGATGCAATAATTTAGATAATATCTTTGTTAATTGATTATTCCAATTAAAATAAGCAATCAATAATGATATTGCTATGGTTACGTGATGTATTTAATATTCTTAGGATACTTTCGGTATGTTTCCTCTTTCTGATGTGGAATCCAGCTTTTCTTTATCATTTACAATTTAGATATCTTTACTAGAACAACTGTTCCACGAAAGGCTACATTATCGCTTATCATATTGCGTGGTGATTGCAGGTTTTAGCCAAGCGCTTGTTTATAAAACAAAAAAATGTATGTACTTCCAGATGGAATCTCAGAAGTTCTTGGCGGAGAACAGCGCGGCGGTGTACATCGCCCGCGTAGAGGCGCGCATCAGTGAGGAGGCGGAACGCGCGCGGCACTACCTGGACGAGAGCACCGAGCCGCGCGTAGTGGCCGTGCTCGAGCACGAGCTCATCGAGCGGCACATGAAGACTATTGTTGAGGTACACTCCAAATACTTCTTGAGAGTTTGTGTGTGAGTTGGCGTACGTGTGTGCGAGTTAGCGTCTGTGTGCGAGTTAGCGTCTGTGTGCGTGTTTTTGCGTACGTGTGCGCTAGTTTGCGTCTGTGTGCGTGTTTTGCATCTGTATGCGTGTTTTTGCGTCTGTGTGCGTGTGTGTTTGCGTTGGCGTGTGCGAAAATGCTTGTATGCGAGATTGCGTACGTGCGTGCGAGTTTGCGTGTGTGCGCGCCTTTTTGCGTACATGCGTGTGTGTTTGCGTTGGTGTGTGCAAACTTGCGTGCGAGTATGCGTACGTGCGTGCATCTATGTATTCATATTTTCGTGTAGTTATAATTGTGTATGTTATATACTGCACGAAAATAAGGTGAAATAAATAATGTAATTGTTATTGGTTTTACATAGATGGAGAACTCGGGCGTGGTGCACATGCTAATGCACACGCGCACCGTGGAGCTGGCGTGCGTGTACAAGCTGCTGTCGCGCGTGAGCGAGGGGCTGCGCACCGTGGCCGACGCCGTGTCCGCCAACCTGCGCGAGCAGGGCCGCGCGCTCGTCACCGACACGCACCACAACACGAACGCCATCGCCTACGTGCAAGTACGACCCTAGCCTTATCATAGCCTTCGGTAGGAACTTCCAACACAGTGCAGCTGGCGTGCGTGTACAAGCTGCTGTCGCGCGTGAGCGAGGGGCTGCGCACCGTGGCCGACGCCGTGTCCGCCAACCTGCGCGAGCAGGGCCGCGCGCTCGTCACCGACACGCACCACAACACGAACGCCATCGCCTACGTGCAAGTACGACCCTAGCCTTATCATAGCCTTCTGTAGAGACTTCCAACACAGTGCAGCTGGCGTGCGTGTACAAGCTGCTGTCGCGCGTGAGCGAGGGGCTGCGCACCGTGGCCGACGCCGTGTCCGCCAACCTGCGCGAGCAGGGCCGCGCGCTCGTCACCGACACGCACCACAACACGAACGCCATCGCCTACGTGCAAGTACGACCCTAGCCTTATCATAGCCTTCTGTAGAGACTTCCAACACAGTGCAGCTGGCGTGCGTGTACAAGCTGCTGTCGCGCGTGAGCGAGGGGCTGCGCACCGTGGCCGACGCCGTGTCCGCCAACCTGCGCGAGCAGGGCCGCGCGCTCGTCACCGACACGCACCACAACACGAACGCCATCGCCTACGTGCAAGTACGACCCTAGCCTTATCATAGCCTTCTGTAGAGACTTCCAACACAGTGCAGCTGGCGTGCGTGTACAAGCTGCTGTCGCGCGTGAGCGAGGGGCTGCGCACCGTGGCCGACGCCGTGTCCGCCAACCTGCGCGAGCAGGGCCGCGCGCTCGTCACCGACACGCACCACAACACGAACGCCATCGCCTACGTGCAAGTACGACCCTAGCCTTATCATAGCCTTCTGTAGAGACTTCCAACACAGTGCAGCTGGCGTGCGTGTACAAGCTGCTGTCGCGCGTGAGCGAGGGGCTGCGCACCGTGGCCGACGCCGTGTCCGCCAACCTGCGCGAGCAGGGCCGCGCGCTCGTCACCGACACGCACCACAACACGAACGCCATCGCCTACGTGCAAGTACGACCCTAGCCTTATCATAGCCTTCGGTAGAGACTTCCAACACAGTGCAGCTGGCGTGCGTGTACAAGCTGCTGTCGCGCGTGAGCGAGGGGCTGCGCACCGTGGCCGACGCCGTGTCCGCCAACCTGCGCGAGCAGGGCCGCGCGCTCGTCACCGACACGCACCACAACACGAACGCCATCGCCTACGTGCAAGTACGACCCTAGCCTTATCATAGCCTTCGGTAGAGACTTCCAACACAGTGCAGCTGGCGTGCGTGTACAAGCTGCTGTCGCGCGTGAGCGAGGGGCTGCGCACCGTGGCCGACGCCGTGTCCGCCAACCTGCGCGAGCAGGGCCGCGCGCTCGTCACCGACACGCACCACAACACGAACGCCATCGCCTACGTGCAAGTACGACCCTAGCCTTATCATAGCCTTCTGTAGAGACTTCCAACACAGTGCAGCTGGCGTGCGTGTACTAGTACGATGCTAGCCTTATCGTCGTAGCTTTCACTAGGAACTTCTCAATAGATTGGAGCTGGCTTGCGGTACAAGTACAACCTTGACATCGTCATAGACATCTCAGCCAATGATGGACACAAGCCTTCGTTAGTAGTAACTTGCTGTCGTGTGTTTTGAAAATAATGCATGTTTTACCGACATAGAGATGAAAAACTAGTATGCAACAAAGATTCATTTAAACATTTTGATTGTTCCTTAACTGGGCTAAGATACAAAGAATTTCTTAAAAATTGTTGGTTGTAAAAAATGTTATATAATTATTAATAAAAGTGTTTTTCCCTTGTTACAGAATCTCCTTGATCTGAAAGATAGATTCGACCATTTCCTCCACAACTCATTCAACAATGATAAAATATTTAAACAAATGATTGCTTCAGATTTCGAATATTTCCTTAATCTTAACAATAAGTCCCCAGAGTTTCTTTCACTGTTCATCGATGGAAAATTGAAAAAAGGCGAAAAAGGGGTAAGCAAGCCATTTTATGATCTTTAATCATAATAATAAATTAATTTAATGTTTAAACTCCATGTCTGCACGAAATCTTTGATTGAAGGACTCAACTTAACTCAAGGATTGAAGAGGCAGTCGGATGTCGCTTTTACTTACATTTCAGTCTTTTTTTTTATTTACTACAAGTTGGCCCTTGACTGCTATCACACCTGATGTTAAGTGATGATGCAATCTAAGATGGAAGCGCGCCAACTTGTTAGGAGTAGGATGAAATCTACACCCCTTTCGGTTTCTACACAACATCGTACCGGAACGCTAAATCGCTTGGCTGTACGCCTTCGGTCACGCCTGATTAGAGTGCAATACTACTAAATGCTAATAGGGCCAGTCTTAAATCGGGTAAGATTGGTACCCACTCTTAAAACATTAATGTTTATGAAAATAAAGGTTTATTTTTAATTTTTTTTTCTTTATCATTATTACGATTAATAAAACGGGAAAAGGGAAATATTACATATAGCCATCAATTCCGATGATGAATGCTACATAGTAATTATTTACTCATTTATATTTAAAAACTAACTCACATATTCGTTTCATTTACGATTACTTGGTGAGTGGTATGCGCGGTAACTTAACTCAAGGATTGAAGTTAACTTTTACTTACATTTTAGTCTTTTTTTTTATCCACTGCAAGTTGGCCCTTGACTGCTATCACACCTGATGTTAAGTGATGATGCAGTCTAAGATGGAAGCGGACTAACTTGTTAGGAGTAGGATGAAATCGACACCCCTTTCGGTTTCTACACGACATCGTACCGGAACGCTAAATCGCTTGTAGCAGTCAACTTGTAGTCGAGTAGTAACTAAGAGTGGTATTTTCTATATAAATCAATAATTGTAATATACTAATATCATTATAGATGAGCGAACAAGAAATCGAAGCGGTACTGGATAAGACGATGGTGTTGTTCCGTTTCCTGCAAGAGAAGGATGTGTTCGAGCGCTACTACAAGCAACATCTCGCCAAACGACTCTTGCTCAACAAATCCGTCTCCGACGACAGCGAGAAGAACATGATCTCCAAACTCAAGGTGAGTGAATGTCATGATCACCTCCTCTGCCCTTTACCCTTCCATAAAAAAAAGTTATCGTTTCGAAAAAAAATAACAATTCCCATATCTATAATGATGGGCACTATTGACTCGTCATCTATTGGGAATGCTCAGGTATTGGTATAATAAAAATGTATGAAAAAGAAAAATGTATCTTCTATGTAAAATGCATAGACTTTTCTTAATTATTTGTTTTTGTTGTTGTATTTTAAGTTTTGAAATTGAAATTTGCTTTATATATAATGGGTAAACTGGACTTTACCACAAAATTTTCTTTTGATCTATATGTAGTAGATGTGTAGATATATTTTGTTGTACTTTTAAGATTAAAACAAAACAAGTAATAATACAGAATAAAAAAATAATCTGCTCTAGACAACCCTTATTACAAGCACATAGTAATAAATAATCATCTATACTAAAGCCAAACTCGATTGAGAATGTTTGTCAACAAACAAATTAAAAATGAAGGTAGAAATCAATAGTCATTTTACACCTAATTATTATAGTTAACTTATTAATGACCAATTCATTTCAATAACTTATATTAGTAAGCTTTAAACTAATTAATATATTCAATATAATTTCAATAAGATTTTATAAAAAACATAATTTTAAATTTATTAGGCATAAAATGTTTTGCCTACCTTCATTTTAAATTTGTTTGTTGACAAGCATTTTCAATCGAGTTTGGCTTTAGTATAGATTAACATCTTAATCTCTTGAGATTGCAACATTTTTTTTTTTCAATATATATTTAATTATTAACTTAGAACAATGTAAAATAGCATATATTTTATTTTACAACATTTCCCCAGAGCGAAGGCCTGTTAAAAGACGTGGAACCGCGGGACTTTCACTGTATAATCGGTGATGTGTCGCAAATTGAAAATACAATAACTGATTAGTCGCCTATCCCTCTCCTCCATACATTTCTGCAAAATTCTTTACCAATAATAACGGACATTGTCTTTAGTGAGTGTCCTTTAAGTTTATTAAAAGTATTTGCAGTTTATCGTTCAGATATCTTGCTTAAAGTCTTCGTTTAGGCTCATTGTACAGAGAAGCAAGTAAAGAATTTTGCAGATTTTAGCAAGACTTTAAGCAGGATATTTTATGTATTAGTTTGTTGCACAAAAAGGTTGAAAATTGCTATGCAATCACGATCGTATTTGCTGCCTTTTGGAACGAAGTTCCTTATCGCGCGTTGTGAAAGGGGGCTAGACGGAAAAAATTCGTACGAAAAGTTGTCACGACACTTTTTGATCAAAGGATCTTGCCGCCGCCTTTGATGTGTGTGCGCGTGAGCGGCGGGGGGCGCCCGCGCTGTATGCTGTCTCGCGCTCTCGTGGCGCCCTCTGGTGTTTCGGTGTACAACAACAAATATTATTATTACTTAAAAAAAATGAAATTTTATTACAATTCCTTCAATAATTAATCGAAAGGAACTTCGTTCCATCCGGGTGTCCCTTGACACCTCTCAACTTTTTTATTTTAATTAATAGTAATAATCAGCCTTTTTGCTCTATATTTAATTATGTTATTTAGTTATTATTGTGTAGAAAAGTATGGCTCATGTTCAGACCAAATTCACGGTGTAGGCATTTCGAATCCGCTCTGTAAGGCAATTATGTAATGACAGTACAGTGTATGTTTCAAATCTGGTTCAGTCCCTCTCTATCTATAAAATCTTTTTAGATAGAGAGAGACATACGAATTGAGTGTCATTAAAGTTGATACTTAATATGACCTCTGAACATGGGGCACAGTGAACAAATACGCAGTTCGGCGTATTATAACCTACCTGTTACTGTTACGTAACGAAGGTACGTAGATAGAATAAAAAACCCTTATTGTGTTGTTTTATTTTATAATAATTAATAATAAAAATTAATATTATATTATTATAGATTGAAGAAGCATTGTAAACATTTGATGTGTGAAATGTATGTTTTCAGACTGAATGTGGGTGTCAGTTCACATCAAAGCTGGAGGGCATGTTCAAAGACATGACAGTATCCAACACAATCATGGAGGAGTTTAAGGAACATGTGCTGTCGTCTGGGGTAATTATTGTTTATTAATTATATATTTATATCGTATTCTTACATTTAAATAACTAGCTACTCGTACCCGTTTCCGTAAATAGTCAAATTTAGGCATATGTCAGACTCTTAGACGAACGATCAGACCCCCCGAGTTCAGAATGTTTTAGGTCTGCGTGCACCAAGATTTCGGTTATCATAACCAACGGTTAACATAAACTAAACGTAAAATTTACTGTTCACGACAACCAGTTAAGGACGTAAACCGGGTGGCTATCTTAACCGAGGTTACGTTCTTAACGGGCGTACGGGTTGTCGTGAACAGTAAATTTATAGTAAAGTTATGATAACCGAAATCTTGGTGCACACAAGCCTTAAATATGTACTTTCTAATGTATTATAACGATTAGCTTCAGTTAGTACTCTAAAGCGTACCAATCTATATATAAGGTGAGTTTGAATTATTTGCCAGCATTGAAACTAGAGTAAATGTAATGCATACTGATAACAACAGCGAAATACAAATATTTCTAGAACCAGTAACAAAAAACTTAAAAATGACCTACAAAATATCTACTCACTTAGGACATTTTGCATAACACCATTCATTGCATAAATTAACCGCAGAGTCACCCGAGGTACCGGCCGAATGTATATCTCAAACATACTACTTAATAAAAATACGGAAAGCCAAACTACCAAAATCTCCCAGTAGACCAGACCTGATCTCTAATAAAAAATAATAATAAGCTGTCAGAAATCGAACACGGAACCTTCGAAGGACTAAGTAGGCAGATATGCCCCCACTTTGGAAGTGGTAAAAAATAAATGAAGAACGAAATTAACTTTTAAATAAGCACTTAAAACTAAATCAGTTGATATCTGTGCCAAGTTTAAATGTGCCAAGTTTAAAAACTTTCCTGTTAAATTATCTACTGTAAAAATTCGGCAAGTGTTTAAATGTGTTTGTCGGCGTTCGCAGTAGCGATCAGAAAAAACGGTGCCGTTGTCGGTATTTTAGAAGGCCGAAAACCGCGCCTGTTTATCAATGGAAAGTTCATTGACTTTGGTAGTCGATCAGCTGTTACGTTTGTTATTTTGATCAATTCTAATGTATATGTAGGTACCTAACTGCTTTGTGGTTAATGGCTGGCCGGCTTTGGGGTAAATTAACGGATACGAGTATATTGAATGGTGTTATGCGTACTGTCGTAAGTGAATAGAGATTTTGTAATGTTTTTAATTTCTTTTTTTATTGATTATGGGAACAAATTTTTTTCTATTGTAATCTATATGGATTAGACTTGCTCCAGTTTTGACGCTGGCAGATAATTCAAACTCACCTTATATATAAAATCGAAATACATTGCTTAAATTAATGAAGTATGAAAATTAATTTTTGTGCATATCGGATTACAAGGAAGCCGGGTTACCGGGAGTCCTCTGTCTATATGTTAAATGCAATATGTATGTTTGTCAGACCAACTTGCACGGCGTGGACCTGTCCGTGCGCGTGCTCACCACCGGCTTCTGGCCCACGCAGAGCGCCACGCCCAAGTGTAACATACCCACGTCACCGCGCACTGCCTTCGAAGTCTTTAGATCGTAAGTTTATTATCATATCGATATATTTCATGCATATGGCCTGCTAGGATTTTCACTTTATAGGAAAGAAACTTAGACCTACCGCCCCGCTACTTCTTGAAAGTATGAAGAATTTAAATTTCACAGCCATCCTGGACTCAAGCCCAAGACCTCACTGCCGAACATTAACTATTCCATTATCGTTCGGGTGCATCCCAGTAGTACCCCATGCCGTAGTTCTATAGAACTGTTGGGATATATTCCGTGCTGTCAAATTATGTCCCAATAGTTCTATATAGAACTGTAGTATAGTTTTTGCTTTTGACTTTACTTATACCATATAAGTTAAAAACTTTATATTATTTTGATTGATATTTCATTTTGTTTTTAACAAAAAAATGTCCCTTGCGACAAAAGCTAGGTTGTTAAAACCAAGTAGTAGTTGTGTCTAAAAAAATATTCTCTTATTGTAGAAGTTACGGGGGGGGGGGGGGGGACATTTTACCACTTTGGAAGTATCTTTCGCGCAAACTATTCAGTTTTAATTTAAAAATTATATTAAAAACCTCAATACCATTTTAAAGACGTTTTATGCAATAAGCAAAGCTGTACCTATTCGATATAGTATGTTTATAGATACTCTCAAATCTAAGTGGACATTTATTATTGCAATCAAAAGAAATTCCATATTATACTTATAAAAACTATAGATATTTTATATGTAACGTACAAATAAGATGTTGATATCGACATTTGTTTAATTCTGTACCATTAGTTCTATATAGAACTAATGGGACACTAAGCACTAATATGGTGTATCAACAGTTCTATAGAACTAAAATTAAGGGGTACTATTGGAATGCACCCAATCGTATCTTGTAAGTAAGTATATTAAGTGTAAGGAGGAAGGATGAGATGAATCTTCAATTAATCAAAGAAATAACAAATATTACGGATGTAACTTAAACTATTAAAAACCTGAAATCGAAGTGGGTTGGCCATTTCATGCGAAATAAAAAGCCAAACTGGGTTAAGGACATAACTGAGTGGTGCCCTAGAGACAATAAAAGAAGACGCGACACACCATTTAGAAGATGGGAAGATGATCAGAGTGCCGAGTGTGAGTTTCTTACCGAGCGACCGCGTAAAAACGTAACGCAAATTTATATGGAATTTTAGTAGCGCCATCTATACTAAAGCCAAATTCGATTGAGAATGCTTGTCAACAAACAAATTAAAAATGAAGGTAGAAATCACTAGTCATTTCACACCTTCTTTTTTACTTAACTTGTTAATGACGAATTTATGACAATAAATTAGATTAGTAAGCTTAAAACTAATTAATATATTCAATGTCTTTTAAATAAGATTTTTAAAATAACTAAACATAATTTTAAATTTATTAGGCATAAAATGTGTTACATTTTCTACCTCCATTTTAAATTTGTTTGTTGACAAGCATTCTCAATCGAGTTTGGCTTTAGTATAGTTATAGCGAGAGTAAACGCTTTTTTCGCTATATAATTTGACGTTATGAGTGACTACGTATTTACGCAGTCACTCGGTGAAAAACTCACACTTGCCCCACTGAACATTACAGCGGGAAAACTTTTGCAGCGAATATTATTATTATTAATCGTATCTTGTAACAAGTTTTTATTTAGTTTGCCCTCTTTGTAAGTGTGGGTCAAACAAAATAAATTAAAAAAACTTCTTCAATTACAATTGATTATTTTTAATGGCAAATTTAAGTTGTACGAAATAAATAGTAGATTTTTATACATGGGGCTAAATGACCGAATACATGAGGTATTTTTATTTTAGTTGTAACAGACGCCAAGGTATAATGGGTTTTTAGCTCTGTGTGTTACATTCACTATTGCGGGAAAATAAAATAATTCACCACAGTATTGCATGTTTTATTTTAGTTCAAAATACAACTTACAATTACTACAATTTTAAATATTTAGGAACGTGTTTGTCGCGCTGTGTTATGATAAAATGACTGCGTTTTTGAGCAAGAGGAGTGAAATATAAATTAAATTTCAGCTTCTACCTAGCGAAGCACTCGGGCCGCCAGCTGTCCCTGCAGCCGCAGCTGGGCAGCGCGGACCTGCACGCCACGTTCCGCGCGCACGCGGCGCCCTCGTCCCCCTCGCGCTCGCCGCCCGACGCGTCCGCCTCCGCGCCCGCGCCCGCCGCCGCCTGTGCCGTGCGCCGCCACATCATACAGGTGTCCACCTTCCAGATGTGCGTGCTGCTGCTCTTCAACAAGCGCGAGCGGTTCACATATGAGGTACTGTATCAGATTAACATAACAAATCAACAAATTGTTTTATTTAATCATCACTAGTTAGCCCTTGATATTGTATGTTGTAGGAAATACTGAATGAGACTGACATCCCCGAGAAGGACTTGGTGCGCGCGCTGCAGTCGCTGGCCATGGGCAAGCCCACGCAGCGGGTGCTCATCAAGCATCCCAAGACCAAGGAGATCGAACCCTCGCACCAGTTCTATGTCAACGACGCCTTTACTTCTAAGCTACATAGGTACGACAATACATTACATTTCTGTTAGTACCTAGTAAAACAAAAGTTTTTTAAACTTGAGTACATTTTATATTGTGTGCTACCCAGGGTTAAAATCCAAACAGTGGCGGCCAAGGGTGAGTCGGAGCCGGAGCGGCGCGAGACTCGCAACAAGGTGGACGAGGATCGCAAGCACGAGATCGAAGCCGCCATTGTGCGCATCATGAAGGCACGCAAGAAGATGGCGGTAAGATTTCCTTTTAAATGATATATTTTTTTAAAAATCTAATAGGATTTTTAATAAACTAGCGTTTGACGCTTTTGACTCACTTGATGTGTAGATACGATGAAAAATATGGCCTAAAAAAGTCTCGTCTTGGCCAGGGTGGCTATTGTACTTTCGCACACATCTGTGTTAATCAGATTTGACTGACGGTCACTTGGGACCTCGACGAAAGGACCAATTCAAAAATGTCTTTATTAATAAGGAAACTAGAAAATATTCAATGAAATGCGTAATAGATTATTTTAAATCTTTAATAGATTATATTAATTTTTTTAATTTAAAAAATAATTAATGCTACGAGGGTGCAAAACACGCCGGGGATTGAGAAAAGCCCACAACAAAAAGATCCTGGATTTTGAAATGAAAATTATGCAGTAATTAATTTTTTAATTAAATAATTCGTTTCAGCACATTGTACATGCACATGTAATTATATAATGTTGAATGTTTCAGCACACGTTGCTAGTGGCGGAAGTGACGGAGCAGCTGCGCGCTCGCTTCCTGCCCTCGCCCGTCATCATCAAGAAGCGCATCGAGGGGCTCATCGAGCGCGAGTACCTGGCGCGCACGCCCGACGACCGCAAGGTCTACACATACGTCGCATAGGTTGGTAACCCCTGCCCAACGCTCATCATGATCCTTTCACCAGGCCCTCATTTACCTATGCGATTCAAATTCCGACTCCGCAAGGTACTGCATACGTCGCATAGGTTGGTAACCCCTGCCTAACGCTCATTATGATCATTTCACCAGGCCCTCATTTACCTATGCGATTCAAATTCCGACTCCGCAAGGTACTTCAGACGTCGCATAGTTTGGTAACTTCTGCCCAACGCTCATCATGCTCATTTCACCAGGCCCTCATTTACTTATGCGATTCAAACTCCGACTCCGCAAGGTACTTCATACGTCGCATAGGTTGGTAACCCCTGCCCAAGGCTCATCACGATCATTTCACCAGGCCCTCATTTACTTATGCGATTCAAACTCCGACTACGCAAGGTACTTCATACGTCGCATAGGTTGGTAACCCCTGCCCAAGGCTCATCACGATCATTTCACCAGGCCCTCATTTACTTATGCGATTCAAATTCCGACTCCGCAAGGTACTTCATACGTCGCATAGGTTGGTAACCCCTGCCCAAGGCTCATCACGATCATTTCACCAGGCCCTCATTTATGCGATTCAAATTCCGACTCCGCAAGGTACTTCATACGTCGTATAGGTTGGTAACCCCTGCCCAACGCTCATCATGATCATTTCACCAGGCCCTCATTTACTTATGCGATTCAAATTCCGACTCCGCAAGGTACTTCATACGTCGCATAGGTTGACAACCCCTTCCTTAGTTTATGTTAGCGCGGTTCTTAAGGCTCCTGTCGCCATATAGTCTACACATACTTCTCATATGTTGGTAACCCCTGCCCAACGTTTACAATGATCAACTCATATAATTTACGCAGTTCATTTGACTATCCGTAAGGTCTACACGTATCTAAGGTCGCATAGGTTGGTAACATCTGCTCGACGTATATCAACTCTATATGTACGTCGCATAGGTTAATAACCCCTGCCTTTTGCCCATAAAGAACTACGCGCACGGCCCTCATTTACATTTGCACGATTCTTCAGACCCAGATACCGAACCCCCCTATATTTCCAAGCAGAATTATTTCTGGATGGTCGTCGGCAAAATATCAAATGTATCCAGTTGATTAATACTTAGTGATAATTATGAAATTAATTTTAAAGTAAATATTCTTTGCTTTTAAAGTTTTAGATATCATACTCAAAATCCTGCCGACGATCATATAGACATATCCGCACACATTTTTACTTTTGATACCACCATTAAAATCTTAGCCATTTAAGATGCCGCGTGTTAGTTACGAACGCAACTCATTGGCCGAATCTAAGATAACAGATGTGAAGGTAGTATAGTTCGTTCGCGTCAAGAATACAGTGACTTATGGTTGTTCCCCGGCCGGTTATTTGAAAAGATTTGATTGGTTAGGGGGCGGGGTTTAGCCGGCAAACAATGAGTCACTGCATTGTCAGCACGAATGAACTATAGTTCGTTTACGTTAAGAATGCAGTGACTTATCGTTGTCAACCCGTCGCCCTAACCAATCAAATCTTTTCAAAATACGCGCGTCGTGTTTCCACTGGTCACTGTGAACTTGACCATGTAATTTAAAAAGATTTGATTGGTTAGGGGGCGGGGTTTAGCCGGCAAACAATGAGTCACTGCATTGTCAGCACGAATGAACTATAGTTCGTTAAGAATGCAGTGACTTATCGTTGTCAACCTGCCCCCCTAACCAATCAAATCTTTTCAAAATACGCGCGTCGTGTTTCCACTGGTCACTGTGAACTTGACCATGTAATTTAAAAAGATTTGATTGGTTAGGGGCCGGGATTGAGCCGGCAAACAATGGGTCACTGCATTGTCAGCACGAATGAACTATAGTTCGTTAAGAATGCAGTGACTTATCGTTGTCAACCCGTCCGCCTAACCAATCAAATCTTTTCAAAATACGCGCGTCGTGTTTCCACTGGTCACTGTGAACTTGACCATGTTATTTAAAAAATTGGTTGTCTGTAAAGTTGGTTTACTGACGATAGTTGAATGTGACAACATCTCAAGAAAATACTGATGGAATGGTAGCATTTAATTGGTTATTAAAATTTTTAATGTAAGTATATTTTTATAAATATTAATTTAAATTAATAAAATAATTGATTTTGATTTTATAAATTTATATTTTAAATTTATAATAAATATATTAATTTTTAATTTCAAATTAATATATTTAAAAATTATATTTAATAGACGGAGTCGAACGCTGCCGAACGCAAAGGCCGATTGTGCTTCTTTGTCGCTCGTTTCGCGCTCCCGCTTGCACTTCAAGCCTTACATGGAACGCCTCAAAGCGAGGTAACGACGCATGACGTCATGTTTTTTCGTGCGTGCAGCCGGCTCTATCGAATTATAAGACGTTTTCACGTCAAAAGATTTGATTGGTTAGGGGGCGGGGTTTAGCCGGCGAACAGTGATGAGTCACTGCATTCTAAACGCGAACGAAGTAGTTCCATTTCCCGTGGCCAATAAGTTGTGCGTCTGTTATAAAAAAATATAACTTCAATGAAATAAAATATGATGCAAAAAAATATTAAGCTTCAATAAAATTATGAATTAAATATATGTTTGGTTATTACGTACCTGTGAATATTTTTAATTGTATTAACATTTAAAAAAAATTGTTAGCTCATGATCCTATTTACAGAGTATTTCTTCATTCCTAGGATTCGTTAAGTTACGCCTTCGTCACGTCAATGCTCATGAATGTAAACGAATATTTTTCTTAAATAAATGACAAATTAAACATAAGTACAGATTGATTTGTAATCGCTGTAAAAATATTGTATATATACAACAAAAAATTGCGGCTTTAGTCTCGTTCAATGTGTACTATAAGTGTTCCTTATAATTTTCATAGAGTAGTTATGTTAAATTAAATTCTCTTTTATAAAAACTCTTTCATTCCATTTTCTTGTGAATCCCCTTAGAATTATTGTTTTATCGTATATACATTTCTTTTCCTTCCACTGAAATGCGTGGTATTATAAGGTTAAAGGTCGTAGCTCATTTAGATGACAACGCTCCCTCACAGCACATTCAACAGTTGCAACATTCAATAGCTAATTGACAACTCGTTATCCAGTACCATAATATATAAATAAATAAATATGAAGGTAACGATGTCTAAACTACGAAACCGATTTGAATAAAGCTTGGTATATAAATTTCTGGCGGGCGGAGTTGCAGGCGTACGCTAATTAGCCTATAAACGCCCGGTGCGACCTCTATAGGTAACTTAAATAATCCCGCTACAAAACGCTCCGTAAATAATCTGTCAACGTTAAAGAGACAGTCCTTGTTTTGTTGCTCACGCTCAAACCAACCCGTCCCAGCTTTTTTAATAACTATATCAACTTTCTAATAGACGCATAGATAATTATTACATTGGGGTTTATCCATGATCTATTCGTCGAATTGGCACTATCGATGTGTTTAAATTATTCGCCCGGGAGCTGTGTCGTGTTAATGAGCTAAGACCCTAAGCTTTAGACATTGTACGCGGTATTATATTATGTTTAGTGATATTTAGTAATATGCTTTGTACATCATTCTTTACTGGTAGCTACTTGTTTTGACACTTGACGAACGCAATCTAGCCACTATTTTTGAGCGATAGGTTCCTGCTTTTCCATATATATAAGGTGAGTTTGAATTATCTGCCAGCGTAGAAACTGGAGCAAGTCTTATGCGTATAGATTACAATAGAAAAAAAGTTTGTTCCCAGAACCAATAAATAAGAAATTAAAAACATTTCAAAATGTCCTAAGTGAATAAATATTTTGTAGGTAATTTTTAATTTTTGTTACTGGTTCTAGAAATATTTTTATTCCACTGTTGTTATCTGTATGCATTACACTTACTCCAGTTTCAACGCTGGCAGATAATTCAAACTCACCTTATATAAAATTATTTCTACCTGTCACCTCAACTTATCACACCCTGCTGATATATTACGTGTGAGGTTAAATATGTGAAAAGTTAATTAAATCACGTCTTGAGGTCATGCATAGACAATACAAAGCACAAAGTAAAGGTGCACGTTCGTAGCCGACAGCAAACGGCGTATTTCATTGACACTACATACTTATATTTACATGTTTACGCGGGAACGACGTCGCTCGTCAAGAATTTTACTTTAATAGCAATACAAACTAGTAATGTCGCTGCGACATGTCTTCAGTTGTCGTCTCGGTCGGCTACGAATTTACACCTTAAAGTGCAGATGCCAGAGCCGACACACTGACCCGATAATGCGCTACTCGCGAACATTAGGCTTCTATCTCACTAACGTTTTGCGAGCGTCAGCGTTCCTTTAACGCCTGGGCAGCGTCGACGTCGCGATAACGCGTACTATCAGAGAATTAATAGATTCCGACAAGAAACACTACTGTTGGCTTTGCTACTTCGACCAAAATTACGTAAATGAAAAAGAAATTATTCTCGCCTGTTTTGGGAAAATCCTATAATGTGAATATTTTGCACTGTACTCTGATAGTATAAAAACAATGAATTTGAATTTTATAAATATTTGCGAATGTCGGATACTACATTTGATGAACCTTTAAAATTGATTCAAAATACAATATATACGATATTTAGACACTAAGCTCAGAGTTCCAGTGTCACCAAAAGAGAGGCTTGTTCTAACTTTGAGGAGAAAAAAAGAATACATACATTTAAATTTGTATAATAATGTTAATAGACGCAACGTCGACGCTGCGTTGACGCTTGCAAAACGCTGGTGGGATAGGGGCCTTACCTGCTATATATTGTGGTATAGTTTTAACATAATGTGAAGAGTAATATGATATTTGGCTCCACATACTCACTAGGGTGTAAAGTTAGCTTCTTAACAATTTACGATATGGATTACGTCAAGCACAAGACCAAAAGCGTCTACTCGACTAATATCACAGGAAGGAAAGGCCATACAATCTCTCTTGTCATAAAAATATAGTAGCAAAACCTGTCTTATAGAATAATGACAGGCGAGAGTATCATCATTAGAATATTCTAGGATACTTACTCATTTGTAACCTTAACATTTTTCCAATGTTGAGGTTACAGGTATAATGGTGTTTATTTTCAGGCCGCACAGTTACAAGTCTATGAAGAGTGAACGCCAAGTTAAAGTGATAGAAGGTACTAAAAGTATTTAAATTATTTCAAAAAATAAAAATTATTAGTTATTACACACGTTATTTTATTTGCAATACGATATAACACACACACGGGACAATAATTTGGAATGAGATAAAGCTTCCTTTGCTAGAGGATAAAGGATAGAAATAATCCTTAGATAAGTGAAAGTATGCTCCAATATATTCGTGCACCGGTGGTTTTCTAGCGTGGATGAAATTGGTGTCAATTGTTATGACAGTTGACAAATCTTCAATACTGAATGTTATATTTTTTTCAGTGCTGTCGACTCTTGCACTTATAATTTTATTTTCAACTGTAGCATCGTTTGTATCTGTGTAAGCTATTATGAAAGCAATCCTTGTGATTAAGTTGTAGCAAATCAAATTCGAATCCTTACGATGATATTCCCCATAAATATTCCTTTTGTGATGATTCTGTAGACTTGTCCAATTCTCATCACTAACACCTTGTGGGTTGCCATATGGAGAAATAAATATATTTGTACCAAGACCGTACAAAGCGTCAATTTTGGTCTGAATTTTCAGACATCCATCAGTTCCATTGTTTATAGTGAAATTATTAAAGTTAGCGCGACATTTTATTCTTTTGTTATATCCAAAGTTTAAAATGTTGTGTGTTAAATTTGTTAGCACACAGTCGCCATCTTTATTATACGGCAATAAAATACTTCTTTGCCCAAGAGTAGAGTTGTAAAAATATTCCGTACGATTGCCTTCACACTGCGATACGATAATGGGCAAACCTTTGATATAACCCGGATTTCCACTAAATTTTACAATGTTCTCAACTGTATTATTCCCCATATAAAAGTTTACCATAATCTCCTGGGAGACATATTCGAGAGCCATAGAGATTACCCGAACGTGGAATTTAACAATAACTCTTGTTATTATAGATACGTTGCAATAGAATTCATATTCAACTTTGACGCCAATATTATTGCAATGGCTGTCTGAACACAACGGTTCATGCAACTCCTTGTTATATTCGTTACATTTATGCTCGTCGCATATAAGAAATGTCCAGTTTACGCAATGTAGTGTTGTACAATCCTGTTAACAAATTCATTATCGATAAATATCTTCATTATGAAACTAAATATTCTACTCCTTAAAAATAGCAATTAGCCTTAAAAATAGCAAAAAGTACAAGAAAATCGCAGGATGAATCCCATCAGAAAATGAGGAGAATATCATAAAAATGAAAGGAAAATTAAATTACGAACGATCTGAGGTCGGGAAGGGGTAGGGGTTGAGGGTTTAAGGGTAAAAAACGGATTTTCTCGATTTTCGGCAAAACTAAAAGTCTTACGGAAAAGAGTTGAGTTTTTCGTTTTTTACTTTTATCTTTTTATATTTCTTTTCATTTTTATGATGTTCTCTTCCTTTTGCAATGGGTTTCATCCTACTGCGATTTTTTTTGGTTACAAAAGTCTCCTGCACTGGTCTATTATAAACGCGAATGTTTGTATGTATAGATGTTTGTTCCCCTTTCACGTATAAACTACTAAATGGATTTTGATGAAACTATCAGAATACAGGCTTTTTGTGCCGAAATTCCCACGGGAACGAGAACTGTGCGGGTGAAACCGTGGGGATCCTCTAGTATGTAATAAATGAAATAAAATTACCAAATGGATGTATGCATGCATCATGGCATAATGACTGAAACAATATTGATGAAATCTTGTGTATTTAATTCGAACTCTAAATGGTTTGTGTTAGTACGAGCTTTACAATAGTTTTCTAGGATTTCATTTTTCGATAACTCTATTTGTTTTATATTTTAATGCCTTATCACATATCAGAATATATTTAAGTTATAAATTATATGACATTTGGGTAAGATGTCTAGGCAACACTTAAGTGATATCCCATAATCTTAATAAGTAAGCACTTACTTATTACCTTTAATTTAAATAAACAAAAAAGTATTAGTTTATAAATATTATAACGATATTTAAAAATTACCAGTTTTGTGCTATTTATAGTACTTTCTTTGGGGCTAGCGACTTTTGTATTCCCATAACTTTTTATCATGTCCAACATATGGAGATCTTTCAATTTAACATAACATTTAATGTGTTCATTTCTTAGAAATTTTAGAGTTTTCTTACTGTTGCAGTATTCGTTGGTCAGCGTCACAGGGAGTTCTATGAAATAAAATAATGAGTCAAATTAATATTCCACCATTGAACATTTTTGTCGCACCTAATTTAGATAATGCATACAATTGCCCACTATATACCGAACCATATAAATTATCGCTTGAGGGTTGGCAATATTAACAATGTTGCTAACCAACGAAACATATTGTGCGAGTGTGGAAACACAAAGGTTAGAGAGAGATAGATATTAGTTTGTCTACTTGCTTTTGAGTGTACGACGCCATTTATTGCCAATTTATATGGTTCAGACTATACTAAAGCCAAACACGATTGAGAATGCTTGTCAACAAACAAATTTAAAATGAAGGTAGAAATTGCAACACATTTTATGCCTGATAAATTTAAAATTATGTTTTGTTATTTTAAAAAAATATATTTAAAGATATTGAATATATTAATTAGTTTTAAGCTTACTAATCTAATTTATTGTCATGAATTCGTCATTAACTATTTAATTTAAAAAAATAGGTGTAAAATGACTAGTCATTTCTAACTTCAATTATAAATTGTTTGTTGACAATCATTCTCAATCGAGTTTGGCTTTAGTATAGATATATTACTAACATAAATAAATACACGATTCTATTATTCTTACCTAAAGAGTGAATAGCATTCTTTGTCACCAGCAATACTGGCTGACCAGCAGTATAAAGATTTTTAGTAAACTTTAAATCCTTTTTTGTATTTTTCTCAGAAATGTGCCATTTTAGATGGTTATTAACATCCAAAGAGTAAGGCTGAAAAAGATTGTGTTGTTTGAACATAGTGAAATAATGAATTAGGTGAAATAACAATTTACCATATTTTAATATGAAGATATTTGTACAATAAAACTAATAAGACAAAATTAAAAGTAAAATAAAATTGACGAAAAGGTGTACATACCATATTTTTAATTGTCTTCCTTTTATCAGGTAAATTAACTTTTCCAATACAAAAAAGATATCCAAATATGTCACTCTGTAACTCTGCACTACAAGAAAAGTGAGAAGAGCACATGTATAGATGATCTTTCTTATGAATCTCACATTTTTCTTTCCCACTCCCTTCACAGTTCTCTAACATACTCTTTTCTCTATCTGAACAATCATTATCACAGCAACAATTGATATCACAAGTCTTATACTGAAAAAAAAAGAAATATTTTAATTACTTCAATAACTGAAATTGTTATGTATTAAATAATAGAACTAATATGCCCCCCAAGTTTTTCAATCCAAATTTTCCAGTCCAGCATTTTGAAAATACTCAACTCAGTCAAATTGGTGGAAATATACTGCCACATATTTTGTTAATGTATTCATAAATTAATTATTATTTAGAATATCTTTCATTAATAATTTAATCATGTCCAAAATTTACCATATTTTGCCATTTTAGGCAAAGGAGGTAATTTTACCCTACATATAATGTCAATATTATTGTTTTTTTTTTTATTTTTATCGACTACAAGTTGGCCCTTGACTGCTATCACACCTGATGTTAAGTGATGATGCAGTCTAAGATGGAAGCGGGCTAACTTGTTAGAAGTAGGACGAAAATCCACATCCCTTTCGATTTCTACACGACACTACCGGAACGCTAAATCGCTTGGCGATACGTCTTTGTCGGTAGGGTGGTATCTAGCCACGGCGAAAGCCTCCCACCAGCCAGACCAAAACAAATTAAGAAAAATCTCATTCTGCCCCGCCGGGAATCGAATCCAGGACCTCCGTTTTATAAATCCACCGCGCATACCACTGCGCCACGGAGGTCGTTTACTAACGTACTATGGAAATAGTTAATATAAAAAAAAATTACAATCTGGCTGATAGTTTCAGAGATTAGTTGGAATAAGATGGACAAAATTTGTTTCTTTTTTGTGTACCTTAAAATATATATTTGCATTTAGTGAAAAGCTGAAACCACTTCAATTTCATTTTAATTGAATAGATGTGAGAAACAAATTACAATAAAAAACATATCTAAAAACAGAAAAGTGATGAACACTTAGATTAGGTATATAAGAGATGAACACTTACCAAGAGATTACAATAACATTCATTTGTACTTATTTTCTTTGGTTTCATTATTGGTCTTTCAGTTGAAGGTTTCTTGTCAAAGAAGGTTACCTCAGTAACATTATCAAACTCTGAACTAGTAAAATATGCATCAGTCACTAAGTCACTGTCTGTTACGGTTACATTCTCGTCATACAGCAAATCAAATACTGTACTTGGAAATTCTGTAGAACTAGTTATTGAAGTTTCAGTTATAGACTCATTATTATACTTAACAGGAGATCTCTTAATTTGCAATTCATTTTTGTCCTTGCGATAATATAGAGCATGTGGTTTTTGTTTTATAGCTTCAAATATGTTACTTAAATTATTGACAATTGTTTTGTTCGAAGTCACAGTGTCATCAACTTTTATTTGTTCATTTATAAAGTCCATAAGACAGAATTGTATGACTATTGACAGTAGTGTGAAACACAGATAGGTGATAGGCTTCATATTTCATTTATATTCTACGCCAAACTGATTGAAGTTTCTTAAGATAATATTAATACTTAATTCTATGTCTCCTTTAGATTGAGTGTTCAGCTTAAATCTGTAATAATTAAAATATACAAGTGTGATTTATTTTAGTTTATGTGTACATAGTGTAAGATTTTACCGCGTCGATATCGAAAACAGTAAACGCAAATTATATATGGAATTGCAGTAGCGCCATCTAGTTATAGCGAGAGTAAACACTTTTTTTCTATATAATTTTACGTTACGAGTACGTTTTTACGCAGTCGCTCGGTGAAAAACTACTTACTAACGCACTTGCTCCACTGATAGTACATTTTTAAGAGTACCATAACTTTGGTACTTTTAGTTTATAGTATAATTTGGTCTGTGTTTTTCTGCCTTACTGAAACAGTAGAAAATATGCATCCAATATCCTGAAGGATTTTTTAAAGATATAGATCAATTCGAAGATAATCATGGTTTATGTTTGGATGATTGTTGACACAAAAACAGCTGACTCTATTTGGATGCAGTTTAGCACAAATATAGTTTATATTGGCATTATAGCACTTTTATTCAATTACATATTAATCATAACTAAATTAAGTGTAGTTTAATTTAATTGTGATTATCCTTAAAAAAATAACAGACAATGAGTTTATGGATACATGTTATCATACAAATTATAAACCTGTCACAACCCAAGTTGACAATATCTATTTGGGATAGCTCATGTGTTCCACCAAGAAATATCTGTCTTAATTTGTCAGTCACAGTTGTAGCGGCAGGAACCCAACATGGTACTGATACGAGATGCTGTCCAGGTGCTGCAGGTATGTTACAGGAGCCGTACCCCACAAGCCATGAGCGTCCAAGTGAATCTAGACAGTTAACCTGCAATACTATCTTTGGCCATCCTGAAATATAAATAAATAAATAAATAAGTGACTGCCTCGTTGGTCTAAACATCTGATAGTGATTGTTAATAAATGAAACATTATCACCCTAAGCCCGCCAACCCGCATTAGAGCAGCATGGTGGGTGTACACTCCATATCCCCTCTCCTATAAAGAGGGAGGCCTGCCCTTGTAGTGGGCCATTAATAGGCTGATAATGATGATGATGAATGAAATAAACAACAGACTAACAGTGAAGTGTAATTTATCATTTGGTTGTCAATATATACAACAAATGTGGACAAGTGTAATGAAACTTCTGGGCTACCACATTACACAGTAGGCTTCATCAAACTAACAATCAGGGTGAGAAAGAAAAGGCTTCATCAAAAATGTATATAAAAGTGACATCTGGCTGCCACTTTAATCTTTGTCTTAGGTGGTTAATGTTTGTGTTTTGTTTGTCATCGCATTAGGCCGTCATATCGTCATTATCACAAAAATGACACTCAATATATTTTGTGGCATACAGTGTATGGTAAGGTCAAATTTACTCAGTTGTACTGCAAAAATTAGTTTATTAACTTATGGGTTCATGAAACCTGTTAGGTTCTACAATGAATAAGTACTTTAATCGTAACTACCTCATTGGTTTAATGGTCAGTCTATTTGGCAGAGAAATGTGAGTTATAGGTCTAGTTAGTGGACTCTTTTCCTGGTTAAATTGAAGTACAAAAACCATTGATTTTACCCAATTAATCACTCAGATCCCAGTACAGAAAATGGGACATGTAAGTTTGGTAATAATGATGAAAATTTTTAGGATTTTTTAAACTGGATCGTCACAATGCAAATGGAATTATAAATCTACCTACCTTGAATTCCCTTACTAACGTAATGTATATCGATGGGGTGATTCCAAACAACGTTCTTTTTATAATCTGCCTTAGCTGAAATAGTTTGCCCTTCAGAATATCCTGATATTAAACTCCAGTTTGGACCTACAATAAAATAAGTTATAAACACCACAAAAACAGGTACTAACGTAAAGATAAACTATTTTACTTACCAGCCTGAAAGGAGTAACGACAGAATAATGAATATGGTTCATTGAAATTATATGAGCTTTGTATTTGGCCCAAAATGTGTATTTCTGCCATCTGAATCCATCTGAAAGTGAAACACCATAGTGATTTGGGACCAACAAAGTCTGTTTATTTACAAAAAGTGTAACCATGGAAACACCAAGACCACAGGAGGCTAATTAACTGCACGACCAAAGACAAATTTTTTTTAAATATTGTATTGTATTCTTGTTTCGTCCTATAGCCCCTTTTCATGTTAACGGATTATTGATTTTGAACTATATTTATTTGGCTTGTAAAAACATAACCTCGTACCCATATTCTCTACTAAATTTAAATTGTTATGTTAAGTCACTTAGTATGGCCATTTTCTTATGCACACTAAATTAAGTCGGATTACTTTATTACAGTAGAGACTCTAGTACAAACTTGCTCTAAGTTTTTCATTTATCAAATACCTAAAGTCCATACTTTCCAAATTTTTTTTTTATGGATACAAGAATGAATTTTTCATTTGTCATATTTGCGTCAGAAAATAATAAATAGATGTAGAAATTATTGAGCCATTTTTTTCTTTCTCTACACAGGAATTACATTTTTAGTTGTCATTTTTGTGTCTTCTTCTTCTTTTATTTTTGGCTTTTAGTAATGCCAAATTAACACTATAGATATTTTTGTGTCTATAAAGAAAAAATGAAGTAGTGCAATATTTCTTTTAAGTTTTTGGACCAAAAAGCGCCACAGACCGACAGTATACCGAAACTAGCTATGAGCGCCATCTGCCATTGCGATTAGCTTAGCTGTCAGGTGTCACCGGCCTTCAGTCCCTTGGGCATAGATCAGACAACTAAATGAAGCCCGAAGCCCATAGATGCCATAGCGTGTTCGCTCGTGAGATGCCCTTGGGTTTCTTCCCCATTAAAGACAAATATTTCCTTGAAATACGTCCTTTTTATGTCGTCTTTTTAACAAATATATAAATAAGGATATTATTACATATAAATAAGGACCAGGCACTTTTATTTTCAATCCCTAATCCCCATAAGATGTAATTATCAAACCTTGTACATTTGGTAGCAGATACGTCCTACTGGAAACACATAATATTATTATTATGTTAACGATAAACCTTACGAACGACGGCTTTCTGGATGTGAAAATGAAATGATATAGATCAGACATATTGCCTAAACTATTTCATTAAAATCAACCTTTATTGCATCACTTTGTTGTTTGTCCGTCTTTCTGTGTCATTCTTTCATCTCGGAATGCGAAAGAAAACGAGGTGTCGAATTGAAATTAAAACATAATATTTAGGTTTACAGACCAGTGATGCTGTGAAAAAATTGAACTTCTGAAAAAAACAATTGTGGTATTTTTTTGGAAAAATTGAAATTCATACCTACCATGTGTACTTATCGTTGACATGGAACTATGAAATTAGGGTATTGCAAAAAATTCAAAACTATGCATTTGTAAATTAAATAAATTAAATCATGAAAAATATAATCTGTATTTAAATTAATAAAGGAAGGATAAAGTAACGTATTCACGTAAAGTGAATAATCATAATCTCGTCAACTTGATCTGCAGTATTCAATTAATAAACGTATTAAATTAGAGTAAAGTTGTAAATATAGGAGAGGGGATGTGGAGCGTACACCTACCACGCTGCTCGAATGCGGGTTGGCTTAGGTTGATAATGTTTCATTTATTAACTATCACTATCAGATATTGATGATAGTTACCGGGACCGCGGCTTAACGTGCTCTCAGGTGGCACGGAGGTGTAGCACCACCACCTTTCAGAATCCGGGCTTGGAATGTACTGAACATTTCATAGAGGAATGAAAAAGCTCAGAATTATTCCGTGACCCGACCCAGGAATCGAACCCAGGACCTCGTGATCGAAGCCACATAGGCTAACCGCTAGACCAACGAGGCAATGTTAATAGATTAAAGTCAAACTATTACAATTATTCTACAAGTACAGTATCACGTGCACTGGCATACAAAAGCCTAACAGAGTCACAATATCCAACTCCTCGACGTAAACTTGTTACTACAACATAGGCATCGCCTGCTCGCAATATTCTTTTAGCTTTACAGTAATCGAGAGCAGCGTGTATGCGTGCTTCAACTTCCACAATCCAACTATTTTTAGGAACTTCAAAGTAGTGCATCGCCCGTACACCTCTCCAGAAACGAAGTTGTCTAGCCGTGTGACATGTTCTGGTGACCGCAACGATTGAACAAACAGGTTTAGCATGCGATAACAGTTTTGCAGTACGCCCAGAATTAGTTAAGCAAATTATTACAGCAGACCGAGATCGCGTTGCTAACTCAACTGCACTGACACAAATTGCCTTTGTAGGTTCTTCCAGAGGGCTCTGCATCAATTCCACATTGCCATAAATTTTAGGCTGCCATAATATTCTCTCTGCTTGCCTGCATATAACTGCAGCAGCTGCTACGCAGTGTTCGGCCATTCGAACTACATCGTAAGATGGTGAAAATTTTGTTAAAGGTGAATCATAATGTAATTCTAAGGAAAGGACATCTGCTCCATCCAAAACTAAATTAGCAATATCAGTTACACATAAAGTAGGTATTTGTTCGTTTATGACAGCCTTACATATACAAGGCTTCCCAGCGTTATTGCACTTAGACACTATTACTTTTTGAGCTATGAAAATTTTTTCAACCGGTAAATCTGTACTTAGAATGCATCTGTCGATGAATATACCATCAGCTTCTAAAATCAGCTGATCAATATTGTCCAATCCTAACACGGAATCAATACATGCAAATACAAGAATGTGCTTGCCTTTTTCAGCAAGAATGGTTCGTACGTGACAAATATCATGAGCTGTTTGTGAATTTGGAACTAAAATTCCATCTATATCAGAAGCAACGGCCCATGCAATTTGATCTTCCATATATTCAAAAGGTTGTGGTGAAGAATCACATGAAATAGAATCGATACTGTCACGACCTTTTTTATTGCTACTTTCGCTTTCTCGGGGAAGTTTTGACAATCTTACTGCCATTTTCGGTCCAATTAAGCCTCCAATAACAATTTTACATTCAATAGAATCATCGCCAACAGCTACGATGACTAATTTAATTTTTCCAGACATGAGACTGTCGATAAACAATATATCTCCCTGATGTAAATCAGTTAAATGATCGTAGCCAACAAAAAGGCTATCGGCAGTTCCGCATTCTCGCCAACTCGGATCTGTTGTTAGTCTAATAGTTTCGTCTTGAATTAGTTCAACCATAGTCTTTGGGCCTTCTTTTAGATCACCAGTGACTATGTCAGGCCCCCTTACATCTACAATTAAAGCCAAAGGGTAAACATATTCTAACTCAGCACTGTAGTTGTAGACAGCTTGTCGGATGCTTTGGATTAATTGCGCACATGAATCCGGTTCTAAGTCACGCAAATTTAAACGCGCTACAGTCATTCCCGAGGCTATAAGTCTCTGTATGATTGCTGGTTCTCGATTATCCATGCCAATTTCACACATAAGACCAGTTTGAACTTCTTCGCACGGACTTTCATGAATATTTAAGTTGCAGTAATGTTTTAATTGAGTTGTTTCTATTGGGCATTCTTTATCTTTTAAGCTTGGTAAAGCTTCTAGTGGAATGTGCCAAGGTAATGACATTTTTATATTATATTCAAAAACAACAACGTAATCAATTGGAAAATTGTTCAAAATGTTTTAATTAAACAAAAACAATGTTTTAAAAAAATTATCACAGCTTATATTGATAACAAAACTTGGATCTGCCTATTTTTGACACAACTATTTTACTTTTAAATTATTTTATTAATTTAACTACCTATTGTAAGCCGGTATTTTAACTAGCAACCTCTTTCGTATAACCTAGAGTTGCAATTAAAAAGTCCTAAGAATCTCACTCTATCACTGGCAAATAAAGCAGAATTATTATACTTTAACTGATTGCTGAAAAAGGGTTGGCCAAAAAGCTAACTAGACCGTTCAAAACTTTGATTGCGAATATGCCTAATCAAAGGTTAACACAAAATAAAAAATAATCATATTTTTGTAATTAGAAACTATCTAGGTAAACTGAAAAGTAATTTTACGAAAAATGTAACACAATAAGATAGCAATTTATAACAATATTGCTATAAACCACCTTAATTCGGAGATAAGGAGGAAATGGTTTATTTCTAATTTACATTAATTTATTTAACTTACAATATAAGTAACTAGCGAATGCTCGCGACTTCGTCCGCGTGAAACTTGGTGAAGACTTGAACTCCCGTTTGATCCCTTAAGGAGGTGAACATTAGAAAAAACGTTTCTTAGCGCTCACCTATGTCATTATAGCTATATAGCAGTCGCCTGCGACTTCGTCCGCGTAAAACTTGCTCGCCTATGTCATTATAGTTATATAGCAGTTACCCGCGACTTCGTCCGCGTGAAAACCTCTTAGGTACCCTTTTAATTTTAAAGACAGACCTTCATATAAAGTGTGCTCTTTCCCCGTTCAAGAAGCAATATCATCCGTCCCGTCCCGTGTACTAAAGATCTATATTTTTGTTAAACATTGTACGATATTATAGTACATTAACATTAACAATATATATTTATGGCAAGCTGATGTGTATAGCTTGTATTAAATAGTCTATTTCACTTTTGAGTCTAGCTTTCATAATAAACAAAATAATTTACAATCCGACATGCAGATCTTGAGATTAGCCCGTTTAAACAAACGAACAAACTTATTCGTACATTATATAAATATGGTCTGCCATGGCAAATAAATTGCAAGAAAAGATCAAAGATCGAATTCTCAAAGAATATCAATACCAAAATGTTGACCCCTATTCAGTACGTATAACATAACACGGAGGAGGTCAACTTAATTTGGACGATATAGCGGCAGAGTTGTTTTTTATTTTTATTCTCCGAAACTATATAACTAATTAACATACTGTAAAAGGGCAAATCTTATCTCTATAATATACTTGTGATTATTAAATAATTTATTTTGATAAGGATTTAAGTTTAGTTGTATAAATAATGACGTAAACTTAAGCATATGAATCAAATGATTTATTACTGAGTCGCACTTTTAAGAAATTTGGTAAAATCTCCGAAACTATATAACTAATTAACAAACTGTTAAAAGGCAAATCTTATCTCTATAATATCCTTGTGACTATTAAATAATTTATTTTGATAAGGATTTCAGCTTAGTTCGATAAATAATCACGTAAACGTAAGCATATGAATTAAATGATTTTTTTAAACACAAAATACATTTTTAAAACAATATATAACAATATATCTGCCAAAATATAAAAGATAGATAGATGCTATTGCGGACTTTTTTGTAGAACTTTTTAAGATGCATAAAGTTTTTATAGAATGTTTTCAATTATATCCAATATCTAAGGCAGTGTACGCGCCTAAAATTAAATTAAACAAATTTTACGGTCCGATTCGCGCAACAAAAACTGTAATAACTTGGGTAATATATATAATACAAATATAAAATATAATATACTATAACACTCACCGATAACGTGGCATTCTACTGGTGAAAGAATTTTTAAAATCGGATCAGTAGTTCCGAAGATTAGCCCCGACAGAACTTTATTTACAAACATACAAACTTACAAACTTACGAACTTTACCTCTTTATAATATCAGCATAGATTTATGTACGTTCGGGTGAAATCTTGAATTTTAATTTTGAATTCAATTTTTAACCGATTGAACTGAAATTTTGTATACACACTCAATTTAGATGACAATGGATGTTTAACTATGTAACGTCGTTCTAAATTTAACATGGCAATATGTTCAAGATGGCGGACCAATTAATTCTAATTCACTCGTACAATATGGGTATCAAATAAAACTCGAAAAATAATGTGC
Source organism: Mycalesis mineus (assembly GCA_034621355.1). Taxonomy (NCBI): domain Eukaryota; kingdom Metazoa; phylum Arthropoda; class Insecta; order Lepidoptera; family Nymphalidae; genus Mycalesis; species Mycalesis mineus. Next base: position 9,648,185 of record CM067883.1, on the reverse strand, counting down.
CATTGCATTGCCATCGCATAACACTGCAACTTCATCAAGACATGAGCTGTTCTAATGCTGGAGCTAGAAGAGGCCATAGAAGCAACAAAACGACAAAATTCCATTCAGTTCGTTTGATTTGTGTGACAAAATGAGGGAAAGTAAAAATACTTTAGACACCGCAGAACAATATTTTATCAACTTTGAACAGAGTTTCCTATTAGTTACAATTTGCCGCGTAATAATAATACATCTGCCCTCATTAGGCCGTTAAGTACACTCTTAAAAGTAAGTACACAATGCTGGTAACACGAAATTACTTAGTTGTGGAGCAATAATACAAATACATTTTGATAATAGTCCCGGTATATTATTTTACAATTCAAGCGTTATTAATCTGCTTTAAACATTAATTATTAAAATGAGATTTATAATGAATATAAAATAATATTTAAGCGTTGATAGATAAACTCAAGAAATTAAATTATAATCAAACCTGATGTAACTGTATAATTGTTGAAGTAAAGAAATAACTAATTATGAATTTAATTTATGCTAAAAGGTATTAATATTGATGTAAACAATAATAACTAAATACTACATTCTAGTGGTTAGCCTATGTGGCTTCGATCACGAGGTCCTGGGTTTGATTCCCGGTTGGGTCATCAAAATCTGATTGTGATCATTAATAAATTAAACATTATCACCCTAAGACCGCCAACCCGCATTGGAGCAGCGTGGTGGGTGTACGCTCCATATCCCCTCTCCTATAAGGAGGGAGACACCCTGTAATGGGCCGTTTCTAGGCTGATAATAATGATGATGATGACTACATCCTATCGGTTAATAATCATTGCAGGTAAATTGAAAATTAATAGCAACATCTGGGTTTAACGTGATGGCGCCATTTAAAAGATGGTGGAATGAAAGTTGGTACATATAAAATCAATACTGACATCCGGCTGTCACATGATGATGTCCGCAGATTAGAAATGATGATGTCCACAGATTAGTAATATAAAGTACCCTTAATTATGAATACTATCTATGTATTATTGCTGGTTGGTAACATTTGTCTTGAAGAGTACCTACTTTTAACAAAAGCTTGTTTTTTAAATTTCAAGTACATTTTTATATATACTAAAATAAAATTAAAAGTAAAGATCTGCTTCCTAGCCTGTGGTAAAGTTACTACATATAAACAAAATTGGTTGCTTGTAAACTAAGCCTGCTTGATGGTCTCCGAGGCGCGGTGTTATGCACAGTGTGTAATTGACTTATTGAGATTTTTTGTCTTCCAAGTCTGGCTGGTGGGAGGCTTCAGCCGTGGCTACGGCTGTTGTACGGTACTGTGGTAATTAGCTAATTACCACAGTACCGACCAGACGTATCGCCAAGCAATTTAGTATCACGTATAATTTCCAAAAAAAAATGTCACGCTAAGCTCGGTCAACTAGGTACTAAATAGGAACTTTAAACTAAAAAAATAAATACATAGAATGTAGAGGGTAGACTGAGAATCTTCTCTTTATATGAAAAAGTGTCAGTCAAAATATATCAAATTAGAGTGGCGACACATCACATTCACATCAGTGTGTACATTCATTATAAACTTTTTTTACGCAAGCGCTACTCTGGACGAATTTTGAACTGTTTACAACTGGACACTTTTCCAACTTTTCTTCCGTAAGAGATGATACACTTCACTCCTTACAATGTATAATACGAGATGAGTTATTTAGGTGGTCGACAATTGTGCAAAATAAAATACTTTTACAGGAGAACACGTTTTATTTAATTAAAAATTAAATTACACTCCATCTTTCTTGATGGACGCTGAGCAAGAGGTTAGAGAGGGGTACCACAGAGACCTATTATGTGTCTACTGTTAAACCACAGACAATATATTCTTATAATATTTGTTGCTTCAACAATACGCTCTATAATTGATATAAATAAATCCACTAGACAGTTAAATAAGCAGTTAAACTATAAAATTTTGAAAAACTAAAAATTATATAAGTAATGAAATAATTGACACTTAACTACTCTGTGGCATAAACACAGACTACGAGGAGAATACATTAACATTAGCAAGTACTTAAAAATATAGGGAGTTCTTTCATTTTTAGATTTTAAAATAAGTAAAATAAATCTTTTCAACTTCAATAAACTGACTAAGGATAGTAAATTTTTTATAGCCCAAATAAAGTTTTAAACAAATTACTGTACGAGTATCCAAACAATCGTAATGAAGATAACACGCCGCGGATTGTGAAAAATTAAAAAATTATGAACGAGGTTGCTTGACTGCGTGTCACGTTTGTTCTTTGGCGGAATAATAAAACGCGTTAGTTTATTTTGTTCACCCTTAGTGGCTTGTTTATGTTGTCAGAAGTGCATTTTGTAAAATATAAGTGGTTTGTGAAAAGTTTGTGAATAGGTGGTTTCTGTGTTTTGTGTAAATCAACTTTCGTAGGTACTGTGCGACCGTGAAGGTTGAGAATGTTACGTCATTTTAACACTAGTAGTGTCTGATATGAACATATTTGTTTTTTCAAAAACTGTACCAAGTGTGGATTTTACAACGAGCAAGTTCGCTATAGGCGAAAATTTATGTAAGTGATTAATGTTCAAAATATTTATAAGCCCTTTTACACCGGCTGCAGCAAGATGCCGCCATGTTATTTAAGTTTTGCTGTCAACTACTGATCGCGGATAGCCCTGATACACTTGGATATCTATCTTTGTTCTTAAAAGCGTGAACGAATGTACCGAGAATTACATTAGAATTGACTGTTATCAGCTGTTGTTTTCTACTAGTACCTACCTACTAACTCGCAAGTGAGATGGTTTTGTTTACTGTGTTTTATTGACTGTCAATGTAATGACGTCATTGCGAGATGTCCACAATCCACTACCTAAAGAATCTCAATTATTACATACTTACTGGATTCCAATATAAAAGATTATTCCAATAGGATATCATTGATACTTATTCTTCTAAAACTTATAAAAATATAAAGGTTTCTTGTTTCAAAATGGGTAAGCAATAAGTAACTGTTTGAAAACAAAATAATACCATAGAATCTAGTTAGGATCAATACTATACTCTCATTTTGTCATAGCAGCGTACACAGGCCATTATAGCACCAGGTCTATGCTCTGCAAAATGGGTATTTTTGAGGATCTAATGCAGGGCTTGTAATGAATGACACATTGTGTGTGAATGTGACAGATTGGCTAGAAAGCGAATGAATGGATCTCCTGGGGGTAGCCTATCCACTACCAGAAGATAAGTGTGCCTCTAACCTAAAAGCAACAATCCAACTCTTAGAGTGGGTGTTTGAATTGATATAGGGGGAGGTGAGGGTGGCACAAGTACAAAAGATCCAAAAGGGTTGAAGTGCATCCGCTATGGCGCGGGCTTCACCATACTAATAATATTCATTATACTCTCATTTTAAGTGAATTAGTGCATACTATGCATACATATCATTATTAATTTATTACTTACATAAAATATTTTATGTTTTATTAGATATACAGTTTAATTAGAAACAATTTTAAATATGAATGTGTGATCTTATATTGTAATACGGGTGTGAACTGAGAGAATCAACAACAACAACTACAAAGTGCATACTATGAACTTAGAAATGTAAAATGAGTGGTTAAACTTAGGTGAGTTCTGCATCCCTCTAGCTCTAAAGTGGCCTTGCTGTATGATTGATCTCCTACCTTATTGAAATTTTATCTTAATGCCTTTGGACTGACTCTCCCAGACCTGAGTAACTTAGTAAGATGGGGAAAAGCCTCAGAAAAATCTTGCTATACCTGTGGTGAGGCAGTGGGCACTACAAGGCACTTATTGGTAGAATGCAAGGTGCTCCTGGACAGGAGTCTTTACTCATGCGGCCACAACAGACTACTAAAAATCATATGTGAAGCTGTTAGCCTTTTAGTAGCTAAAGCTCAAAAAGGGTTAATGACAAATAAAAAACAAACTAACTTCATTAAAGCAGGCTCAAGAACAAATTCCACCAGCAAGCCTTATTCAATTCTGGGCTCTGCACCTGATTGGACTATATTAATGGATACTTATGAAAAGCATTATAAAATTAAGAAGACTTAGCTTTTTTCCAAACTAATCAAATCTATAGTACTTGTTGAGCTTACAGTGCTGTGGGAAACAAACATCCCTAAAGAACATGTATTCAAAGTGAAGAAATATTATGACCTTACTAATGAACTAACTAAAAATGGCTATGTGGTTAGTTTATATCACAAGTCCCGGTTTGGAGTTTTTCTCTCAAGTGGGTGAACCATGGAGCAGATAGATTCTGATATTAATAGAACATCAGGTCAACATTCCATAAGTCATGCATATCTCTTGCTTTCTGAAATTTTATATTCAATTAATTTTTTTATATGTTTTGGGAATGTTTCCCCTAAAATCTCATATAAATTATCATTCTATATTTACAGTTTTTATTTGAGGCATGTGTACAGGAAACATACCTTGCGAATAATGAGATTTTACTGTAATACTAACTAATGCCCAACACTACATATGTGTGAATTTATTTACCATCTAGGTTGAATAAATGCCTAACATGTTTAGTTTGAGATTTTGTCTGAGACTTACCAAATATATTAATTGTTGCTATTGCAAAATGTAAAGTTCTATAACTACAGTCAAAGCTCTTAAATGATTTTTAATATGTTTGAGAATGTTTATCTATAAATTATCAATATTACAAACAAAATTAAAATGAATTTTACGGCCAACACTACATATGTGTGAATATCACTAGTCATTTTACACCTATTTTTTTTAATTAACTTGTTAATAACGAATTCATGACAGTAAATTAGATTATTAAGCTTAAAACTAATTTATTTATTCTGATATCTTTTAAATAAGATTTTATAAAAAACAAAACATAATTTTAAATTTATTATACATAAAATGTTTTTTCTACCTTCATTTTAAATTTGTTGATATGCTTTCCACATTAATTTTGACTTTAGTATAGTTAAACTGTTTAGTTACAAGTTTAACACAGGTTAAATAAACCTTTATTGGTTTTCATTTCACTCTCAACTATTAGAAACAGCGTCATATCAGAAATTATGACATATTACACACTTGTATTATGAGCATGTTATTTCAGAGTTTGATATAAGTCATATATGTTAGGCCAGGTCACCTGCATTAGAGCAGCATGGTGGGTTGATGCTTTATATTCCTTCTCCTATAAGGAGGTAGGCACTGTAGAAGGCTGTTCATGTGGAGTAAAGCTTTAAGTTGAGCCTGCTATTTGGGATATGTATGTAGGTTTAAGAGGCTTTTTGATTTTGTGTCACTTTTTCTATATTGTTCTCCCTGCCTAGAGAATTTTGCAGCCTACCATAGCAGCTTTAGATATTTATTTTAATATAGAACTTGCTGCAGTTCTAGTTATACCAAGGGGCAAGTATGTTATACACAGATTATACATATCCCACATTCAATAATGTGTTGAAACCGGGTGTGGATTTCGTCCTACTCCTAACAAGTTACTCCGCTTCCGTCTTGAATTGCATCATCACTTAACATCAGGTGTGACAGCAGTCAAGAGCCTATTAGTAGTCGATAAAAAAATAAATCTACTGCCTGTAAACTAACCACATAGTTTAATTTTTTGGTGTCCTACATTTAGTTAGTTATTAGGTTTATACTTGAAAAAACCGAACAAGAGACATCAGTCATTTGTTACATGACAACTCGATCTAACTTTTACTGATATTTTTGAAACTTACTGACATTTGGCTTCAATTCAACTTATCAAGATTGTTGAAATAGCAGTATGCTTTTAATTACAAATTCTCAAAATATGTGCTACTTTCAATATAGTGTCAAAATTGGTATCAAATATAATAAATTATTTGTATAGAGGGAAAAAGATTTGTATAGATTTGTCCAGAAAAGCAATGAATGTTCACTGTTTCTTAAACTCAAAACTCATTTTGCTATGAAAATTTCAAAGATTATTATGAAACTATTGTGATGAACATCCTTACCTAGGTCAATTTGAGGATGTTGAGTAATGTACATCAACTGCAGGACTTAAGCCCTTTGTAGGAATTCTTGAACACAACAGTCCTGAGCCACGCACATCAAGTGATTCTCTGTAAACTTTTTTCATCTCACTAATTCACCTATACTAAAGCCAACCTCGATTGAGAATGCTTGTCAACAAACAAATTTAAAATGAAGGTAGAAAATGCAACACATTTTATCTCTAATAAATTTAAAATTATTATTTGGATTTATTTTAATCTTATTTAAAAGATATTGAATATATTAATTAGTTTCAAGCTTACTCATCTAATTTATTGTCATGAGTTCATCATTAACAAGTCAACTAAAAAAATTAGGTGTAAAATGACTAGTGATTTCTACCTCCATTTTTAATTTGTTTGTTGACAAGCATTCTCAATCAAGTTTGGTTTCAGTATAGTGTAGGGGCAGAGTAACAGTAAGCTTTCTACAGGTTCTTTTTGTGTTCAATATTGAGTCTCCATACTAAAAGAGTGGAACCTCAGTGTGGGACTTCATTGAACATGCCTCCTACTGAAGGTACAAAAAATGATATCATTTTTCTGATTATGGATATGGTCTTAAGCCAATTTGCCCAGAAAATTCACTTATTGCACTCTTCGTAAGGACGGCAGCATTCAACTCCAGTCACTCCAGTCACTCAAGCAGACCCCTGCACATGTATATAATGTATACTCCAAAGTCTTTCTTTACAAGGAATTATAAAAATATTTTTCTTTATAAAATGTATCATTTTCTCATCACATCAAAGTTGAAACAGTCAATTCTGAGCCTGATTCACTAAAATAAAACCTCTATGGTTCATCCATTAAAAGTCCCTGTTCCAATAATTTTTCATGATGTACATACTACTACTGCATATCCTGTCCTACAAGCCTGTGCACACCACTGATCGTGATACTGTAATAATTAGAAAACTATATATTGTTACAGTTTTGTGAAGAGTCTGTTAACAAAGAAGAAATAGCCACGGAGGGTCAGGATACGGCGCTGAATGGCGCCTATCGCATCCATGCCACATTTATGCAATTCCTGCCCGGGGAAAATGCAAGGTAACAAATGTTTACTTAATTCTTTTCATGCTATAGATTAAGCAAAAGAAAAGCAAGTAATATTGTCACAAATATTAGTAATAAGTGCAGTAACTAGGGCAGTGCCAGCGGTGCCTAAGCACTGGGCGCAGACCCTGGAGGGGCTCAGAAATGACCAGACCATATACAAACAGTATCTTATTTAGAGTCAGTTACAAGTCTATAGGGTGAAGTTACACATGCTGGTACAGGGCGCATAAATTGCTGGTGTAATTGCACATGGTGCTCTGAGTAGTAATCTATGATATTAATTTTTTCTTAAATTGTGATAAGATATATATTATCACATAATATCACTATCAGTATATTGGTATATTTTGATTAATAATGATGACTGTGTAATAATTGCATAGATATTTTGAGATTAACAAGATTTCTTCATCATACCTCAATATGAAGTAGTAATCTACATACAATAGTATCTTCATGTACACTTTACTATGTAGTACGTAGTTTAGTATTAGTAAATAAAGTACAAAGTGGCAAAAGCCCTAATTAAGTAATAAAGAGTGTGTTAATAAATATCTGCCATATCAAACATGCTCCGTGATTAGCATTTTTTTTCTATCATTTATTTAGTAAATTTTCAACAATGCTAATATTATTATATATATATATATATATATATATATATATATATATATATATATATATATATATATATATATATATATGGGGCCAAACAACCCATGGTCAGGGCTCCAGAGTGAGGAACCTCCTCACAATATGTGCTGTCTCAAGAATTACTGCCTTCTGTATGTGGTGTGTCACTTGATCCAACAATTGAGCAAAAGCTTCTTAAGGTGTTGGTCGAAGCTTTTCGCTATAAGACCGCATTAACTGAAATGACTATAGGAACAATAATTATCGACTCAGCATTCCATTAGCCTATTTGAATGGCCCATTGAGACCTCGGCTTCCATCATAGGATATACTCCCCCATATTTCTTCCCATATGCTCTAATATGGGTTAGCAATTAGGGTGATAGTGACTCTACGAGGATCAATATTGGATGGTATTGATAATGGCCAGCCCTTAGCAAGCTCTCTGGTTTAAGGGATGCAACATGACCAAGGCTATAATGTAGATACTTAACAAACATACTTGTAAAGGAATTTGTTGATGTGAAGATAGTCTTTGGCAGAAGACTTTTAGGCATTGGTCCTAGTTATGGATTCCTGCATTGGAGCAGAGTGATGAACTTGGGGGTGGGGGGTAAGAGTTGATAAAAGAAGGGAGGCTTGGTGCTCTGGGTTGTTATGAATATGCTAATAAAGAAGATGATGATTGGTTTTGAATGTTAATCTATACTAATATTATAAAGCTAAAAAATGTGTTTGTTTGAATGTACTAATCTAAGAAACTACTATCTTTTTTTGTTGGATACTCCATCTATTGAGAAAGACTTTAGGCTATATAACATAATGCTGCAACCAATAGAAGTGAAGAGTCAGTTGAAAATGTGAAAAAAATGGGGAAAATTATTTATTTTTGAGGGCTAATATAATATAATAAGTCCTTACTTACTGTAATTTAAATTTCCGAATAATATAATGAGTCCTAAACTGCTCCTTAGAAGCTTAGGCTTTCGTAATCTCATTTATTTTAATTCCATGTAAACGAAGTCGCTAGCATCCACTAGTGTCTTAAATTAGTCTTTTAAAAAGGCTAAAGAAAATAGACTACATTTAAATATCATCATCATCATCATCATCATTATCAGCCTATTAACGGTCCACTATAGGGCCAGGCCTCCCTTTATAGGAGAGGTGACATGGAGCGTACACCCACCACGCTGCGCCAATTTTGGGTTGGCGGGCTTAGGGTGATAATGTTTCATTTATTAACGATCACTATCAGATGTTGACGATAATGACCGGGACCGACGGCTTAACCTGCTCTCCGAGGCACGGGGGTGTAACACCGCCAACTTCCCGACTCCGGGCTTGGAATGTACTGAACATTTCATAGAAGAATGAAAAAGCTCAGAATAAACATTATCACCCTAAGCCCACCAACCCGCATTGGAGCAGCGTGGTGGGTGTACGCTCCATATCCCTTCTCCTATAAAGAGAGAGGCCTGGCCGTGTAGTGGGCCGTTAATAAACTCTTAGTTAGTAATTTTAATTTGATGATCAAGTAATGATTAGTTGTACTATTATTTATATTGAAGAAGTTAACTATCTGAAACACGATTGATGACACATTTGTAATTATTTTATTGCCTAATGTTGGGGTTCAGTACCACTTGATGCTAAACAAAAATGGCTTGGTAAACGAATAACCTAAGCAACATGCCCATTTACCCTAGACTTGAAGATATTCACATTGAAGGTAGTTGGTAAAATCGAAGCTAGAGAGTTTCTTCGCAATGATGAAATACTATTATTTATTGTGGACTAGCTGTGCCACGTGGTTTCGCCCGCGTAGATCTAGATCCTCTGCGAGAATTGAGATATTTAATCCAGGATTTTTCTTATTTTTTTTTTCGACTACAAGTTGGCCCTTGACTGCTATCCCTTCGAAGATGGAAGCGGGCTAACTTGTTAGGAGTGGGACGAAAATCCACACCCCTTTCGGTTTCTACACGACTTCGTACCAAACACTAAATCGCTTGGAAATACGTGTTCGTCGTACCAGCCAGACCAAGACAAATTAAGAAAAATCTCATTCTGCCCCGCCGGGAATCGAACCTAGGACCTTCGTCTTATAAATCCACCACGCATATCACTGGTGGTGGTTGTCAAATAGGAGGGAAATAAGAGATATTTTATGTCTCCATCCCCCAGGAGAGCCTGTGTCCATTTAAAACTTCCGTCAAGTCGGGCCAATAGTTGCATCGTGTAGGGGTAAGGAACACACAAAAACATTCGCGTTTTTAATATTCGTGTGCTTGTTCTCATGCTCAATATAATTAGGATAATCCAGTTCAGAGATGACGTTACAACTGACCTAGTTATGTTACTCGAAAATTGTTGTTTTACTGCGAAAAGTTTACTTATCAGTTTTACCACAGTAAATATTACACAGTAAACCGATTTGGGCAATGACTAATGATAATTAGTATTCCTCGTAAAGGTATAAGGCAAAATGTAGAGGCCTTGCTTTCGTGATTGCCGGCTGTTTGCTTCAGGGATAATACGTCTTATGACTGCACACTATTATGTTTTTGTCTCTTTTAAGCTATATATTTTGGGCCTGCCACGCATTGGACGAGTACCATGGGTAGTAGTGAGGAAAGGAGGCAAAGACGTAGTATGGCAATGTAACTCGTCATGCTACTTGTCTTGCCCATCGCTCCCTATTTTTGTCGGTTTTTGAGCGTGAGTCAAAAGATTTGGAAATGAGAAGCTCGGAGCGATTGAAGGCGCGAACAGGGGATAGAGAGCAACATCGCGAAGATCATAGCGAGGAGCATAGTGTGGCAGGCCCTGGAAAGACGGATCTTAACTATAATTTATATAGGCTTTAATTATATGTCGTATGCGATGTTTGAATAATCATCAGCCTTTCCAACTTTTATATCTTTTATCGTCTGTGGCAAATGAAAAGGCTGTGGATGGTAAAGCAAGTTAAGCCGTCGGTCCTGGATTGTTCCGCCCCTTCAATAATCCCAAATTATAACTAAGTGAAACATCGGAAAAGCGTCGTGGGGCTGAGCTCAATATTCCATCTTCATTATACTAAAGCCAAACTCGATTGAGAATTCGTCAACAAACAAATTAAAAATGAAGGTAGAAATCACTAGTCATTTTACACCTTTTTTTAATTAACTAGTTAATGACGAATTCACGTCAATAAATTAGATTAGTAAGCTTAAAACTAATTAATATATTCAATATCTTTTAAATAAGATTTTTTAAAATAACAAGACATAATTTTAATTTGTTGACAAACATTCTCAATCGAGTTTGGCTTTAGCATAGTGAGGGAAGCGAGTCCTTTCGTGGGTATTTAATAGGCTGATAACGTTCACATGTAAGATTTTTATGGTATAAAAATCCTTACGGGTCCAAGAAACGGCACGGCAGTCATCAGCATTACTTTAAAAATGATTTTAGATTGATTTAATCTAAGTATAAAGTTAAATTTGTTTAAGGTTTCGTTAAAATACTGGTATAATATAAGATATTAAGCATCATGATGATGAAGACGACAAAATGATAAAAAATTAGCAGTTTATTATTTTATAGCAAGCGTGAATACAATTCTATTCTACGCGGCAAGTATAAAAGCTCTTTCGTGTAATGAATATTTTAAAATATAGATTCCCCATTACTTAGACAATGAATTGCGTTTCCTATATCAGTCACATTGTTTTAATGCAATACCATTAAATTCTATACAGACAAGGTCCTCGTGTTTCTGAAATTTAAATTCGCCATTGACGCCCTTCCGGCGGCGATTACTAGTAAATAATAGAAAACTACAAGTACGTCTGTGTGTATATCTCTAATCATTGTATTGTGGTATTTTTAATGTTACTTTATATTTTGAAGTTTATTCTATAACTAGCAGTCGCCTGCGACTTCGTCCGCGTGAAAACCTCTAATATTTTTCACGACAGCCTTTTTATTTAGTTAATCTTAAAAGATAGACATATATTGTCGTGGACATTTTTTAAAACATTTCAAGAGGAATAATTCTTTCATACATATATTTTTGGTATCTTGAACCGTTTTGGCAGCGCACGCAACGGAAGCCCTTAAGGATGAATCATTTTCCCCGTTTTTTTTCTCATTTTCCATTATTTCTTCGCTCCTAATAGTTGCAGCGTGATGATATATAGCCTAAAGCCTTCCTCGATAAACGGTCTATTCAAAACAAAAAGAATTTTACGATTCGAACAAGTAGTCCCTGAGATTAGCGCGTTCAAACAAACAAACAAACTCTTCAGCTTTATTATATTAGTATAGATTACCCAATTTGTCTAGCAACTTTAGAATCTGTGAGCATATAAAACAAAGTCGCTTCCCGCCGTCTGTACGCTTAAGATCTTTTAAACTACGCAACGGACTTTAATGTCTTTTTCAGCAGTAGATAGAGTGATTGAATATGAAGTTGGCCCTTGACTGCTATCACACCTGATGTTAAGTGATGATGCAAACTAAGATGGAAGCGGGCTAACTTGTTAGGAGTGGGAAAATCCACACCCGTTTCGGTTTCTACACGACATCGTACCGGAACGCTGAATCGCTTGGCGATACGTCTTTGTCGGTAGGGTGGTAACTAGCCACAACGAAAGCCTCCCACCAGCCAGACCAAGACAAATTAAGAATAATCTCAATCTGCCCCGCCGGGAATCGAACCCAGGACCTCCGTCTTATAAATCCATCGCGCATACCACTGCGCCACGGAGGTCGTCGATGGTTTATATGTATAGTGTTATGGGATGTGTCGTGGTTCAGAATCCTTACTAACATTTGTATGTCTGTATGGATGTGTGTTACTCTTTCAGACAAAAACTGCTGAATGGATTTTGATGAAACTTCACTATAATATCACAATGACATATAGGCCAAATTCGATCCCGAAATTCCCACGGGAACGAGAACTACGCGATCGAAACGGGTGCATCCCAGTAGTACCCCATACCGTAGTTCTATAGAACTGTTGGGTGCATCCCAGTAGTACCCCATACCGTAGTTCTATAGAACTGTTGGGTGCATCCCAGTAGTACCCCATACCGTAGTTCTATAGAACTGTTGGGTGCATCCCAGTAGTACCCCATACCGTAGTTCTATAGAACTGTTGGGTGCATCCCAGTAGTACCCCATACCGTAGTTCTATAGAACTGTTGGGTGCATCCCAGTAGTACCCCATACCGTAGTTCTATAGAACTGTTGGGTGCATCCCAGTAGTACCCCATACCGTAGTTCTATAGAACTGTTGGGTGCATCCCAGTAGTACCCCATACCGTAGTTCTATAGAACTGTTGGGTGCATCCCAGTAGTACCCCATACCGTAGTTCTATAGAACTGTTGGGTGCCTCCCAGTAGTACCCCATACCGTAGTTCTATAGAACTGTTGGGATATTTTCCATGCTGTCAAATTATATCCTAATAGTTCTATATAGTACTGTAGTATAGTTTACTTTACTTATACCATATAAGTTATAAACTTTATATTATTTTGATTGATATTTCATTTTGTTTTTAACAAAAAAATGTCCCTTGCGTCAAAAGCTAAGTTGTTAAAACCAAGTAGTAGTTGTGTCTAAAAAATAGTTTCTTATTTTAGAAGTTACAACGTGTCACACATTTTACCACTTTGGAAGTATTTTTCGCGCAAACTATTCAGTTTAGAAAAAAATTATATTAAAAACCTCAATACCATTTTAAAGACGTATTGTGCAATTTAAGCAAAGCTGTATTCGATATAGTATGTTTATAGATACTCTCAAATTTAAGTGGACATTTATTATTGCAATCAAAAGAGATTGCATACTTATAAAAACTATAGATATTTTATATGTAATGTACAAACAAGATGTTGATATTGACATTTCTTTAATTTTGTCCCATTAGTTCTTTTTATATAGAACTAATGGGACACTAAGCACTAATATGGTGTATCAACAGTTCTGTAGAACTAAAATTGGGGGGTACTACTGGGATGCACCCATCGAAACCGCGGGCGTTCTAAAGTATCCAATATGACAGTAATTGTTTATCAGTACAATAATTGAATAATATTAAGTTATAATACGCATGTTTAGGATAATGCGATCTTTGATGAGTAGCTATTGAGTCGTATCAGTTATCATGGCGGCGCTGGGTCGGCAGCAGAGGCGGTCGCCATGACAACACCGGTGGCTCTGCTCTTTGAATGAACGGCAAGATTGCGATCAATTCCGAGCCAAGGAAAAGCCCTCGCCATTCGTTGTCACCGTCTTGCTTCTCTTCGCGCATTTCACCCGCGCATTCGTTCGCCTTCAGGGATACACGAGGCACCATTGTCTGATGTTCTATAAGTTTATAAATAAATTGATAGCGGATGTTTATTGCGAAATAGTAGAAGAATATAATTCGCTTAAAAGGAAAATATTTGCTTTCATAAATTTTATAGAAATAAGGTATTTACGGTAAAGGTTTAATACATTTTACTTCTATATTTTTGTTTTTACTAATGGAATAAAGCTTCAAGTTTGAGCGCGGTAATAATACGGAATGGAAGCAATGAAGGCTCACGATCACACTTAATCATCACCTTTTACAATAGGTGACACCGCAGTACACAATTAAAAATGATTACCGTTAAAGATAACTGATCCCAAGAGATGAAAAAGTACATAATTCTCAATAAATATTATTGCGAAAAAAATTAATTCATTGGGCGTGGTTCGACTTACTACGAGTGTGAGGTAATTTTTATTGACAATAAAATTGTCGGATGTCGGGTGTCGGTTTTTTATCGGATGTCGCTCCCTTTGTGCCGCCTTCTTATATGTATGAGCTATCTTCGAGCCAAATTCGGACAAGAATGTTTACTAACAATGCGTTGCTCGGCAACCGATTAATCGCATTTCTGAGTAACAGTTTTTCGTCAGTCCGCATTCGAGACATATTTTAAATTTCAATTTTGATTGGTATAAATATTACCAAGAATGATATTAGTAATCGCGTTGAAATCATATATTTAATTTTTTTTGGCCACCGTACGGGCTAAGGCCTGCGTGCACCAAGATCTCGGTTATCATAACCAACGGTTAACATAAACTAACTATTAATTTACTGTCCACGACAACCCGTACGCCGTTTAAGGGCATAAACCTGGCGGTTATCTTAACCGAGCTTACGTCCTTAACCGGCGTACGGGTTGTCGTGGACAGTAAATTAATAGTTAGTTTATGTTAACCGTTGGTTATGATAACCGAAATTTTGGTGCACACAGGCCTATAGAGACATAGGTAGTGGATCTTTTTGTGATAGAGTTCATCCAGGGAATTACTATGCGGTATTCCTGTGCTCATCCCGAAGGATATAATTCCTTTACAATCATTTGTACATATTATATTAGATGCATGCACTGTAAAGTTGTGCTCTGTCATAGGCCCCACCTTGAAAAAAATATTGCGTTTGATATATTACCGAAGAACTAAGAAACTAGGAAAAACTAAGTCTAGTAATGCATTGCAGGGGCTTTCATGAAATAATTATGTACAGGCAGGACTCTCTCCCTCCCCTTATTATATGTACCTATAGATAAACCGTCAGCATTAGGTCAACGAACTAGTAGTACATGAGCGAGACTCGGAGCCGTAAGGGAAGAGCCAAGCTGACTTTTCTCATAATTACGTATGTAGTTACCCCCTACCCACTGCTCCCGATGTGAATAACATCTCCTTTAATATCATTATAACATGATTTTTCATGTGAAATGATGTTTGCTCAATTTCAATTACGATTACGCAGCGTGACGTCTATTTTCATTGGCAATTTCGATATCTGCTATTATCTTTCAATAGTCTACAGTTCTACACAATAAGGTACTTGATTTCAATATTTGATCATCTTCAGGAGGTGAATATTTTACCTACAGTTTATAATTTATTAGTAATATTTATTTATCTTAATAAAAAATTTATGCGGTTATAAAGAATTGCGAAGAAACTATGTGAAAATATATACTAATACTACCTGTACCCGGCAAACGTTGTTTTGCCATGTATAGCTTGGTCAATCCACGATGGCTCGTAGTGTTTTGTTTTTTAAACGCTTACAGTGCAAGTGTGCAATAAAAACTGCAAGAATGTGAGTTCTATTACTACGTAACGAGTAGCAATGTGTGCACACTCACACAAAGTGTCAAGTTAATAATGTCAACAAGAATGTCATGTTTGACTAGCAGTATGCTCTACTTCATTTTAACTCATTTTTTAAAAATGAATATGTCGTGTTGGTCCTGCACAGCAAAATTATATTGTGATATAGGTTAATATCACAATATATATCGGAGTATCACCATTCTTCTTGACATCATC
Organism: Mycalesis mineus; assembly: GCA_034621355.1. Classification (NCBI taxonomy): domain Eukaryota; kingdom Metazoa; phylum Arthropoda; class Insecta; order Lepidoptera; family Nymphalidae; genus Mycalesis; species Mycalesis mineus. Next base: position 9,632,025 of record CM067883.1, on the reverse strand, counting down.
TTTAGTGGTTCTTAATCTCTTGGGCGTTTTCAAGGGTTACAAAGACTTTGTCTTCACGAACAGATATATTGCAAGTTCACAATGTTTTGATACATGAAATAGATTTTTATAATTCCTGACGTATTATAAAGATTCAGAACAGTAGTTTATTTACACCCATCTTACTTTACTCCCTAATTTAATTTACTTCTTCAGAACACTTTTACACTGGTCCAACTCGACCAGTGTAAAAGTATATCCTCTCCGCACTCCAGACACAAACTAACTACCCAACTCCTTTATTCCCCTCAAGATGGTGTAAATACTAGGACTTTTGCGCCTGACTCTTTTATTGGTTGGAGTATTAAAACAAATCAAGCATACATTCATTTATCAAATCAAATTGAATTTAACTTTGTGTTAAAGTTTTAAGTAAGCACCTATCTCATATCTCTCATTAAATGATTAACAATTAGTTCTATTTCGATTACTTTCATAAAAAAAAATTGGTTGTCTATAAAGTCGGTTTACTGACGATAGTTGAACGTGACAATGTCTTAAGAAAATACCGATGGAATGGTAGCATGTAATTGGTTATTAAAATTTTTATATTTTTATAAATATTAATTTAAATTAATAATATAATTGATTTTGATTTTATAAATTTATATTTTAAATTTATAATAAATATATTAATTTTTAATTTAAAATTAATATATTTAATAATTATATTTAATAGACGGATGTTGAACGCTGCCGAACGCAAAGGCCGATTGTCCTTCTTTGTCGCTAGTTCCGCGCTCTCGCTTGCAATTCAAGCCTTACATGGAACGCCTCAAAGCAAGGTAACGACGCATGACGTCATGTTTTTTCGTGCGTGCAGCCGGCTCTATCGAATTACAAGACGTTGTCACGTCAAAAACTCGTGACATACCAAAAATAATTACATCCACAGACAGTAACATTTCCATAAACAATGACGTCTATTACAATATTACAACAATCTATTCTAAGTCTCTAGTCTAATTCCTTCGACATATATATTAACCCATTTAAAAATATCTTAAAAACACACATACCCACAATCATCTCAGATAGGTACCTAGTATATCTATTTTTCTTTTGTTTAAACAGTTTAATGATTGAGCTCAATTCCACGCTGTCTTGTCTACCATACCCCTAGTGTTTTTGTAAAGCGTGAACCCATGATATCTATTATTATTTTGATTCATTACAAGTTAGTTTATGTAAACTAAGATGGAAGCGGGCTAACTTGTTAGGAGTAGCATGAAATATACATTTCTTTAGTTTCTACACGATACCGGAACGCTAAATCGCTTGACGGCACGTCTTTTTTAGTAGGATGGTACCAATGACCAAAGCTATTTCGCTAAGCTAATTTGGAAAATCTATATTGGCAGTAACAAACCAATCAAGTGACCTTTGTAGAAAAATTAAAGTCGAGTCGGTCAACCTGAAGGAATGGGCAACGGAACGATTTTTCTGGCTAAATCACATTTAAATGTGTAGTTTATCATCATACGATACGTTTTTTTGATATTATAACTATAATATTGGTAAAAAAATTAAGTAGAGCATCATTCCGTTGGGTCATGACACGCAGCGATACAACCTACAATAGCCCGTGTACACCGAGCCGTGGTCGACTCGAGACTGATGTTCGAACTGTACTCCCCGCACCCTTCGGTTTCCCCTCGCGAGAAATAGTGGGGCGCGTCTTAGTGAATTGAACTATCAGTATATTATTTCTAGGAAAAAAATTTTATACATAAGTGTTGATCGTGTAGGGGTGTATGTATTTTTTAATGCCACATTATAAAAAAAATTGTTCAAAAAATTAAAATAAAATGTTAGGGGTGGATAACCCTTATCACTTAGGGGTATGAAAAATAGATAGTAGCCGATTCTCAGACCTGCTGAATACGCATACAAAATTTGGTAAAAATCGGTAAAGCCGTTTCGGAGGAGTACGGTAACTAACATTGTGACAGGGAAATTTTATATTTTTTTTGTTGATTATAAGGGCATCCGCTAGTAAGAAATAAATATAACAATAGCTTCGAAAATTAGTAGTTTTCCTGACACTTAGTAGGTACATATTCTCTATTTTCCATTATTGCGAACATGAGATTTTCCATTCATTTATGAAAGCAGGAAAATAAAGAAAAACGACTCGACTTAAGAAATATCTTGTTTCAGCAGTCGAAATTCTGTATTTAATTAAATTTATTTTCCGCGTACACGTTTTGGATTTACGAGGTCTTTAGATGCTTTTATATTTGAATTAGGGTGAAAGTATGTCCATTCTTTTTAACATTGTTAGCTTAAAAAACCCTTCATATATAATAATTGTTAGCTTACACAGTAAAATAAGTAAGGATAATCTTTAAGATAGGAGTATAACTGAAATCGAAAAATAGCTTAATGGAGATCGGAATGTACCTGACTAGTTTCGAACTCACAATATCTAGCTTAAATTGTAAAAAATTTGGCTTTCCTGGAATATTTTCGGAGTCTGTTATCAAGTATCAACATATGGCAGGGCATCGTGGTATGAAGCAGCATTTCAGAGGGAAGAAGAAACGTGACCTTGACCCTCGGAGCATAGGCCTAACCTGCCCCAAAAGTGTTGGGTGAAAAGTTTGTGGTCGATATATAAGATCGCGTCCGCGCACGCGCCCTCTCGCCGCCCGCCCAATCGATCCGCCCGCCCACGTGACGCAGCAACGCATTTGCGAGGATTCCTCTCGGCAAGCTCGCCTCTTACTTTCCTAATGAATACGTAAACAATACATAAGCACTTATCATAACAAATATTTAAATGGCGACTCTGCGTATATTTTTGCAAGACTTGAATTTGCAGATGTCGAAATTTGAATATTTATAGATGAAAATTGTTGGATGCTAATGCTCAGAAAATCGTTAATTAAAATATATAAGATATTTTTAAAGTTCTGTATCCCAAAAGGGAAAAATGATCCCTTACTTAATTAACTTAGTCTGTTTGTCTGTCATGGCACTTTGGTGGAGGTATTAAATTGAAATAAATAATAATATTAAATAAACAAACTCTTTTACTTATTTATTCATAATTATTTAATTTCAAATAAAAATATCAATTTTTTAAATGTAGCTACTCAAAAGATACTTTTGTGTTGTATTATAACACAGCATATTCCAGCACTAGCAAGTTAATAAACCTTTAAAGAATAAGACGTAGCCAGAAGCGTTTTATTTTAGAACAAATAAATAAATAATCCTTTGTAAAAGTAAATAATTACGACCGAGATAAATGAATTCGTTTCATATTTTGTTGGTTTTAGGGTTGCGTTAATGACCGCTTATAAATCAGTGATTCCGTATTATCTCGAAATCATACTATGACTTTTACAGGTATTTTAAGCCCTAACTGTACTTAAGTCAAACTCGATTGAGAATGCTTGTCAACAAACAAATTAAAAATGAAGGTAGAAATCACTAGTCATTTAACACCTAATTTTTTTAAATTACTTTATTAATGACGAATTTATGACAATAAGTTAGATTAGTAAGCTTAAAACTAATTAATATATTCAATATCTTTTAAATAAGATTTAATAAAAAACAAAACATAATTTTAAACTTATTAGGCATAAAATGTGTTGCATTTTCTACCTTCATTTTTAATTTGTTTGTTGACAAGCATTCTCAATCGAGTTTGACTTTAGTATAGGGATTCTAGTAGTCTTTACTGAAATCGTTTTATTTATTGTGTTGAGAAACATTGCCATTTGTAAGCCACCTTCACGAGTATCCAATAACATATCGTTTTTATGGCGCTGGGTGTTCAATGTCATTTATCCACAATAGTAAAAAATGACTTAACATAATGCTAATTACATCTTGGTGTAAATGTATAGTCGGGGTGAACAAATTGGTGTATTAATCAGCCTATAAGCTTACAGTGCCGTGGGAAACAAACATCCCTAAAGACCATTTACAAAGTAAATAAATATTATGACCTTTCTAATGAACTAATTAAAATCGCTATGTGGTTAGTTTATACGCGGTAGAAGTGGGTGCGAGTGGTATACCAGCGAAGTATCTCTATAACCTGCTAAAAGACTTTACTAGAAGTACAATAAGCTCCGTATTGGAACGAGCATCAGGCAGAGAGAATAACTTATAAATCCCTTATAAACCTACGCCCGTGTCACAAGTCTCGGGCCTGGCACCTGCACGGTGAATCCATGGAATGCTAAGATATTGGTCTCTCTATTGAGATTTTCTTTCTTCTAAGACATTGTCAATAACAGCTCGAAATTGAGAACTAAGTAGTGTTATACCCTCGCCACTTGTGGTCCTGGTCAATATTATTAATATTTGATAGTGATTGTTGTACATAGGTAAAACATTATCACCCTAAGCCCGCCAACCCCATTGGAGGGTACCCCAAACGGGGACAAAATACTTTAACCTGCGGGGAAAGAAAGATCTATCAAAACTACGTTTGTCCCCGCCTGCAGCACCATAAAGTATTTAGAATTTTATACAGATATAGTAATCCTTGTTTTTCTCTTTTCTGTTCATAACTTATAAGCAGTCGGGTTTTTTGTTTTAATAATAATAATTTTATTTGAGTCTTTTTAGTTTTAATTTATGGTATAGAAATGAGACGGTACACTTGGTACACTTTTTGCCATTTTTTGTTAAAATAGTAATATGAACATGATATGATATTTATATTTTTGAAATGGTCTTTTTACGACCTTTCAATTGGTACCCATATTGCTAAGATAAGAGAAAATAATACACACATCCCCCCTTTTTCTCCCATTTACAGCCGCCATTTTGAAAATTTATATAGCCTATGTCACTACCACAATTTTGACAAATTCAACGACACCTCACATGTCATAATCTTTGAACTGTCGCTAATTCTTTAGATTTCCCATTTGTTTAATCTTACTCTCAACGATTAATTACAGCTTTCCGTTTAATGATAGAGTAGAAATAATTTATGATGTTCATCATTTAGAATTTTAGGAATTGTTTTAATAAATTTAAGTATACATAATTTATGCGAAAATATATTACAGAACGCGTGTTATAACATCAACAAACCTGCGAATATCAGTGATGTTTCGTCTTTCAATGTCTCATTACCAATAGTTTATAATGGAGTATTTTGTATGGATCATATTTTTTAAATATTTATCATCAACTTTTGTGTTGTATCGTTGTGTTCTTTTGGGAGCATTTTACTTTCGATGTCTGTAACAGTTGTTTGTACTGGTTAATGTTTAATAGTCCTCTGATATCAGTTTGGACATATTTTTACCCGAGGAAAAAAAACGGAGGAGGTACTCAATTCGACACGTATATATATTTTTTTATGTCTACGCATAACTTTTTACAGAGTTGTCCGATTTGGATAATTCTTTTTTTTTAGAAAGGGCACACTTCCAAGGTGGTCCTATTGTCATCATGTTACGCTTTGATGATGATATCCTGGGAAAATTGAAGGAACTCTTCAAATTTTATAGGCACACCTGCAGCGATTTCGGTTTTTGTGTAAGTATCGGCTACAAGTGCCGTATAATATACTATGACAGTATAGTACGAGTACGTTACGTGGCGGTAAATTACTAAAAAGGAAGAAATAAAATTTTTTAACAAAAAATAGAACCAACTCAAAACGCACTAAAAAGTAAAAAATAACTGTGTCATTTAGTAGCTTTAATTTACTTAAGCATATCTAGGAGTCAGTGCCAGCCAAGGTATCTATTTTAAGGACATTACCTAGAACCCACAAACTGCTTTACTACTTTAAATAAATGTTATTTAAACTTGCTGGCACCGACTTCAGAGATATGTTTAAGTTAATTAAAGCAACTAAATGACGCAGTTATTTTTACTTTTTAGTGCGTTTTAAGTCGGTTCTATTTTTTGTTAAAAAAAATTATTAAGTTAGACGTCACTAGTTAATGTTTGTGTATATTAGGAATTAAACCAGTTTCCGGATTATCTGATCCTGGGTCTCTAAAAGACAGATTTTCTTTATAAAGAAAACGTAGAAAAAAATGTCGTAAATTAGACTTCGACCAGAGATATAAAATCAACATCGACGGAAAATACACTGTTATCTCTTCTGTTTGTCTGATCTGATCTTATATCAATGTATAGATTTGTTGAAAAATGTTGATACCGTAATGCAGTGACAGAAAATCTCCCATCTCATGAAGGTACCACATGAAAATATTCAACTATACTAAAGCCAAACTCGATAGAGAATGCTTGTCAACAAACAAATTAAAAATGAAGGCAAATATTACTAATCATTTTGCACCTAATTTTTTTAATTAACTTGTTAATGACGAATTCATGACAATAAATTTGATAAGTATGCTTAAAACTAATTAATATATTCAATATCTTTTAAATAGGATTTTATAAGAAAACAAAACTAATAATTTTAAATTTATTAGGCATAAAATGTGTTGCATTTTCTACCTTCCTTATAAATTTGTTTGTTGACAAGCATTCTCAATCGAGTTTGGCTTTAGCATAAATGTTGTTATTGGTGTACTTGATAAAAAACTTAATACAATAGTTGACATGATAATAGTTCTATACGTTCATTGTAATTTTTCCTTAAACCAACAAATAATCACGAAAATGATGAAGTATTGAATTTAACGGAGGTTTTGAGGAATACCAATGAGTAATAATGTTTACCTAGGAACATAGTTGTGTCATTTATGGAACTGACCGTTACAAGCGAGCAAGTGGTCGTCGCAAACGCTCTCGTGAATTGTGAAACTTTATTGACAGGCCAAACAGTGGCCCGATACAAATAAGACTTTACGACACTCGACTTAACGACTTAGACAAAAGGATTTGTACAAGGATTTCCTTGTTAAGGAAACTTGTACGTTTGATACTTCTAATGCATGATCGCCTTGCTAGAGACTTCTATACGCTAGATAATTTTCAAATGTCATAAACAAGAAAATAATCGTTTAACTTTTCGAGAACTTTGCCGTACGTAGTTGTCGATTTATTTAAAAAATGATTGGCAATGAAAAATTTGCTAATGTTATCCCCACAGTTTCCAGCTCTGTTTTGTGATCTTCTTGATTAAACACAATACATGCATGTAAATAAATAAATATTATAGGACAATTACACACATCGCTATATAGCCCCAAAGTAAGCTTAGGTAGTTTGTGTAATGGGTACTATGATGATAACTGATGATTATTTTTATATATATTATACATAAATACTTAAAATATATAGATAAACACCCAGACACCGAAAAACATCCATGCTCATCACACAAACATTTTCCAGATGTGGGAATCGAACCCACAGCCTTGGACGCAGAAACAGGGTTACTACCCACTGGGCCACTCGGCCGTCGACTCGTATAGTTTTAACCCTTGTCGCTGAATGTAGCGTGGAGCTAATTTGCTTTGAGCCTTGCTATAGAAGAACTACGCCCTAGATCAAAAGATATATTGTCATTGATTCTCAATATTGTATTACGGCATACACTCGATCCCACAGCAATATATTTACCACTTTAGCTCTCATTACTCATTTCATTTCGTTATATTAAAGATTTCCCCCGAGACGGAATGTGTCCTTTTGCATCAGTGACCTAATAGGCGTTAATATCGAAAACGCAAGGCTTTTCGTTCTTTGAATATTTATAACGACACTGTTTAGTCATATGATTTGAACTTAATTCTATTAAAAACTAAGTTACATGAGATTTCTTTAGTATAATAATTTATTGGTTTCAAAAACTAATTTAATAAAACTACATGAATTTCTTCTGAAGTTTCTTGAAGAAAGTCTGTTTGACTTTCTTCAACTGGACTATGTTTTGTTAGCTTGGTACTACATAATATATTGAAATTTTTATCATGTTAAGAACCATAAAGAAAACGGCAGTAAATAATACCTTTTCAATAAAATAATCTCGTGGCCTACTAAACTTATATTGGTCCTCGTTATGGTATTTAGTATATCAAATTATTGTTTAAAATAATCTTAATTGAATTCATTAGCTGCATGTAGTTTGTCACGTGATAACAACGCAGCTCCTCAGTCGGTCAATGTCAGTAGTATCAGTATGGCTCGAAGTGTCTATTTAAAAATGGGTATGCGAGCGATGTGTGAATTTGACAGGTTAACATATTAGGGCATAAATGGCTAGTAGATGCGAAGAGCCGAAGACACCGGCGAAGCGGAATTAGAATGAAGTGCGCGGCTCGGCGCGGCCGTGTGCCACGTCATTGCCGTGACCCACTGACACACATCCGCGGGGCCGCTTGCACCGATATCTGCACACGCCGCGCGTGGCGCTCTTCCTCTACTACTGCTTCATTCGTAATACTTGAATCTGTATTATGTACTTCACTAAACAATGCGTGTTTCCACATAATATAATCTGCCAACGTTATTGTATAAATGATTTGTATCGGTTCTGTTTATGAGAACACAAAAAAGTTATCTTTCCACTTTGTTGATATAATATAATTAATGAAAATCGTTGTGTAATCATGACATATTTAAATGATGTTTAACTCAAAAGTAAGTCACGGTCTATACTTGGAACTAATTAATACAAGGTATTTAATGTTATATCCCTTTTATAACATAATACCTTAGTATTTCTAATGTTATATTTTGCATTTAGTGAAACAAGAAATGATTACTCTCAAATAGGCATTAATACTAAAATAAGTTATGCAATTCGTTGACCTTGTTATCTAAATTGTGCACTTGACACGAATACTGTTCCATTTCACTTTCATGTCTATAGATATCTAACTACTCATTGCTAGCCTCGTCTTCTGACGTATGTCGTGTGATAAACTGTTGTTTGTTGGAAACGAGAAAAATTAACTCTCGATAATATCTTGAATATTAAAGTAGCTAAGTATCAACATGAAAGATTATTAATAAAAGTAGCGATAGAAACATTGTAGAGCTACAATTTATATACATTGGTATCGACCTTTAGTAAACAAATTAAATAGTTAATAAATTTTAATAGATTGTTAAGTTAATAAATAAATTTGTTTATCATAATTCCAATAATATTCGTTCGTGCAAGATCGGCTCTCGTCGTCGAAGCGGAGGGCCGTCGAGCCGGCGACAGAGAGGGACGCAGAATCGCGAGGTTGGGAATGGCGTGGGAGTGAGTGCGGCGGCGATACGGCTGGGCCCGAGCTACCGCCCCGCGCCGCCGGCACTGCGTGTCGTATCGCGCTGCCGCCGCCGCACCGTGTTGATAATTTGTGAAGTAGACAAGGATGTATGTATATGTATGTCTCGTCTTTCAGTTGACTTTCATCGTCGTTTTGTAGCGAACGTTTCGCACGAGCATCGATAGGAAATTACATTACTTTATTATCTGCGTAATAAAGTCGGTGCATGTTCTGATTATTCAATTCTGTACGGCTACGTACTGTGACGCTTCGACATCTCGCTCCTCGTTGAATTGTAATAAGACATTGAAAAAAATCTGCTTGAAAATAGCGTCGCAGCGAGCGTGGCGCAATGCAGTGTGTGTTTGGATGCAGATATAATTTGTGTTTAAAGGTTTTCCATGGATATTTTCGTTTTGATAGCGGTGCAAGTGTTAGAATTTGGTGTAATCTGTAATCATGTTGCCCATGGTGCAGACAGAACCTGTGCTATTTAATTGCGCGGCTCATTCGTCCGATGGGGCCTCGCCGACGGCTACATTGCCTCCCTCGCTGACACCGGATTCGGAGGTTGACGGACTGGCGGAATTCTTATACGATATTGATGTGGCGGTCAATACATTTTCAAGGTAATCAGGAGCACAATCATTTGTCTATAATAAAGTAAAATCCTAGCGTGCTTTATTTTGTATTGGATCTGATAACAATATCTAATACTTTGTCATCCCGCTGCTGTTTCTTGTTGAATCTATATCAAGATCAACATATTGTTCACTTATGGGCTTATCAGATCCATTTTCAATGTTAGAATCTCTTAGTGTATACTTTTGTAGTTATTAGCATTATTTGTCTATTTACGGCCCACTATAAATTTATTTATAGTGAAATAATAATAGTAATAATGTGAGCATATGCCAATTATACTTGCTGGTATAATGACCAGTAACCAGTTGATAATGGAATCGTTCCGTCGATAAACAGATTCAACTGGAAGATCTAGTCATATTGAGAATTGTACTCTAAAATTCCAAGACGTCACGCAAAGCCTAGTTTGTGATTAAACACAAACTCGCTTACATGCCAGTTTTTTTTATAATACTTAGTTTATAGACATGAACGAATGTAAAGTAAATTAAAAATTCTTTTGATTTTATGCTATAATTTATAGTAAGGCATTCAAGTTATTAGTGCTGCTAGATAATATCGCTAATCACGAAATCTCTTTATCACGCCAATACTGGAATACAATTGTTATTTCATTAAAAATGGCATCCCAATTCTTCAATCTCTAATTGATTGTTCAGTGTTAGACGTTGAGATTCAGTTTGAGGCGCCTGTGCCTGAATCGTTTTAGTTAATCGATTTTTAAGTGTTTCTTTTTAAAAATTTAGTTTAGTTTCTTTTACATTGTTCGTTTTTACCTTTTTCTGTTTTTGTTTAATATACATACTATGTTTAGTATTTTATATTTAAAAAATGTAATTTAAAAATGTCTCAGATTTTAGTCCTTAGTTACTTGGTCTATGAGAATTGAATGATTCTTCAATGAGTTCAAAAATCTTTTTATTTGTCATTTCCAAACAGTTTCTAGTCTAATCTGTTGTTTTTTAATAGTAAATAATGCTCTGGAATAGATAGTTTTTTTTTGAAATCATTGCGTTTTTAAAAGAATCGCTTGACATATACTTCAATAATTTACAAATGATTTTAATTTTCCTCAAAGCCCATTAAAAACAAATAAAAGTTATCTGGAAAAAATTTAGTAGTAATAATTTGCAGATTTTCCACAAGTCACTACTTACGTGCTCTAAAGTGGAGTAACGTGTATTTCAAGTAGAACTTTTAAGTAGCAATGTCCTCTATGATATCAATATAAATTTTGGGCCGAACACTTATTTTTATAGATAAAGAGGTCTTCAGCTTAATCTGACTTAAGGAAATATTCTATCCTTAATTTAACGGTTCTAGCTTGAGCAGTTCGGGATCGACGTTGATTAATTTGCTAATCAATCACTCTGCCAACTTATCTGTTTTTATGTGTGCGAGCTGAAAATTGTCTTCATCTTCGTCCCTCTTTTTATATTAATTAAGGAATAAGCAAAACCAATATATGGTATACCTTGTTATAAAAACTAACCAAGTACTTTAGGATCAGAGAAGCTGCTTCAACTTTTTCAGCGTGTAACTAGTATATTTTGAAGACCTAGCTCTGAGATATTTTCTATATTTCCACTTTTTCACAGCCTTGCATAATATTATAACTCATGGCGTCTGCCAGTCCGTGACGTTTGTTTATTTTTTACCGTGTTGTTCTTTATCCCTGTAGAGTAGGAAAGAGTCAAGACATCGTTGCCATTGACCTCGTACAAGTTAAAACAAGTTATTGCTTCAAAAACTTCTATAACAATGTACTTATTATCATTATATTATCTAGATTATGGTGACTCTACGTTGCTTTGTCAACTAACATTGGAATCTAGTACATAACTTTTTGTATATGGAAAAGTATAACGAGGAAGGCAACTATAAACAAATCTATTGGAAAATACGTCTAATCGGAGAAAAAGCACCCAATTTTGTTTTTTACTTTGTTGCTGTAAAAATAACATTTGTAGACTATTTGTTGCTAGAACAAGCAGATGGCCCACGTGACGTTACTATCGCCTACATCAAGGTAAAATTTGACATGGATCACGCTAGGATGTTTCTCGAAGGCTCTATGGCGTCAGAAGATTTGAACACACGAAGTTTGTAGATAACTTTCGTATTAAAAACAATCTGTCAGATGTTTGGTGTATCGATGTTATTCGGTATCTTTGCTGAAACAAAATGTATAAACACGTGACTTTAAGGTAAGTAGGTATTTGTCGTTATAAAACGTGTTAACTAAGCGGCTTGATGTATTTAAACATCAGCCATTCACTTTAATTTAATGTCTGTCAACACATTACGAGTAGAATTCTATAAGCAACTACTGGATATAATACGAAAATCTTCTTTTATTAATGGATTTCTAAAATTAAGGAGTTGTCATGTCTGAGTACAAGGCGCATTACTTTTTTGGCAGATTTTTTTGTTTCATTTCAACGGATTCAGGATGTTTTAATTTTAAATCTTCGAAAATGTGAAGACAATGGGCCTTGGGCATGGACGGAAATGGGCATGAATGAATGAATAGACGGGAACAAAGGATTCTTTTCACATTAATATATTATATGTCCTAATAATATAAAAAGTAAATTGAAGGTACACCAACAGGTATTACTGGCAGGCTGTTGAATTTGTTTGCGATTATTGCATGGTGCATCATAATTGTAATTTCAATTAAGTAGATTATTTATTTGCTAAATGGACAATGTCTGGAAATGCAAACCATTTGATATTATGGCAACAACATACCTATTAAGCAATGTAGCCATAATCAGCAAATTTCCGCATGTTTTATTTTAATTCTATGCTTAATGGTCACGTGTTCTGATGATCAGCCTGATCTTGAAATTATGGACCTATGCAGAATTTTAGGTACAGTAATTGAATATCATGACGTATACATTACCACGTGCTCTCGTAAATAGTGAGAGCCGATCTAGAAGGATTTAATCTCACAGGATATTAAATTAGCCCAACGTCATACTAAAACTAGTTTTTACTATTCTTCCATATAACTTAAAATTAAACAAAGCAAAGAGATTCTGTTCTTTAGTTTCACCATACTTCCAGTTGATTACATTTGTTTAAGATTTTCACGAGACTGACTAATACACTAACTTCAATAAATTACATAAAGACTTGTGCTACGTAAAAAATTGTTTTGTATTTAAGTCTTTTTATTATGTTCTGAGTCTTGAATAGAACTTATTATAATTTCTTCGGCTGACTGGATATAATTATTGTGATTTTAATTTATAATTTTAGTTTTTTTCGTTTGATATTATGATTTAAATTTATATATCACGGTCCTCTGGATCTTTTGTGCTCGTAGTATCATAACTTCTCCGTAAATTATCTTAAATTCCATGCAAATAATATATTCTACATTCCAAAGAACTAAGTGTTCCTATTGTAAACAGTTTGATAATAACTTTTACATCTCCATGCCTTTATGCTAAACCTTTTCTGTGCGTCTCACTTCAAGACAATTTTTGGGAGCTTCCGCCGCTTCTGAATTTGCGCATACATTAAAGACCTACCATAAAGTCTAATCGCGGCAATCAAGTAAATTTTAGATGCAATAGGTACTAAATACTACCAGTAGATACCGCACACACTTTCGGATATCAGTCACAGTGTTAGGATTTGGCGATTGCATAATAAGTTTTTAAAATATTCTGCTGCTCTGTGATTTATCGCTGGTCCAAAGTTGTCGCTAAAACGCACGTTTCCAATACAGTAATCGAAAGTAGAAAGTCGTCAAAACGCGTTGGAGCATAGATCGCTGATCGCTCATGCTTCATGACGTATCATGTGCGCTATGGCTTTTGTCAAAGCGATATAGGTTAAGTTCTATATAAAATTAAAGGAAATATAGCAGGGCTAGTCGTTAAGATCTTCTGTTTTAAGTAGTGGTCTAGGGGCATTATTGTTTTTATGGGTCACGATAAACTTACTAGCGATTCATACCGTTAGTTTAAAATCCTTGAAAATTATAAAGACAGAAATTCTGAGTAAATCTAAAAATAAAATAATGAAATATGCTATCGTGTACATTTTAAAAACTTTTTAAGAAGAATTATTTTACTTCGTTATTTTCTTGTAACTTTACCTACGCCAGATATTCTCTTCATTTGTTTGTTCTCACTAGAAGCGCTGCTTTGTTTGTTGTTTTGTAGTGAAAACATATTAATATTCCAGAAACCCCTAAAACTTGATCTTTATCGGTCCTTTTCGAGGGTTTGTCTCGAAGCTAAGTGATTAGCAACTGACATGATTTCTTAATTATGCTGAATTATAAAAATAATATTACGCATTAAACTAATATGATTGATAGGTCCAGATTTTTCAAAAATGCTACCTCCCAAAGCTACCATGCTTCAAATTTCAGAGAACTTGCCTACTGTGCAAAAATATTTACTTATCTATAGTAAACTTTTAGCTTTCATAAAATCGCGGAGGACTGGTTATTACAGTCTTTTTTTTATTCATTTAACGGTTTGGAATCAAGTCCTTTATAACCTAGCTGTCTTCATGGTTACTTACCGTAGATTAAAAATGTAAAAACAAATGTACTATAATTTACCGTACAGTAAATGTAAAGTTTGTTAGCTACTGCAGTATTGTAATTTTCCCAGATACATATAATTGTTATCTTATTTGTGTGATCATCGTGTGACACTACAATGTGATTGGTTTCGTCTGAGCTTACATTGATAATGTTATGATTCAACAAAGGCAAAGTGCATTCTACATCTGTACTTTATTAATATTATATAGTTTCGTTATTAATTAACACTGATAAATTGACTCGATTGTTTGCGTTATTTTTTTCAATACGTTGCGTTATATAATCTGAAATGTTTCTAGAGTTCAGCTAAAAATTGACAACTTAAATCTTTCTAGCTGTTTACAAGTTTCTATTATTCATCATCTGATCAGACAACTGTGATTATATAATCACTTGTTGCTTATACAGTGTTGACAGTTATTCAATATTATTTTTGTATTTATTATTCATTTGATGTTACCTATAACTTTTTCTTCAACAACGCTGTAATGTTATTAATATTGCAACGGGTTATGATCAGCCTAGCCTCTCATATTTCAATATCTATATTCAATAACACGACGATTTTCGACGACCTCCGTAGCGCAGTGGTAGGCGCGGTGGATTTATAAGACGGAGCTCCTGGGTTCGATTCCCGGCGGGGCAGATTGAGACTTTTCTTAATTTGTCTTGGTCTGGCTGGAGGGAGGCTTTCGCCGTGGCTAGTTACCACCCTACCGACAAAGACGTATCGCCAAGCGATTTAGCGTTCCGGTACGATGTCGTGTAGAAACCGAAAGGGGTGTGGATTTTCGTCCCACTCTTAACAAGTTAGCCCGCTTCCATCTTAGACCGCATCATCACTTAACATCAGGTGAGATAGCAGTCAAGGGCCAACTTGTAGTCGATAAAAAAAAAACACCTCTATAGCTTCAAGATTAAAGAGCCGTATTCAAATCAGACAGTTGAAGAATTCGATTCCTCAATCTAGAATTAATATTGTCGTACCTCAGCTTAGTGAACCGATAAGCTGTCAAGGTTTATTTGGCCACTCCGTATAGGTTTGCAACTGGTAAGTGAAACTTGATAAAACATCGTCTTATTGTGGTTCTCAGCAGTATAAACAGCGAAAGTGGCTGCACGAGCAGTTTTTACGCTGGCGTGCCTGTATTTCTTCATTATCATTATGTATTAAATGTAAATTATTATTCAATTTTACACACTAGCCTAGATATAACGAAAGTCAAGGTTATACACAGTATTTAAAATGTAATAAAATTAGTTATTGGTCGCTAGACATTAAGTGTGTAATAAAAAATAATATGTCGCACGATTATATCATTAAATATACTAATTCTAATAATATGTGAAAACTTTAGATAAAGTTATCTATAAAAAGTAACACATCTGTCAAAAGTAGACAAAATTCATTTTACTAGAATTGCCTGTCTACCCGCAAAAATGTTTTCAATTTGCATGCTACAAACATGGGCCATGAACGGGTTAAATAATATTAATCAATAGCGTTTGTAAAGCAAACTGGTAAAGGAAATTTTCGCAACTGTTATAACCACCTATTTAACAAATTAATGATGTTCTTTTATTTTCCTTATATTCTTTGTTACGACACTGATTCCTAACAGTACCTAGATATAATTTCTTTTCGATTATAGCTTCTTTTAATTGGTCGGTACGAAATATTGCATGTTTTTATTCTGATATTTAATCTATAGAGGTACTATTGAGAAAGAATACAATAAGGAACTTAAGCTAACTTATCCTAATAACTACAAATCATGCCCACGTGGAATGGTGGCAAGAATAATGGCTGCATCTCCGCGTTGGATAGCCAGGCTAATTCTTTGCGCAAAAAATGAGCCAGCCCTTCGGTCACCAGTTGAGGCAATTAGGTAGAGGTACTTAATGTAATTTTTTGAACTCAATTCAATAATATATTTTGAAACTCATCCGTTTAAGCAAATCCTGATATGGCATCTACTAATGCTGTAGAGGCTGTACATAAATAAATTTATGATGGAAGCGTAGGTAATATTCCTTTGTAGCGATACGAGAACTTTTTATAACTTCATGACTCCTTTTCTTATAGTATTGATACTTACAAGAAGAGAACAACGGAGACAACAACGGAGGCATCTGACCTAGAGTCAGCCACTGAGTGTTAACCCTATATTGTTCTCACCACGATGACATTACGTTAAGCAATCAAGGTCCGCGGCGCGCAGTGACGTATACCATTCGGCCGCGTATAGTCTGCTCTGTAACGAACTTAAGTGTATTAAAGTATGTGGACTTAATGTGATTGAATCATCGAACTGCTTCAATGGAAAAGCAAACTGGAACACTGGTTCATAGTGTACGGCCGACTTCTTTATCTTCTCCCAACTTTTTCAGATTTTCTTTATTAAAAACGTTTTTAAAGGTGGCTAAAAATGCAGTTTGGAATTTCATACCGTCTATTGTATTTATAATTCGGTCTTTGTGTTTATATTGCTGAGCCATTTCTATTATTTCCCCGGGCACCAAGAGAGATTGTCTGTTTTGGTACTTTTTTCTTGATAAAGATGTTGTTTTTGAGCTAGAAGGGGAAACATTTTGTTTTATATTCATGTTTTTGTTAAGGTATAGAGTTTCCATTAACTTTGTTAATTTCATATTTGAAACTTTTATATATTTTCGCCGCTTTGCTTAACTTAATTTACTACCCTAAAGGTGTTTCACTTTAAAAATATTATTTAAGTTTCTCGGCAAACCACTTAAGTTAATGCGGGTAGGTACGTTTCGTACCAAGTATTAACTGTGACAATTAATTTGAACATACTTATTACGTGGCTGTACTATATCGATAAGGTTGAAGTACCTTGGTTTCGTAAAGTTAACTCATTGCTTATTTACGATAATAAAACTGACCCGAGACAATATTCCGGGAACTCGCAGCAAGGTTGTTTCTGGAGGACCTTTAATCATTATCACCAGAACTTGATCATACTATTGACTATTTCGTAAGTAAGTAGGTGAGTGTACTGATAATGTGACGCTGTTTTTTCGTTAGTACATTTTCTTTCTCTTATTGCAGTTTCTCCTTCAAAATCACCGAAGATATACTCTGTCTTCGGTTCTTTTGAAGAAGTTCCTGTCAGATTCAGACAGACAAAAATGGATATAATTGTTGTTACTGGCAGAAATCTTATCTAAACAGGCGATTCCAATTAGATTTAAAAAAAAACTTATTTATTCTACTTGCCCCGTCGTGCTGGGAGGTTTTTTATCGTTTATATACCTAATAATCTATCGTTAATATACGTTATGTGATGATGCAACCTAAGATGGAAGCGGGTTTAGGAGTTGAATGAAATCCATACCCCTTTCGGTTTCTACACGAAATCGTACCGGAATGCTAAATCGCTTAGCGGTATGTCTGTGTCGGTAAGGTGGTTACTAGCTACGGCGATAGCCTCCCACCAGCTAGACCAAGACAAATTAAGAAAAATCTCAATCTGCCCCGCCGGGAATCTACCGCGAATACCACTGCGCCACGGAGGTTTTCAAACAGATACAGTTTTGTTATATGATGGATAGGTTTCACACGATCTACATATTCAAAAATATGTGTAACAATAGTGTAGGGATTTTATCTCGAATCCGGAAATGTTACCGGAATCAGGTGTGAAGTGTGATCACAGACATGTTTACATTACTGACCTTTTATACAGGTAGGTTTATTGTCTCGAAAGTGGAAAGGACATTGCCAAAATTTTCCCCAGGCTGTCATGGTGTGTCAGTATGCTCATATTTAACTATTTTATTTAAATACACAAGGAATTTTACACAACTACCCATGTTTCATAGCAATCGCTTGAAAATATATCAAAAATATAAGAATTTCAAACGATTTTTTGTGTTCTGAATCACGTGACCGTTGTCGTAGTACGGAAAGTCAACTTTTCCCATAACTTTTATCACCGACTGCTTAGCTACAAGTAACTTTATTACTATTTAATAGAAGATCTTTACTATTTAATGACATATATATCATCTCTGGGCATCCCTGTATTAATAAGTTTTGCTATTTTAGATATAAAGCTTAAAAATAAATTATAATTTTAAGGCGAGGGTGATTGGAAATGTTGGAAGGGGAAGACCTAGGGGAATGTTATTTGGATCAAATTCAGGACATTTTAAAATATGGCCCGGTCAAGAGTACTCTATACCGACGAGCTTGTATGAAAGGATTAATGAGAGTGGAAGAAGCTAAGGAAGTATGCAAGGACCGTGGCATCGGAAGGATGTTAGTAATCTGCCTACCCCCATGGGAATGATGCGTACATACACACATTATGTATGTATGTGTGTATTTTCAATAAATTAAAAAAAAATCAATCAATTTGGTTTTTGGTACCTAACTATTCCTACGATCTTGAAAAACCTCCAAGTCACATTGTCAATTGTTTATTTAGCAGAGACAAAGCTGAATCGTTAATGATTTTAAAGTATTTACATGTTGATTGTTTTTTTACTATTTAAATGTTTTTGGTCTGGATCGGTCACTTGAATTGCATGAAAATGAGTTTATAATTAAAAAAAGATATATAAAAGTCATTTTATCACATCTATTGTATTAAAATTGCTTTCAAAATGTGTACCTATTTATTAGCTGACTGTTTGTAAAAGTTCTCTTCAAAGACCATAGCGTAATGGATGACGAATAGCTATTGTGCAATAAACGAAACTGATATCTTCGCGTAACGCTTTCAATGCTTATCAACTTTCACTGATTTTAACATGAAGCAAGCAGATAACACTGGATAGACACTACTTGAATACTAACTTATTGAATTATTATAATGCTGAATAATTATTGCTTTTTTTTTCGACCACAAGTTGGCCCGTGACTGCTATCACACCTGATGTTAAGTGATGATGCAGTCTAAGATGGAAGCGGGCTAACTTGTTAGGAGTAAGATGAAACCCACACACCTTTCGGTTTCTACACGACACTGTACCGGAACGCTAAATCGCTTGGCGGTACGTCTTTGTCGGTAGGGCGGTAACTAGCCACGGCGAAAGCCACCAGCCAAAATGAAATTATAAAATTAAATGTTTTTTTTCACCATCATCGCTCCGGGCCAGGGCTCTATCCTTTAGGGCTTAGATTTTACGATCTTATTACTTCTACGTAACACCAGGGGACAGCGTGACGTCGTGTACGTTGGCAACTCTACATGGTTAATATCCAGTCCTACAATAAATGTTGGCTTTGACGGCCTCCATGGCACAGTGGTATGCGCGGTGGATTTATAAGTCGGAGGTCCTGGGTTCGATTCCTGGCGGGGTAGATTGAGTGTTCCTTCCCCTAACGACAAAACCGTACCGCCAAGCGATTTAGCGTTCTGGTACGATGTCGAGTAGAAACCGGCAGGGGTGTGGATTTCATCCTACTACTAATAAGTTCGCACGCTTGCATCATCACTTAACATTAGATGTGATAGCAGTTAAGGGCCAACTTGTGGTCGATAAAAAAAGGTTTTGTCTCTAAAGTGTGAAAAAAATTATTTTTAACTTTTTAGTGATTTATCGCCACGTAACGTACTCGTACTATACTGTCATAGTATATTATACGGCACTTGTAGCTAAAAAGCTGCCGACACTTGCACAAAAACCGAAATCGCTGCAAGTGCGCCTGTAAAATTTGAAGAGTTCCTTCAATTATCCCAAGATATCATCAGCAGATCCTAACATGATGACAATGACACCACCTTGGAAGTGTGCTCTTTCTAATTAAAAAAGAATTATGAACGTCGGACAACTCTGTAAAAAGTTATGCGTGGTCATACATAAAAAAATATATATACGTGTCGAATTGAGAACCTCCTCCGTTTTTTTTCGTCGGTTAAAAATGTCTCTCCAGCGTCTGAGTTTCTTGCCGTCTACAATTATTCAAACACTTCCAAGTAGAGGCATTTTCTTGCCAAAAGCGTAACATCTTATACTAAAGCCAAACTCGATTGAGAATGCTTGTCAACAAACAAACTAAAAATGAAGGTAGAAATCACTAGTCATTTTACTCCTAATTTTTTTAGTTAACTTGTTAATGACGAATTCATGACAATAAATTAGATTAGTAAGCATAAAACGAATTAATATATTCAATATATTTTAAATTACATTTTATAAAAAAAACAAAACATAATTTTAAATTTATTAGGCATAAAATGTGTTGCATTTTCTACCTTCATTTTAAATTTGTTTGTTGACAAGCATTCTCAATCGAGTTTGGCTTCAGTATAGACCTCATCATTCTCCCATGTGGTGTGGTTGTAGTCAAGTGTATCCTATTTACCATACGAAAACCTACCACGATGCTCAAATTTATTATATAACGATCATTATCAGATGTTAATGATAAAGACAGGAAAAGTCGGATTAAAAAAGTCGGTCGGAAGTTAAAAGAAATAACACGTTTTATTTTGCTTGTACATGTACCTTATAAAACTGTCTGAGGTATATTTATATGTACACATATATAAGTAAAGTGAGCGATAATGGGGGCCGACGAAATTACGCAACATCAAAAGCTGAATTACTTCCGATGTGAACAAGTATACACAGTTGAATCACTATGACGAAGGGGCGTTTAATATAGCCTTCAAATTCAAAGGGAACGGAATAATAATTTTAATACTTGATGTAATTAACAAGGTGTACCAAAAGCGTATATAAGCGTACATCCTAATATTTTTTTTTAATAATTAGTACGGAGATTGTTAGAGCAACGGAAAAATTTCAATATCTTAATGATTTTGGTATAAATTTGACACAATAAGTTACACAGCGTTGAACGCTTAACGGTATAGCTTATGCCAAAGGTGGTGAAAAATAAACAAAACAATGCAAACATAATGCTAAAGTTAGAAACAAAGTTAAGTTACACAGTGTAACTTTACTTACTAAGTTTCAATTTGCGATTGTAGATCGCTTATAATCCACACCTTTATGTATTAGAAATCATTGATTCGTTCGCAAATAGCGGTGTTAAAAATTACTTTAATTCAATTTCAAATACAGATATTCTAATAAAAGATTTAAAGACAGAAAATTTCTTGAATAAATAAGTGATTCGTTGATAAATAATGTCGTACGTATAAATATAACACCTATTTTCTAATAATAATTAGTAAACTTGACTAAAAAGTTTAAGGTTTAAATGGAAATAATAACCTTGAAATTAGGGCAGTGTGTAAAACAAGATCTGAAGTTTTATTCTATGTTATCGTTTTACCTTGTCCCTTGTTATGTCAGGGGTCATCTTACAAATCGATTTGTATAGTAATTTTTTGTTTGGTTGTTATTATTATTATTGTTTTTGGTCAGTCTTACAACGCGTTGTTATTCCGAACATTATTATTTCAAGGTTGCGCGGTCGCCCGTCACAGTGAGGTTGCGTTGCGGGGCTCCTCGAATAGGCATCGTTTGTATGTCTGTCCCTTTTTCGCATCAAGCTATTCCGTACCTTGGCAATCGGTACGGGTATCGCCGACGGATTTCTTGATTGCTGCTCCTTAATTATTATAAACGAAATAATTGATTACTTGGCTATGCTTAACTTTAGTAAACGTTATGCAAAACAAAGAGAATCAGCAAATAACTGGCCATTGTAAAACAATGACTCATAACTCTTTTGTTGGTATTACGAATGGCACAGTAATTTGATGAATTTATTGAAGTCGTTCTTGTTTTTATATAATATCCTATCACACAGTATCTTACTCGGTTAATACTACGTTAATGGCGAAGCAGGAAACAAAGGAATTTGCGGCTTAGTTAAACTGGAAGAGTGACATCAGTCAGTTTAAAGTCCTGTTTTATTTGGCTTCAGTAAGGTCCTTTTTAACAAATTGATCATGTTCATTACTACTTCAGTAGGAACTATTTATGATCAAGATATGATGAATAAAGAAACTAAAACTGTACGCAACTCTTTAAACATAAATATATTTTATAAGTTTTTTTTATCGACTACAAGTTGGCCCTTGACTGCTATCACACCTGATGTTAAGTGATGATGCAATCTAAGATGAAAGCGGGCTAACTTGTTAGGAATAGGATGTAATCCACAACTCTTTCGGTTTCTACACGACATCGTACGCTAAATCGCTTGGCGGTGCGTATTTGTCGGTAGGGTGGTAACTAGCCACGGCGAAAGCCTCCCACCAGCCAGACCATACAAATAAAGAAGAAATCTTAATCTGTCCCGCAAGGAATCGAACCCAGGACTTCCGTCTTATAAATCCACCACGCATACGCCACGAAGGTCGTCAAAATTATAATTTTACAAACATTACTGAAGTTGTAATTAGGATTTTTATATATTTATAATATCATAGTTAATGTGTGGAATAATAATAAGTTAAATACATAATACTTTTACGGTTGTAATAACTTTATTAAAAAAAAATGTTACTAGTATAATAGGTCTTATAGCAACAACATTTTCCTATCGACGCCTTGCAGCCATTTTCATTATGTCCTCTTAAACATAGCGTATGGCCAGCACAAGCGATCCTTTTGTTAATTTCCGTCAAGAATATTTTTTACCAAAATGATATCTTGTTAACGAGACTCACAAAATAGGTATCTACCTACTTAACATATCGGAGTAATTACCGTAAACATTCTTCCGGTCTTGTCTCATTAATCGTTACTTATATACGAGTATGAAGTACCTTCACTCAATATTTTTTACGATGGAGTCGGTATTGGTATCAACTAAGTCGCAGCACACAAGTAATAACATTTGTATAAATGACATTTGTAACTAAACCTTCAAAATCGGATTTGATTGAATGTATCAAATTAGTTGAATAAATTCTCAAAGTTGACTCATATTTTAAAAGAAATAGTCATGGATACTTTAGTTTATGAAGAGCAGAGTTAAAATTTGTATAAATTCCATTATTTATCAGTTCCTTTTAGTGACCCACTCTGGCCCATCCTCCTTCATAATACACGTAGGAGAGGAGATTTGGAGCTTATACTCATCAGGGTGCTTCGTTGCGGGTTGAGATGATGATGTTAGAGTCTGTAACAATTACTCGTAGGTGCTATATATAATAAGCACAATATTATTGATGTTTTCCGGGACCAAAGGCTTTCTCGGACGCAAAGAGCTGTAATACAATCAACTCCTTCGAGCTGCTAGTAAGAGTTTCTTCAAAGAAAGAAAGGCTTCCACACTTTCCAGGACCTCACAATCAGAATAACATAGATTGTAATTTTATCAACAAGCGGTGATTCAAAATCGATTGCGACGACGGCGCGACTATAGTCCCTGTTCCTGAATCTCAAACTGGACTCCGATTCGTACATTGTTCTCACAGTTCGAGTACAATGAACAGAAACGCCATGGGCCAAAAGATCTTGTTCCGATTATCAAGTGGTTTTTGTCACGAATGTACAACGCTAGCCTACACTGGCAAGTAATAGATATGCTCGAACCAAGCCAAAGCAGCATATTGTTACGTTCAGTCTGAACAGTATGGTTGTCGGTAAAACTGAGGCTTAACATTTATTACTTTGAAGTCGATGTGTTGTATCGTACCTTGTTAGACGTTACTCTGGTTTAGGTGATGGTATTCCCGTCAGCATCAGGTGGGCCATCTGTTTTTTCCTTCAGACAAATTAAAATTTAGGGTTTTTTACCTAAAAATATATTCAATCTTACTATTTTTATTAACTGACAAACAACGCTTGACTCTAACTTTACTTCGATCTCACACAATGTTACGTATCAATGAGCGAATGAACTTGAGAGAAGTGAAGTGAACTTTTAACTTTTAACTTTTTTAAACAATATCCTTATTTTGTTTCAACATGGCATCAAAATAAAATAATAAAAAAGAAACATCTTTGCCGGTAACGTGGTTAATAGCCAACCTAGATCTATCATATAATTAGATAATGCTATAAATAATAAACGTCTAAAAATGTATATGTATAAAATTATAAATTCGAATCAAGCCTGGAATTTAATCCAGGATTTCATAAATATAAAGCAAAAACAGAGTGACATGTTCACTATAAACTATTAGAAAGAGCTTAAAGTAATCAAAATTCATAAACAATTTTTGGCAATTAACTAAGATGTTGTTAATCAATTTCAAAATATTAAAAATTGATGAAGATCATTGTCGATTTCATGTCACCCGAGGGTACTCCAGTTCGCGGAGGGAAACAGTATTTTGTCGTCTATGGGTGGCATTGCCATTCTGATCCATTACATCTTCGCGAAGGAGAAGAAAATAAATTCGTTATTTATTGGACTTATCTGTATAGATAATACTTGTACAGCCAAAAGTTGTGTTAGAAAGACTAGGCAAACGAAACGTGAGAATATTTTTTAGGTTTACATTCTTTTGATATTTTATTTATAATAATAAATATATTAAATGATAGTTAATTTAAATTTATCGTATCACCGTGTCTGTATAAAATATCAAGTGAGATGAAGATGGACGTGTTGGATTCGGATCTTGTGTACTACAAACGCATATTACATTGTATAGTCAGAATAATGTTCTTTCACCCAATCGTGCATTAGTGTACAATGACTATGTATGTATGTCGATGTTATAAACGTTATCTTGATAATGAAGCGTTAGTTAAAACCTATAATAACAATACGTTTTGTTTGCTGCTTCTGTAGACTCGAATCCTGTGACCTCCAACTGGGAGACACATGGAGGGGGATGCAGGGCAAGATGAGCGTGACTGCGCCGGGTAAGAAGATAAGAAAAAAGTCAACAGACAATAAATCTCAACAGTAGGTATTTAAGCGATATAATATATAAACGTTTTTATTTTGAGATTTGTTATAATACGTCTTCTTAAATGATTTAATTATCAACACGTTTTGAGAGATAACATTTATTACACCATACATATTTTAATTTATGTAATCAAAAATTTTACATGTAATCATAAATAATGGTTGCATGTACAATTTTAAGTTATTTGAGACCGTATTGCTGAAAGAAAAACTTGCCTTAAATCAAGGCTTTACAACAAGGCATTGAAATGAAGTAAATTGTTTGAGCATTTGTGTTTCATCCAGCTAACTGGAATGATTACCAAATTGATGTAAACTTACGTACATGTATCTATATCGAAACCGTCTCGGCAGACGCGGTTATATGGCAGGAAACAATTATTTCTGTGATTCTAGATTAATAACTTGTTCTGACACGCTATTCTCCAAAATACTGTTCGTGAGTACGTCTGACTTTTAATTACACGCCTGTTATAAAACCTCACATTTTCTGCAGCAACTTTATAACTTTTGAAAACAAAACTCGCTAAATTGCCCAATATTCATTGTGATCAGAAGTAGGCAATTCGTTTCATGGTGCCCCATTAGGTTAGGCTGTGCGTTTATATTATGTAAGTCTGACAGTTGATTTTTTACATAACATGTATTAGATAATAATGAAAATCAGTTTAATTCAGACGAAATTATTATCGTAAATAAATTAATAATTATGACTGACAAACTAAACACTATGGGTTGCTATGGTTTGGCCAAGGGATGAAGGGAATGAGATGATGATGACAGCGGTGTCAGCGGAGTGTGGTTTTTATCCTTTCGGTAGTAGTGCTAGTAATGCGGAATGAAGTGACGAAGTGGTATTTCCACTTTAGCCGTAAAACCCAAAGAAAGATTTGTTGACCTCCTTGAAATATATAAAACGACTAGCTGACCCGGCAAACATTGTTTTGTATTAAAAATTAAAAAAAAATTTAGATGAAAATTTGATAGTAGCCGATTCTCGGACCTGCTGAAAACAAAATTTGGTAAAAATCGGTAAAGCCGTTTCGGAGGAGTACGGTAACTAACATTGTGACAGGGAAATTTTATATATTAGACTAGCTGACCCGGCAAACGTTGTTTTGCATTAAAAATTAAAAAAAAATTATATGAAAATTAGATAGTAGCCGATTCTCAGACCTGCTAAATACGCATACAAAATTTGGTAAAAATCGGTAAAGCCGTTTCGGAGGAGTACGGTAACTAACATTGTGACAGGGAAATTTTATATATTAGATAATATTAATGCTTATTGGACACTGCTATAAAATTTGTGATGTGTATCCTTTTAACTAGCTATCAGGTAAAATTTAGCTGGTTAATTTGTGGAATTTTCAAAATATTTGCATTCTTACAACTATGCGTTCTAACCGGTTAGTACGCGTATTACGCTGTTCACCTGTATTAATCTCAATATGCATTAAACGTATATTTTATTTATGAGAGCAACGAGAGACATACAATAGACGTCACAAAACGGGTTTTGATTTCACCATTTCCATGCGAATTGTAGGCTCTACATATGTTGAGCATTATGGGCAGCTCCAGGGTTATTGAACACGAAGGTACCTTTATACGTAAAGTGTTCTCAGATTTTTTTTTCGATTTGAATTATAATTCAAAACCTTATTCGTATGAATTCAGTTAATGCAATTTTATTTGCTACTTTATTAGTGAATCTACCGATAGTGGTTGTCGGTAGATTCTCTTACATTAGCAGATGACGATTATTTGATACCTTTCGACCGAAATTGATCGATTGAGAATTTTGGTCACATATTGTTAGTGGCATTCCACGTTTCGAACGAATTCAAATCAGGATAATTATAAGATGTATTAGTTTTAGAACTTACCACTCTATGAGATTTCCTTTCTAGTATGCCTTATACCTCTTGTCCTATTCCTCCTGTACGACGACGACTTACGATTACCACAGGTTAAATTATGTTTTTATCCTTTTTCTAGCGTATACGATTGCAGATACGATTATTACAATTTACAATAGCAATCCACAAAACCCCTGCGTCTAAATATATCACGCATAAATACCCTGGGATATTTCGGTTACCTATCCGTGCTTTTACTCATACCTCTTCGATTTTCTATAGTTTAGTATTATTTTAATTACTTTAAAATTAATAAATTCTTCTTACGCAATTTATATTTTTAGTCAAGACCATGCTGTCACTACTGCGACGATGCCGCCACGTTTGATGGTAGAGCACTAGTATCTTCATGAAGTTCCCTATTCATAATTACTTTTGGACGCTTTTTCATTTCTGTTGTTTATAACCTTCGACGTGTAACTTAAAGGAGCCGCCGAACCGAAAAGACGACGTAGTTTAGTTTTAGTATCTACTTATACATGTTTTGATGCTACCGTGTTCTAGAACTTACTTGGAACACTGAAAATTAGGTTTCCACAAATCTTCCAAAACTCTTGATTACTTTGCTTTTTCTATTATTGTTTTCTTATGATCTCACCTTTTTGCTAGTTACCTATTTGCTCCTATCTCTTAATAACAGGTTTTATTATAAACAGCGTTGTTAGATATTTTCTATGCTTTAGACATCATATACCTAATATAGGTAAGCATAGAAAATTTAGAATGGCATTATTTGATCAAATCCGTATCAATAAAATAAAGCGAATTTGAATCGCTTTAATAAATTACTTATGATTTGGTCAAAGTATTCGACATTTTTTTAAACAACCTTAACGATTAATTAAACTTAATTTATTATATTTTTAAAAATCATTAAACCTTTTTTACGGAGTACGTTATTAACTATAGCTTCGTCAAAATTAATTTTAGTCACTTGTTTTTAGTTGAAACAACTTTACAAATTGAAATTGTTGAAAACGATTTCCTATTTTGGCATGTCCTTGCTTCTGTAAGCGACTTGACCGAGATTGACTTCCGTACTATCAGTGCCAATATTATAAGGGTCATTTGACCTAGTTCCAAAAGAGTTATGCAATTATAACTATTGCGTTTGGGAAGCATTCAGGATATTAGCTTTATCATATACTAATATACTAATACATCATATACTACAAGTTGTATTGAGAATAGCGTTTGTGTTTGTGGAGCAACATCAATTAACAACTTCAATATGACGATTAACAATGCCTGTAGTACGGTACTCAGTCAATCTCGATTGCCATTGGCAATCAAAATCGTTGGTCGCGATAAAGATTGATCGTGTATAGAGCGGGATGATGCATTTGATCTCAAATATCATTGCTGTGAGCGCGAGCGCGTTATTTGTGCTCGCGATTGAAACCCAACGATCATGATCGTGTTGATCACATTAGAAATAATGCAGATGCTACACATCGGTTTAGTAATAATAATAAAAGACTTTAAAGTTTTACAAATTATTTTGTTTTCCTCGGAAGTTGTGGTTTAGGTTTAAAATATTAGCATTTTTATTAAAATTAAAAGCTTAATGTGTACCTGTTTCAATAAACTGGTTCATTTCCTGGTAAATTAGTAAGTTCACCCTTGATCAAGTTCTTGCGTTTGCGCTTTAATGCTTAACTGAAATGATGCAATAATTTGCCAGTTAAATTTTCAAAAAATCACAATAATTTACTTATTTTATTTCTGTTGTAGGGCTTTGTACGATAGAGTTTGACTGGAGAAGTACCTACTACCTACCGCAATGTTTATTTTTGTCGTGAAATAACATCGTTGTGTTTCGGCTTAAACAATAAGGTCATTATGGGGCACACAGGGCCCAAAATCTATGCCTCATGCCTTAGTTCAATGGACGGAGGACTCCATCGAAGTTCGTGTTATACTTGTTGGTTTTGCACTCAATATCAGGTGGATCATTTCTTGTGACGTCAAATTATTATTTTATTATAAAAAATCTAGATTTGTTGTTTGATGTACGAAGGTACACTTTATACTGTGGGTATTGATTCCGTGGACGGACGATGACTGAATCTATAGGTTTAGATATAATCCCCACACAGAATATACAGGAAAGGTATAAGCTGTCTACACACCAGCTAAGCAACACATAAGTAGATCATTAATGTACAGGCAAAATAATGAATAATGTACAGAACCAGTCCCAGTACAAGTTGTTAAATCAATGCCTACGAGTACATGCGTCTTATGAACCGTGAGCTGCTCGTTTATTAGAGCTTATCATTAGAGTATTCAAAATATCTGCATATGTCACGTCATCATCGCTACTTTAGCGCAGACGCCTTGCGTTACAACTTCAATAAGGAACATTCTTTAATTACTTCATGCATTTTTACCAGTTTTCTGACTCCCCTCACCCTGGTGGGAGTCGGTGCGATTTAGTTTAACTTTCCTATCCCATTTCAAGTTAGATTTTCAAAATTTATAATTTATTTAGTGTTTAGACACAACTTGCTGCATCTTTAGTCAGACCAATAAAGACTAGTACTTGTTATAGTAAGCAATTTTACACTTTGATAAAACAAAAGTAGGACGGCAGAAGAAAAGATGGGTCGATGACATCAAAATAGGAAGAAATGGAAAAGGATGGAGGAGGCTTTTACCCATACAGGGGCCACATAACAAGTAAAAGAAGAAAATTATGTATAATTAGATAAATATTCTATAAAATTAAAGCTGTAATAAATAAATAAATAAATAAAAATAAAGGTAGCCTCATATATATTGAAACATCCCCTATTGCTCATATGATTGGGTGAGATTTAGCTCAACCACTACCTTCCCAGAACTTTCCACGTAATTAATGGAGTCCACCTTGTTATATACATCGCCCCTGCAGCACTGAGGTTGATGTCGTCATTGTGGGCTAAATGGGCTACCCTTGTACGAGTATATTAATATATACACAACTAGCTGACCCGGCAAACGTTGTTTTGCATTAAAAATTAAAAAAAAAATGTAGATGAAATTTAGAGAGTAGACGATTCGAAACGCATACAAAATTTGGTAAAAATCGGCAAAGCCGTTTCGGAGGAGTACGGTAACTAAAATTGTGACAGGGAAATTTTATATATTAGATTAAACACATTTCTAAGATCCGCGTCATTTATTAACTCTAGTAAAAATTTTACAAACAAAAGTTAATAGTAGCAGTCGTAGATATAAACACTCATATAATATACGTATACTTTTATTTCAATACATACACACAATTTGTTGTCTACGTGCAATATAAATCTCGTATTCACGAGCTAAATGACATCGATATGTAGCCCCGTTACTGCGTAAAAGAAGGTTAATAAATATAAGTTTATGTTATCGTTTTGCGCTTAATAAAAGTACTCACCACTACTACTGGTACATTTTTGGCAAACGACATCCTTAATAAATATTGCTAATTGCTTTTCAGACTATAAATAGCATCGCAGTCCCATGAAAATAGGTACGTAGATGTTAGATATCTCAATTTCATTGTTTTGAAAATCTCTACAATGATAAACATTAAAAATGACTTAAGCTTTGAACGAATTTTGTTACCTAATTACTTTTTTATGGCCATAAAAGCCTTTACGTCTTAAATAAGAATTGATGAGACCTTTTAAAACATGAAACGCAACTTGAACGTTTTTAACAGCCACAATATAATTTTTTATTCGAACAACTTTAGGTAAATGTATTTTGAAGATGATCTATATTATATCCATTACGTTTTACATGTTATCGAGTTCTATAGCGTTTTCACTTCTGCTCTCAAAGTTAAAGGTTATCACTATATAGTGGCCTTTTATATCTATTGGATCTTCTGCAAAGTTTACTTTAAAATAAAGTTGATTGTTAATTTTTTGGTACTTGCTAATTGCTAATCCTAACTACTTAATATTTTAAATGTGAATCGTGAGTTTCATTGTTACCTACTTATGTACGTACTTAATTGATCATCATGAAATTTTGCATTTACGTCAGAAATGCTTACTTTTTTCGGACGAAAAATATTCTTATATCTGAAGATAAAAATGTAATAAAAGAAACTATGGAGGAATAGAAAAATATTAACTTTTATGTGGTCGTCCGAAACAACAACTCCGTAAAATGACATGAATTTAAAAAATCTACATTTACGTGAACGAAGCCGTAAGAGAAATATAATTTTTTCTAATTTAAATTTTTAAGCTTTTACTTTCGTTACGATAATTCAACTTATAATTATTCGCTCAATTAGACCCAGACAGAATCGTTTTTGATACTTGACACACTACTATGATTAATTTGTACAGTCGGCCCTTTGTATGAACAATCATAATATTATGATATCGAAATATATTATTTTTTCGTTAAATGTTGTATGAATGATCTTCAAAGGAGGTGGTTCAAAAATGTATGAAGCCTAGACCGAGTTTCTTCAAGAGACACATCTCGTGCAGAAAAATATACACATTTTCAAAAATACATCGGTTTCTCTTTCGTCCCATAGCAAGAGATTTAACGTCCTTTTTTGATTTTCAATTTGGAAAATTCAAATGGACCATCTTCTTTAGGTAAAATCTACTGGGACTAATAACGGTGTATCAATTTTCAGAAACAAGTGTGACAACGAAAAGCGACGTCGTGAGCACGAAAACGAAGTGATAAACCAACTAGAGGAGCTCCTCGGGACTTGTTTAGCTGACGTGAAGCAGCCCGATAAGAACGGGATCGTCCGCGAGGCCACCCGGCTGATCGAGGACGTTCTAGAACAGCGAAGGGGCTGCCCAGGGGACTGTCCTATCATCATATCCGACTGTCTCTCGCCAGTGCAAGCGGGCGAAGTGAGCTCTACCCAGTCGCAGACAAACTCTGACTTCCACTATTCCGACCTTAGCACTCTTATTGAGGTATAGTATTATTGATTAATATTTGTTCACAGGTTATTTAATTTTTTACTCATCTTCTAGATAATAAGTATATAATTTTTAGTGCACACGTAACTGGTGGTTCAGGGTCCTAGACTTTGAGGAACCTCCGCATACAAGGCGCTGTCTGAAAGACTAACGACTTCTGTATGCGACCCAAAATTCCACAGCCAAGCGAAAGCCTCGGGTTAATATTATTATTATATTCCTGTAGAAACGTATTATTGAAATACACATAATATAGTAAAGCCCCTGAAACTTTTGATAGATCAAAAGGCTGTTGCCCTTTGAGGGTTATTGCTTCATATTGCTAAGGATTCAGGGGTAGTCGATCGGCTCAAATGGAGTTCAATGATTTGTGTTGAAATTGCACAATAATGCTAAACACCCTATTGTTGGCCTGTTTATCATCAGCTTGTCAAGATTGCAAATGTGGGAATTGCTTCACTGTATTAGGATATATGGTCTGTTGAGTGGCTTATCGCGAGTCGATCAAGATTACGTTGTAGTAGTTGCTTCATAGGATAAGGGGTATGTTGATTTGATTACGAATTAATATAATAAAAGAATAATGAAACGAATCGATATCTGCCGATATTGCTCGCACGGTGCTGGTGCTATTGACCTGGTCATTATCCGGTTATCAATAATTGAGCGATACCTGCCTCTATACTTTAAAATGACGTTTTGATTAGAAGCTTCTGAACTATTCACAGTGTATTTCGTACCGTTGTAGTTTACAAATGCAGTATACTGAAATCTGTCTCGTTACAGGACTGAAAATTTACTTAATAAATAGTCCTTTATGCACATTATATCTAACTAAATAATCTCCTAGTACAAATAGTGACGGCGCACACCTAACTTGCGACAGGGTTGTTTTATCACTTGGAAATCTTACTTTTTTCTAAATGAAAGATTCACTAAGGTTGTTTTTAATGCGTACAAAAAACATATTATTTTTTTCCTACCCTCGTATCATATATTTACATAGTTAGCATAAATATTATATATTATATTTTTACGTCATCAAAGAGTGACGCGGCAGCCGGATGCCGCTTCCACGTAAGCCTTATCCATTAATGAGGGTTTTAATTACAACTATGGTAGTGCTTGATGATATCTTGTTCAAAATTTTGAATGTTGTTTCTTATTTCAGGCTGTCAAACATTACACCAACGTTCTGGGGTTAATATTAATGGAAATTAACTCGAAAGGCGAAATTGAGTGCGTGTCTGAGAATATAAAGGATCTTGTCCTCGTCGATAGAACAGAGTTGTACAAGAAATCTATATTCTCGGTCCTGCATGCTGAAGATCATGGGAAGATAAAACCACTGCTGAGGAATATACAAAGCTTCGCGTGGAACTCCGGAGAGCCTGAAAAGTTTCAGTATCTCCAAGCTCGTCTTCTCATAAAGGACTCAAATGTGACTGATAATCCTAAGTAAGTATTATATTGACGACCTCCGCGTCGCGTGACGAAGATCCTGGGTTCGATTCCCGGCGGGCCAGATTGAGATTTTTCTTAATTTGTCTTGGTCTGGCTGGTGGGAGGTTTTATGTGGCTAGTTACCACCCTATCAACAAAGACGTACCGCCAAGCGATTCAGCGTTCCGGTACGTTGTCGTGTAGAAACCGATAGGGGTGTGGATTTCATCCTACTCCTAACAAGTTAGCCCGCTTCCATCTTAGATTGCATCATCACTTAACATCAGGTGTGATAGCAGTCAAGGGCCAACTTGTAGTCTATAAAAAAAATTTTGAAAATAAACATCAAAAATTGCGGAACCGACGGGATTCGAACCCGCGTCTCTCTGGCAATCTGGGTACATTTTTATTGAAAAGTATAAGTAATTATTACTCATAAGGACGGTGTAACGTACATTGAGATAGCCACAGTTACTTGTTTCACTACAGAACTCTAAAAACCGAATAATGAATTTAAAGGAACAGAAAAAGAAAATGGCGACAATCGCATCATGTAAAAACTAACAGTCTATCAAATCTGTATAATAAATAATAAACAAACATTGAATTACAGAGAAGTAGTTAAATTTATTATTAGATATTATTGAATAATCGAACAATTTTGCATTCAACATCAAAATTTTGTCGGAGCGTAACTGTGACGAAATGTTACGACGAATCGTTATAATACCTACTTATTTCTAAGTATTATAACATTTTTACGCAGTTTCAAATACATACACACACACATATAACCATGTGTGTGCGCTTATCGATTCTCTTATTGTACATTATTTTTAAAATCTACGTTCAATTTTTCATTACGATGATTAAATCACATGTACTGTTTATTGCTGGCTCGTGGGTTCAGTTGTTAGACTATATATCTTCAGATCACACCTATACTAAAGCCAAACTCGATTGAGAATGCTTGTCAACAAACAAATTAAAAAGGTAAAAAATGCAACACATTTATGCCTAATAAATTTAAAATTGTGTTTTGTTATTTTAAAAATCTTATTTAAACGATCTGAATATATTAATTAGTTTTAAGCTTACTAATCTAATTTATTGTCATGAATTCGTCATTAAGTAGTTAATTAAAAAAAATAGGTGTAAAATTACTATACTAAAGCCAAACTCGACTGAGAATGTTTATCAACAAACAAATTAAAAATGAAGCTAGAAATCACTAGTCAATTTACTCCTATTTTTTTAGTTAACTAGTTAATGACGAATTCATGTCAATAAATTAGATTAGTAAGCTTAAAACTAATTAATATATTCAATATCTTTTAAATAAGATTTTTTAAAATAACAAAACATAATTTTAAATTTTGTAGTCATAAAATGTGCTGCATTTTCTACTTTCAATTTTATTTTGTTTGTTGACAAGCATTCTCAATCGAGTTTGGCTTCAGTATAGGTTCGAGTTCTGGGTCGGACTTTACTTCTTTCAAGAAATTCTTACTCAGCTTGGTGTTGGCACTGCGTCGTTTTGGAGAGCAGGTTAAGTCGTAGTTCTCAGACATTATCAATCATAGATTAGGTGTTAACCGAAGTATAATTTTTAACCGACGAAAAAAAACGGAGGAGGTTCTCAATTCGACACGTATATATTTTTTTTATATGTCTGACCACGCATAACTTTTTTCAGAGTTGTCCGATTTTGATATTTTTTTTTTATTAGAAAGGGCATACTTCCAAGGTGGTCCCATTGTCGTCATGTTAGGATCTGATGATGATATCCTGGGGAAATTGAAGGAACTCTTCAAATTTTGGAGGCACGCTTACAGCGATTTCGGTTTTTGTCTCCGTATCGGTAGCTTTTTAGCTACTAGTGCCGTATAATATACTATGACAGTTCAGTACGGGTACGTTACGTGGCGATAAATCACTAAAAAGTAAGAAATAAAAATTTTTAACAAAAAATAGAACTAAAAAATTAAAAATAACTGTGTCATTTAGTTGCTTTAATTTACTTAAGCATATCTATGAAGTCGGTGCCAGCCAAGTTTAAGGAACATTTATTTTACGTAGTAAAGCAGTTTGTGGTTTCTAGGTAACGTCCTTAAAGTAGAAACCTTGGCTGGCACCGACTCCTAGATATGCTTAAGTAAATTATAGCAACTAAATGACAGTTATTTTTACTTTTTACTGCGTTTTGAGTCAGTTCTATTTTTTGTTAAAAAATTTTATAATTTACACTGCATATTTATACCACTGAAGCGTACAAAAATAATTACGATAACTAGGACATTTTTGTGAGGATCCATTAGGCACAATGCCGCTGGCGGTTGTCGTCGCCTTGCTTGAAACTAATTGTATGAAATTTGTGTGTCCAGCTTTGTGGATACAGTGTTCCACGCTGCGCCAGTACGCGGCTCGTCGGCGGAGGAGGCCGGCTCCGTCATGTGCGTCATTCGGCGCTGTGAGCCGGCCGCTACCTCCAACGAGCGCGGACCCACCATCATCTTCCGATTGGACAGCAATTTTAACATCTTGTGTGAGTATTAACAACCTGCTCGCTAATATTCATATTATTTATTTCTAGGGATATAGTATTTTTTGTATAAAAACCTTTTTTTATTTTCAGCTTGTGACTTGTCAGGGGTGGAAAATTGTATAAACACTTCCTCTATTTCTATCGTGGGATCTAATTACTTAGAGTGCATCGACAGTGTGGATCGTGCGCGCATAAAGTCTAATCTTCAAGAAGTGATCGGTGAAATCGGACTGCTGGTCGCCAGCGACACGTTCGGATTGCGTCTCGGGACCGACGGTCCTCACGTTCGCGTCAACGCGAAGACTCGATTCTTCCCGGCGATCGGCGAGCCGGACTTCATCATGTCCACGAACACGCTGGTCACCGACGAGGACGTGGATCTGCTGGAGGCGGGAGCGTCTCACGGGGGCCCTCTGATGACGTCCGTAGTCAACGGCGAGTCTTCCGGGTCGGAGCAGCGCTACCGCTCCCCGGTGGACAGCCCCGTCGCCGAGCAGCAGTTCTCCATGAACGTGTTCGACCTTGACGAGCCCTGGCCCCCGGCGTTCCCGATGGGTGAGATAGCCGGCGAGGACACGAAGGATCGCAAGGATATGGGGAACGAGGACGCCGCGTCGCTCGCGTCGCCGGCGGACGCGCAGCCGCCCACGCCCGCGCACGAGGAGCCCAACCGCCTGCGGACGCTCCTCAGCAAGAAGACGGGGCCTAACGCCGCGGACGTTAACACGAACAACCGCATCCTGAAAGACCTGCTGAAGCAGGAGGACGAGGAGGCAACGGGTAGCGAGACGTCCGCGCCGCACACGCCGCTCACGCCGCACACGCCGCACACGCCGCACACCCCGCACACGCCGCACACGCCGCTCACGCCCGGCTCGGCGCTGTCGCCGCTCTACTCGGCGCAGGCGCACGCGCGCCCCATTCCGCACCACAACAACCAACTGCTCAGGGTAAGCATATAATGACATTTACATGTGTGGTTCCATTTTGGAATAATCATTGGTAATATCTGGTTTTATTCGGGTGGGTGGTCTAATAATTTGAAAAATGCATTGCCATACACTTTGCAAATGATATTAATCTCTTTTGCTCATATGTTTACCTACAGTAATTTGTGATATTTTTACTTAGTTATTTTTCAAAATTACCGCATTTATTATTCTTTGCTTTAATGTATAGATACTAAACGACAAGTCAGACGAGGACGGCGAAGAGAGCAGACGCAACTCGACGGACAGCGGGCGCGGCTCGGCGCAGACCAGCGTGCTGTCGCAGCTGCTGTCCAACAGCAACGGGCCGGCCAGCAACGGCCGCTCGCAGGACGGCGGCGACATGTACCTCGACAGGATCGCGGGCATGAAACGCAAGTTCGAAGACTCCAAAGCTTCACCAAATAACACTAAGCGGGCTACACCTGAAAATCAACAGGTTTGTTTATGTTATATATCATTTTTTTTAATGTAAGGTTTTATGTTTTATATTGCGTATTATTTTTGTCTATTGTACCAAATCGTTATTACAATGTATCAGTTTCATACAGGCTATAACAGCATCTTTTTTTGTTTGCATAATAAAGTATATTTAAGTAAAAGATTTTGTCATTTTAAATTGACCAATCAGAATAACAATACATGAATTCACAACTTAGGAATCAAACATTAATGTCAACGTATGATATTTCAGTAAAATAAGCAAATAAATATTTAAATAATTAGCAGGTGTCATCGAGCGCCGCAAGCGCCAGCACGGCCACATCGATAGCCATGTCGAACATCAACAGCCCGGCCACCAGCAGCGGCATGAGCCAGCTGTGCCAGAAGAACCAGATCCTCGTGTCTCTGCTGGCCAAAGAGCAGACGACGCCGCCCACGCCGCTGCCGCTGCCGCTGCCCAACCCCATCATGCGCTACCCGGCGCGCGCGCGCCCGCCGCAGCCACCGCCGCAGCCGCACGCGCAGCCGCAGCCGCATGCAATGCCGCACCAGCACCACCAGTTGCAGCAGCTGCGCTCCTTCCATCACGCGCTCTCTAACATCAAGTATGAATTATTTCTATACCAGCGTTCGCGTGGAATTCAAATCAATAAAATTACTTAAAAAATAATAAGTTACTCCGAGCTATGTGCTAGGGGTGTAACATATAGGCCAATTTTAAAAAAAAATTAATAAGCTACTCCGAGCTATCCGCTAGGGGTAAATTACAGGCCAATTTTTTAAAAATAATAAGTTACTCCGGGCTAGCTGCTAGGGGTAACTTATAGGCCAATTTTTAAAAATATAATAAGTTTCTCCGAGCTATCTGCTAGGGGTAACTTATAGGCCAATTTTTAAAAATACAATAAGTTTCTCCGAGCTATCTGCTAAGGGTAACGTATAGGCCAATTATAGAAAATATAATAAGTTTCTCCAAGCTATCTGCTAGGGGTAACTTATAGGCCAATTTAAAAAAAATAATAAGTTACTCCGAGCTATCTGCCCACTTATCTAACTTATAGGCCAATTTTTAAAAAGATTCACAGATGCACGGGAATACGTCCCCGTATTTCACAATGATGTTCTCAATTCCGTACTTCTTGCATAATGAGACAGTAAAGCCGGTCATAGACATTTAAATAATTTGATCAAACAGACTGTTTCATACAGTTTTATCAAATTAGTATGACATTAAAATATAAACGGCTGAAACTCACGTCACTGTTGTCGGCGTATGCCCGACTAGTCTGGGAAGCGACTTCACACCTCCGTGCATACGCTTCTCTCGACCGATGCGAGCACGAGTTGTTATGTTTCTCTACAATGTCTACAGACGATGCCTTAGCAATAGTCGGTTTAGTGTTTGCTTTGAAGGCCAAGAAAAGAGAAAAATCGTACTGTATAGTGTAAAAGTGGCTCATGAAAGGGACGAGTATTGGCATATAAACTGAACTCCTAAAAATTAGCATAATTATTTTCTGTCAATCCTGTGAAGCCTGTAAGATCAAATTAAATGTCTAAGGCCTTTATAAGTAAAACAACCATTACTCACGTGTGCAGTAATCGGGGGAACAACATCAATGGCGGCGCCGGGCCCGTGTCATCCGCGTCAACCGTCGAGCCCATGCAAGGGGTACAGACGTCGCAGGCCGGCCTCGGGGGGCAGAGCCACCTGCAGATGGTACTGCAGGGGGGCTCGCGACCCACCTACAACCCCGCCGCCGCGCCGCCGCTCTACGCCACAGCTAGCACCCACCATTCCTACAACAATCAGTGAGTTTTTATTTATACGTCGTAAAATATTAATGTGTGTAAAAACCTCGAAAACAAAAATTATAAGAGAGTCATAAAAATTTATGAAGATAAATGGGTAGGTAGGCAATTGATTATGTGAACATGTGTATTTAGGCAAACTCTTTCCTTTGACACAAACAGCAAACCAAATTGAAGTCGAAAGAACAATAAACATAGCATGGAAAAAATACTGGACACTGAAAAATATTCAAGGGCAATTATGGACTCGTGTATTATACCGAGTTTGAGTTATGCAAGCCAAACATGCTATGGAGCGTAGCATCTTGGGTTTTGGGACTAAATGCAGTAATACGAAGAACTAAAATTACGGATGCTCTACAGCATTGCCTAAAGCAAAAATGGAAATGGGCACTTAGCCCGAAATAGAGATGGGCGATGGAGCCACCACATCTCAATTTCTAACGACCAGTGGACACTTGACGAACGACGATAAAATCGTCAAAGCAACCACAACTGAAAAGTGCCCGAAATAAAAAGCAGTGTAACTGCGGGCGCATGTACGCAAGCTCACACGCATTCGCTTGACAAACAATGGTGGCGTGTAACTATGGACACAACAAGTTGACGGACACGTTAGTTGAAAAAGAGTGAGTGCTGTTCAACAACAGAACTTTTTAATATTTCATCGTGTGGTTATGTATTGTATCTGGGCAACCGCGTGAAGTGTCACCAATGCATATGCTCAGGCTTACCGGAGCGTGTTTACAGGAGCGGCAACCCGCGGACGCAGGGCGGTGCGGGCGGCGACAGCGAAGTGCCGAGCGACCAGGCCTTGTCGGACATTTTGGACGAGGTGATCGAGAGCATGCCGTACGCCGACCGGCCCGCGCCAGAGGTCAGCGTGCTCATGGACATGGAGACCAACCGACAGATGTTGCGACCCGATTACGTTGTGAGTAATATACAAATATCGCTCTCTTATTCGTTGTGCGGTCTTTGTGTGGGGTGAAAGAGACTTCGCCGCAGCGATTGGTCTACACTTCTCTCTGGCATAACCTAGACCTAGATCACGAGATGTCGTTTTGGGCGTTCGGTAAAAGTGAAAAGGGTATACGCGATTAAATTACAATCTCAAATATTAATAATTCCTATGATTATATACAATTGTTTTCAGGGCGCCAAAGAGAAGAATGCTGCTATAAACGCTATCACACAGAGTCTAATGCAGTGTGAGACTGCAACCAAAAGCCCAGTGTCTTCGAGTCCGGGCGCGCCGCCTGTGTATCCCGTTCAAAGTATAGTAAGTATTTTTAAGACTGGTGGTCATCACAATGATAATGATGATGATGATGATTATACTGAGTATGATGATATTGAGTGGATTCTAAAATGTGCGTGAATGTATAGGGGACGTGCACAATGAGCGGCGGCAGCGTGGGCGGCTCCATGTACGGCATGGTGGCGCGCAGCGAGCAGGAGACGGCGCGCGCGCGGGCCATCGCCGAGCAGCGCGTGCGCTTGCTGCAGATGCAACGGACGCAGCAGCTGCTCGTCTCGCCCGAGGTATGTCGTACTGTTGTGCGTGAACGTGTAGGGGACGTGCACAATGAGCGGCGGCAGCGTGGGCGGCTCCATGTACGGCATGGTGGCGCGCAGCGAGCAGGAGACGGCGCGCGCGCGGGCCATCGCCGAGCAGCGCGTGCGCTTGCTGCAGATGCAACGGACGCAGCAGCTGCTCGTCTCGCCCGAGGTATGTCGTACTGTTGTGCGTGAACGTGTAGGGGACGTGCACAATGAGCGGCGGCAGCGTGGGCGGCTCCATGTACGGCATGGTGGCGCGCAGCGAGCAGGAGACGGCGCGCGCGCGGGCCATCGCCGAGCAGCGCGTGCGCTTGCTGCAGATGCAACGGACGCAGCAGCTGCTCGTCTCGCCCGAGGTATGTCGTACTGTTGTGCGTGAACGTGTAGGGGACGTGCACAATGAGCGGCGGCAGCGTGGGCGGCTCCATGTACGGCATGGTGGCGCGCAGCGAGCAGGAGACGGCGCGCGCGCGGGCCATCGCCGAGCAGCGCGTGCGCTTGCTGCAGATGCAACGGACGCAGCAGCTGCTCGTCTCGCCCGAGGTATGTCGTACTGTTGTGCGTGAACGTGTAGGGGACGTGCACAATGAGCGGCGGCAGCGTGGGCGGCTCCATGTACGGCATGGTGGCGCGCAGCGAGCAGGAGACGGCGCGCGCGCGGGCCATCGCCGAGCAGCGCGTGCGCTTGCTGCAGATGCAACGGACGCAGCAGCTGCTCGTCTCGCCCGAGGTATGTTGTACTGTTGTGCGTGAACGTGTAGGGGACGTGCACAATGAGCGGCGGCAGCGTGGGCGGCTCCATGTACGGCATGGTGGCGCGCAGCGAGCAGGAGACGGCGCGCGCGCGGGCCATCGCCGAGCAGCGCGTGCGCTTGCTGCAGATGCAACGGACGCAGCAGCTGCTCGTCTCGCCCGAGGTATGTCGTACTGTTGTGCGTGAACGTGTAGGGGACGTGCACAATGAGCGGCGGCAGCGTGGGCGGCTCCATGTACGGCATGGTGGCGCGCAGCGAGCAGGAGACGGCGCGCGCGCGGGCCATCGCCGAGCAGCGCGTGCGCTTGCTGCAGATGCAACGGACGCAGCAGCTGCTCGTCTCGCCCGAGGTATGTCGTACTGTTGTGCGTGAACGTGTAGGGGACGTGCACAATGAGCGGCGGCAGCGTGGGCGGCTCCATGTACGGCATGGTGGCGCGCAGCGAGCAGGAGACGGCGCGCGCGCGGGCCATCGCCGAGCAGCGCGTGCGCTTGCTGCAGATGCAACGGACGCAGCAGCTGCTCGTCTCGCCCGAGGTATGTTGTACTGTTGTGCGTGAACGTGTAGGGGACGTGCACAATGAGCGGCGGCAGCGTGGGCGGCTCCATGTACGGCATGGTGGCGCGCAGCGAGCAGGAGACGGCGCGCGCGCGGGCCATCGCCGAGCAGCGCGTGCGCTTGCTGCAGATGCAACGGACGCAGCAGCTGCTCGTCTCGCCCGAGGTATGTCGTACTGTTGTGCGTGAACGTGTAGGTGACGTGCACAATGAGCGGCGGCAGCGTGGGCGGCTCCATGTACGGCATGGTGGCGCGCAGCGAGCAGGAGACGGCGCGCGCGCGGGCCATCGCCGAGCAGCGCGTGCGCTTGCTGCAGATGCAACGGACGCAGCAGCTGCTCGTCTCGCCCGAGGTATGTTGTACTGTTGTGCGTGAACGTGCAGGGGACGTGCACAATGAGCGGCGGCAGCGTGGGCGGCTCCATGTACGGCATGGTGGCGCGCAGCGAGCAGGAGACGGCGCGCGCGCGGGCCATCGCCGAGCAGCGCGTGCGCTTGCTGCAGATGCAACGGACGCAGCAGCTGCTCGTCTCGCCCGAGGTATGTTGTACTGTTGTGCGTGAACGTGTAGGGGACGTGCACAATGAGCGGCGGCAGCGTGGGCGGCTCCATGTACGGCATGGTGGCGCGCAGCGAGCAGGAGACGGCGCGCGCGCGGGCCATCGCCGAGCAGCGCGTGCGCTTGCTGCAGATGCAACGGACGCAG
The DNA here is from genome assembly GCA_034621355.1 of Mycalesis mineus. Classification (NCBI taxonomy): domain Eukaryota; kingdom Metazoa; phylum Arthropoda; class Insecta; order Lepidoptera; family Nymphalidae; genus Mycalesis; species Mycalesis mineus. Next base: position 9,589,109 of record CM067883.1, on the reverse strand, counting down.
CAGCTGCTCGTCTCGCCCGAGGTATGTCGTACTGTTGTGCGTGAACGTGTAGGGGACGTGCACAATGAGCGGCGGCAGCGTGGGCGGCTCCATGTACGGCATGGTGGCGCGCAGCGAGCAGGAGACGGCGCGCGCGCGGGCCATCGCCGAGCAGCGCGTGCGCTTGCTGCAGATGCAACGGACGCAGCAGCTGCTCGTCTCGCCCGAGGTATGTTGTACTGTTGTGCGTGAACGTGTAGGGGACGTGCACAATGAGCGGCGGCAGCGTGGGCGGCTCCATGTACGGCATGGTGGCGCGCAGCGAGCAGGAGACGGCGCGCGCGCGGGCCATCGCCGAGCAGCGCGTGCGCTTGCTGCAGATGCAACGGACGCAGCAGCTGCTCGTATCGCCCGAGGTATGTTGTACTGTTGTGCGTGAACGTGTAGGGGACGTGCACAATGAGCGGCGGCAGCGTGGGCGGCTCCATGTACGGCATGGTGGCGCGCAGCGAGCAGGAGACGGCGCGCGCGCGGGCCATCGCCGAGCAGCGCGTGCGCTTGCTGCAGATGCAACGGACGCAGCAGCTGCTCGTATCGCCCGAGGTATGTTGTACTGTTGTGCGTGAACGTGTAGGGGACGTGCACAATGAGCGGCGGCAGCGTGGGCGGCTCCATGTACGGCATGGTGGCGCGCAGCGAGCAGGAGACGGCGCGCGCGCGGGCCTTCGCCGAGCAGCGCGTGCGCTTGCTGCAGATGCAACGGACGCAGCAGCTGCTCGTTTCGCCCGAGGTATGTTGAACTGTTGTGTGTGAACGTGTAGAGGACAATGAGCAGCGAACAAAATATTTTTTTTTATTTAATCAGGAAAAAATCGAAATACCTGAAGTGTAATAAATGTTAAAAACATTTAAATAAGAGCTCACAAACAACATTATAGTAAACACAACGAGAATATTTAAAACATGATTCATACTATGCATTATTTAAAAACTAGCGACCCGCCCCGGCTTCGCACGGCTGCAGTGCTAGTACTAAAGTGTACTAAAGAACGCACGCCCCGCGCTACCCCCAAACGCATGCTATGTCCCTGCATTTTTAATCTTATATATCTTGGAAAATATTCACTAAAACTACATGCTGTAAAGGGCAATGGTGATCTAAATTGAATGCAAAAAATAATTAACATACTTAATTGGATGAGAAATAATACAATATTGCTTAAAATCACTTCGTAAATAAGCCATTACTTTTGGTTGAAACTAAAAGTTAAAAAATGGTTATTGTGTGTTATCCCTAAGAGATAGACATACCATCGCGGACTTTTTTGTTGACCTTTTTAAGATGTGCAATACTGTAGTACATTATTTTGACATATCTCGAAGGGTTTAGCCAGCGTTTGCAATGTAAGCGCAAAAATGCGTTAATCTACGACATAAAATCAGATACCTCTAAAATTATCAGCGTTCCTCTATGCCCTGCTCTTAAATCACTTTATCTGATAAAAAAAACCGCATGAAAATAGGTTGCGTAGTTTTAAATATTTAAGCATAAATAGAGACAAACATAAAAAGCGACTGTATTATGATAAATATAATTGTCATGAATATATCTTTTGAAAATTTAATATCGTTTTATATCCTTTAGCTATAAAGTATTGTGTTTAATAGTTTTTAGAATAGAATAGAATAGAATATCTTTATTTGCATAATACACGGTACAAAAAAGGTCGTAAAAAATAATGTTGAGTCACAGTGTATTGCCGTTTACAAGGCATGCAAAATTTACAAAAAATGATTATAAATTAATACAAAATTTCAAAATTAGAAATAATATTTAAAATGTCAGATCAATTATGTCATTACATATCAATTCATTCATATTGCTTATAATTTATAATTTGTCCCTTAGATAATCATCAATCAATCAAGTTTGAAGTGATTAGACGGCCTTGGGTCATTCGGCACTGTTTTTTGTGCAGACGGATTTCCAATGGAATATGATTCACTTGCCTTTTTCGTGTTTCCGCTTCATAGTTTAGTATCTATGTCATCCTTGATACAGGCCCAAGTGGGGAAAATGCATGACAGAAACCTACATTACGTGGAAAATAAATCTGTGAGTAGTATAAGGAAAAAATGCAAATATAGTAATGCCCTCTTTACGGAATTTCGGCCACGGTATCTTTTGATAAATGTAAGCAGGAGCTATTACTCCATAGGCATATACCTAAACGACGCAATTATTTTTTTACATTTTAGTTTTCAAGTTTTTTTTTTGTATTCTCCCGATTGTGTTATTATGAACTTTCTTGATTGTCTTTCAATATCTTTGACGACCTCCGTGGCGCAGTGGTATGCGCGGTAGATTTACAAGACGGAGGTTCTGGGTTCGATCCCCGGCGGGGCAGATTGAGATTTTTCTTAATTTGTCTTGGTCTAGCTGGTAGGAGACTTTCGCCGTGGCTAGTTTACCACCCTACCGACAAAGACGTACCGCCAAGCGATTTAGCGTTCCGGTACGATGTCGTGTAGAAACCAAAAGGGGTGTGGATTTCATTCAACTCCTAACAAGTTAGCCCGCTTCCATCTTAGATTGCATCATCACTTAACATCAGGTGTGATAGTAGTCAACGGCTAATTTGTCGATAAAAAAAATATGGAAACTAGACTTTTTCGCGTTCATATAATTATTTATTTATGTGCAAAACTTGTATTTTCAATAGGAAAGGAACCAGTAAAGTAGACACATAGGCTGAAAATAGAATTCAAAAGTCAGCCTTATCGCTTGTCCTAACTTATTCTAGACGTACCGCCAAGCGATTTAGCGTTCCGGTACGATGGCGTGTAAAAACTGAAAGGGGTGTGGATTTCATTCAACTCCTGACAAGTTAGCCCGCTTCGATCTTAGGTTGTATCATCACTTAACATCAGGTGTGATAGCAGTCAACGGCCAACTTGTAGTCGATAAAAAAATATGGAAACTAGACTTTTTCAAATAATTATTTATTTATGTGCAACATTTGTAGTTTCAATAGGAAAGGAACCAGTAAAGTAGACACATAGGCTGAAAATAGAATTCAAAAGGCAGCCTTATCGCTTGTCATAACGTATTCCATGTTACACAGGCGGCTGAGCAACCTCAGGCGGATCTCGGCTCAACGATCAACGCTTTGGTATCCGAGACTCCGCCCAACGTAGCCCTCACGCGCACTGACTTCCATCATCTCTATCACCCCACCAGTAAGTTACTTTATTTGTTGGCTTATAAAAAAAACCTTAATTCCTAATTAAAAGGATCCCTCGCGAACTTGTTAATATCTTTATTCTTGGCGTACTGTAATCGGCCCCATTATGTCATGCGGCCCATTACTTATACGGGTGCATCCCAGTAGTACCCCCTAATTTTAGTTCTATAGAACTGTTGACACACCATATTAGAGTTTAGTTCTATATAGAACTAATGGGACAAAATTAAAGAAATGTCGATATCAACATCTTGTTTGTACGTTACATATATATACTTGTAAATTACCTAGTTTTTATAAGAATAATATGGAATCTTTTTTGATTGCAATAATAAACGTCCACTTTTTCATACAAAAATAGAGAAAAAAACAATAAATTTTGGGGGTTCCCCATACTTAGAACTGGAAATCAAAATTTTTTTTCATTAAACCCATACGTGTGGGGTATTTATAGATAGGTCTTTGAAAATGATATTAAGGTTTCTAATATCATTTTTTTCTAAACTGAATAGTTTGCGCGAAAGATACTGTTTGCGTAAAATGTGTCCCCCCCTGTACCTTCTAAAATAAGAAAATATTTTTTTAGACACGACTACTACTTGGTTTTAACAACTTAGCTTTTGTCGCAAGGGATATTTTTTTTGTTAAAAACAAAATGAAATATCAATTGGAATAATATAAAGTTTATAACTTATATGCTATAAGTAAAGACAAGTGTAAAAACTATAATACAGTTCTATATAGAACTGTTGGGATATAATTTGACAGCCCGGAAAGTATCCCAACAGTTCTATAGAACTACGGTATGGGGTACTACTGGGATGCACCCACTTATACGATATACGACATATATATCAAAGATATGTAGCTAATACTTTAAAATATCGCAACAGAAGAGAGCGATTATTTATATATTGCCGCTACTGGGCTAATGATGTTTTTCTATACAATAGGGTATGTGACTCAAAAAATTTTAATTATTTTATTATAAAGTATTATTTAAAATTTGCTTCTTTTTTTTGTACTCTGTGTAAACTTTGAAATGGTTGAAAATAAAAAAATAAGAGGGATTCTGAAAATTTTTGTTGAAAATAGCAAAAAGATTTTTTATAATACAAACTATTTCAATGGAATATCTCGTATTATGATTGTCACTTTCCTATTGTTCTTGCAGATCAAATGGGTTCAAATTATGGTACAAATAAAATTCAGCCACCCCAACAAAATCCGATGCTCAGTCGGCAAATTTGTGTAAGTATTGCAGTTATTTGTTTTTGTGTAATTTTCAATTTTTTTTATTTAAAAAATATTACTATTAGTGTCAGGGAGCAGAAATTTTAATATCATCACCATAGCAGTAAATGTATATATGATATAAGTATATGTTATGTAATTTTATTATGTATCACTCCTTTCTTAAATGATATACATAAATATAATAGTTGCCCAGGGTAAGTGACCCAAACAGGATGTTGCACAATATTTGACAATATGTGTATTATTTTTGTATAATAGAACCAGTTCATAGATGGCAAGATTGTATTCGTCAATGCATAAAAATTCAGCTATTGTATATTTAAATGTTATTATTAATTATTTTGTGTATGTTTTCTATTTTTTCTTCCATAAATTTGGTCTTCCATATATTACTATTATATTTTTTTTAAATATTCATACAGACGAGATGAATCTTTGACGACCTGCGTGGCGCAGTGGTAAGCGTGGTAGATTTATAAGACGGAGGTCCTGGGTTCGATTCCCGGCGCGGCAGATTGAGATTTTTCTTAATTTGTCTTGGTCTGGCTGGTGGGAGGCTTTCGCCGAGGCTAGTTACCACCCTACCGACAAAGACGTATCGCCAAGCGATTTAGCGTTCCGGTACGATGTCGTGTAGAAACCGAAAGGTGTGTGGATTTTCGTCCCACTCCTAACAAGTTAGCCCGCTTCCATCTTAGACTGGATTATCACTTAACATTAGGTGTAATAGCAGTCAAGGGCCAACTTGTAGTCGATAAAAAAAAAAAGACATGGTAGAGTTTTTAATACAGATGACTTTTCAAAAATTATAAATAATTATTGTGTACCTTGCACCAGGGCACCCTAACCTAATCTAAAGTTAAAGAGAAATGAACCGTACTAGTAAGAACTAACAAATGACTATGTGGTTAGTTTATATGCAGTGGAAGTGGGTGCGAGGGGTATACCATACCAACAAAATCTCTCTGCATCCTGCTCTAAGACCTTAGCCTTACTATAACTGCAGTAAGCTTCATTCTAGAACGAGTGTCCAAAGCAGGATTCTACCAGATTTAGCTAAGCAGGGAGAATAATTCTAACAGAGAAGTTGAGCCTCGGTAGGGTACCCATTGTGTTCGGTAACGCCCCTTTCACACGGCAGTCCATTTTTGCAGGATGGGCTTTTTACTGTAACCTGCAAAACTGGCCGCTGTGTTCACATGACAGTTCAGTTTTATAGGATCCAGTAAAAAGCAGGTCCCGCAAAACTGTACTGCCGTGTGAACACGGTTGCATCCTGTTCTTTGACCATTTCTACGCAAGTCACCAGGTGAAATGGAGTGAATACTATCCTAATATTCTATTGGTATTATCGTCGCCGGTAGCGAAATAGAAGATTCTGGGTTCATCCTATTCTGACACAAAGCTCGACTTAAGATATTTTTCTGAATAAGCAATTTGAGAAAATTTTTCAATTTTAGAATAAATAGAAGGGCGGGAGCAGCCACCACTCAACTATCTCGCAAAAAACAGTGTCAAGCAAAAAACCGCATGTGTTGTAATTAAACGGGATCCCGTTTTTTACTGGACTACGGATCCAGTTTCTAGTGACAAAACGGAATGGCACAATTCGACCGGATCGGATTTTTGCAGGATCCCGCGTGAGAGATGCTCGTGTGTACGCTAGCATATAAACACATTCGCAATCAAACGGGATCCTGTAAAAAACTGGACTGCCGTGTGAAAGGAGCGTAACCCTCGCCTACCCTACTACTACTAAGCCTACATCCATGTCGCAAGTCTCAGACTGTTTGGTGATTTTCTCTTTGCCACACAATGGACCCGGCACCCGCACGGTTAATCCATTCAACGCTAAGATATTCGTCTCTCTTTAATTAATCAGGGTGGCGGCGCTAGTGGGGCAGGCGGCTACGGAGCGGCTCTCCACACGCCAGTGGCGCCGCAGCCCTACCACCGTGCGCCGCGCCCGCACCACGGTACGTACTACTGCGAACACTAACACGCACACACACACACACATGCACGACTCATATAGTAAATTACTTGCGTATTAGGTAAGGTGAATCAAATCAAATAAAATCCAATTGTACATACAATAATTGTACTTATACTTATTATACATGGTGATTTCTGAAAATTCTCTTTTTTGCGGTTTTTTAAATTTCTGACTCAAAAATAACAAACATATTATTAAATAAACTGCTTTAGATCACTGAGTAGGTGGCACATTTGTACGACGCCGTCAAAAGGGTACGACCTTCAGTAAAGTCTTTGCATTTCGAATGTGACCCTCATATTCGATTTAATTTAATTGCATAACTTTAGTAAATGATAATTTTGTTATTTTTAAGTTAAAAAACATACGTGTTAGCTTAATGTTCATTTATATACTAAATATAAAAAAAATCCGCACTATACTACTCTTCTAATTTTTACGCACTCAAATGTGTAAAAATTGGAATACAAATAATTTAATAATATTAACTAGGTTTGTATCAAATAGACTTAGTTTACACGCACTTTGAAAACGTTAGTCGGGTTGTACTGTCAGTGAACTGTTAAAATTTTTACAAATTTTTGTTTCATTGAGGACGCATTTTGTGTTGGTGATTAAAATCCACACTCAAGTCCAGGATATTCATACAGAGTACCTAGAGTAATATACTTCAAGGAGTTTTTAGACATCTGATTAAGAGAAGTGGGTTGCTAAAGGGAGAGATAATGGTACTCATGTAGTGATTATATATTAATGTATATATTTTATTAATACATTACTCAGACAATTGAATGAAACAGTGTATTGTTCTAAATAGTCTCGTCAATCACTGGCCCCTATAATTCCCATATTGTGTTTGCAGCGTCACAATATTTAGTTTAGTATGATGCACTAGTCTTTAGTGTTCGTAATTCATTTAACACATTTTAGTTATACTTCATAGTTTAATATGTAACGTGTACAATTTGTAACATATATTTAAAATATGATACATGTTGTACTTTTGTACCACATCTATTTTATATGTAACGGAATATTTAATAATAATTAATTTTACAATTAACGGCCTACGCGAATATTTTGTCTATCCTATTAAAGTGTACATAAAAACTAAAGGTATGTATATTAATGAATGCAATATGAAAATGTAGTTTATAAGTTTAAATATTCAGTCTGATCCAAGGTTTTTATGGTCCGCTTATGTATAATATTATACTAATTTACGTTGAGGTAGATATATAGATATTATTATTCTATTCATAATTTTTATTAAATTCGAAGCATGGTATTTTAAGGTCTATTAGGAATCTTTCCGCATGCCCTGTAGATACATTTAAGTAAAATATGTAATTTATACGAGATAAAGTTTTAAAAACGTTCTAAAACTAATTGCATGACAGAAATATTCGCTTCAGTATTCGACAGTCGAACTTAACGCGATGGGTAGAGATAGTGAACTAGATAGTCGAGCTTTTCGAGAATTCGCATGTCCCGGTAGCGGCTGATTACCGAATTTCAATTAGGGGCTGCCGACGTCGTGAGAGCGTGTCGATCTGCTCTGCCGGCACAGAGAGGCATTCCGTAGGTAGGTCGCGACGCCGCGTCCCTCGACCGGTACTATATGAGGCGTGTGTGGCAGTGGGCGGCTACTATGAGGAGGGCGAGGCGGGCGCGGGCGCGTACTGCGGCGAGTTCGCGCGCCGCGTGCCGCACCCCGCGCACGCGACGCACCCGCCGCACCCGCCGCACCCGCCGCATCCGCCGCATCCGCCGCATCCACCGCATCCGCCGCACACCCCGCATCCCTCGCATACCCCGCATCCTTCGCCGCACAACCATCAGCTCTCATGTAAGTACCCATGACACGACGGTATACTTGACTATATACGTCGACTTGATAATCGAATGAGATTTCGAATCTGGTTTCGATTAATACTATAGCAGATTGAATGAACTAATTTGTATTATATTTGTCTAATGAGAGTAAACACTCGTCGCCCCGCGGCAACGCACGACCGCCGAGAGAGCTCGAGGTAAACAGTAGATCGCTTAAACAATTCGCCAGCCGTCTGTCGTGCATGATATCGAATACTTTTCCGCCGAATCTACTTCCGCTTCTATTATTAACTTCTTTATATATTATAGCGTTATTGGACGACGTCTCTATATATTAGCGCTGTACTTTTAATACTATTTGGATCAGTCTGGCGCTACTCGATATTGTTAGGAGCGACCGTTACCGTCGTATGTCGTAGCTCGGAGTGACGGTGTTCGATTGTTGCACAAGCAGGTGGCGTGGGCGGGGTGAGCGGCGTGGGCGGCGCGGCGGGCGCGGTGGGCGGCGGCACGTCGGAGTACGTGCGCAACGAGCTGCGCGCCGTGGTGGGCGCGCGCTCGGCCCGCCCCGACATGCACACGCTGCACGCGCCCGAACTCGACCCGCTGCTCAACTTCGACATGTCCGCTCCCGGTTAGTATTACCGCATTGCCAAAGGTTACCACACGTTCCCAGAGGAAACTTGGTACTGATGACACGTGAAGCGGAGCGGGTGCCGGCGTTCGCCTTCAACTAAATAATGTTTGCCGAAGAACTTTGCGGTCGCGGAGTCTAACCAAACCGCTGATTGACATTGGAAAATATTTTTGTAATACTAGTAGGGCTTAAACGTAAATCTTAAAAAAATATACAACAATAATCTGTTAAGAAAATTTAATTAAAAAAAAAGTTTAGATTTTCTAGGGCGTGAGTGGCCGTCGCATGTACAAATGAATGACTAATACCGGACAGTGCTAAGACAAAGCTCTGCGAAGACATTGTCAGTCTGAATGGTGCTCAGTGGCAATGTATCCGTGTGTGCGTACGTAGGTGGCGGCGGTGTGGTGGGGGGCCGCGGCGCGCCGGCGGCGGCGAACTCGTGGGAGTCGCAACAGAGCACGCCGGTAAGCCTCCTGGGCGCGACCTGCGAAACCAAACCATCTAGTCACTTTACACTACTTCTGTATCGGTTTTCATTATTTTTCGTAGACTACATCTCTGATTATTACGTATTGAGTCTGCTCTGCTGCGTGTGTTGTCGAGTCATCTTGATTAATTAGAGGCTGATTGAAAGAAATGTGCCAATTACGCGCAACTGATGACTGATATTTATGCACTTTCGCCCGCTTAGATTTTCCAGTGAATTCTGTATAAATATCGTCCGGGTTTCGTGTTCATTGATTTGTCGAATCTAAACACTGTAACGCATTGGTGCATTCCTGAAATTATTTTCAATAAAGCTTATGTGATGTGATGTCTAATAATATTTCGTAGAGGAAATTATTTAATAATTACATAATTTGCATTTAAGATATTATATCTTTAGATAAATGAAATTCATGGACACTTGAATTGAATTCATCGCTTCTAGGTCTCTCGTACCTGTGATATTTCAGCTTTTTACAGAGAAATGGGGTAATTCGCATGCGCAAGCGGTGTCATTTGTGGTGACGGTTTTTTTCATGGAAATGTAGTTTTTTTTATGAAAACTTTGTAATTTTTGCAATTAGATTGCTTATTGTTTTGCTTGTACGATGTTGTAGCATACGAATTATTTCGTTTGTCGAGTGGCGTACTTTAAACCATTAAAATGAGTGCATGTTGATTCTTTTACTTCCAGCTAAAAGTGAGGTGTGATCAAAGCGTTTATTCTTAACAAAGTATTTTTATACTTAACTTGTACCTTATAGGATTTGTAGGGTACTTAAATGTTAGTACCTTAAGTTATATTTAGAGTTATTTGAGAAGTACCAAAATGTTATGGTTAGGATAGGATCGTCTAAAATATTTCTTGTTCTTGTTTCTTGACAAAGCCTGACTGATGTAGAATGTGATGTTTCCAATTATTGTTTATATGGATGTAATTATAATATGTAAAGGTTTTTATCTAATCTTACTTTAAATGTACAGTTCCTTATAAGGTTCTAAAAATACCTTAGCGTATAGATGTACTAAGTAAACTATTGAGTACACTGATGTCTTTACACTTGCGTTCAATTTAGCGTCCGATTAGTGCGTTTCTATTCGTACCAATTACGATTTTGGATTACAATTTTTAAACAGCGTATGGTACGATAGGCAGTGGACGGAGAGAAGGGTTCTCTATGATAATAAAGCTTATCCAGCAAAAAAAAACCGCTATGCCATCAAGATGAAATCAAAGTTACATGAATGAATCTGTTGAATTATTTAGGTATTGGTTATTGGGAAAAATATAATACATTTTTAGAAGAAAAACGTTTTATAATATCGACCATCTAGTAAGAAGCGTGAATCACAGATAGAGGGTAAAAGGCACGGACAAAATTCAAAGACCACAGATAATAATGACTCTGTAACTTGACAATGAATGGTTGTTGTATTAAGTTGGTGTACTTAATACCTAATGCCCTCATGTTTTATATGTAACAGTAATTTGAGATGCGCGCGCAGTTTTACGTAAATTACCGGAACATTTTTTGCAAATTTCCTATAAAATAATATCCAGTCCATCTCTATCATAACTATGTTTTGTAAATAATATTTCCTTTTTAAATAGTTTATCTTCATGAAATTTGAATATATGTATGTTTGTAAGTATCATGTGACTCAAAATTTCGATTTATCTCCGGTTGTCAGACCAAAAGCGACGCACTGAGCAGCCGATGTATTTCTTAGCGACCGTGCGCTGTAAGAGAATTTGTTATTGACATTATAAAGCACGAATCTATATGGAATGTTCTGTTATAAAGTAATAAAATTTTAATAATTTAAACTTTGGATTTTTTTGGTGTGCGACAAACAAATGTTTTGTGTTAGATATATTGAAAATATTGTAATTATATTACAGGCCCTTATTAATGTTCAATGTACTTGTATCTATCGAATAATTATTTTGATCTATCCTCGCTATACATATTTTAGTATATTTTAATTAAAACCACGTTCAATGACTACAAGACATCCCCAATGTTTTGTAAGCGAGAACGACACTAATCGACGTACCTAATATACGCTAATTAAGGTAAAATTTAATAAACTTGCTTAATCTTCGAAAGGCAGCTTTATCGTGGCACGAAATTTCACTTTAGAATAATTTTACTTCATTGTACTAAAACAATCACCGCGTAGTGGTAACATTTTCCTTCGATAGGTTTTTTAAAAATTATAAGGCATCTTTGTCGCTTTGATTATTTATCCCACAAGTGTTAACGAAGCAAACATGATAGGGAGCTTGAGCTATGTCATTTCATTCCTTATCTTTTAAAGATGCTGCTTTATTAGAGCAAAATATCATAAGTGAAATCACATAAATTATTTAACACGAGTTTGACATTGCTACAAGCAATCGTCAAGCGATTTAAGACTGACATACCTCTTGGACATAATAACAAACATAAAAACCATGAAGATTTCATACAAATCACTCCAAAGAAGGCCATACGCCATAAACATTCAGGTAATTTGATCAAACAGGCTGCTTCAAAAAGTTTTACCGAAATGGCACGAAGAAATATGAACTTTATATGACGGAGGTCTTGGGTTCGATTCCCGGCGGGGCAGATTGAGATTTTTCTTAATTTGTCTTGGTGTACAAAGATGTACCGCCAAGAGATTTAGCGTTCCGGTACGATATCGTGTAGAAACCGAAAGGCGTGTGGATTTTCATCCTACTCCTAACAAGTTAGCCCACTTCCATCATTGACTGCATCTTCACTTAACATCAGGTATGATAGCAGTCAAGGGCCAATTTAAAGTCGATAAAAAAAAATTTTTAGTATTTTAACTTGATCGAACTGTTTGACCGAACGTTTGATCAAATAATTTGACCGTGTGTATTGCAAACAATGCAGATTTTCGCATAAAAGTGTTTTTCTTTTTAATCAGTGGATTGACTTGCCAACTACAAAAAAGCTTTAAATATGTTTTTTCATTTATTCACAAATAATTATGCCAGTTTTTAGGAGCAAATGACAATTCAGTTAATAAGTTTATATGCGAATATTCGTATAATAAACAACTTTTTACACCATACAGTACAATTTTTCGTTCTTTTCTTAGCCTCCAAAGCAATAACGAAACCTACTATTGCTATGGCGTCTTCGTAGATATTGTAGAGAAACACAACAAATCTTGCTCGCATTGATAGAGAAACTGACTCCGCTTCAAGTCTGCATGAAGGTGTGTAGTCGCTTCTCATGCCAATTAGACAAAACTGTTTGAAGCAGCAAATTACTTGAATGTCTATGGCCTGCAACAAGAAGAAGCGTTTGATCGTCATCGATCAGTCCATCTTAGTCCCTGTAAGTGATCGGTAATGTTGTGCTAAGCGTGTCGTTTGGTGTCGACAGAGTACTATGGAGGAGGGCTCGGCGGCGGCGGCGGCGGGCGGTGATGAGGCGGGGGTCGCGGCGGCGGTGGAGGCCTCGGGCGCGCCCGCTAAGGCCTCGCTGCTGCAGAAGCTGCTGTCGCAGTGACCGAGGCCCGGGTCCCACTTTGCATTTAATCCGCCCGAGGCCCGCCTGCTGCCGGCTGCGGGCTCGCACGCGCTACCTCTGCGGCTGTAAGTCACTCGCTCCGTGAGTGAAGTAGTACACGTATTTATAGAGCGTCTCTATGTGGATAGTAGTACGATAGTCTAGTAGTGCTAGTGATATTTTCGAGTAATGAAGGTCGGCGGTCGATCGTATGTATCCCTTGGGTTCTTTGAGAGCTCTGTTTATCATACGAGTCGTAGATATATGTATCTATGTATAGTTTTAACGAGGTCCGAGGAACGACGGTAGCTTCCTGTGAGGAAATAAAAAAAATATGTGATTCGCTATATGATTGGCGCAATTCGCCTAGTTTACATACGTTATATACAATAGAGACATACCACGTGCAATATTGTATAGAAATAAACACTTTTTTTGGCGTTGTGAACGTTCTGTATTATAGTGTGAAAGTCAGATGTTACCTGTTATGACAAAGTTAAGTTGTACTGTAGTATTCGATGGGGCGGATGTGCGGATAACCCGACGCTATACAAATCTCTCTCTCTATCTCCACTCAACGTGTCTTATTTTAAATGTATTGACACATTTAAAAACAATGTTTTGTCTTGCTTTAACTGTAAGCTTCCATTTTAATTACTTGAGAGATAAAGAGATTCAATTTAATTTTTAATTGAAATTTTTTACTAATAATATTTAAAAGTGATTTATAATTTCTTAAAAAAGTTTATATATTCGAATGGAGATGCATAGAGTCGGGTTATTAAATATGTAAATATAAAGTGTTGTTAACTTATAGCAATTATTGCTTACGTGTAAATATTTTGTTAACACTATTTTTGTGTTTCTTTTATGGTATATTAATTTTTCTTGTAATATTAAAAACCATTTATTGATTTTATTAAAGTTTTTTTTATAACTACTTTAATTTTACAAAATATTTTTATCTCTATTTTATTCGCCTGTACAGTTATTTTACTTCTTTTAACGATTCGATTCTATGTTCGGAAACTATTTTAGGTGAACGAATTAAACCTAAGCGTCAGTGGTAAAGGTGTGCCCTTATGATACTTGTCGGTTGATACGAAATATATTTTTCATTCTTTTAAACAGTCTTCATCTTTTACTTGATTTTGAAACTGGCAATATAAATGTGATTTTCATAGATACTTGAAATACTCAATTCAATATCAATTCGAACAAAATTCATTTAGTATTTTTGGAGTTGTTGGCTAAAGGTTGTATGGTTTACTTAACCAATTAATAAAATGAGCAACCAAAGCCAGCATAACACATCAAAGAATTAGGCTTTTCTATTAATTTTAATGGACAATAACATTTAAATATATGAAACCCTAGTGTTGATCGTAGTAAACGGGTTGGTAAAAGTATCAGAAACGGGATCAGAACATTGAGTCCTCAGTGTTTTAGGAGACGTAACAGTAAACGTTTTTAGCTAACAACTACAAATTAATTTCCACGTTTTGTTCTATTTCGTTATTTCATTATTATCAATGTGATATTATGTAAACATTATTAATATTTTTTAATTATTATTTAAAGTTTGTTTTGTATTATATCATTTCATCTATAAAATATTAACATGTTTGGAATATGCGAGGAAGGTATATAGACGGTAATAATAATAATTGTATGTTTCGTTGTTAATAGATGTCGCGATTATAATATGTATGCTCAATTGATGTGAATTAAATATTGAATGAAATGTTACATTTTAATATACGACTTTGGCGAAAATTTTAAGGTTTACAGTTTATTAAATTAATGTTTAAAAAATGCAACGATTGGTGTTGGACTATGTAGGTTGGACTCCGTAATGTTTATGAATTGAAAATGCGAGTATGTTGAGAGATTGTTGGGCTTTTTTAGAGCAAGGGGGTAGCGAATGATTGTCACTAATTAACTGTTTGAGAAACGTTTACGTTATTGACATTCAGGCTTTAGTTATAAACGGGTTTTTCAAAGAAAAAAAAAATAGAATGCAACGGGCTGTCAGCTTAAGTCGGCTGTCAATCTGCCTACTTGTATATGTGTTAAGGTCCAATAGCCTGTCACTTTTGACACTTCCGGGGCGTGTCTCTCTTCCGTTCATATCCTTTGTATACACCGTCGAGTAAATGTGTGTGAAACTTAAAAATACTTTTGTCGAATGTTGCGATGTGCGTTAAAATAGGAGTAATGTAAAAATAACTTCTTATTAATATTTTTATACTATAGTGCAAAGCTAGATGTTTTTACGCCATTACTTATGGTAGAAACACATCGATATCGTGCTACCCCACACCAAACTGAATTGCTAATATGTCTACAAACATAATGATACTCTATCAATGAGGCGACGCGTACAGCCCCGCAATCCTTGTGAAGTTTGTTGACCATTTAGTTTAGGGAGGATATCTTCACAATATCCCACTTCTGATCCATGTCGCCCTGGGCCGGGATTTTCGATTCTAAAATAACTCCCTTAAAATAACCTTAAACCTTTTTCGTTCTGCACGAGGCTTCTGCCTACACTCCACTCGTCACTAGTTTTGATCATTTGAATTAACTAATTAAATTTTTCTTGTGTTCAATCGTCGAGATGTTTTTTTTTTTTTAATTTTAGTTTATTCACAATAGCCCTTTAGCGCAAAATAAAGAAAAAGAAAGGTTGACAAACTTAAACAATAATACTATCTTAATAGGACGCGAGCATTAAGGTTGCATTGCCGTGGGGTGGCCGATCGTCGGTTACGATCATGAACGTGTTGCTACTTTAAAATACTTGTCCAATATTTTAGCATATTTCTACGAGAAGTTGTTATGCGAATAAAAGAGATATTTAGAGATTTTGTTAGTAGAGTGGGCGATGATAATTGCTCTCTACTTCACAAAAACGACCTGTATGATTCGTATGTCTCCTTTACTGTAAGTATAAATAATACCACAAAGTGAATGGACGATTTCAAAAAAAAAAAAACATTTATAAAAGCACAATTGGATTAATAGTATTTTTTCTAAATCAGTTTGACTGAAAAGTATTTGAAAGAGCGCATGGTGTTTGCCATTAGTTCCGCAGCAGTATGAATGTGTTAATGTAATCTCAAGTTTAAATTAGGCGTTAAGGTAAGTTCTGTGGTCTCGACTCAGCGTTTTTTGAGAAAATATTAATAACCTCAATGTTATACGTCATTTAACTTGTAGCTTTATAAAACTTTGTGCACCAAAATATTGGTATGTAAATGCAAAACCAATGTCACTTTGAGAATAACTTATCGAGTAAAATCATTCATTAAACTTTGACAATTTACTATCTCGTAAGAATCTCTTTCACACTGTCAAAATCATGAGAACAATTACCGTTTCTTCTATATCCTATGAGACTTTGTGAAAGAGAACTTAATCGCACAATACGATGTTTAAATTCTATGTGTTAAATTTAAAATAGTAATAAACTATGATTGTATATGTGAGATGTGTGATCTGCATACGTAGTGTAAGTATAACTCATCGAATAGACCTGTTGCTTTCGGGACCACAAAGCATTGAAGTTTACCGACACCCTGTTGAATATTTATAAAAGACGTTAAACAGTCGCTTAATATAATAATCCACTCATCTTTGCGCGCGGTACTAAGTGTGCGTGCGCTTGTACCTATACGGCTTTAATTTGTGTGGCACTTGAGCTGAGCTTCGTATTTTTTTTTGGAAATTATATTTAGATACAAATTACATAACAACGCCATCTATTGACAAGTAGTTGGTGTTGATGTGTCAGTACAGTTTTTCATTGCCTAAAAACAGCAATAAAAAAACATTTTCTAAAAATAAAACCTAGCCTAGATCTATTAATCGCCCCCGAAACTCCTTGCATGAAAATTTCATGAAAATTACTGGTACCGTTACCGAGATTCAGTCGCCGCGCGCAAAGATGAGTTGAATTGACTATACCACAATCATATGTGGACTATATGGTATGTGATAAAACTGCTGTTTTTAAATAGTACATATTGTAGACTATTCTTTGCTTCGTCTTCAAGTTTTAAAGCGCCCTTTTTGAAAATTGACTGATGTCGTGTAATATTTGATTCATATTTTGTCAAAGATATATTACCAGCAAAATCTCGATTCAGTTTACGATTATTCTATACTAGAACGTTATATTAAATTCTTCACATTGGTGGTTTCATTCAATTTTTCTATTTCACTCTTTGATTTTAACAAAGAGGTTTTGTAGTATCTGAACCAACAAAAAACATCAACGCTGTTGAGATTTCCAAACTCTCCAAGGATATTGTTAATTGGGTCTTCGTTTGTTAATTGGCTTGTAAAAGTTGATTAAGGGCAATTACTTAAGTTTTGTGTTTGGTACTTAACAAACTGACTGTTTCCTTGCGCTCGACGCGTAACACCATGTTCACAATTTCCTACTTGTTCGTTGATTTATTATTTATTGTAAACAATAATTCGTCTCGTTTGGGACAGATCTCCGTGGAAATGTTTCGACGTGCACACAAACAACATTCTCCATCAGCATCAAATGATATAGATACCAACCGTAGATATAGAATGTAAATGTATATTGTGATGTTATAATAACCTACCTAAACAACGTACAAATAATATGTAGGGTGTACCCGTAAAATTATAAATAATGAAATTTGAAACGGTTTAAAGAATTATTATATTAATATTTTTATACCCTAAAGATACATAACTGATGACTAGACAACTGACCAATGCGATCGATCAACTCGTCAATATATTACCATCGTTAACAGTAACAATAGTGAGATGAAGCTTTACAATAGCCGACGCAACACTTCATTCCATGTAGGAGGTTACGAGAGACGAGCGGCGCAGGCGCCGGCCAGCGAGAACCGATTCCGTAAAGTACAAGTGATGGCCTTGTTAGGTACACGACAACGTAAACCACATAGTTGACAATTAGTGATGTTTTAGTATCTTATTGAAAATATTGGAAGCATATTTATTGGATTGTTAGATTGAAGAGCATTTAATGCCGTCACATAGTTTTTGAAGTCCCGGTGCGGACGAGATGTACCCGAAGAAGGCTATATTTTTTACAGTTTTACATAGTGTACAAAGGAATAAGACTCGTTTTTCGACAACACGTCCATTGCACGGGTCAAAAGAAATTGCTTTTCCAAAACAACTCTGTCAAATGCGAAGCAGTTACGACGCATGCGTGCCTGATATTAAAGTAAGAAGATATTTTTCAATACCATCTTTATAAAGAGACTATGTAATTATATGTAATAGAAATAACATACGATAAATAAATTAATAGTTGTAAAAGATTGATAACTTTCATAATGGGAATCTATTGTTTCTGTTGTAATTGTTACTGGCTAAACTTTATAAGGTGTCACCTGTTGTCCTGTAAAATATTCATAGCGAACGCGGAAGCGCATCCAAATCTAATTAAACTTTATATGTATAAAAATAAATGCACCGCCATTTGCTCGTAATATTTGTCAATACTTTTGACAACCGATTCGTGTAAGGTTACATTGTTATAATAAGAGTGATGTCTGGAAACTGCCTAAACAAAAAATAGGAGAATAATGTAACCTGGAACCAAAAATAATACTACAGTTATGTGCCAGGTATATTGACTCGAGAGTCGTCGCATTTTACCTTGGTTCTAGAGTTACGTCTGGTTCTCCTTGAATTTTAGTCTTCCAAAAAACTCTATTTGTTATTATTTATCAACAACATATTGTTGTCTATTCGTTTCTTAAATATTTTTACCTCATTTAAGTCGGTGAATCAGTCTTTAGAATGTATATTAATAATACAATATTCGATATACTTCAATGAATTCATTATCGATGTTCGTATGTCAATTTCGTTATCATTATTACATCTCGAGTCTTTCTTTTTAGTGTGTCTCGTAAGTAACACCAATATTTGGTAAAGAAAATAATCAACGAAAAATATTCCTAATAAAAGATATAGTTGCATATTTTGATAAATGGACATTAAATTGTTGAATTGGGCTTATCGAATATTATAACTTGTACGCAAATCATCTATATTGTATAGATATTAGGATAATGCAGACATCTCGGTGTAATGGTTTGTACCTCATTTTAATGTTCGTAACATTAAGGTCGTATTTGATATTAAAACTAAAAAGCTTCAATAAAAAAAATCTTTAAAATATCAACCCTCATTATAAATGTTTCTTTTTCAAAGTAATGTTTTATATATTTTATATTAGGCTGCTATTCGGATATATTATTGTAAGGTTTATTGTAATTTCTGGACTATTAGACATTATATTGAGAAATATGTAAGAACTTGATAAATTTTTAAAATAATGATGTTTGGTCAGATGATTGGAAATTTTATGTATAATTTGAAATTCTATGTAATATGATCAAAGTAATCATTATCCTTGCAATAGGATATTTCAGTTCCGTATCACAGAGTAAAAATAATTAAAGTAATAGGGTCCAATATTTCCATCCAATGCTACAGCAAATTTGCGATTTGGACTGTTTTAGGAATGTGATAATAATATGTCGAGGTTTATTTATTACGGTCTACTTACTCTGTGACCGGGGACTCGCGAGTATGAATCGATGAAACATTGATGGGTACGGGAGTCTTTGTTTCAAAGAGAAAACATAATTAGTATACCAAACCGTTCGTACGTTCACAGTGATCAGCGAAATTCATTTTCCGCATAGTGTTATGTGATTCCTCTGTAGATGATAACGTGTGATAATATATTTATAGTGAGATGACAGTCGCTAACACAACGAGGTAGTTATACTCCCGTACAAAATTGATTTTATTTTTTGTATAAAATCGCGCCTCTTGTCTTGGCCTGTCGTCTACGAGGGGTATTGTGTATATTTTAGAGGTAAAATTCAGTTTTAGAGGGCTTCATTGAACCTAATTATGTTTTTTCTAAAAGCGATCACGTGTTTTTTGGCCAGCGGCAGAAAGGATTATCGCTAGTGTTTATTTCTAACTTGTAATATTAAAAGCGAATGTGTGTGACACATCGTTACGGGTGGGTAATGTTTTTCAGCTTTAAGAACTAAGTTTATGATATCGCAGTCTAGAACGGACTCAAACTTCGTTCAATGTTGAATAGAACTAACCTAGTCTTGTCGTAAGCCGTAATCGTTTTTGCGGATGGCCGTTAAGTCTGTGTTATTAAGGCCTGTGTGCACCAAGATTTTGGTTATTATAACCAACGGTTAACATAAGCTAAACGTTAAATTTACTGTTCACGACAACCCGTACACCGGTTAAGGACGTAAACCGGGCGGTTATCTTAACCGAACTTACGTCCTTAACCGGCGTACGGGTTGTCGTGAACAGTAACCGAAATGTAGGTGCACACAGGCCTAAGTTCTTCAAATGTTAGATTAGAGCTCTTTTTGTGTTGCTGTGCATTTCTACGCATTGTATGTATGTATGTTTATATGTTGTAAATAGCTAAACATATATTTTTACGACTAGAGTACACAACCAAAGTTGTTATAAAAATATGGTTGATTAAATAATATTGATATAGGTCGTTATGTTTATCTTTTAGTGGACATTCAACTGCAGTTGGTTGTTTGCCGCACCGATGTCTCGTCAAAGCCTTTCTACATAACCGCCCTGATATTAGTGAAAACGAATTTATTGTTTTGAGGTAAACATTCGAATAATCCAAAACAGATATAAAATTAAGCTGTAAACTGATGATAGTACGAGTAGCTTACTGTTTTTGTTCCTAATAGCTTGCTCCAAAACTTTTACCACGTTACGGTCATTGTCAATTAATGAAGCCGACATTAATGGTACCTCTAAGGTACTCAGATTGTGTAATATTTTTATCCATCGACAAAAGCAGGCGTTAAGAGTACATTACTATTAAGTTGTATTTTTTTGTACATTTTAGATTCGAAAATATAATTATATCTAAATGATAAGTAGTTTTATTCTTTACCCTTATATTTAAGTTTTACTCCAGAGAGAATATAGAGTGTTTCTTTTAGACGATGAATATAAAGCCTCATACATACTTCAGAATTAATAGACGACCAAGATAGACGACAAATAGACGGCCGAGTGGCGCAGTGGGTAGTGACCCTGCTTCTGCGTCGTGGTCCTAGGTCGTGGGTTCAATTCCCACAACTAGAAAACGCTTGTATGATGAGCATGCATGGGTGTCTATCCTATATATTATAAGTATTTATGTATAATATATATAATACCCATAACACAAGCTACCTAAGCTTACTTTGGTGCTATATAGCGATGTGTGTAAATGTTCTATAATATTTATTTATTTATATTTAGAATTAAACAGACTAAACAAATGTAAATAGGAACGAAATGTTTCTTATTAATATAAGAGATTACTTAATTTTTAATCCAATTAGTTTAATAAATGCAACCAGAGTTGAACTACTGAGAATCAATACAATTTATCTCAGGTGCATCAGATTTACAAAATTGTATTGTTGTAGTAAAGTGACGTAGCTATGGCGACCTCTGCTCATGCTATGAGATCATCATTTTCATTTTATTTTTGCCAATTTTGTAACAATAGAGCAATTGCTCCCATCTAACCGGTTAATCATAAACAGTTTTATTAGGTACTTTGTGCGCCCGCGACTTCGCCCGTTTGGTTATTAGTGTGTTGCGTGTGTTTTTGTACCTTCCAAAAACACAAAAATAAAAATGAACAACCCTTTTTTATAAGAAAAATGGATATAATAAGTACTCGTAATTCTCATATGTAGGCTATCTATATGGACTTTTTATAGCCCTAATAAAAAGAAATAATTATTCCATACAAAGTTTCGTTGTATCATAAATACACACACCGGCATATTTAGCGGAACATCGACTTTGGAACGCGGACCAATGGAGTAAGGTATTGTTTAGTGATGAGTGCAGAATTCGCTTAAATCAAATTGACGGCAGGCAAAGAATATACAAATTCAAAGGAGAACGAATTACATTCAGACAAATTTTGAAACTACAGTTGCATACGGTGGTGAACGATTTTGTTGTTGCAGGATAAGCTCGGCCGCTTTTCGCTCGGTAAAACTGAACAACACTTTTCTTAATGATATGGATATCACTGTTATGGTAGATGACGGCGATATACCGAAAGATTTTTTGAGCCCAATAGTGCACATTTAGGACTTGCTCGTATACTATAAAAGTTTTTAACAAAAATACAGCCCTGCCAATGTGCGTGAACTGTGAAATCACCGTAGTTAGGTTTAATGGCGGAAGCTATCCCTGAAGTCGGGCCACCATTTAAAACATCATTTTAGAGTATAGCCGTTGTGGGTAGAAACTTTAATAAGAACGCGTGGACGAAATTTGCGATATTAATCACCATTTTTCTAATTATTGTAATTATATTAATTGTTATTTTAATATTAATTTTCACTTTTCCCGGTTACATGAAAAGTTCAAAAATGAAACATTTTTCACAAATAGCCTTTACTTGCAAAATCTGTTCTTAATGTGATCTCATTTTAAGTAAAACAAATGAAACTTTAAATAACAAAAGAAGTGTAGTCAGTAGGTACATTTAAAAAAAAACCATACCTATTTTCTTTAATTATATGTACCTTTTTTATGTTCCGCTAAATATGCCGATGTGTTAAGATAAAGCAGTGTTTTCGATGAAAGCTCCCAGGTGGCTTAAATTTTCCGACTTTTCCAACAAATATCACATTTCCACTAATTTACATCAAACCTTGACAAATTATATGAAACAACTATATATTGGTAAAACCGCATGACTGTCCGTTCATTAGTGTTGAAATTTATGGCGAACATACTGACAGACGCGGCGAGGGACTTTGTTTTATATGTACGGAAGGATGTAAATTTCATGAACAATCTGAACCCGAACCCAGGTCAAAAAGGCCAATGTGTGTTCTGTTTCAGTTTTATAACGTACGTTGCGGGCGCGTTAGGACGTTAGCTATGATGCCTCGAGTTGAAAATTAGTGCCTCTTTGAAATGGAGTGTTTTTGCTTCGTCATAATGGCTGTAATAGTTTCTGTTAGTATCATAATATTGTGTAAGCGTGTAAAATGTTTTATTTTTAAATTTATAAAAAAGTTGGTGTTGCCTCTTTTACGTTTTACAAGACAACTGGAAGATACGGTAAGTAAACCGCTTTACCTACTTTAGGAAATTTAAAAATAAATAATTGAATTATAGATAATATTTTTTTCCTATAAATCACATAATCAAAAAATGCCTATATGCTTTTTTAGACCTAGCTTAATCTTTTCTAAAACGCAGGAAAACCCGTCAAGTAGATTTTTAGAAAATCATCATACTGAGAGAGAATATTAAAAATTGATTTTCGGTATATTTTATACTTTATGACCTGTGAAATGACTCATGATGATATCTCTGGAACCGATAGGTGCAATGCAACTTGAAATTTGGTAGGAATATTCCTTTCGCCGAGTAGAGGTGTGCTAAGAACGAATTTTACGAAATTCCACCCACGAGGGGCGTTGCGGGGGCGGTATTTTTATATATTAGGTTAACTCACAAGAAGGTGCGTAAGTATTTTTTCACTCTAAAAGTCATCATCATCATTATCAGCCGGTGGACGTCCCTGGACCCTTTTTTAGGGACTTCCAAACACAACGATTCTGAGCCGCATGTGCCTGCGACTCGTTTGATCTCATCAGTCCACCTGGTGGGGGGTCGACCGATACTGCGCGTTCCAGTGCAGGGTCGCTATTCTAGCACCTTCAGCCACTAACGTCCATCAGCTGTTCGAACCACGTGCCCCACCCATTGCCACTTCAGTTCTGCGACTCGATGAGTTATGTCGGTTAGTTTACTCATCAGATCCCGGTCTCTATCATCAATATCTAAATCATCGACTGATCGTTAACAAAAAAAAATTACTACCCTAAGCCTGCCAATCCACGTCGAAGCAGCGTGGTGGGTCAAAGCTTCACATCTCCACGTCTCCTACACGGAGGGAGTAGCTGGCCTGGCCCTGTTGTAGGCCGCAACATATGCTGATAATTTTAACTTGTTCTGAGGAATCTTCGTAAGACGATAGCATGTTGATTGATCACGAAACCGTCGTAGGTAATATTATTTATAACAATCTTTCTTTTAAAGTTACCCAACCTTCGCCTATGTGGAAGAAGCTGACTATGACATAACTACCTACATGGCTATGAGATATATTACATACCTACAAAGAAATTATCGTTATTGTGGTAGGTAAATATTAACACGCAATGAGTAAGTTTGTTAAAATAGACTAAGGCCTGTGGGCACCAAGATTTCGGTTATCATAACCAACTTTAACATAAGCTAACCGTTACTATAAATTTAACCGGCGTACGGGTTGTCGTGAACAGTAAATTTATAGTAACCGACGGTTAGCTTATATTAACCGTTGGTTATGATAACCGAAATATTGGTGCACACAGGCCTTAGTTATTAGTAGGTTTGTCAAAATTACGTCTCTCAGCAGTTATTTTAGCCTTTGAACACTCATTTGATGTATGCGCAAAGATTAATTGGGTCTAATTAGAGAATATAACATCAATAGGTAAGGTAAATTAATCTACGAGGCCAAACCGAAATGCTCTGTAATTGCTCTAAATTATGTAAATTGGTTATTAAACAGGTATCTGCAATCTACAAACCTAGATAATGTGTGGTTGTGACTCGGTGATGCTTTTGACGACCTAGGTTTTTGAGGCACACCGTGTAAAGTGTAATTAATTGAGTACTTGGGTAGGTACCTCGAAGAAGTACATTATAGAATTAGAATAGTATGTAGACCCAGTAAGGCCCAGATCCGCCTAGCCCCTTTCCCACTTCCCTATGTTGACATTGAAATGTGACCTTTTGATAGGCTAACATTTTTCGTAGGTCACTCAGGTAATATACCTTAAAATGGTAATAAATAGGTATCTACGCCTGCTACTGCGTTGTAGCTGTAAAAACCGTTAGCCTAGTTTTGCATTTCCTGAAAACTTTTACTGTAGTACTATATGTATTTTTTTCACCATCGTAAAGTTATTTATAAGTAGTGTGTTTCGGACATAAAAAGGTAACCAAATTTCGTAAAAATAAAATTTTATTTGTAAAGATAAAAATAAAAAGCAAAAAGTAGGTTTTTGAATTTTCACATAAATTTTGAGGTTATGTAAAAAAAGTGTAACTACAAAAGTTTTAGATCTTTTTAGTACATACAACTTTGCCATTCAACTCTTTTCCGTAGGACTTTTAGTTTTGCCGGAAATCAAGAATATTCGCTTTTTTACCCCTAAAGCCTCACCCCTTACCCCTTCCCGAACTTAGATCGTCCGTAATATATTTTTCCTTTCATTTTTATAATATTCTCCTCCTTTTCCAATGGGTTTCATCCTACTACGATTTTTTTTTGGTTTAAAAAAATAATTGCACTTGAGCCCACAGCCAAACGAAAGCTTTTTAACGTGCTAATAGAAATTTGGCTATAAGATCGTTCATCGGTTAGTTCAGTATTCTTTTCAATAAATTCTCTCATATTAACACTTTCAATAAAAAAATGTTTAACTCCGAAAGAATGTAATAAAAAAACTGAAGAAGCCGCCGGTCAGGGCTCTAGTCCTGGGTAAGGAAAATCGTCACAAGAGGTATTAAGGACTACTGCTTTCTGTATCCGACCAAAAGTTAGCATTGGATTGAAATCCAACAGCCAAACTAAAGGTTCTTTAAGTGCTGACCGAAGCTTTTTGCTAGAACCATTGTTTGACACGACTTTAGAAACAATAACGGTTGAATGAACATTGTTTTAGTTATTGAGTCGTAATCCTGATTATTATTGAAAAAATAATTGTGACTAAGCAATTTATTATCTTACTCAATCCACGCGGGCTATGTTTAAAACAATTTTAT
This sequence comes from Mycalesis mineus, assembly GCA_034621355.1. Classification (NCBI taxonomy): domain Eukaryota; kingdom Metazoa; phylum Arthropoda; class Insecta; order Lepidoptera; family Nymphalidae; genus Mycalesis; species Mycalesis mineus. The sequence continues at coordinate 9,563,192 of CM067883.1, read as the reverse complement.
AGTACAGTGTGCACTGGCTAGGGCTCTGGAGCGACGGGAGAGATCTCGCTGCCTGCCGCCTAGTCCCGAGTCGCGCGGCTCCCAGTTCGCACGCATGCGTACTCCCGTTATCCTGTTGCACGTAAACGATACGCAACAAATCATACAAAAGACTTTGAATCGAAATGCAACAATTACAGTCGACTTTTAATATAATTAATTCGCGATTAATATAAAAATTGCATCGTATGTAGTCGCGATGTAAATTTTCTATGTATTTTATTGTTTGTGGTTTCGTTCGGAAACAGCTGTGTGTAGCAATAACAGAAGAATGCCCTGGAGATGTCCGTGGTCGCGCGACCGCAGACCGCTTGTGGTCAGCGCACCTCCACCGATTGTCGTACCTCAGGTTTGTGGCTGAACTCTTAACATAGCTACCGACTATAGTACGTATGAACTTGGATGCGGGTGCCGGTACAATTTATTGCTCGTGTTATCGTGTTTATGTATTAACTTTGCACTGCAAGTAGCAAACATTTATGTACTTGACAATGTGCAGTTTCTACAATAATAACAATTTGCTTATACATACCTAGTAGATAATACAAAAAATATGTTGAAAATTATTACAGAGAAAATAATAAATGTTACTTTGAATAAGAACCTTTTTCTGTTTATCTAACTCAACAGTCGGTTTTGATGACTTTTGAGGCAAATAAAATCTCCTTGGTTTTTAACCAGGAGGTCCTGACTTCGTATCCCAGCCACGGTCCATTTAGAGTTGTATTTAGGTATGACTGTTACCATTTCAAGATCGGTTTATGTCGATACAATGATGTCTAGCCACGGTCCAAGCCTAGCAACAGCCTACCAGACCAGACAACTTTGAAAATATAAAATACAAAATTGATTCTAGCCAGGAATTAAGCCTAGGACCTGTCTGTTGTAAACCAACGCATAACTCACTACGTGACCTAATTGAACCCAGGCTGGGATTTGACCCCAGAAGCTCCCTGTAAATCAATCTATAACTGACTGCGTCAGAAAGCCGTATCTATTCTACTTAGGTAGATACTGGGTAATTTCGGACTTTAAACTCTAAAAATTCAGGTTTTAGTTAGGTCTATTAGACTGACCAAAAATATAAAAAACCTTTTTTAGGGGGCGCCTCAATCATTTCTTATTGCAATACTAACATTAACAATAGTATTATTATGTCATGCTATTAGGAAAAATAGTTTTATTTGCAGTCAGGTTAGTTATAAAATACCTTAGTTATAAAAACCATAAAATACCACAATAACTGATACTTATTTGTTATTCGTATCAGGATAATCTTGGTCACACAATTCTGTAGATGGGTTTAAATGGATTTAGAGTGTTGTATGCATGTTAATGATATAACCATAAAATGTTTTGATTGCACATTAGGAGAGTACTCTGCTCTACAACTCGGTATGATCGTGACTAAGTGTCAAGTTATATTTAAGTTTTAACCGACTACAGAGAGGTTCCTGTGTTCGATCCGTATTTTGTATGTATGTATGTGTATGTTATGTATATTTTTTAGGGTACGCTTTACGATATTTATGAAGTGCATGGTTTGTATAGTGCTTACCGCGTTTGTCTGTTTTCACAATCATTAAGGTAAAAACTTTGTCGGCCGAGTGGCGCAGTGGGAGTGATTCCCACCTCCGGAAAAATGTTTGTGTGATGAGCATGGATGTTTTCCAGTGTCTGGGTGTTTATCCATATATTATAAGTATTTATGTATAGTATATATAAAAATATTCATGAGTTATCGTAGCACCCATAACACAAGCTACTTACGAGTATGCTTACTTTGGGGCTATATAGCGATGTGTGTAATTGCCCTATACTATCTATTATTCTACATTAAATATACTCTCACGCCCGGATACATAAATATAAATAGACTTAAATATATGCGACATATATTTATTATTTATTCTTATTGTTATTTCCGGATGATATGTAAAATGGAAAGTTTAATTATTCGGGTATATAAACAATTCCTTGATAAAAAAAAACAATTTGTTGAACATGTCCCTGAGACCAAAGTAGGTAAACCTTTTTGTTTCAAAAATTAGTTAACGTTGTGTTGAATTACTATAGTTTGTAGTATGTGGTAGTGGACGAGTACTGTCTGTCCTTATTTCTTGTAAGCAAAAATGTAAGGTTTTCAAGAATGATTCATTAATTTTCTGTCGTTTCGATGGTTCAACTATAACTATACGAATATTTCCGATAAAATATAAGGCAAGAATTACTGCCATTAAAATATAAGCATGTAACTACTTACTGAAATAGTTCTCTCATTAATTCTACAGATACGTACTAATATTTTTTAATAATTGAGACATTTATAAGCCTGATCGGCGATAAGCTTTGATACAAGATCATACGAATGAATGTTTTTTACAATACTGCCTTTACCCGGGTGATGATCGTTGACGAGAGCGGATCAGCTGGTCCGGGTGCCGGTGGCGCGCAGTTGGGCCGCGGTCGTGCTCTAGGACGCCCGTACACCTACTTTCGTATTTTTCTACGCGGCGTACATCCCGCCGTATCATGTACAAAACGTAATTTTGCCCGTAATAAACACACGATCTTGTAATACGAATGCGCGCTATAAAATGGATGTTTAATATTTAAATATTCAACAATGGTTGGGTATGTCGGAATTGTGAAATGGAGGCAAAATTAACGTATTTGTCCGGTTTTCGAAAATGAATCAAAATGCCTTGGAACTGTTTCTGGGGATACGAATCTCCGCCGCCTGCTTGCCGCGTCAGTGGACCGTTGCAGTTAGCGCTTCAGGTATTTGATTTCCGTCATCGTAGAATAAATATTCCTAGCACTTACTTGCGTAGTAATATTGTGTTTACCAAACTGGCGAACGTATACGGCAATCGGCAATTTCTTTTTCTAATTTATTTTAGTTTTTTTTGTTGATTGGGGTTTTTTACATTATTTACTCTTAGGTTTGTATTAATGCAAATAAAATATAAAAAACCTAGACCATCGAACTTCATTTATTCTTTATTTTTTAAGGATGTTTACATCGTTTTGTAAGGATTAGGCAGCGTTTTCGTTTAAAGCTCCCAGGCTCCTAAAGCTTTTCTGACATTTCCAACAATTATCTTCACATTTGAGACTGTTTACTCAGGAATCACTCTACCTCAGTCGAGTCATAGTAAAAACCGCACTAAAATCAATTCAGTAATTTTTAAGATTATTGCGAACAGAAATACAGACTTTGTTTTATAATAATATGGAGAGATGAAGAGAAGAAAAAACATAATACGAAAAATAAAATATATTTTGTTCAGGTTAGGTAGATACCTACCTACCTATGGTATTTTGTTTGATGGAATGGAAATAGAAACTTAAATAGGTAGGTACTACCTACAACAATTTAACGTAAAATTAAATAAATAATTTCTCCAACACTACAAATCAATATAACCTACCTGCACACTTATTTCAATACGTTTCACCTTCAGTATTATGTACCTACCAACTTATTTCAATAATAATTGTATATACTTATGTACATAACAGAATAACTAGGTAACAGGTGTTTATGTACCTTCGTGTACTCATTACTTATTTACTATAGAAATTCTGAAGCCGACAACAATGTATTTATGCGTGAATATATCTACTTAGAATGGTTTATACTGATATAATTGTAATAGGTAGTATGTGGCAGGTAATCCACATATATGCTTTAAGAAATTTGTTACATATTTTTCAACATTTCCATTATCTAGATAGGTGTGTTATTTTCTTCTTTTTTTCTTCTTGTGTAAAAGAAGATGTAGTGACTAAAATTGAGAAAGGGATGCTTAGATGGTTTGGACATGTAGAGAGAATGGATGAAAGAAGATTAACAAAAGAGATTTACAAGGCGAGGGTGAATGGAAATGTAGGAAGGGGAAGGCCTAGGCGAATGTTCCTGGACCAAATTCAGGAGATCTTAAATAATGGCCAGGTCAAGAGTACACTAAACCTACGAACTCGTATGAAAGGATTAATGAGAGTGGAAGAAGCTAAGGAAGTATGCAAGGACCGTGGCAAATGGAGGGATGTGGTCTCTGCCTACCCCTATGGGAACAAGGCATGATGTTTATGTTATGTTATGTGTTATTTCCAAAAGTTATTACTCAGACATACAACAATTAGTACGTAAAATATAAATAGTACAGTACTGTTTTAAACATCGAATTCAATCGATTCAATTAGAACCTGTAATACATTGTACCTACTGAAATATACAGCCTTTTTTCTTATCTGTGAGTAAATATGGCGATTCAACCGTGAGGCACCGTTTATGTCCTAAAATGTTAGTTTGCCACGATTGTTAAACTCACAGCATGTGAAAGAATATCACAGTTTTCCCACGTGCCGCCAGCTCCCGGCCACTAACGAAGCCAATGAAGAATAATTGATCGCTCGCTCCTAAACGGGTAGAGCCGCCGGATACATTCCTTCAATTGACTCGGAGGATAATTTTCCGATTATTGTCAATGTCCATCATCGGTATCTTCTAAACGTATTCCCGTAAATGTCAACATTATCAACTTATAATAAGAACTCTCTCAAACTTGTTGATATATTCATTTAACGGTATATAAATTAATAGACAATTACTATTGCAACACTCTCCAACAATTTATAAATAGAAATAGGTACAAGCGAGAAAATGGCGGGCTTAATTAATTTTATTACTTCAAATTAGAGAACACCTTTTTCGCTATAGGTACTTGTTATTAACACAACAATATGATTAATAGAGTCAAAAAGAATAAAATTAGTGTTCCTAAAAAATTACATCAGTTTAATTAACCTTAAACAGACACAGAGGTTATGTTAACCTTTTTTTTCATTCATAATAAGAAAAATGCATCATTGAATCGAATTATCAACAAGTTACCACGTGGGTTATCAAGAGTGCATTTATCGCAATGTCTACATAAGATATGTATCAAGTTTTTAAACAACCTATAAATATTACAATATAACAATCCAACACACAATTAAGAAACAATTAAACAGTTGCACATAGAACTTTTAAAAATTATTCTAAATAATATAAAATTCAAGTTAAAATGCCCCTAAAAATAATACCGAAGTATTTATAGTTGTTTTATCTATATTGAGTAATGTTATCTTAAACACTTGTTAGTTTGTTACTTTTTAATTACACCTAAGGTAATAGGCGGAGAAAACAAAAAGAAATGTATAGATAATAGGTATGTTTAATCTACGTAATAATATGCACCTTGTACGAAGTAATTATAAACGATGTTATATGGCCAGGCCAGAATGTATAGAATAAGGGAGAGAAGGCTATACCTAAGTATATATTGAGTAGGGGAGAGGTGGCTTGAAAGGGACACGTATTGAAAGGGACAATTCAAATAACCGATAAAATAAAAACAATTTAGCGACACCACTATTTTTGTCGTATGGCAAACATAACGCAAGTTCTTTTCTGGCTAACTTCATACTCCTGTAATTTCAAATATGGCGGATTCGTGCATGTGCCGATTAGGGCGCTGAATAGTATTTTTCCTGTTCTAATTGTGAAACGATTTATTGAGTTCTGCAAGTCCATAATTAACGATTGAATCAGTATTTAAGAAAGGCTGGACATCCACAAATACGAGAACAGCAGGTTAGTGAATTTTTATTTAGTATTATAAATTTTGTGGTTATATTTGCAATTTTTGTATGATATTTATGAAAGGGACACAACAAACGGTCATGAATGGGACGTCCCCTTCATAACTGTCCCTTTCAAGTCTGTTATTTTTCACTAAGTATCTAATAATTTCTTTCCCTATTTTTCAGATTAAAAATGCCACCTAAGAAGAGAACGCGTGTCGATGCACACAAAATTGAAGAGGCAGTAAATGAAGTATTACAAAAAGGCATTTCCGTGAGATCAGCTGCGAAGACAGTTAATGTAAGCAAATCTCATTTGCACAGATTAGTCGTAAAAGCTAAAGCCTCTGAATGTACTTCATTTGTTTATGAACCAAACATTGGCAATAAAAAAGTTTTCACGGTAGACCAAGAAAGTTGTTTGGCAGATTACTTAAAGACCTCCGCAAAAATGTGCCATGGCTTGACAACTAAACAAGTCAGAGAACTAGCATATCAGTATGCTATTCGTTTAAATCTTACCATACCATCTTCTTGGGAAAAAAATAATGCAACTAGTTTAGATTGGTTTAAGGGCTTTTTAAAACGGCATGATTCGCTGAGTGTAAGAAAACCTGAGAATACTTCGCTAGCAAGAACAACGAGTTTCAATAGATACAATGTTCAAAACTTTTTCGATAACTTAGAAAAATGTTATGTAAAGCATAATTTCTCTCCTAATATGATATGGAACTTAGACGAAACTGCATGCACAACGGTCACCAACGCACCTAAGATAGTTGCCCAAACAGGCGTTAAGAGGGTTGGCCAAATTAGCTCAACAGAACGTGGCTCACTTGTGACTATGCTGGGTTTCGCTAATGCTGCTGGTGGAAGTATTCCTCCTGCTTTTATATTTCCGCGTGTTCATTTCAAGGAACATATGCTCGAAAATGGTCCTACTGGTGCTTTAGGCCTCGCTAATGTGTCCGGTTGGATAACTGAAGATTGTTTTTTAAAAGCATTAAAACATTTTGTTCACTTCGTCAAGCCTAGTGCTGACTCACCGGCTTTAATAGTCCTCGACAATCATAAGACTCATATAACTATAAACGTAGTGCTGTATGCCCGAGCAAATAACATAATGATCCTTACCTTTCCGCCTCACTGCAGTCACCGCCTGCAACCCCTCGATGTGACAGTATTTGGACCCTTCAAAGCTCGATATAAAGCTAGCATGAATGACTGGATGACTTGTAATCCTGGAAAAACTGTCACCATTTATAATGTGGCTCAATTTGCTAAAGATGCTTTCTATGCAGCTTTTAATATGAATAATATTACTTCTGGTTTTAAAGTCACCGGGATATGGCCAATTAATAAAAACGTTTTCTCTGATGAAGATTTTTTACCTGCTTTCGTGACAGACCGGCCGCAGTCGCTTCTGAGCCCCACTGGTTCTATCGAAAATTCTGGCGAATCTTTCTCAGATGAAGAACTGTCTCACAGATCTTCTTCCCTTATTAATCTAGAACTTGATTCAAATGCACGAACTATTTCACCTTCAATTTTAAGCCAGCCACAAGCTAAGTTCTCTTCTTTAAACGAGCTCCAACCTGGAATATTTACCTCAAATGAGCTCCAATTTGGTCCTTCTACTTCGCTACAAACAACTACTACAAAAGAGACAGAACCTGGGTCTTTAACATTGCATGAACCACAACCTGGAGCAAATACTGTAAATGAGTTATTAGCTGCATTTTCTGATACTGAAACTTCACATACTAAACCTTCAAATTCTGCTTACACTTTAGTAACTCCGGAAGATGTTCGACCATTTCCTAAAGCCTTACCTCGAAAACCTTCTAGGAAGCAACGTAAAGTTAAAACCACGATTATAACCGAAACTCCTGAAAAAGATCGATTACTTTTAGAAAATATGATGGATATCTTGCAAAAGAAAACACCTAAGACTGATAAACGTAATTTAAAACATATCAAACAAATTTTTAAAACCAATTTATCAAATCAGAAATTAAACAAAACCAAAAGTAGCGAGAAGCCTAAAAAGAAGAAAACCGATATTAAGAAAAATGCTAAAGCTAGTCAGAGGAAGAAGACGGTGGAACGAAAACTCAACGTCAGTAGTAGCAGTAGCGATACGTTGTCAAATATAGATAATGGTTCTGACTCAATAGATGATATTTCTGAGAATGAAGAAATGACTCCAAGATTAAGAAATCGCAGCATTACCAAAGAGAAGAAAACAGAAGATGATGATCACTGTAATGTTTGTAAGAAAAAATATTCAGAAAGCACTGAAGATTGGTTCCAATGTAAAATTTGCACGAAATGGGCGCACGAAACCTGTGGCGTTAAAGGTGTTTTTAATTTTTTTTGCTCACTATGTCATTAAAAATTACAATGAATGTGAACTGAACTTTCTGGATGTTGTTTAATCTTATTGATCTGTTGATTTGTTTTTAACGTATGAAAATGTTTAATTTTGTGGTTATTATAAGGTTACTGTTGATTACAAGTATCTAATGTTTAGGTTCATTATATCTCTGATAATCATTATAAATGTTGTTTATTTCTGTTTAAGTTATATGAAAATGCTTACTTGTCTTTAACAAGATAACAGTGACATTTATTAAATATAATTATTCCAGACACTTTTTAATTTAATTTTAAGTAGATATTGCATACTATTTCTTTAAAATAAGGTACTGTCCCTTTCATAAATTACGTCGTCCCTTTCTATACAGTCTATTTATGAAAGGGACAAAATACACATTTTTTAAAACTACGAAAATAAACAACAAAAAATTGATTTATGTCTATTATTGCATTAAATTTCAAAAGTGTAATGTTAATTGCTTCTTGTTTGACTCCATCCCTATCCAAATATTTTCTCATTTACTTGTTAGGACCTCGAAATCAAAAATGTCCCATTCATGCCACCCCTCCCCTATATTACGAAACAGTAGTTCAAAAACTAAAACCCATCTTCAGAAATATAGGCTTTAAAAAGAATTATCATTTAAATTATGTAAAAAATATATGTAAAAATCAATTTTATTTTTACTACCTATCGTACGCTCAATAATCCTTCCTCTTGAATCAATATAAATAGCGACTTTGTTTTTTATGTACTACTTCTTAATGCATGGACATATTTGGCTCCTATGCAAATAATATCAAGTACATGTTATGTTGTTGTTCTATAATCTATGGTGTTGTACCTATGTCGTCATCAGTTTGCCTTGGTAAGTGGAGTTAACGGTAGAATGCTAATGTGGCGATGCGAGTCCGGAGTCCACATGCGTGCGAAGAGCCGAAGTTCCCAAATAGTTGCGCAAGAACAAGTGCACCGCCCACGGGGCTGCACGGCGCCATGCCACCCGCCGCCTCTACAGCCAAGTTCACTGTCACCCAATACAAACCTTGTATACTGTAGTAGTAGAGCGTGTGAACGATCTATGGCCGGTATTTATACAGTCAATATTTAAAAGAAGAATTATTATCAATTAACCTTATTAAAAATGTCGAATAAAAAGTAATTATGTATACAGCAATAACTCTCACAAAATATGAGATTAAAGGTCATATTTAATTCTTTTGTTAAATGTGTTGAGTGAGAGTTTTTACCAGGACAGAAGGGTTGTGTTCGAGTGCCAAGTTAAGTGGGCTTGTTTGTTAGTATGTGAAAGCATTATTGTACAAATAATACCATATTTAAATGCATTCTATTATAGTCTAATTACTAGTGAGTTTAAGTGTTACATTTACACAAATACGGCCTATGCTAGTTCTGCTCTTTATTGTTAACTTGTTACAATGCTGTAGAGTTAAGTATGTTGTAGATATTTCGAATATAAAACTTTGCTTTAAAAGAACGCACGTCGGTCGGTGCTCCGTTGATCTGCTCTTAGCTCTAATAGTCTACACTCATTACTGGACGCATCTGTGATTTGAAATCATTGTGGCGTTTTTAGGTCAAAAAGCAGTTATTGTCTTTGACCTTTAGGCAAAATGGGGTACCGTGAATTAGTATTCATGGAGGTTGCTTGTTTTTCTAACGACGCAGTCATAACAAGTACGCATAAAATAAGCGTTTCAATGACTTATTCTCATTGGAAAGCAGTAATGCGTTTAAGTTTTTATGAATGAATGAATCCGTCTAATCTGTAGTCATTGTTGTTATATTCACGTATGCGTTGTGTTATCTATGTGGTGTTTACGAAGCATGTGATGTGATGCTGCGCGTGCGCCGAGTGCGTTCCACAAAAGACCTTTCAAAGGCGGTGCTTTTGACGTCTGCGTTTAATTAGCCAATGCGGGCACAGTCTTCCATTATTGTTCATAGTAAATGCATTATCTTTATAATTATGATAGAGTTTATTTAGACCGTACTCAATAAGTATTTTCGTATATAATATAAATGATCTGTTACATGATGCATTGCAGTATCAGTATTTCTACTACGTGAAAAAATTAGAGTGTTATTTTTTTATCAAACCTCACATCTTCAGGAAACGCGTCATGACTGAATATTTAGTTAGATTTTATCAGTTGCAAGCTATAATAGTGGCTGAAGGTTGCAAGTTATTATACCTACTATGTAGGTATACTTAGACAAATACCTAATACCTAGTTACCATTTTCACATGTTTATTTATAATTGTTTGACGTTGTTTCGCTGTATAAAATTGCTCAGTCATTGTTACGCGATCCTGTTTGAATAGATACTCATGTACCTAAGTTAGTATTGTATTTAATAAACAAAATAATACCTATTGTGAGCAGCTTAAATATAGTTATTTATATTATTCACCTACTCAATAACTGTATCGTGCAAGCTACACATTTACGTTTATTAGGAACATTCTATTGATAACAATGAGTTGTGGGTAGTGGCACGGTTCATGTCGGTTTCTTTGAGAGTGGATATACATGGGATATACGATGATTTATGGCACATTCCTTTGGGGAGTGAGCCTTCTAAGTTCCAATGGCGCGCTTGTGTGATGGGAATGAGATTAACTCCCGGTTACTGAGTTGCCGGTCAAATTAACTGTCAACTAAATGGCTTAACTACGGACATTTCGTTCAGTGGGGCAAGTGTGAGTTTTTCACCGAGCGATTGCGTTAAAACGTATTCACTCATAACGTCAAATTATATAGCAAAAAATTTTTAACAAAAAATAGAACCGACTCCAAACGCACTAAAAAGTAAAAAATAACTGTGTAATTTAGTTGCTTTAATTTACTGAAGCATATCTATGAAGTCGGTGCCAGCCAAGTTTAAGGAACATTTATTTTACGTAGTAAAGCAGTTTGTGGGTTCTAGGTAACGTCCTTGAAAGTAGAAACCTTGGCTGGCACCGACTCCTAGATATGCTTAAGTAAAATAAAGCAACTAAATTACACAGTTATTTTTTACTTTTTAGTGCGTTTGGAGTCGGTTCTATTTTTTGTTAAAAATTTTTATTTCTTACTTTTTAGTGATTTATCGCCACGTAGCGTACTCGTACTATACTGTCATAGTATATTATATAACACTAGTAGCCAAAAAGCTACCGATACCGAGTCAAAAACCGATCGCTGTAAGCGTGCCTCCAAAATTTGAAGAGTTCCTTCAATTTCCCCAGGATATCATCAGCAGATCCTAACAAGCGGACAATGGGACCACCTTGGATGTATGCCCTTTCTAATAAAAAAAGAATTATCAAAATCGAACAACACTGTAAAAAGTTATGCGTGGTCATACATAAAAAAAAAAAAAAAAAATATACGTGTCGAATTGAGAACCTCCTCCGTTTTTTTTCGTCGGTTAAAAAAGCGTTTACTCTCGCTATAACTAGATGGCGCTACTAAAATTCCATACAAATTTGCGTTACGTTTTTACGCAGTCGCTCGGTCACAAACTCACACTCGGCACTCAGATGGTTTTGCTAAAACGTTTTTACATAATATGTAACACATGAAACGTTTCTAGATTGAATCTGTTCAGTCCTCAGGTTTGTCTATTAATCCCATACCTATTAAAACTTTTTACAAACTTACTTAGTTAAAGACAGGAAAAAGTAAGCAGTATTTTAAAGATCGGCCTTAAAAAAATATTTAAATTTATAAATATTATATAAATATTCTTAAATAGCGTGGTAGCAATTTTATGAAATTTGATAAATGTATTTAACCTAATGTAAAGATATTTGTTAAATTAACACAAATATGCTGAACACTCAATTTGTCATCATAAATATTATTACTTCTGTGAACTTGTTCGGTGCGTAGCGAATAGCGATATCATCATACAAGGCCCTATCTTGTTATGTTTACCAAATCAACGATTTGATAATTTGACTAAAGATCAGCGTCCCAGAAACTGGGAGCAATTCACATTTTCGTTTAACGATTGACAAACCCTTTTGTCGCACCACTCAAACAATAACTAGCCTATTTGTATACTTTAGCTGTAGTCAAGGCTTTGTACTCAGAGATTAATAAAGTCTCGATTAATAAATATATAATATATAAGTCATACTTTTTTTAATGTAAGTAGGAACGTATATAGTTATGCGGTAAAAAAATATATACGTGCTAAATTGAGAATCTCCTCCGTTTTTTTTCGTCGGTTAATAATTGTGCTTAGATTTCAAATCGACATAAAAATTAAAGAGTAATAAATATCAAGTAAATAGTAGATACGTATGAAAAACGTGCATTAATTTTTAAATTAATAATTAACTAAATATAACTATATACTTTACGCCAGCTATATTTAACACGGAATTGATTTGCGTTTTTAATTTTATATTTATTATTCTATACCTATTATACATTCCGTGTAAATAAATCCGGCATTGTGTCTGGTTTTTGTTATGCACCTATTTACGTCGGTTATATACTGTAAGTAGGTTTATTACAGACAGTTATTTTTATTCTTTTTTCGTTTTTATTAATAAGTGTTACCCACACTTAATGGATTATTTATATTATATATACGTATACCTGGATATCAAAAACATAATATCAAAGTACAATTTCGGCACCGACGTCATCGGGATCGTGGCCTAGCGGTAAGGCGCTCTAATTGCCCGGATTGCCAGAGAGACGCGAGTTTGAATCCCGTCGGTTCCGCAATTTTTGATATTATGTTTATTCTTAAATATAGTTCTTTTTATTGAATTAAACAATATCTAAACGTATTCAAAATATTTTATTTCAAGGGAATGATCTGGCAAGTAAAGGTTACTAACTTATTTAAACATATCACTTAAGAAAGAACCTGTGCCACTTTGGCAATTTGCCAGAAATTTCATAGGATCATATAGAATATTGTCTCCTACATGTAAATAAAGAGGGAGAAGTAAATAAATATAGTGGCTATCCATAAAGTGTATTATAGAAATAACTAAAAATGTTCTTTACGACATTAATATTAAGTATGTAATAAAAAGTACGAGTAAACGCTAGTTTAACACTTGCGTCCATTTTTGTAATTTAGACCATCGACAAATAATTATGTACTTAAGCGATAATTGGGGCTTAGTTGATACAATGTTGTACTCGATAGCACGAAATACCCTCACAGAAACCAATACACGACAAGTACCTACCTAAATAACTTATTTTATGCAAAATACCTATACTTAGTAATCTGGGAAATGTAGGAATTCTGATGTTAAATTGAATTTTTTCTCCTAAAAATAAAGGTACTTTTCTATGCAGCTGAATAAAATATAATCCTATAGCATTATTTATTGTAACAATCCTTTTTAACGTGATAATGACCTACTATAAACAAAAGTAAGTAAGAAGTCAACGATAATGAAAACTGTAATAAACACAAAAACACGTATACCCGAGCAATACTGCAACTGGTTTGTCCTCTTATGTTTTCCTTGCTTTAATAAACATAGTAGGTAGGCATTAGGCATTATCATAAAAAGTAACAACCAGTAGTCGGTTAAGATCTAAATTGATTTAATACCATGGGAGACCCCCTGCGTGGAATCACGCTATACTCATATGTACGCATAAAGAGATTTACTTGTCGCTTACCAAAAAAGCTTACAATATGAGCCAGAGATTTATTGTTACAATACTACGAACAGATGTCCGCTATCTCAACCTTATCATCGTGCTTTACGACTGAAACTAATGACATAACCATTTTGAAATCAATCGAACATTGATGCAATGTAATGCTAATTTTAAGGTAAATACTTTTTAGTGCGCTTTATAACTGATCTTTGGCCGGAAAAAAGGTTGGATACAATTTTATAAAAAAACTAATAATCGTAGCTCATTGCAATATAGATAAATATAGATTTTTTTATGAAAACACTGTATACCTTATGTCCTATTTCTAGAAAAAAACAGTAATACATTGTCATTTATTTATTTATTTATTTATTAAGGTTACCAACAGGTTACAATTGGCATAAGTATAGCTATAGTAAGATCTTAAAAACTAAATTTTTAATTGTAAACCTACTTATTAGTAAACACAACATGCTAACTTAGAAATACTACAGAAGAAAGACAAATAAAAAGCAAACACAAACTTACAATAAACTAGCAAACACAATTATAATTATAACCAAGACAAACCAATTTTAACTATAGCGAATATAGTATAAATAGTATAAAGTGATACATAAACTAATTCTTATATTTTAAAAATTCTAACCTTATTATATAATTATTGTAATTCTAAACTATCCAGAAGAGTAATTTGCTAAAAGGTAGTCTTTAATTTTTCTTTTAAATTTGATAGAATTGTCACCTGTAATGTCTAAATTTCAGTCATTAAATGTCAATAAAGATGTCCTCTAAGTGGGAGTATTACGAGTATGTGTAGAGAAGGAATCTACAAACAAGTGCCTATTTGTAGTTAAAAGCTTGAATTAAAATCTTTTTTTTTTTAATTTTAATATATCAATTACATTTTGTAACACACACTTTTAACATAAAAGTTGAAAATCTTTATTCTCGATTCATAAAGCTTTAACATGATGTTAAACTACATGTAAACGTATTTGCTTTCCTTCAAAAATCTTGTTTTGATGACCTGAATAGAAAACAATAAAAGTCACATCAAACACTGGTTCAACAAACACTGACCCCTTTTTTCTAGGTTCAGGTACGTGTGTGAATGCGCGTGCTATTTTCCGATCTAAATGCGTAATTGTTATTGCCACCGGATGTTGCATGGTACAGGAACTGCCTAAAGCGAGTCGAGTGTTGACCGGAAGCCGAGAGGGGCACCGGGCAGCTCGCAGGTACTTAACGATGCCTCTAATGAACAGAACAGGAGCGGCACTGTTTCATTATGAGTATGAGTAATGCGTTATGAATACCTTTAACTTTACTACTAATATTTATTTACTCCGGTTTTTAACCGACTTCAAAAAAAGGAGGTTATCAATTTGACCCGTATGTATGTAATATTTCTAGATTGCCCAGTTTTCGCATATGTTAGTCTATATCAGCGTCTGAACAAATATGCCAAATATCAAAAGTGTATGTATGTATGTATTTATGTTTGTGGAGGCACATCTATGGAACTACAAGTCCGATTTAAGTAATTATGTTTTTGTTGTTCAACTTAGGGTACACTGCAAGTTTTATCAAAATCGGTTCAGTAGTTTTTGAGATAGGGAATTTTTATGTTTTTATATTTGTGTTCGCATATCTCCGGAACTACAGGTCCGATTTAAGCAATTCTTTTTTGTTGTACAAGATATTGTTCAAGTTATAGAATACTGCAAGTTTCATTAAAATCGGTTCAGTAGTTTTTGAGACGCATGACTTTTCACGGAATAGGCCGATTTTAAAAATTCTTTTTTTATTAGATAGGGTACACCTCCAAAATGGTCCCTTAGACATCATGTTGGGATCTGAGGATATAGTTAAGTAAACTAAAGTAACTAAATGACGCGTTTATTTTTTATTTTTCAGTGCGTTTTTAAGTCGGTTTAATTTTTTATTCAATTTTTTTTTATTAATTTGTTTATTAATTTAATTCTGAATCAAAAAATGTTTTCTTGTCGAGTACAATAATTACGTAAGTAAAATTTATAGTTTCTCTATTATTGTCTATGAGAGATTTTAGCACTAAAGAATGCTTATGTAGCCGTAGGGAATTTACTTATTAGCATAATTTACTATTACAGCAAGCGATCGAAATTTCAAGCATGAGCAAGCTCGAGATTAAGCTCGTAATTGAAGCTTAAAATAGAGGTAAACCGTATAAATTACATTCGGATAGTTTTGTTACGCAATTCTATTCATGGTACGTAATTACGTATAATATTACCGAGTTGTATAAAATTACATCGCTGAAATTTTAACTGCGGCCACAAAACATGGTCTTTGCAAAAAAATATCACGCTCCGAGTAACATGCCCGCCAGCTGTCTGCCTTTGGTTCGCCGTCGAACAAAACCTGCTTCCAACCACCACAAAATACTGACATTCCAGAAAAATTCCCGAGCATTTGACTGTGAATAGCGTATGCTACTCGAAATGCTACATAAAACTCGAATTGTTCGTTACCATGAATCAAATGTTTGAATGGAAGTCATAAAATATTTACTCCCTTATTATTGGTGCATAAGGAGACTAAAATAACTTGGGGCCACCTGGTGCATGCTCCTAACTTAGAGTGCAACATAATTTATGAGACTCGAAGCTCAACAACAACACAATGCGACCGCAAAATAACCCTTGACTATTTTTTCTAGCGAACAAATTGTCCCGGCTCGACGATGTCAAGAGCGACATCGCGGAACTACAAAGAAATGTTTTACTTTCAAAGGGGAATATTACACGCGTTTTGACGCTCCCCTTGTGAAAACACAAGGGAAATAAATCATTTAATTATCGAACTTGCGAACGTTCCTACGGATATTGTTGTAAATATATATTACGTTATCTCTTGGTGGGTGATACGTTAGGCGAATAAATTATGAAATGAAAGTTTTATTTGTTCTGACTCGAGTAATACGAGTAGGTAAGTAGTTGGGTTGATATAAAATAAATAATAAAAGTTGTAAAAGCTTTTATTAATATTATATCGTCGGTGGTTGGTATAAAATATAAATTATTAAAGCAGTCGACCGTGGCAGTGTTTATTTTATTTCTATTTGCTTATTTGTATGATGCTGAATATTAATATTCTACCGCTTTCATTTCTATTTGTTCAATATAATAAGCACCTATCTACTATAACTTTAATGCCAATCTATTTGAGTAAATATTATATAGTCTACTTAGATCTTATTTATTTGACCAAAGAATCTGTATCCTAGTCTAAAACTAAACCGGATATCAACTTATGCTTAATAATAGGCAAAGTCATATGAAACAAAAAACACAAACAATCGAATAACTAGAAATAGTTACAAACTATTTACACCGACCATTCGTTAGAGCAAAATATAAAAATCATGGTGGGTTTGAGTTTTCGACATTTATGGATTTATGACATTTAACCAAAGTTTTGGGCTTGCCCATAACATGATAGTGCCTAATTACTAAATAATTTTGGGTAATTATTTTTTGTTGTCCTTATTAGGTGTGAGTAGGTTTGGATATGCAAACAAAGGTTCTTGGTAGGAAAAGTAAAAAAAATACTAATAGTTTAAATATACCTAATTTTCCCTATAACAAGTGTCAAACATCGGACGGGCTGACAATAGGTACCTAGTATAACAGTAGGTACTAAATGTAATTGAGTTAAATATTAGTATTAGGTATTTTAGAGAAATGAAAAAAAGCTTCCTTGAATACAAATGAAATGAAACTTAATTTAATTTATTCGACTGTAATTTATTTGGATAATACTTGTTAACTTGTTAACCGCTAAGTTAGTGAGCTCACACTAATACAGATTTTTGTACGTTAATGAGTTTTATAAATAATATTATTATAATAAATAAATATTATAGGTCAATTACACACATCGCTATATAGCCCCAAAGTAAGTGTACTCGTAAGTAGCTTGTGTTATGGGTGCTATGATAACTAATGAATATTTTTATATATTCTATACATAAATACTTATAATATATAGATAAACACCCAGATACTGGAAAACATCCATGCTCATCACACAAACATTTTCCAGATGTAGGAATTGAACCCACAGCCTAGGACACAGAAGCAGGGTCACTACTCACTGCGCCACTCGGCTGTCCAATTTTATTCAGAAAAAAATAAATTTTGGTCAGTAGGTTTAGGCTAGGTTTCTTCTTCTTTTTCTAGGTAATTTTGTTGAAGACATAAAGCGCTTAGCGTTTTAATTGCGTACGTACAAGAACTAGAAGTCAATTAATGAGGTAAGAAAATAACTAAAAATAGGTAAAGATATGGCTAATCAACTAGTACAGATGACTCATTCCACGTAAAACTTATCTACGTATTATATTTGTTAACAATATAAAGTTTACAGCAGTAAAACCTCGTGGGAGGTCGTGGTGATGCGTATCGGATTTTCCATATGAATTAAGTTGATCGATAATATCTCTCCATTTGGCTATATTGACAGAAAGAGTTTATCCCTCCGTTGTTAACGAATCAAAAAACTAAAATGCATTAAAGGAGCATTCCGATTCAATTTAATCTGATCGATACTATGTAATAGGAATTTGTTTAAAGTTATACCTCGAGCACATTGATTTGTTGTTGTTGTTATATATTTTTTTAATTTTTTTTTATTTATTACAAGTTGGCCCTTGACTGCTATCACACCTGATTTTAAGTGATGATGCAGTCTAAGAAAATCCACACCTCTTTCGGTTTCTACACGACATCGTACCGGAACGCTAAATCGCTTGGCGAAACGTCTTATAAATCCACCGCGCATACTACTGCGCCACGGAGATCGTCAAAATATGCAGGTATTTTAAGTTCAATTTTAAAGTTGTCAGTAAGAACTGACAAACCAGACGTTTTAAAAGTGCTTGTATACCAAGCCTAAAATGTTTTAAATCACCTAAAAGCTTTTAATTCATTGTTGGTAGTTACTTACCTATTTATCTTCTAAGATAGGTATCAATATAATCCGGTCGAGCGTTCCGCTTAAATTAAACAACGCGATAACCTTTTTTTCGCAAGAGCGCTTTACTTGATTACATAAAGGCAAAACCCGCGGATTACGCTGCATAAATAAAATGGCTGGCAAATTGAAACAAACTACTTTAGCAGATTGCGCGGATAGCATACGGCACCGATTAATTCCCACCGGTATCAACTATGTAACTATACCTAATATTGATATTGTTGGAATTTTCCGCGTACAATTTCCCCTTTGAAATATTCTTTTTATCTGTTTTGTGTCTCAGTACCTACTTTGAGCGCTCAGTTCGATTTTCGCCACAGTCGCGCAATGTTTAGTTAAGCTACGGAATGTTCTAAGTTCAGAGTTTAATTAAACCAGTTGCACTTTTGTCGTATATTTTCCAAACGAAAGCTTTTCCTATATTAATGGTTTATGATGTAAGTATAATATAAGTAAGTATAAACAATAAACACATTTTTTAAATAAAAAAATTTTAACAAAAAATAAAAACGCCTTCAAAACGCACTAAAAAGTAAAAAATAACTACGTCATTTACTTACTTTAATTTACTTAACCACATCTATGAAGTCGGTGCCATCCAAGTTTAGGTAAAGACTTTAAAGTAGAAAGCTCGGGTGGCACCGACTTCATAGACGTGATTAAGTAAATTAAAGTAAGTAAATGACGTAGTTATTTTTTACTTTTTAGTGCGTTTTGAAGGCGTTTTTATTTTTTGTTAAAATTTTTTTATTTCATACTTTTTAGTGCTTTATCAACAACGAACATACTAATAAACCTACTCGAACTAAACCATAAGTACCAATATTCACTACCTACTTATAACATTCCGACGTCCCTGCAAAAGTGAATATAAAGTTTGAAGAGTTTCCTCGAGTTTTCGTAGATCTCATCATTGGATCATAACATAGTAAACATTAAACTAACTGGAAACTATAACCTTTCAAACTTCTTATTGAGACATAAATTAATCGAGCCCAATCACAAAGTAGCTACTGTAAACCGTTAAATAGCTCCCTCAACTGTCCTTCTTCTTCATCGCCAGACCCTCAATGACAGTCACAGCCCATCTAAATATAAAGTTCTCATTGACACAAATTAATCGAGCCCAAACACAAGGTAGCTACTGTAAACCGTTAAAGAGCTCCCTCAGCTGTCCCTCGTCTTCATCGCCAGACCCTTAATGACAGTCACAGCCCATCTAAATGTAAAGTTCTCATTGAGACAAATTAATCGAGCCCAAACACAAGGTAGCTACTGTAAACCGTAAAAGAGCTCCCTCAGCTGTCCCTCGTCTTCATCGCCAGACCCTTAATGACAGTCACAGCCCATCTAAATATAAAGTTCTCATTGACACAAATTAATCGAGCCCAAACACAAGGTAGCTACTGTAAACCGTTAAAGACTCCCTGTCTTCATCGCCAGACCCTTAATGACAGTCACAGCCCATCTAAATGTAAAGTTCTCATTGAGACAAATTAATCGAGCCCAAACACAAGGTAGCTACTGTAAACCGTAAAAGAGCTCCCTCAGCTGTCCCTCGTCTTCATCGCCAGACCCTTAATGACAGTCACAGCCCATCTAAATATAAAGTTCTCATTGACACAAATTAATCGAGCCCAAACACAAGGTAGCTACTGTAAACCGTTAAAGAGCTCCCTCAGCTGTCCCTCGTCTTCATCGCCAGACCCTTAATGACAGTCACAGCCCATCTAAATGTAAAGTTCTCATTGAAACAAATTAATCGAGCCCAAACACAAGGTAGCTACTGTAAAACGTTACGGAGCTCCTTTAACTGTACTTCGTCTTCATCACCAGACCCTCAATGACAGTCACAGCCCATCTAAATGTAAAGTTCTCATTGAGACAAATTAATCGAGCCCAAACACAAGGTAGCTACTGTAAAACGTTACGGAGTTCTCTTATATATAGATCGGCTCCATCATCAGATCGACTCCAGACCTTCATCAAATTGTAGTGCTTTTAAATACTTACCGGAAAAATTAACAAACGTACTTGTTGTCCCTACAATTTTTGAAAGTTCCCCTCGTTTTCTCCAGGATCCCATCATCAGATCCTGGTTTCCTTGTCATGGTACCACCACCGGACTATCTACTTTCCAACAAAAAAAGAATTATCAAAATCGGTTCATAAACGACGAAGTTATGCGCGAACACACATAAAAAAAAAAAAAAAATATATACGGTCGAATTGAGAAACGCCTTTTTTTTTGAAGTCGTTTAATAAAATAAAATGAAATGAAATGACATGACATGACATGACATAAAATGAAATGAAATTTATTAACAACTACATCCAAGATCATCATTGATGCAAGAATGAATGATTTTTTTTTTTCAAAAAAATTTTTGAAAATTTTTTTTTACACTTTTTTCAAAAATTTTCAATGCATGCCTATAATTATGATAGGATTTCCAATTCATGTAATCGGTACGTACATACCTACTCGTATAAAAATAGTGAGAACCCATCCAATTTTATAAAAAAAAGCAAAATTATTACGTCCGAATTACGCCACAGATCGGAATAACAGAGGAACTCTTTCGGTACGGTCTGTATAGCAGCCCAACTTGACTCTACTTTTACGTAGGTATATCAACAAATTAGATATCCCTAGCTAGTATCTACGTACTAGAGCAGTAGCAGTTAGCACTGAAGAAATTAACGATAGAAAAAGCTCGACCTATTTATTTACTTTGTCTTATTAACACAAATTGAGTCCAATAGATCACAAAAGCCGTAAGAGCAAAAAATAAAATTCTTAACCTCAAATAGCGGTATATTGAGAGCACACGGCTCTGTCCCCTCGAGGGCTGACAGGCGTGACTTAATGGCGGGTCCCATCGTCAGCACTCCTCTCGTCTCAGTCGTTGACACTGTGAGCAATTAACTTGTCACTGGCAAGCGTTACTGAACATCGTAAAATATTGGCTTAACCACATTTTACTATTTTGTACCTCACTAGGTGATGTAACGTGCTGAAGAATGTTAATACTTAACAAAGCCCGGTACTGTAAATCATTTATTTTCGTCTTAATTATTAATCGGCATTAGTATCTATTCTTCGATTTTGCGATACGACGTCTTATAAGTGATACCAGTACGATTTCATTCCAACATACTATTTAGTAGAAATCTTTAATTCTTAATGTAATCCTGTTTATCTTACGATTCGAAAATACTCAGTCAGTTTTTTTCTGGATAAAAGGTATCTATCCAACGTATGGAAAAGCGTAAATAACAAACTTACTTTTCTATTTCTAGTAGTAGTTAGTATGAATTGCATAGTTTTACGCAATAATGAGGCCTTTTATTATTTACAATGTATTTTACGTACTATTGGAGTGTTTTTAAAAGAATGTAGGTATTCTTAAACTAGGAAGGGGCCCATCTATCTATATTTCTAATTTCAATGGTCGTGTGACAGCAAGGGGTCGTCGTTTTGTAAAAGTAACTGTGGGGTACCCATTTACCTGTTAATATAAAACACAATTGAACTTCCGCTAAGACACTGTGTTTATCCGTGCAAGAACATTTTGCGACTGTTTTTATTTACCGTCAATTCCACGAAGCAGTCATTTCATGCGAAATAATCAACTAGCACAAAAACTTTTGAAAGGTTCTGAGGAATTATAATAGGTACCTACCAGGTATTTTAGAAAGTGATTAAATAATATAAATACTTAATAAAACACTCAAACTGTAAAACTATGCCGTAATTTAAAAGCAGACATTTTGTTCTCTTTGATAGTGTGGCGTAGGCCAAGGTTGGTTGTATTTCTAATTACATATATGTATTATCTCATTGTTTTGCCTGGAGTAGTACCGCCATACATTATTGGCATTCCTATATTACATTTATCAAGTAGATATTTGGAACTTAGACCCACTTATTATAAAACGGGTTGGCGGGTTTAGGGTGACAATGTTGGGCTATGTAACGATCACGATCAGATGTTCGTGACGATGACCGGGTACGAAAGCTTAACTTGGCATGGGTGTATAACACCTTCAACTTTTAAGCTTAAAAGAAAAAAGCTCAATATTATGCAGTGTCGTAATAAGCGCCCCCCAAAATAATGAGGCAGGTACATTCCTAATCTGGCAATTTCTGCGCCCTTATAAGGTCTTCGCTTTGTGCATTGGCTCCGTTGGTTCTGCTATAGTTACGGCATATTATTATGTCACAACCCAACCCAGAACTAACTCATCCAAAGTCACATAGCCTATCACTGGATCAACAAGGAAGTTAGTAGTTACCTACCGATAGGTACATTACCGCGTAGAAACCTGTCTAGGACACGGGTAGGAATATACCTACCTACGTTGTTAACTGAAAGCTCTCGAGCATGTTAGATTGCATCGTTATTTCATACACGGGTGAGATTGCTGTCAAGTGCAAACTTTAACTTATAAAGGAAAAGTTATGGATTATTTACCCGTCCTATTACTTATTCATCATCATCATCAATATCAGCCTATAAACGGCGCACTACATGGCCTGGCCTTTCTACTTATAGGAGAGGGGATATGGAGCGAACACCTACCACGCTGCTCCAATGCGGGTTGGCGGGCTTAGGTTGATAATGTTTCATTTATTAACGATCATTATCAGATGTTGATGACAGTGACCGGGACCGATGGCTTAACTTAACCAAGGCACGGGGGTGTAACACCACCTTGATGGCTTCCTTCCAAGGCTTGGAATGTACTGAACATTTCATAGAAGAATGAAAAAGCTCAGAATTATTTCGTGACCCGACCCAGGAATCGAACCCAGGACCTCGTGATCGAAGCCACATAGGCTGACCACTAGGTCAACGAGGCAGTAACTTATAGGTTCACTTAAAAATTTATTGTGGAATGTGTAAATTGGAAAGTTACTTATTAGGTCTGTCTCTCTGGACTGACCACCTGTTCAACCTGGGTAGACGGTCCCTATACAATACAAACATAGACAAGTGTAAGAAATGCTAATTAGGTGTAATGTAAAAGTGAAATCGTCACCACGTAAGTAGGTATATCTACTGTAGTAAGTATGCAGGCACAGTACTTGCGCAGGGAGTCAGGGACACAACTAGGTACTTAGGTACTATGGCGCCTCTTGTGAAATGCGATAGGTACCTACTTATTACTGTTTGTTGGTAATCCGATTAAATTCAGCTAAAGCAAGCAATTATTTTTGAGGTTTATTTAGCAAGTGAATTTTAACAAAAAATTCTAATGTTGTGATTGATAAATTAATTTCAACTTACTTGTTCCTTACTTTCGACCTGACAACGTGTTGTCAACAAATGACGAATTTATTTAGAGTATCTTTGATCCACTTAACATACACAGTCCTTACTAATATTATAAAGGGGAAAGTTTGTATGTATGGATGTATGGATGTTTGTTACTTTTTCACGCAAAAACTACTGAATGGATTTTGATGAAACTTCACAATAATATAGGTTACATATCAGAATAACACATAGACTACATTTTATACCGAAATTCCCACGGGAACGAGAACTACGCGGGTGAAACCGCGGGCGTCCTCTAGTAATATATATGGTAAATCAAGATGCAGTATAGCTACATAATGTATGTGGCAATATAAATTTTATTAAAATAGTAGCCCGTAACTAGAACCCAAGGCAACAGTTCTATATGTTCCATTTCTACCTGGTCTCCGCCTAAGTAAGGCTTTAGTTAAAGCTAACTTAAGTTTAATAACACCTTAGGTGGCAATACAATAATAAAAACTTTTATTACATGTACTCAAAGTAGTTATAGAAGCACTTGTTCTAAAATAAAATGGCATTGTCACTACTTCAGGCTCTGTAAAAACAAAACGAGTTGTTTTGTTTTTATAGAGTCCGAGCAAACAAAATAGCGGTTCCAAACGGACCGTAAACCGTAAAGATCTTTGAAGCTGCTCGCATGTTTGCATGAAAAAGCCATTGTCTTTTACATATATGGCATCAGGGCGTTTTCATAAAACCAGATTAGGGAAAACAAAGTTTTGTCCAATGTCCTACTTAGTCTTGTCATATTTGAAAAAAAAAACAGTAAAGACAATCCAAATACGAAAAGAAATAAAAATGCGGACAAATGTTACTTTAATTATAAGTTAAAAAAGAAGTAAGGTGCCATAATGAAATAAGTTATTAACAGAATAAGGAAAAAGAAAATTCAAAGTGTCGGTAAGCTCTGTAAACTTGGTCCTATATATTTCTTTAAATCATTGTAAATTGTAAGTTGTTAAGGAGTTTTTTTTTCAATATCCACACCCCTTCGATTTATACACATCGTGCCGGAACGGTAAATTGCTTACGTACGGTACGTGTTTGTCGTAAGCCTTCGAGAATCGAACCCAGGATCTCCGTTCTAATAATTCACCGCGCATACCTCTGCAGCTGCACCATGAAGGCCGTCAAATAGAACGAATATTAGTTTAGTTTATATGTTATAATTAAAATAAAATACCCTTACCTCACCATAAATTCTATAAAAACCCAAGTTAGGAAATTGAAAATAATTAAAGGTAAAACACAGCGGATAATAATTAGCAGAATATGTTATCTGTGTTCCTATTTCTTGGCATGAGTAATGTCTAATTTTTTTAGCCTTAGCTTGGAATTACATGCAATTAACAGCATGCCTTCGGAACCACTTTTAGAATTTTCTGACATGTTTCTTACATATTACCGTTTAATCAATATGTATATATTTCGAATGTACAGAATTATACTTTACATTAGATAGAGCGCCAGACGAAGTATAAACTTATTTTTTTTTTAAATTACATTCTTTGTAGATTAATATCATAATTACGTCTATTCTGTGTACGACTAACCGTTCATAAAAGCACCGCTTATGTTATGTGGTTGTTAATTATTTAAATACAATCAAGACGTTACCTCAGTGGTTTGACCTATGTGGCTGGTGGTCCTAAGTTCGAATTGGGCTATAAGTACTCAGCTTTTCATTCCTCTAAACTAAATTTAGAAAAATTCCCAAGAAAAAGTCCCTAAAGAGTTAAACCGCTCTGCCTGGGGATCCGAAGACGGCCATTATGATTAAAATCAGGTTTAAAAAGTCATCGTTAAAGAGTTAAACATTATCAATGCTTACCCGCCAATCTACATTGGTGTAGCATGGTGGGTTTACAATTACCCCTAAAAGGAGTAATTTGTATTTTTTCGTTTCACAATTTATTGGTAGATAGATACCTATCATTTATTGTATGTTATTAATTGGGTGCAGATAACAGAGGTCATAACGTAACACTTTACTAAAGGACAAAGTAGTTTTACTGTGATCAGTAAAAACAGTAAACAAATTCAATTATTTCAAAGTAAACACAAGTGCGTGTCCTTTACGTGAACTGATAAATAATTCAATGCAATAAAATAGACTTAAATTCCTTGTTATCTAGGTTCAGTACGTCGTCGTAAACATTGTGATGAATCTTAAACGTATTTAAAGTGAGCTCCTCTATAAAATTGCGCAAGTAGTCTTGGTCTGCTGTACCTACATGAGCACGTATGACGTCACACAGAGGTTTCAACACCGTACTAACAAAGGCAACCTCGCACATTGCCATTGTGCTCTCATTTCGAGAGCAAACAATTAATGTAACAACATTTGGGCTCCCAAATTTACCGTAACTAACTCGAATTTTTCATTCAAATCGCTGAACATATCGTCCTACATGTTTCTTAACAATCGACGGTCATTATGCTTGCAACGGCGTGAAGATCCTACTATATCGATACAATTTTATCGATAATATATTTTAGTTTAATTAATATCAAAATGTAGACAGGTAGATAACTGTAAGTAATAAAGTATTTGGAAATAGAACCAAGAAAACTTGTAAGAATTTGGTAATAGTTATCATAGGTCTAAACCTAAAGTTATTGACCTAATCAAATTCAATTTTTTTAAGAGAGGTTTAGGAAAACTTGAATAAATAAAAAAAGTATGAAAGTTCTCTTTTATTTTTTTATATTATATATACGTATTATTTATGTGCGAATATACCAGATCTTTTATAATCTCCAAACTTATTTATGTTTTTTTCATAAATAATAATTGCTTGTCATATAATAATTGCCATTGTTATGTGCCATTTACTTAGTACTGTAAGGTCATTTGTGAGATTAATGAAATATGTAAAGTAGAGCAGCTTAGTTATTATAAGTTACGAGACGGCTAACAAGTACTATAAATCATGCTAGCGCATAATGTTGTCTCCGTTGTCTAAATATAAATTTCGGGTTCACATAACTTTAGTCGTACGTATGTAATAGAAAATACACTATTTTCTGTAAATATTTATTTACCTTAATCTTCTATACAATCAGTATGAAAGGTTTTCCATGAACATTCACATCGACACTGACATATTTATCGATAGATTGTTACATACATCTCTAATCGCCATTAAGTAGTGGACCGTCTTTCATTCGGCCCCTATAAATAACTAGTCAAGATTTAATTTAATTGAAACACGCCATGAAATGCAACTCTTAACGAAGATAAATAGAATTTTGATTAAAACTTCTGATCTTGACTCATGCTTGTATGTGTTAATCGTGGAACTAAGTTTATTGTTATTTCCGAAAGAACTTGCAGCAAGCGGGATTAGTACTACCTAGAAGAGTAAGTTCTTATTTTCAAGTTTGAGATATGCAAATAGTTGCCTACTTACACAGAGTTTCAAGGCACCTTTTAATGGAAGAACATTATGTATTTGAAGTTTAAAAATTGTTTTACAGTTATTTCTTTTGTTACATGTAGGTAACGGAGAAGACGTTATTTATATGCGCCTTGGAGTTATTGGAAGAAAACATTTTTGTTTGTTTTTAGTTACAGGAGGTAAGCGTGTTCCTTGAGAGATGCAAAACGCCTAATTGACAAGACATCAACATTTAAAGTACATCATGAAACGTTACGTTTTAAAATATCGTAAAATACGAAATATTACTTTATATAAGATAGTTTAGTAAACGCATAATACATGATATTTGCTAAAAAACAACATATCTAAGCTTTAAATCATCAATCAATGAAGTGTATGCCTACTTACGTATGAAACGTAATTCCTTCGATTTTCTGTTCGCTGCGACTGTTGCAGCAGAAAATACTACAACCCACCATAGCACGATAACGTTTAAATTAATATCGTAATCGCAAAGTTATATTATTTATAAGCAAATTTAATAAAAAGCTAATAATTGCTCAGATGTGTCCTTTGTTTGTCACAAACTCCACTCTTGACAAACAATAAAAACGAACACGCTGAAAGAGACAAAAAATATTCTTGTGTCACTTTCTAATAAAGGCCGAATGAAATAAGTCTGTCACGCTCTTGAACCTGCAGCCGCGTTATGACTCCATCTAGTAGTCTTTAATCTATGATTTGCGGATATACATACCTACATTTTATTAACTTTATCTAACTTGACAACCTTTATAATGTAAGCTGTACGTACTACGATTACTTAGTTACCTACCTGCTTACAAGTTTTAGATTTCTTGTGAAATGAAAATTAAAAAAAAACAAAAGTTAAAGATTTTAAATGCTAAATATTTCATCAAAGATATACTAATAACAAACAGAGAAATACTTCATAAGTTTTCAACAATGTCTTAATCTGACGTCTTATTATAAGATACGGGTGGTCCCGAAATTGCCAGAAATAATTTACTTCGCCGACGATTTCTTAGCGGCTTTAATGTGAGCAGCAAAAATAAGTTAACCATAACCAAGCGCACACTAAAAATACTCACGTCGTATTTTATATTTAATATTTCGCAAACAGATGTGTTTCAACTCTCAACATCTGTACCAACAGATGTATTTTAATATCTATTTGATTACATTCGCAATGAGACTAAAAAATGTGTGGCTGCCTGCTTTTGTTGGTCCTTTTTTCATGTAAGTATTTTACTTTTTGTAAAAAAAGATATTACTCATATACTACATATATTACTTTGACGACCTCCGTGGCGCAGAATGCGCGATGGATTATAAGACGGAGGTTCTGGGTTCGATCCCCGGCGGAGCAGATTGAGATTTTTCTTAATTTGTCCTGGTCTCGCTAGTGGGAGGCTTTCGCTGTAGCTAGTTACCACCCTACTTACAAAGACGTACCGCCAAGCGATTTAGTGTTCCGGTACGATGTCGTGTAGAAACCTAAAGGCGTGGGGATTTCATCTAACTCCTAACAAGTTAGCCCGCTTTCATCTTAGACTGCATCATCACTTAACATCAGGTGTGATAGCAGTCAAGGGCCAACATGGAAAGACTGTGTTAGATGTGTGTACCTACGACTTCTTTTCAGCAGCGGGGATCGAATTTATGTCCTGTGTTGATGATCCATGCCGGTCTCAGTGGTGCAGTAGTTTGCGCGGAGTTATAAGACGTAGGCCCTGGGTTCGATTCCCAGCTGGGCTTATTGAAAATTTCTAAGTTGGTTCAGGTTTTAACTTAAAAATATCTGGCTGGTGGGAGAGTCCAGCTATGGCTATTAAGCTCACTGGTACGAAGTCGTACTGTCTAGCTATTTAGCTTTGCGGTATGGAAAACATCGCTTCCATCTTAGAACACATCACTTGCCATCAGGAGTGATTGCAGTCACGGGCTAGCTTGTAGTAAATAAAAATCAAAAAGCTTTTATACCATGTATTTATTTTACGTAAGTGGCCGTTGGTAAAATTAGTTACCATTAGAGTCCAGTTTTATCGATAGGTATTCCTAGGCACGTTTTGTTAGCGCATAAACCTCTTTATTGTCATACAAACCTAGATTTCTCTACAATTCTCACCATAGAAGGTGTGGCATACACTTTAAGCAAGTCCTTGCTTAATTTATGATAGGCGCCGCCGTTGCCATACCTGATGAAACGTGACGACGGCCTCTAGGATATAAGGATGTGTGAGGCTACTTCATTCATTATCTTGAATGAATTAATGAATTACTCTTTATTGTACACCAAATAATAAAAATCTTACAAATAGAAAATAACTTTAAAAAAAAACAATGTACAATTGGCGGTCTTATCGGTTTTACTGAGCGATCTTTCAGACGACAATATTGAAGAGGAAAAGTGCATGGATTGGAGAAGTTAAGGTGTATTAAAATTATGTAATTTAAGTTATTGTATCAAATATTAATTTAAATTAATAATAATAAAATTCTAATTAAATAAATACATGTTTAAATACATAAATAGGGAAATTTATAATTTAAAATACAGACATATAAAAGTTCCCATATGTAAATAAATAAATAAATAAATGAAAATAATAGAAACTAGACGATATTGAAGGAAGAAAGTAAACAAATAATGACAATGTAATATATACATAAATAAGTGAGTACGAAACTTAATTGAGGAATCATAACGATTTTATGGGGGATAGAAATGCCCATTCACCAACCGATTAGAAGTAACTAGTGATTGAGCACGATTATCTTGGCTTATATTACACATATATATACTATGTAGCTTTCAGTATTATAATATTTTATGTAAAAAACATTGTAGTAAAGTAAGATCTTAAGTTTTAAAAACTAAGTTAGATTCGTGAGGAGTGACAAAGGTTAATTTTTATCCCGCTATTTCCATTTCCAACAATAGTTACGCGAATAAAACCGCGGGCGTCCACTAACTAGTACTTACTTAACAAAATATTGGTGCCTGCCGGTACGGTGCTTGCTTACTGTACCCACCAGGTGTAAACAATGATCTATTGTGCCATTTTACGAGTAGATAAGTGTTCACGCACCGCTTAAATGGACAAGAAGACATAACAACGGGTCCTCTGATTGCGATGATGGACTCAGCTGCTATAATCATGGCCGTGAATATCGTTCACTCTTCCTTTATCCCGGGATCCCAAAGCCCAATTCTACATGTATCTGCTTTTTTGAAAATCAAAAAAGATTTTGGGGAAATATATATTTTAATTTGTGATAGTTTCCTATCAAATTAGTCGCAAATATATTTAAGTAAATAATTGTATGATTGATTAATTTTGTGATATTAAAGGCAATTATGTTTTTTAATAATTCTTACGTTTTTTAATGATGAAGGAATTATGAAAAAAATGGTTGCCAGGTGTAAGTAATTAATACTAAGTAAGTAATTAATAAATGTTTAAATCTGGCCAGTGGCCACCCTAACGTTGCAGCTAACTTACAGCTGGCAACCAGTTTGTTTCCTTTTCTTTAAAATTACATAAAATGAGATTGCAATCAATATTAGGAAATTAATTTTCCAAAAATTAATTACAGCTAACTTTTGATAAACAACTTAATAGGCTAAGGCCTGTGTGCATCAAAATTTAGCAATGCCAAATAGTGTCGCTTTAAGACGGAGCATAAATCGCGTGTCAAGTCGTAAAGGCTTACAATGACCTAACGCCTAGCTGCTACAGTGAAATAAAGTAGATACTTAAGCTTAACAACCACTTTCTTCTCATTTACCACTGTCTCTATATCTCATAGGTAGGTAGCTGCTCTATCTCAATTCTACTACGCACATTTTACACATTAGAACTTGTAATGTAATCGTAAATATTTAGTCATACCATGTATTTGGAAACAGTATCAGAACGGTACCCTCCCTGACCTCCTGTCATTTATTTCGTTATCGAATTCTCTAATAATGCTTATTTTGAGGGTATCACTTATTTGTATTTACCATATCTATAACTACTATATTTCTTATACTGCCCCTTGGTTCCATGTCTCTAATGAGCTATGGAAATTCGCCTTTCTGTGATTTGATTTGATCATACTTTCGCCATGTTTGTTCATTGGTTGACCTAGTCGGCAGTTTAAGACAATATCGTTACTGGGACTTTTCGTCTCTTCATGAAAGTAAATTCTCAAAAGGTAACTTACCGGAGTAAAAAATCGATAGATAATAAAACAGCTTGACAATCTGGCTTTAGAATAGCGTACCACATTTCCCTCTCTATTAGGAGAAAAGGCCACTATGGTGGGCTCAGGTTGATGGTAATTATTATAAGATCAAACATAATTGGATTAGGTTACGTTTGCTCTAGCTTATTTTTTTACTTGTTGATTCTCCTTGTCTAACAACGTGCTTAAAATATTTTCATTTCTCTAAGTAGGAACAAAGCTTGTAAAATTATTTTCAAACAAGAGGCTTTTCGTTGCGGGATTGTCATCTCTTTAGTCTAGAGATGACATCTTGAAATGAAAAGAAAAATTAAGGCAAAGGACTTTAATTTTGCTTAGCTTGCTTTAGTTTCGTGAATGAATCATAAAAGACCATCTAATTATATGTTTAGTCTTATATTCTGCTTAAGCCAGCTTTAATTTTCTGGATAGACGAGTGGGTATTAACCTACCTAAATATATTAGTAGGTACCTTTTTTTTGATTTTGTACCTTCTGACAAATAATCTTGAAAAGCTATAGATTTTCAAATGTGAGCAAATATTGACTCGAAAAATTAAAGTATAGTAATGTAAGTCTACTTCTATTCTATTGTAATAAATTCCAATTTATAAATTTTTTTTGCTATTGTGTGCTTTTTGGTAGGCATTAAAAAACACACACACACACACGTGTGTTTTTAATGCCTACTAAAAAGCATTTCGTTACAAGGGGTCGCAACTGACATGCAATCGTTGCAATAATGAATTTGTGGTTCGTCATGCACCCCTCCCTATTTAATAAGTATTGTCTTAATTACATTTGCATTTTCCATTTTAGGTTGATAAGTATTTGGGTACACGTTGATAAAAAAAACTATTCCACATTAAAGCTATTTCTATAATAAGATGTCTTGCATAATATTTTATCTGTACCTTGAAGCTTTTTCTTGAACGAATAGCGAATACGTACGAGTAGGTTATGTACTAGGTATATAGTTATATATGTTCCTACGAAAGCTTTGTGTAGAAAAATTTAAAAATAAATAAATTGGCTATTTCAAGATCGCTGGAGAGTAATAATATATTAAAAAGTTTTTGTTGTACTTATTTATTTGCTGATTTGACTTGAAAGCATCTAATCTAGTATTTCACACATTTTTCCCGTAGCAGAGTGGCGCAGTGGAAGCGTGCTGGGCCCATAACCCAGAGGTCCGTGGATCGAAACCACGCTCTGCTAAGATCTTTTTTCTAGTTTTTTTTTTCAATTTAAAATTTTCATTTTAATGTTACTATTATAACATTAATGTACTAAATGTTTTTATTTTGTCTATTACGTAATTTAACACAACATTAGGGTTATAACTTTATGACTGTCATATTTTTCCGGTTTGAAACGCCTCGACCCCGACGTTTAAATGATGATGATTGCGGGCACACCCTACTTTATGATTAGACAAGGGTATGTCCCTATACAACCCGTAAATGGGGGTAGCTTTTAGCTAGCTATCTATGTAATTACGTAACTACAAATACAACATGAAAATTTAGCTGACATATTTTGTGAGCATTTGTCTTTCTTATTAGATTCTGTTATTTATATCTATTCTAGTCTGTAATTTGTAGTCATATTAAAAAATGAATAAAAGCTCATCTATTTTAAAGAGATTAGTTAGCGGCTTTCATATTGTAAACAAGTTGGGAAACCTTGGCGATGGCACGAAATCATAAGCCACGTTTGCTGTGCACTAAAATCGAGCTACAACTACATACTAACTTTTAACGTAGGTCGTAACGTAAACTAAGTGAGGAACTACGTTAAAAGTACGTAAGTAAGTACTTACTACCAAATTTAGTTTTTATTTTTAATCGACAAAAAAAGGGAGGAGTTTCTCAATTCGACACGTATAGTTTTCTTTAATGTATGACCACGCATAACTTTTTACAGAGTTGTCCGATTTTGATAATTCTATTTATATGATAATTTTTTTATTAGAAAACGCACACATCCAAGGTGGTCCCATCACGTTAGGATCTGATGATGATATGCTGGGAAAATTGAAGGAACTCTTTAACTTTTATAGGCACACTTGCAGCGATTTGGTTTTTTGTGTAAGTAGCTTATTTGGCTACAAGTGCCGTATAATATACTATGACAGTATAGTACGAGTACGTTACGTGGCGATAAATCACTAAAAAGTAAGAAATAAAAAATTTTAACAAAAAATAGAACCGACTCAAAACACACTAAAAAGTAAAAAATAACTATGTTATTTAGTTGCTTTAATTTACTTAAGCATATCTAGGAGTCGGTGCCAGCCAAGGTTTCTACTTGGACATTACCTAGAGCCCACAAACTGCTTTACTACGTTAAATAAATGTTCCTTAACCTTGGCTGGCACCAACTTCATAGATATGCTTAAGTAAATTAAAGCAACTAAATAACAACACAGTTATTTTTTACTTTTTAGTGCGTTTTCAGTCGGTTCTATTTTTTATTATCGTGCGTCAATATTTATTGCACTTTGAACAAAGATAAAACTATCAAACTATCAAATCACACTAGCGATTTAGACATCGTTTATATTATTAACATCAAATTTCTGTATGGGTAATTATCACCAGACATCGACTTTCTATTGATGAATAAATCCCTACGTATCTACAGATGATATCAAAGAAAGTGCATTAGTACATTTGCAATTAATTCCTTATTCAGGTAACGATTCACTGGCCAAGTACACGGCACTTTCAGCCGGCGTAATTTATAGTTCGAGGGACACCTAATTGGAAGTTGCAATTAAGATTGCTGACAGGAAGATATTACCTATTGTTCATGCATAATGTATGTGTCATTGAAATATCTCTGGAAATTCATAGAACTTTGCATAGCTTAGCTATAAATTATTGCTATCTGGTTCGTAATTACACGTTCTACCCTTGTTCTAGAGTTGCTACGTACCTACAGACTTAATGGAAATACGTTTTTAAGCTGTATTCCTATAGATTTCGAATACACTCAATACTTAGACATATACTTTGGGTATTAACAATATATGTTAATAAATAGATATTTAAATAAAACAGAAATACATAAAAAGTTTTTTATAATATTTATGTTCTTAAATAAAGCACAGCGATGTTACGTAAGGTCAAGGCTGTTTTCAATGTTATTACATATTTAGCTAATAACTTTTAGTACTGTAGGTACATGTGGGTATAATTAGTATCAATGAAGAACAGGTTTTAAGCAACTTTCTTCTTGATAAATTATTATGAAATGAACAAGTCGTAATTATTAAATAGTTAAGCTTTAGAATTTAGATCGAAAGGCCCTTTACAGACATGTCTAATAGTTCATTCAATTCAGCAGATATTTCGAAAGTGACCAAAATAACAAAAATCCAAATCCTCGGTTATTCAAAAATTCAAGTACTAATCTGCTACAAATAAAAGCTTTATTTAGAGGGGAAACGACAATATTTTATTTTTTAACTAAACACGAATTTAAAACCATTGATATTCTTTATTTTTTACTAACTGTCAAACCGCTTATAAAGTCATAAACTAAAGAGCCATAATAGTCTCCGTTCGCAGTAAAAACTAAACGTTCATGACAATTTATTGCGTTATTATCATAATCTAAGTATAGAAATGCAGCGAGCACGCGCAACAAATAACTGCATATAGATAACAATAAAATACAGTGTGGAGCTACAATAGTGTTAAGTTATTATTACAATAAATATAACCTTTGCAATGATAAAGTAGCAAAATAGTTTATCTACTTATACTTATATTACAGGTGGAAGAGTTTGTTTAAACGTTCTAATCTCTGGACCACTTGGCTTGTAAAAATTATTTTGCCCTTATAGTTTAGGCTGATTTTTTTTGGGTAACTCCTATCTCCTAAACCCAAAGCCACTCCATATAACATTTGCTATCCGCGAGTGAAAGTCCCGTCAAAATTAACCCAGCCTTTTCAGAGATTAGCCGGAACAAACCGACAAACCAGTTAGTAACGTTTAGTGAAAACTTGTTAATTTGAAATTACAAATATTTTATTTATTTTTGATATTATGTATTTTGTGGTTCTTCTATATAGTTCCTCCGCTTAAATGTCTTGAGCTCGAATTGTGACATTCTTAACCTTTCATAGAACACACCATTCAAAGTTCTCAACCAATTACTGCAATGCACTTGTAATTTGCATCAACATTACGAACAATTCATGCATGGTAGAGCTGTCAAATTCATTGTAGAAGTTCATAGTTTGTTACTTTTCATTATACTCATTGAGGAAATTGTAATATTAGTATTTAAGTAGTTAATTGTAATGTTATGTAACCTACTTGTTATACTTGATAAAGATTGATTGCAAAATATATCTAAGTAATTTATTATAGATACAGCTTTCTATTTAGTACTACTATTACTATTTATATTACGTAATTTTATTTTTATTAAATAAACACTTCAAGTTGTAATTATGTTTCTAGTGCGGGAAATAAAGTTTAAAAAAAAATATATTTACTATAATAACTCTTGTTTCTTATTTCTTATTTAAAGGCTAAGAGGTCAAATTAAAGAGGTCAAAATAATTACCTCCAAGTATCGTAATCAGTATATAATACATACTAACTCAATACCAGTATATGATTTAGTCAGATCCTGAGCGGCAGCCTGCTGAAGAGTTTAGTTCCCTTTTACTTGCGCCTGAAGCCTGTGCTCGTCAGCACTAACATACTTAGGTACCTACTTAGCTACATCTGGAATTTTCTCGACTTGTAGAAATTAAAAGGCAATCAATGTAAATGCCGTGTTATCATGCTAAATCAAAAATATAAACCAACCGGTAACATCGAGCATTATCAATACGTTCACGTATCCACGTGGATTAATTTGTTTTGTATATTTTACTAAGAATTGTACATGATTACAATGTGAATGGCGATTGGCGATGCAGCAGCGTGTTCGCGCGATGTTCGATGCGTGAGACAATTTTTATTTGGCTTACATCATAGGCCCTTTAACATAATGCCCGTCACGTCTCTGGTACACCTTTGGAAATTGCCGCGGCTAGATGACTCAATTGTTCTACAAGTTCTCATGTTTTTTGTGAAGAACTCGTGCCCAATTCCAAATTTGACGTCTCGTTTGACGTCTCGTTTTAAAAGCCCATTTTGACGATCTACTACGGGCTAGGAAAACGGATATGGAGCTTAGACCCACCACGCTGTAGAGTGATAATGTTTGAAATTTAGAGATCTAATCAGATTTAATTCAATATGACCGAGACAGACGGCTTGCTCTCCGGCGCAAGAGAGTGTAAAACAACGACGATTGACGACCTCCGTGGCGCAGTGGTAAGCGTGGTGGATTTATAAGACGGAGGTCCTGGGTTCGATTTTCAGCGGGGCAGATTGAGATTTTTCTTAATTTGTCTTGGTCTGGCTGGTGGGAGCCTTTCGCCGTGGCTAGTGACCACCCTACCGACAAAGACGTACCGCCAAGCGATTTAGCATTCCGGTACGATATCGTGTAGAAACCGAAAGGGGTATGGATTTCATCCTACTCCTAACAAGTTAGCCCGCTTCCATCTTAGATTGCATCATCACTTAACATCAGGTGTGATAGCAATCAAGCGCCAACTTGTAATCGATAAAAAAAACAACCAGTTTAGTACTATAATTCGGGTAAAGATTTTATACTGAGAATTTCTTGGCTTATTACCTTAGGTGCTACCCAGGATTCAAACCCCGTAGTCTAGCCAATGAACCAACGAGGCGGTAAACATCTCGTTTATTGAGCTGTAAACACTAAACTCGCCACACACGTGTAAGAGCTTACGAAAGAAATTGTCTTTCCTAGATAACGAGTATCTGGAGCAGGACCACTGCTAGTAAAATAACGTAACAGTGTCATTGTTTATCAGTGGAGTGGCATTATTTCACCCAAATTTAGATAAAACCGAGAGTAATTGTGAAATGAAAGCTGTATGCTTTCTATTGTTGTATAAATTGCTCGTAAATAATGTTAGACAATTGATAAGGCGTCTCGGAATGATAACAAGATACTTGCTCAATTCAAAGAGAACATAACTCGAGTCTGTATATGTATGTATTTTATTTAAAATGAAAATAGCGATCGTGGATAGGTTTATGAATAACCTATTTGTTTTGCTTTTGTGTGGTTAGTGTGATTTTCTTGTTGTTGGTGGTTATGTGAGTCAAGTCTTTAGGTAAGTTCAAGCTTTAAAGCCATCATAATATTATCTACGTACAGAGATGTACAAAATGGTTCCATAAAAGCATTTAAATACAAAATGCAAAATACTTTTCAGATTTACTATTTCAAATGCAAAATACCAAATACTTTTGCGTTTTGTATTTCAAATGCAAAATGCAAAATAGGTATTTTCAAAATGCTTTTTCAAAATAAAATACCTTTTGACCAAATCGCATGATATTTTTATTTATTTTAGAATACCTAGTCACTTATAACATTAACCTTAGTTACTTATAACATACTGCCTCGTTGGTCTAGTGGTTAGCCTATGTGGCTTCTATCACGAGGTCCTGGGTTCGATACCTGGGTCGGGTCACGGAATAATTCTGAGCTTTTTCATTCTTCTATGAAATGTTCAGTACATTCCAAGCCCGGAGTCTGAAAGTTGGCGGTGTTACACCCTGTGCCTCGGAGAGCACGTTAAGCCGTCTGTCCCGGTCACTTTCACCAACATCTGATAGTGATAGTTAATAAATGAAACATTATCAACCTTAGCCCACCTACCCGCACTGGAGCAGCGTGGTGGGTGTACGCTCCTTTTATATTATTATTTATACGCTCTGCTTACAATTTTCTTTTATCTCTAACAATTGGACAGGTATTGTTAAAAAGTGAAAAAAATAAAAATCAATTTTTATTTATTACACTTTTTAACAATACCAGTTGTTCGAATACATCATCACTCATTTTTCTTCGGTGAGGTCTCATAATCATCCCACCGTACGAAAAAAGTCTTTCTACTGGTGCTGAACTTGGTAAGGATGTGTTGTATTTTAAAAATACGTTTTTTATTGTAGGATAGGTGTTCAGCATCTCCAGACTTGTGGACTCATCCTTTAAGTATTGTAGGGTTTCCAAGTCTATTGTAGTATTGGCACTACCACCCTCACTGGTTGCAGAGGAGTCTGAATCCTGGAACATGTAGTAAGACTCGCTTTTTTGGTTTTTTCGTTCTGATGTCTGTGATTGGAGGCCACTTTTTAAATTTTCATTTTTAAATTTCCTGACTTCTGAAACAAACAGCTTCTTAACATGCTCCTTCTTACTTTTAGGCACCCACTTTAATTTGAAGAATGGATATGATACTGCTGCCAGAATGCTGTCTTTGGATCTTGGGTCTTCTAAATCAAAATTGTTAAAACGCTTTTCAATACTTTCCTTAATTATTTCAATCAATGGTCCACAATATACTGGGTTGTCCATTTCTAATGAAGCTAATATTTTTTGCATTCTTATCAATTCAGGTTGTAGACATCCATAATACATCTCTTTGTCACCTTCCAAACTCCTGATGGCCTCAGCTATGGGTTTGGAAGTTCTAACATATTCAATCAAGAACT
This sequence comes from Mycalesis mineus, assembly GCA_034621355.1. Taxonomy (NCBI): domain Eukaryota; kingdom Metazoa; phylum Arthropoda; class Insecta; order Lepidoptera; family Nymphalidae; genus Mycalesis; species Mycalesis mineus. The sequence continues at coordinate 9,523,897 of CM067883.1, read as the reverse complement.
GTATTTCAATTTCTTTCAGGACTGATAATCCCAGTTTTCTTAGAACTTCATTTATGGTTTCTTGGACTTGTAATATATCTGTTATACAATTGTAAAATGAATTCCACCGAGTTGGACAGGGGCTAGTTGGAGACTTACCAGTAACTTCCAAGTAAATTTCAGATGCTTTTGGTGACCTAGAGCATATATTCCAAACAGCCTGACATTTAGTCATAGCTGCATCATGTAGTTTCCTGTATGAATTACTTTTATTTCTGGCTTTATCAATGTCCCGTGCCGGAATCAGATGCAAGGTATGGGTTGCACATCTCTCATGGTTGGGCAGTTGGTATAAATCATTTTCTTGAGGTTCAGGAAACTCATGCAGGGCTAATATATCATCATTATCATCATCATCATCTTGCTGATTGTTAACATCAAGGTTTTCATTTATGTTCACTTCAAAATTGTCTAAATTATCATTCAACTGGGGTCCACCACTTGTATCAGTTTCTAGATCAGGTTTCCCAAAAATTTTAAAAGCTTTTACCATGTTGGAGCCATTATCCGTTACTGTTTTAGTTATTTTGGACAATCTTAAGTCATATTCTTCATGTATATCAGTTATGAGTTCTGCTATCTTATCGAATGTGTGGGACCCCTTGAATCTTCTGCAGGCAAGAGAAGAACTGTTCCTTGCAAATGTATCCGTATCTATCCAATGAACAGTCATACCTAAGTAACTGCGTCTTGAAGATGACCAAATATCGGCTGTAGTACAGAGGTATTGAGCAGCCTTCAATTTATTTTTTAGATTACCTTTATATTCTGTGTATGCATCAGCAATTTTATTATTGCATGTACGGCGGCACATTAATTTTGGTGGATGTGTAAGTTGTTGAGCTCCCTCAATTAAAGCTCTAAATGACTTATTTTCTACTATTGACATAGGTGACATTGTGTCAACAACAAAGTTTATTATTAATTTATCTAGATTTAATGACTTCTGTAAAGCATTTGTAAGAATACTTTGTTTCATTTTCTTTGCCGTACTTGCAGTACTATTGTTATCAGATTCTGCAAAACTAGACTTTCTTTTCTTTGTATGCTGGGGTTTCAATTTTTCATAATCTTCCAGAAGATCACTGTGGCCTTTTCTCTAAAGAAAACAAAACAACAAACAGGTTAATTATTTGTTAACACAGAAAAAATTACATAGTTACCTATACTTAATTAATTAAAAGGTATCCTATAAGGTGTCATTATATCATATCATATAAAAGCAAATGTTCATAGGTTACACTTACTTTAATATGGTTTAAGAAGTTTGTTGTTGCATGCAGACTTCCCTTCAATGTTTTCAAGCATTTCTTGCAAACAGCACTTATATTGTTTTCACCCTCCTTCTTCACGTCTTTAAAACTGTGCATTAATATAAATGGTAGATTAGGGTTATCCCTGAAATAAAATCATATATGAATTATTTATTGAATCAAATACTATAGCCACTATTCATTTTACTGGTTTGACGTGCATTATTTTGTTGGTGAAAGGTGACACTGACACAAAACAATACTTTACCTTCCAACTAAAAATGTTAGTAGGCTTTGCATGTTGCTACTTGTATAGTAGATATCAACACTAACTGAATTATTATAATTTATAAAGCTTAAAGTCAATTTAAATTAGTTGACGTCTTTTCTTTTTAGTATATATTTGTTTATACTATTTACCTATTTTATTTGTAAGACGTACAAGTACTTACATTTTTTAGCTAGGACACCAGCACCACACCAAATTCACCACGGCACGTCTGTTTATAGACTTTCCAGTATAACAACACTTCAATATCATAAAAAAAGGTAATCAAATCAGTAACCACTTCACCAAGCACCATCAAATAATAAATTCGCTGAAATTGAATCGCCGGGATAACGTTCATCGTCGTTCGTTTTCGTTTGACTTTAACACTAGTCAGTAGTCAGTATCAAGTAGTGTTGCCAACTGCTACCAAAGACTTATAGCTAGAAATTTAACAGAAAGTTGTCAGATTGAGTATTTGTGTCTACATAAAAGTAGCTAGAAATAGCTACCTAAATATCTGGATGAAAATAAAAACGATTGACTGTTAAAGGCTTGAATATTCATTGCATTTAAAATGTGGTATTCAGAAATAAAACCCATGTATTTAATCTAAATAAACTTTAATAAAATTATATTATATGCAACTAATATACAATATCTATACCTATCTAACCTAGCTTAAACAAACTTCAGAGCTAATTTAAACTTCTTATCCAACAAAGAAAAACACAAAATAACATAACATCGACGACCGATTCCGTTAACATCGATGTTACCATATTTTTCGTATAGCAACATCGACGTTTTTGCTTACAACATCGATAATCATCGAACATTCCCTAATCTCTACAGGCCAATAATCAGACAATCGAGGGAATCCCCAAAGTGATTTCGCACGGATTTCATACGAGTAAGCGAGTCGTATGAAATGTTATCTCACTCACTCTTGTAGGTGTACATTGCTACTAACATTTTATTTTCGGGGATTCCCGCACCATTTTTATTATTGCTCTTCTAAAAAAACATCTCAATATACCAAAAGTTGCTATAAAAAGTAGCTAAAAAGTTTAGCCACAAGTTAAAAAAATTGTAGCTGCCCGACATCGGAATATTGCTAAATCTAGCTATAAAGTAGCTAAGTTGGCAACACTGTCTCAGTACACAGTAGTTAGACATTATGGAGAGTAGAGGTACCTCTACTCTCCATATTAGACATAAGGCGCACACTCTGACCAAAGAAGAAAAATTGGGCACGCATGGGTAGCAGGCGCCACTATCGGTCAAATTCAGAAATACAAGCGTCATTTATTCATTTAATTTCGTTTGACTGGTAATGGTGGTTAAACTTAATCACAAAGTATTTTGCATTTTGAAATGAATTTTAAAAATGCAAAATACATCTCGAAAGGTATTTCAAATAAAATACAAAATGTTTTTGTTAAAAAGCATTTAAATGCAAAATACAAAATAGGTATTTTGCATTTTGTATTTGCATTTTAAATAGAAGTATTTCAAATAAATCACATCTCTGTCTACGTATGATAGTGTTTGACGCACTCAGTAGGATTTTATTATTTATATTTATTTAAATTGCATCGAAGTACTTTGCGAAGTTTCGACTTTTAGGGTATAGTTGCTGATAAAGGTTAGACGGCCTCTGTATAAGTCGGAGGTTCTGGGTTCGATTCCCGGCGGGGCAGATAGAGATTTTTTTTAATTTGTCTTGGTCTGGCTGATGGGAGGCTTTCGCCGTGGCTAGTTATCACCCTACCGACAAAGATGTACCGCCAAGCGATTTAGCGTTCGGGTACGATGTGGTTAAAAAACCGAAAGGGGTGTGGATTTCATCCTACTACTAACAAATTAGCCCGCTTCCATCTTAAATTGCATCATCACTCATCATCACTTAACATCAGGTGTGATAACAGTCAAGGGCCAACTAGTAGTCGATAAAAAAACAAGGTATGGAATTTTAGGCATCAGCATAAACCTCAGTATTCATGGGCGCAGGGAAGAGCTTTGCAAACGAATTTCTAGTGAGCGTATTGCAGTGTTGTTTTATTATAGGATTGATAAAGGCGATCATTTACCACTTTCGATCAGAGTGGCCATCTGCTGTTCCCCCACTTATAAATAAAAAAATATTGACGCCCGACAAAAGTGATAACTGAAATAGGGTTAGCGCGATAGGTTAGAGTCAGAGAGGAGGAGCCTGCCTACTACTGCCGTATGCGTGAGGAAAATGGAAGCCAAACCTACTGGTGCCGTATAGTGTTACTTAACGAAGCGGTTTTCCCTCCTGCAAGAAGTTATCACTTCAAAAACTTGCTTGATTTTTTTCGCAGTGAAATATTGGTTCGTGTATTTAACATACTGTATGCAGGTACATTTATTCTATTTTAAAAGCTGTGGATTAATTAATGAAGAATCAGATAAAGTTCCGCACATCTGTCAGTATCTAATAAATAATTAATCGAACGATCGGGCTAGAATAAATAAAAGTAGTTAATTGTTATGCAATAGACGCCCAGAGCGCGTTTAAGTCAAAAGGCAATAATTTAATCAATATAAATTCTTATATAAATTACAAAATAATAGCAACGGCTGTGTAGTGATTACGAAACAATGGAGGTTAATATCAAAGCGCGCCGCTTCCGTTGATTTATCGTTTTCCGCCATTGGACCTTTTGTTTTCATCCTGAGTCGTTGATCGTTTACTTGTTCCTTGATCAAGAGTCCCTTGTCTGCCGCTTACCACAGTATTTGTATCCCACTTTTATTGAAATATATATTCATAAGTCAAACTTATATGTATACGTACATACGTACGAGTAGGTACCTACTTCCAACATACTTATATATATAGGGAGAGAGAGAGAGACTGAAATGTCTAGTTTCTCAATCACCCAAGTTTTAACGGTGTTTTTCGAAAGGTTGCCACGCACTAAGTGTCAACGACAAAGGGATATTTAATATAATGCTAAAAATTATAATAAAACCTTCATATTTGCTTATCGTAATTAAATGAAGAGCATGCACTGACTAAAGCTAAACATTATTGATGATTATTTTTGACAATAGGCACGCAAAACTTTTAAGTTAATAAAGTTAATATAATTGCTTCATTTAGTGCCATCCAAGTTTAAGGAATGTTTATTTAACGAAGTAGCAAATCACTTTGAGGAGGAGGCAGTGACTTTATAGATATGTTTAAGTAAATTAAAGTAACTAAATGAAATGTTTTTTCTACTTAAATTCATATCATATGATCCTGTATGATATGAAAATCTATCTAGAATACTAAACAGCTTAAATATAATCTACTTATTGGCAAATTCCATAGGAAAATATTTTTTCAGGAAACAAGATCGTTTCCGAATTACGCGCGTAGTTGAAGCGTACCTTGTTTATCTTCGGAAATATATAATTCTATTTTGAGGAAGTCTTATTGATTCAGGTCAGAGTAATGAAACACTGCGTATGGTGAAACTGAATGTACTTATAATATTACGAACGTAGATAGGTAAGCACAACGTAGATATGTGTTACATATGTATGCGTTACTTAGTATGTAGCATACTAGCTACATACTAAGTATAAAACAAAGTCTTCCTCTGTATCTTCGCAAATGCAAAAGTTACTGAATGGATTTTAATACGGTTTCTATTAAAATATAGAGTAATTCCCAAGAAAGGTTTAAGTATTTAATTTGTAAAGACTTCGTGTAAATTGTATTATGATGATTATTAAATAGTCGTGTCGGAAAACTCTAGCCGCTTAGGTGGTTTAGTCGGAAACGCTGCCTAATGCCTTTGAGATATAATAAAATAATGTGTGTATGGTAGGATTGTTACTCCTTGTTAGGATTACCAAAAACTTCATACGCGTATTACACGTTTATTTATCTTTTTTGAATAGGTTGCTCATTATAAATCTCTCCTAACCCATCTATTAAAAATATGATATCTTCATGGATGAAGTCACGGCAATGTGTGTGTTAATACCAAAAAAATTATATAACTTAGATAAATAATATAATTTTATTTTTGTTTATATATAAATATGCTGATTTTAAACCATTTCTTTTTTTCATTTTGCAAATGAAATTTCCAGAACGTTTAAAAATTTCGATATTATATACCAGTAAGAGGTATTTTCCATAACTATTTTCTAAAACCTTATGAATAGACGATGAGATACTTTTTTGTTTATAAAAACATCACCCTGGTCTCCCGTACCTACGTAGTATAATATTTTATTTCGAATAGAGAAAAATCTCTGAAATAATAAAGCAGTTGGTAGGTACGCGTATGTTTTTATTAAAGGGGAAGTTATATTTATTTCGACGCCATTTCGTTTACACAGTATTGTTGTTTTAATAAATATTGAGCCGCCTAGCGCTCGTACGCCACCCGTTACGTCTACTGCTACTAGAACTGTATGGCGATTCTTGAAGAAAACATTAGTTTTGAAGCCGATGTACGACGGTTGCAAAGCGGATTTTACAGAAATCGGTATTCGCCAATGACATTTTGCCATGTTGCACTGACAGTCGAACTGAAGGTGGGACGAATCGACCGGATGTAAACGAGACGTTCGTAAGGTGTATTTTTTTCAATAATCGATATATAGCATTTTCAATATACTCTATATCTCCTAGAACTATGGAAACTTTCCAGGTTCCAATCTTCTTCGAGTGCCTCTCCATTACTGAAGATCGGCGGTCCGCTCTTTGATGGCTAGGCGGAATAGTTGTTCAACAGACTCTATGCCTGTCCACTCCCTAATGTTTCTTAGCCAGGACATCTTCCTCCTTCCCACACCTCTTTTTCCTGAGATCTTGCCCATCATGATAGTCTGCAGCAAGCGGTACCTATCATGTCGTAAAATATGTCCTAGGTTCCAATACAATGGAGTATTTATTACTTAACTGAAGTTAACTGAAGTATCAAACTGTCAATTTATATTTTACAAAGTTGCTGAAATCACCTCATACATGTAGAGTTCTCGCACAAGTTTGTAAGCATGGTGTGATTTATTTCTAAAGTTATTAGCTCTATATAACTCAATATTAACTACTTCAGCGTTTTCATTTTTTCTTTGTTATCATATCAATCTAAATAAACTACGTTGTACAGCGGTGTAAAATAAGTTAATGCGTCTCAGTCTATGTTAGTATTGTAGTGTCATCCTTGCCATACCTATGTTTAAATTTTTTTTATTAAAATTAAAAAAATAAAGTTCCAATTAAATTTGCACCGAAAACAAGTAAGGTAATTTTGCATAATTTCAAACGTTTGTATGCAAACATTCTCGTCCTTCATGTTCGTAGCATTCATAAATGTACAAGCTTGTTTTTTAAATATATTTTTAAAAATAAACATTAGTTTCTAACTTATGTCAGTCTCGTGCATTGTACAAATGCATCGCATTTGATTTACTACCTCACTCCCCTGACTTCGCGTGACTGCAGCTATATCTACTCGTGCTATCCAATATACTACTGATAATAATGCGATCATCCCTATTAATGCCTATTGTCACGAAGGGGAAGTCACAGATAATACCAAACTCGTGCATATAAATAATTAAAACTTTATAAATTACCTGTTCAATACTGCAGTGCTGTTCTATGACTTTTACTTTTTAAACTTTCGTTTAAAAATAGAACTTTAAAAACAGTATCCTCACGGCGGCTCATAATAAAGGGTGAGCCATCTAGCGTTTTAAATTTCAACTATCTATATCTATATATGTTTACAAATGACATTCGACATTGGAAACGTTAAATGTCATTTGTAAAGTGACAGATATTTAGTTTAAAATCTGAAATTTACGAAATTTTCGCTAGAAGAAAACTGGGAAATATTGAAAACTTAGGTACTTCCAAATTAAAAATCCGTTTTTTTCTTCAAATTAAAGAGGTAGACTTGGACGATATTTGGTTTCAAAAGGACGGCGCTACGTGCCATACAGCCGACGTGACCATCATGTTTTGCGCTGAGCATCAATCTTCGAAAATCGCATAATCAGGAGAAATGGTGACGTGGGTTGGCCTCCGAGAAGCTGCGATTTGACGCCGTTGGACTATTTTCTTTGGGGAAAGGTTAAAGATGCATGTTATTCCAACCATCCAGAAACGATTCATGATCTAAAATATGAGATTAGAGCTGCTATTGATGCCATAAGGCCTAAAACCATCGAAAAAGTACTCCAAAATTGGGTGGATCGGATGAGCTACTGTAAAACCAGCCGTGGTGGTCATTTGACCAAAATTGTTTTCCACAAGTAAATTTCATAAATCGACCTTTCAAATAAATGTTCAACCTTCGAAAAATATCAAGCCGTTTTTTTTTAATAGACTTTTCAAATTTTAAATTTTAAAAGGCCCACCCAATACATAATGGTACTTACACATATGAAGAAACTAAAAAGGTAAGAACAAGTCTTGTGGCAGCTTCACATTAATAACGTTATGATTGAATTGAAATGCATTTCCATTTGTATTATCAAATAGAATGTATGCTTTTGTAGTTGACTCACGACCACGGTATTTGTAATGGATTCAAGATACTTCGTTTTTTTATTTACCTGGATTTGTGGAGCCACAAATGCATATATCGCATCGCCTGTATTATATATGCGTTTTCCATAAGATGACTTTTAATTTCTGGTCAGGCTATAAAAAAAATATATCCACTAATGATCAATGTGTGTAATTTCAATCTTAGTCCTGTAAAAAGCTAAGCGACTTTATTTAGCTGGTTAAAAGTGATTGCGGCTAAACTATAGCTTGTAGCTTTTATCATTAAAGCTCGCGAATTTCAGGCGGGTTTGAATCGAGCTTATTTATATTGAAACAGAAGTAAAAGTAACATTTTAGGCAAACCTACAGACATTAAAGAAGCTACGACTACTTCCTATATTTGAACATCAATGGCGCCGAATTTGTATTGTTATATCTATTGATACAGACATTTATTGTAAACGTGTAGAAACCAGCTGTTGGATGAAATTTGATTCAATCGCCTAATGGGGCATGTGCCACCGCCGCGCTACATCTCAATGTGTCCCTACAGAATAAAAAGCTGTCGAGCTTCTGTGTAGGAGCTTTTAGAGTTCGTTTGTACTAAATTCAAAAGCTACACTTACGTAAAGTGCACTTTATTATTATAATACTTGCAAAATATAGAACTCTGCCGCGTATCTGTCTGTTCACGGTAACCTTGTAATCTCCAGATTTTAATACGATTTTCATCAACAGTAAGTAATTCCTGGGGAATGTAAATTCGAATGTAATGTCGAAAAAACTGAAGCCGCCTGAGAGCTTTTATCGAAAACGCTCTACGATACGGACCTTACGCGCATTTCCATAATATATTTCTAATATAAAAAATCTCCCTGCTACAATGTTAGTTACCGTACTCTTCCGGTACATACATAACATTTGGTAAAAACAGTAAGTAATTGCTGCGGAAGTTTTGATGTAAATTGGTGAAATATGATAGTTGTTTAAATTGTCGAAAAACTAAGCTTCCTTAGTTTTTTTTTCAATTTTAAGGCTAAGAACGGATTACCGCATTTCCATAATATAGTATTATTATAAATATATTATGGAAATGTATATAATAATATATAATTATATAGGTAAATTATTACATTTTTATAATCACATTAAAGAATTAGGAAATTGTGTTGACGAGCATAATTTACAGTACCTTCCTGTATGACCGAGTTTTGTTCGGTATTATTTTTTTGAAAATTATACATTTTCTGAAAATAAAACCTTGCTATAATCGATTATTCGCCCCCGACAGCTCGCGCATATAAAAATTTATAAAAATCGTAGAAGCCGTTTCCGAGATTTGTAGATATTATAACCTGGACAATATTAAGCTACCTACTTTAATATAAACTACTACAGCACTTGCACCTTTCATAATATAAAATGTTTAGAGCATTATATTTTATAGGATAGCAAACATCGTAATATAGTTATATTATCTATGGCCTCAAAGCCTGGTTTTCGGTTGAGCTAAATACTTTTATACGGAACATCCATGTAACTTATCTCAGATATCGCTGATCGGTGTTTTTGTCTGGGTCGGCACGGGCGGCATTGCTTGGCATAGGACGAGCAGCCGGCGGCAGGTGCAACGATACTGCACGTGTGTACGTCATCATCTATGGTTAGCGATTTATTATAGTGTACTTCTGTCATCGCTTTCTACACGTCTATATATTTATTTTTCGAGCGTATGTATGTCCATTTCTTTGGCACGCGCTACAGCATAAACGGCTGAATGGATTTTGACATGTGAGATGTCGTTATATTGGTTAGAATTGTGGTAGTGACATAGACTATATATTTTGCAAAACGGTGGCTGTAAATGGAGGAAGTGAGGGATGTGTAAATTTTTTTATTTAAGAATTTTAGTAGGTAGGTATTTGTCTTTTGATAATTACTTACTTTCCTCTATAAATACATTTAGAGACTTGACTCTGTAGTAGGCCATTAAAATAGACTAATCTATACATAATTAGACTTTACATACTAATATAATAATTAATGTGAAAGTAAAGCTGTCTGTTTGCTACTCAAACACACCAAACTACTGAACCGATTTAAATGAAATTTGGCACAGAGATAGGTAGAGCTTGAGAAAAGACAAAGGGCACTATACACTATATCACAATATAATTTTGCTGTGCAGGACTAACACCACATATTTATTTTAAAAAAATAGGTTAAAATGAAATAGAGCATACTGGAAGTTAAACTTGACATTCTTTTTGACTTACCTAACTTGATACTTTGTGTGAGTGTGCACACATTGCTACTCGTCACGTAGTAATAGAACTCACATTCTTGCAGTTTTTATTGCATACTTGCACTGTAAGCATTTGAAAAACAAAAAACGACGAATCTTGGTGGATTGAACGATCTATACTTACTTTTCTGTCGTCTTTGTCATTTGTCGACTGTCGTAAAATGCGACGTGGTTTATTCTGTATTCCCAGACTAGCATAAACATACAACTCAGCATAAAAGTAGAAAGACTATGCGGGTGGGTTGATGTGCTACATGAGAAAAAATCAATAAAAACTTAGGCTTCACAATTTTCATATAGTAGGTACCAATACCTACAGCGCAATTTTTGCTCAATTGACTACTTTTTGTATCAAAAACTCTTTCTTTCTTTTAGTTTACTTATTTAATTGTTTTTACCCATAGGATATTCGCACATCATCTAAGGTAGACATGATGGTAAGGTATTTTCTTTAGACTCCGTAATACCAATGTTTATCTAACTGGGTTTTATTTTTCTGGTTAGGCACCTAATCAATCAATTAGAGACCACTGGTCTGTAGCTGAAATAAAGTTAGGTTCTGAATTCAAAACTTCTTCATTGGAAATTAGTTAAGTAAAGTAATCTATTTTATAATAATCTATTTCCACAAAAGAAATTAAGAACAAACAAACAAACCTAAATTTAGCGTACCTAGTAGACCGTGCGGCAATTGCCAACAGATCCCAAGAATCATAGGTGTAATTAGATGAAATAGGCCGACACTCTGAGTCATTACGAATAATTATTTTAGATGTAATATTTTCAATAAGCAGCACAATGTTCGTATCATCTGGGCTGCAAATGGCGCCGTTATCTGCGCGCCGGCGCCTGCGCAGCGGTATGACGTCACTGTACTCGAACTATAATTGGTACCATGAGAGCGGTGGTGTCTGGAAGCCCTCCATACACAAAGACTTATAATCTACATCCATTTCGGCGTGTAACATCCTACATCTGACGGAGTTGTTACAAGAAATAATACTATTATTATTATTGAATAAACACTACTCCCTTTGAAAATTCACTGTTAGGATGCAAGTGCATCGATTAATCTACTTGGGTATAGCATGAGAATAACTCATAAAACATTTTTTATTGATAAAGTTTTTTATTGTTATTATAATTTGGTGAAACAAATAACGTGAAAAACCATACAACATAACATCACTTTACAGGACATTTGCTACGAACAGTTGCGGGCGGTGTCCTGTTTTCTTTACCATTACTAAGACATAAGTAGGTATTGTCTCATAAGGCCTGTAATTTTATCAACCCTTTCAGATCGTATCACAGCAATATTGCTTGACTGCAGGTAGAAATATGTCATGGTGGTATTGGTTTTCCGACAAGCCCTGTTCGAAAGAGTTGTTCAACGAAGTAAATGTTGTTACGATACCTAATGCTGTTCTATTTATAATTTGCTAACAAGTATTGTGTATGTCAGGAAAGGAATGTGATAAAGATCATGGTTGAAGTGACATTATTGAATGCAAATTACTATCAGTAACAAAGTTCTCGAGATAAGTTGACAGTACGAAATGATTGTTAATTAATTCGTATTAGATACAGTACGTACTTAGAGTCATTGTTGTGTCAACTGTTGTTGGAAATATTATTGGACTTGACGATAGGATTAACGAATTATTTAAGAGTTGAGTTAGTTAGTGTTCAAAGTAGAAACAAATCAATTTGGTTCAGTATTTTCTTCTGTTTGACTTTGACGGCCGAGTGGCGCAGTGGGTTGTGACCCTGCTTCTGCGTCCTAGGCCGTGGGTTCGATTCCCACATCTGGAAAATATTTGTTTGATGAACATGGATCTTTTCCAGTGTCTGGGTGTATATATTATGATTATCTATATATTATGATTATTTATGTATAATATATGTACATATATATAAAAATATTCATCAGTTATCATAGTAGATACCCATAACACAAGCTACCTAGGCTTACTTTAGGGCTATATAGCGATGTGTGTAATTGTCCCATAATATTTATTTTTTATTTTTAACTTATTTTTTTTCTATATTTTTGACGTAATAATTGTATGAAAGACTTACTGCGTCCAGAGTAAACTTAAGTTGAAAACATAAAAATTATATGATGTCTTTTTAAATTTTCAACCATAATTATGCTGTACCAATGGGAGACAACTACGAGTAGCATGCGTATAAAGAAATCATAATTTTACAAAAAAAACCTAAAGAAACTTCCTTGCAACGTGCCAAATATTTTATCCCAGAATAAAAACCAGGAAGGTACCATAAAAACGAACGCCACGCGCGCCTTCATGAATGGGTTCGTTGGTCAGCCTCAATGCCCATTATGACCCTTATGAGCCGTGCAAGGGACAGGGTAGTAGCAGGTAAGGGCAAGATGGGCTCTGATCCTTCGCCGTAAATATCTGCGTGCCTTTCTCGGCGCACGTATATCCATTTCTATAATACATTTTACCTTGTTCGCATTCATTGTTAATACAATTTCAACAAGAATATTGTTCCTTGAAAGCGCTTTCATTTAGGAGTTTTTTATTCCAGGGAAATAATGGTAGTTACATAATATAAAATTCAAAATTGCTCTGTAATATGACTAAAGCTTCGATATGTAGCTGCTGTAGTACTGTTGTGTTCGGTTTTAACATTTTATTGATAAGCATAACCATAAGACTTTATAAATGCGGCATCGGACAGTTATTCTACGATATTATTTAAGTATAAATATTTAATGGTAGTAATTTTTGATGTTGTCAATTTCTAAGCAATCGCACCGCAACTTACAACAAAAATATAACATTTGGACTTGTAATTTAAAAAGTAAATCTTTTTTGCAGAAGGAAGGGGTCGGTCAAGCGCACGTGTTCCGCAGCAAGGCGTTCAAGAAACCGCGAGCCTGTCAGTGGTGCCACCAGCCTGTGCAGAACCAAGGCAGCACTTGCAGAGGTAAGTCCCTACTACGAGAACGTATCTAGTGATGAGTGTTGTTCTGCTCGGCTTCTCTGCTCTAAAGTCATCTCCATTGGTCATGCCACCTTCAGTTAAACTGTCAATCCCATACGACATTATGTCATTGGATAATTCAATTGTACAACGGCGTCACTATCCACATGGAATTTGGTGAATAGCTCTCGTGCTTTTCATACCGGCCTAGAGTCACTACTAGTAAGTACTTTGACGACCTTGCGTAACAAGTACTTGAAATAAATGAATTTGAGTTTGTGTTAATACTGCCGAAAGTAACGTTTACCAGTTCTGTCTGAACCATACATTAGGATAATGTTGATAATGTACCTTCACGCCAACACGATTTGAATTAGCATGGTTAGGCAAAGGAACGAGAGCCCCTGCTTTAAAAAAATATCAGAGTCCAGCTGCAAGATTAGGATTATGGTATATAGCCGATACAAAATCTGCATATCATACACAAAAATAAAAACGTAAAAATAAAAAATAAAATTTTTATTTCAGAAAAAGTTAGCAAAATAAACTTTACAATATGCGGTATTTCACGGTCTATGCTTTTACTTTATAATTGCAGACTATCCCAATTTCGAAATAACTCTGGCTGCAGCTTTAGAATTTTCCGTATAGTCTTTCCATCAGAACTATTCAGTTTCAGTTTTCAAAACTTCGGAGTTTAAAGTTCACACGTGCTAAAAATGTCACAATAAACGATATGGCATCACAATAATCACAAATATAAAATTTATGCATGATTGAATAATTACGCAAGCAGTTAACGTAAAAGTTACAATTTCACAACACGAAGCTTGAGGTAAAGCGTGGAAATGTAAAAGCTCTTGACACTTAAGTAATTTGATTTGTGTCGTCAAAGTGCTCTTTGTAAAAGTGCTTTTTAAGTGTTAAAATGTTGCACCGCTTTTATTACACGGAGCTGACATTCAAAGGTCGATGACTACGAAGTTGCTGGAACTCCCAGATGAATATTTATGCCAAATGTCATATCAATGTTTCAGCTTTTATTGGGTGATGATGTACAGCCTGAATGTCTAACCCCACTTATCAGTAACGCTATTCTGGAACAATGTTTTTATAATTCGACAGTGATAGTTACGATTTTGTCCCTATATCTCTCTATCTATAATGTAGATTATAGAGACGAATTCAATACTCCACACCGTCGCATTATAGAACCATGAGATAGGTATTACAGAACACGGCTAGTGAACGAAAAAATCGGTTTCATGTTATATGCCATTATCACCCTAAGCCCGTCAACCCGCATAGGAGCAGCGTTTGGGTCTACGCACCATACCCCTCTCCTACAGGGAGGGAGGCCTGGCTTTATAGTAGACCGGTAATAAGCAGATAATGATGTAAATCTAATATATAAAATTTCCTTGTCACAATGTTAGTTACCGTACTCCTCCGAAACGGCTTTACCGATTTTAACCAAATTTTGTATGCGTATTCAGCAGGTCTGAGAATCGGCTACTATCTAAGGAGATGGTCCAAAATTGTATGGAGCACAGACTCACTTTCTGTACATAAGATGAAAAAACTACATGTATTAATAATTTAGTTTTGATTAGCCAAATCTCTGGATTCACTTTTATTTAGGCGAAATATTATTTATTCTCTCCAAAACAATGAAACACTTTACGTATAATCATGGCGGATCTTAGATAAGTTATATTACCTATGGTGGACATTCTCCAGATGGCGGATTACTGGTGTTTTGACTTTTGCTGTCAGTGTTTATTGACGTATGGTCCATTTGATTTGATGGTTACTGGTTAGGTATAGGTAGATACCTAACGGATTACTGAATAATCAGATTAAAATATTGAGTTTTGTTTTTATTATAGCTAAGATGTCTAAGTATGTCTAAAATGTATTGTAGCTAAAAATAAAAGCCCGGAAAACGGAAGAAAAGACTTGTAAGAAATGGCATATTTTGAGTTTGACAAATAAATGTCACCGCATCTTTATCACCTACAGACTAATAGGTATTAGAAAGACGCCATCTTTTAATACCTCAAAAGCTAGGAATTTCATTTTTAACCAACGTTTTACGTTCGTTTCGTTCACTTATTTTATTTTTGATAAAATCCTTGTATTTTTTCCATTTTAATGGTATGTGGTACAAGAGTGACGCTGAAATGGACCATCTCCTTTCATCTAAATTTTTTTTTTAATTTTTAATGGTTTTGCATTTAACGTTTGCCGGGTCAGCTAGTTAATAATATAAACGCGAAAGTAACTCTATCTGTTACTCAATCACGTCTAAATTACTGAACCGATTTAAATGAAATTTGGTACAAAGTTAATTTAGAGCTTGAGAAAGGACATCGGCTACTTTATTTCGAACTATCACAAAACAGAATTACTTGCAGACGGAGTCGCGAGCGTCCGTTAGTGACGTTATATGTTGTCTTTTTATAAGATAAATATAAGCGGCTTTTATTCTGACTGAAATGTGAGCTCTGGTAAAAAATTCAATTAAGTTTCTGATATCCAAAACTTATTTTCTCGGTAAAGAAATATATTAATTCTTGAAGCTTTGATGTCATCTTGGCTACTTAAACATTTAAGTGTTTTTATTTTACAATCCTTTTACTTGTAATTGAGGGAATCCGCTTGTTTGTTTTCTACTATTGGAATAGAAAATTATAACTTTTTGTAAATAAATTAATTTTCATTTGTTTCAGTTTGCAAGTATGTCTGTCACACAGGCTGCGAAAGCAAGGTAAGTTTTTCATTTTTAAACTATGCCTTATACGCCATCTAGACGAAGCTGTCGTCACTCATACGTTTACGTCGCATGCGCATGTCACGCCCTGGTTTATGATGATTCTGCTAGATGGCGCTATACGCAATGCAAGTTGCTCTTGTAATAAAATGTATTGAAATCGATATTATTATTAAATATTTTAAAATAATATCGTTTGCGTACATATTCATTTTGGTAGGTGACATAATTTAAACATATAATAAGCGAAATACCACTGATTGACTCATTACGAGATCTCTAAAACTAGGTCCCTATACATTTAATTACTTATTTTGCAATTTAGACACTGACTAAGAACGGAGTTCTCGATACTCGAACGATTTTTTTAAAATATTTTGTAACTGCTGCACAGCTTATGATAGTATTTTAACTAGCAGATAGCTCATCATGTCCGAACATCGCGCAGGCAACATTTATTATTATTATTACCTAACTAAAATTGAATTGAAATTTTCAATAAATCACTGAAAATTTCGAGGCCTGCGCCGAATACTATGCAAATGAAGAATGTCTGGCTACACATACATTTATTTTCAGATCATAATATTGCTAATAAATATGGCCAGCGGTCTTTAGCGGACAACGTTGAGATGGCAATCTGCCGCGCCTCTCTACCGGCCGGATGCCTTTGTTCGTTAACTAGACTTCAAATTGGACAATACCAGAGCCAATCTTAAATTCTTGGAAAATTAACTTTTATGCTCGAGGGTGTAAGTAGGAGATTTTCTGCACCAGACGTTCCGTTTGATTGGCATCAGCATTTCTTGATTGTACGGATAGACTGTAATAGGTTATGTTGTTAATTGAAGCAATTTTAATTCAAACTTGTGTATTTTCGTATTCATCAAGTATTAGCAGTTAAGTGACAATTATGTAGATAACATATTAAATTGACATTTTATTATTCAATGAGATGTGATATCGCCTTTCCCGGAGAAGAGATCTGTCAATAAAATGGAAGGTCCGATTAAAGCAATATTGGCAAAGCTGGTTTTGATATTTCAAACCGTATCTCGTAGCTTGACAGCAAAACTCCGTAGAAACTTTAGTAAAATAAGTAATGGCCTGTGGGGCTTAGGTTGACTTGCGTTAAACTTGGGACGGACTTCGGAATATTTCGAGAACCGAATTAGCATTTCAAATGAGACGGTTGACTTTGTTAGATCGTCAAATAACGTCACGGGTAAGGTATATTGTAAACAGTTTTTATTAAATGATCAAAGAAATGAGAATTACTTTTCCGAAAAAAAAAATTGTATTTTATTACAAAATATATCGTTTCTCTCATAATAGCGGTATACGATATACCTACCTCTGTTATGCTTCTGAAACTTCGTTTTTGATTCAAAAACTATACGTGACAAGACAGATAAAAGTTTTATTGACCTCTTTAATTTAGGTTTATTCATTATTATAATAAATGTTAATTATAAGAATACTAAAAATAAATTTTTAGTAGAATCCGGAAAATAGCGTCGGCATAGTTGTTTTTCCTTCTATGTTTTTCCATGGTATATTTTTATAAAGGAATTAGAGCTGAACCTATCTCTAATTTATGTGTTATCATGGTAAACCTACTAATATATTCTCTGAGAATAATACAATGTTTTCTACTAAATATACTGGTTTAATGAACCTATCTCTAATTTATGTGTTATCATGGTAAACCTACTAATATATTCACTGAGAATAATACAATGTTTTCTACTAAATATACTGGTTTACGTATCTATTACTTAGAATGCTAAACATGTAAATATACTGGTTTAAGTATCTATTACTTAGAATAATACAATGTTTTCTACTAAACATGTAAATATACTGGTTTAAGTATCAATTACTCAGAATGCCAGAGTTTAGAATTTAGACAGTATCTAAGTCTACTTTTAATTAATTGCGATTAGGTAGGTACTGGATAAGACATCTGAATACTATAGGTACCTTGAATAAAACTATTGAATAATATGAAATTTTTTTAATGCCTACAAGTTGGCCCTTGACTGCTATCACACCTGATGTTAAGTGATGATGCAATCTAATCTTGGAGTAACAAGCTAACTTGATATGATTGTAGAATTTGTATTTATGTCTATGATAATAAAAGCCTTTTATTAAACTTTTTGTACAGTTGCATATAGTAAATTATTTTTTGAAAAATAACCTCATAAAAAGTTTCACTTCTTATGAGTGTACGCTAGTACACGCACACATTTTTTTTTAATGCCTACAAGTTGGCCCTTGACTGCTATCACACCTGTTGTTATGTTAAGTGATGATGCAATCTAAGATGGAAACGGGCTAACTTGTTAGTAGTGTTTCTACACGATATTGTACCGGAACGCTAAATCGCTTGGCGGTACGTCTTTGTCGGTAGGGTGGTAATTAGCCACGGCGAAAGCATTTCACCAGCCAGACCAAGACAAATTAAGAAAAATCTCAATCTGCCCCGCCGGGAATCGAACTCAGGACCACCGCCATATAAATTCACCGCGCATACCACTGCGCCACGGAGGTCGTCAAAAAATCGTCGTTCTTTGGTGTCTAGTATACACACATTAAAAGCTCGCTTGTTAAAAGCGTCAAACTTCATTAGTTTCGTTCCGGTTATTATGGTCTCCGAAAACATTTTTGTATCAATTGATAGTTTAAAATCACGAACATCACTTAGAAGACCGTTACCCGCTTTTTAAATGGAAATTGGGTCGTAAAACGATCGTAAATTTTACGCGGAGTGTAGGAGGATGACATGCAAGCATTGTGTTTTACACTTATTCTCCGATAAAAAATATGTATTGCAATAAATAATCACTAAAAGAATATAAGACTGCGCTGCGTTTCGCGCTTATTTACCGGAAACGGTTTTACTTAAATTGAACACGATCGAAGTGTTCTTTTTGCGTTTTTTCTCGGCAAAATAAATGGATTACGCCGCAGGGTTCCAAACTTAATAGCCAAAAAAGTGCAAAATTGCGTATCATTATCAAAAGCATGAATATAGGAAAGACTTTTATATTAACTTTTCAGTACTGCGTAATATTTTATGTAATGTGGCCCTCACACACGATATAATATTATTGACAAAATATGTAGGCTGGATGTAACATTTTGGCAGCGAGCTAACATGTTAGAAGTAGGATGCAATCCACACTACTTTCGATTTCTACACATCGTAGTGGAACGCTAAATGGCTTGGCGATACGTGTTTGTCGACAGCCACTGCCGCCGGGAGTAAGACCTCTGCCTATAAATATACCGCGCATACCCATAAATATCTGCTCGTACAATCAACCCTGCCCAGAGTAGATGTTAGTTTGAAATAACATAATATACTACTTTAACTCTGCCATATAAATATACCGCGCATACTTCCACTGCATCACAGGTATTTTTTACGTTCTAGTGTAGTCCGTTCTATGTTTTGTTAAACAAATTTTAATTCTTACTTTTAGTGATTTATTGCCAAGTTACGTTCGTTCTATACTGTCATAGTATATTATACGGCACTAGTAGCCAAAAAGCTACCGATCATCGCTGCAAGTGTGCCTATAAAATTTGAAGAGTTCCTTCAATTTTCCCAGGATATCATCATCAGATCCTAACATGATGACAATAGGACCACCTTGGAGGTATGCACTTTCTACTAAAAAAATATCAAAATCGGACAACTCTGTAAAAAGTTATGCGTGGTCATACATAAAAAAATATACATATATATATACGTGTCGGTTAAAAAAATCAAGAATACGCCTAAAACTTCAAGAACATTTTGGGTAAAAGCGAATGCTAATACAGCTGAATAAATTACGTGATCAATATTTACTTCGTATTCGTTGTTAAGTAAGGTATTCTTGTTTCGGCGAGCACTCGTCGGTACTGTGAATCCGGCGACTTTGATTAATGTGAATTCGATAAATCGGATAAGATTAACCGGAATGAATTTCGAGCCAACGTATAAGTATCAGCGAAAATGAAAAAAAATGTGGGATATGTTTTAATCTGGTAAAATATATCGGAATACGTACGACAGGCTGTGCTTAATATTTTCACGATGTTACTTTAAGTAACTATTTATTAACATTAACAATAAATATTTATGGCAAGCTGATGTGTATAGCTTGTATTAAATAGTCTATTCCACTTTTGAGTCTAGCTTTCATAATAAACAAAATAATTTACAATCCGACATGCAGATCTAGAGATTAGCCCGTTAAAACAAACGAACAAACTTTTTCGTATATAATATAAATATGGTCTGCCATGCCAAATAAATTGGAAGAAAAGAACAAAGATCGAATTCTCAAAGAATATCAGTAGGTACCAAAATGTTGACCCCTATTCAGTGCGTATAACATAACACGGAGGAGGTCAACTTAATTTGGACGATATAGCGGCAGTGTTATATTTTTTTAGAAATTTTGTAATATCTCTGAAACGATATAACTAATTAACATACTGTAAAAGGCAAATATTATCTCTATAATATCCTTGTGATTATTAAATAATTTATTTTGATAAGGATTTAAGTTTAGTTGTATAAATAATGACGTAAACGTAAGCATATGAATTAAATGATTTTTTAAAATACAAAAAGTTATATATCTACCAAAATCTAAAAGATATGCTCTTGCGGATTTTTTTGTAGAACTTTTTAAGATGCATAAAGTTTTTATACAATGTTTTCAATTATATCCAATAGCTGAGGCAGCACACGCGATTTACGCCGATTTAATAAATTTCACGGTCCGACTCACGCGACAAAAACTGTGATAACTCGGGTAATATATATAATACAAATATAAAATATTTATAATATACTATAACACTCACTGATAACGTAGCATTCTACTGGTGAAAGAATTTTTAAAATCGGATCAGCAGTTCCGAAGATTAGCCCCGACAGAACTTTATTTACACACTTACAAACTTTACCTCTTTATAATATTAGTATAGATAAATTTTACAAGTAACGGTTAAACAAATTCACAGATAACATTGTCCTACGGTGTAGTACCCACTCTTAACATACTACCTAGTCAAGTCGTCAAGTGTTCGTCATAATATTAAAAACACGCCATAAATGACCATTCCAACAAATAACTAAGTAATAATGAATTATAATTAGTTGTTTGGCTCGTACCTACTCGTATAGCATATCATGATAGATAAAATAGATACCCGTTCAAATCCATCGACTTGATTATTTTAGTGTTAATTTTCTGACCAGTCCGCAACACATTGAATAATGAATAGAATTTACGAAGGAAATAAACGTATATATTATTATTGTAAACTAAATAAAGCTGTTTGCAGAGCTAAATGTACCCAAAGCATATTTACTATAGTGTCATTGAGCGATACGAGAGTGCCGTTAAGTAGCGTCAGCCATAGAGACAAAGTCAACGATCCGACCATGACGTCATGGCCCATTGAAACGCGTCAAATTAAAATGGTCTGGGAACCTGGCATGGTCAGACCTTCGTCATCTTACAAAAGCTGAAAGTTTGTAAGCCCATGCTTTTGCCACAGGTTTGCTACTCGTAGCAAGCTCCAAAGGACCAATATTTAGTATAAAGCGTCGTCCAAGTATATATTTTATACGAGTACATACTTGGACAAAGGTAGAGAGTTAGAGACCCAAAGGGTACAGTAGCACCCTTCGGGTCTACTTTAAAACTACTACTATTAAAACGCATCGAATTATATATAAATATTTTGTTTTCATATTCATATTTATTTTTCATCTGGAATATTCTCTCGTTAGTGAAATGGTGAAAATGTTCGTACATTGCGATTTTTACTTTTTCATATTATTTGGATAAGAAAAACGAATATGAATTCTACAAAAGAGAATCACGATGTTTTATTTGATCAATCCCATGTGCTTTCTCCAATTTACATGATTTTGACGATGGAACACGGATAATATTAAGTAAGACAAAAAAGACTTGATTTACCTAACAATAGCGTGACAGGGCGAACCATCTATAAAAATAAATAAAATTGATATGTCTGTAATTTCAAATTAACAGCTTTTCATTAAATGCATATGAAAGTAAGAATACAGTAAATACTTACATCAAAAATATTTTTTTTTCTAATGTTTCTTTCTGTCAGTCTGTTTATTTCGGTTAAGCTTTAAAACACGTGCAGGCAACTGCTAATACGAAATAAATACCTATATATCTAAAAAGTCGAGACATAGGTACTACAAAGACAACACTTGGTGATTTATGTTGAATATCTATGTTTCAATCCATTTCTAACATTTAAGATTATAACTTAGGTTTGAAATATTTACACACTATCTCATAATTTAACTATATTCAGTTAAGGATGATGTTCTATCTCCTAAATGAATTCGTTGTCAGGATAGATATTTATTGAAACTTGATAATAGCACGACTCGAATGTTGCCAAAAATGAAACCCCAAAAGCATTCTGTTATTAAATTGCAGGCAGTGGCGTTCGAGCAATAAGTTAACAGTTGCAGCAATAGTATCGTGAATCATTGCTGCAACGCGGCGTGTGGGAGGACGAGAGCTCTGGCCTAGCCCATAGCTATAGCACATGCGTTGTTAGCATACAATGACCAGATTTTTCGGGACATTTCTTTTTGTTCTTCGTAGTCACACTCTTGACAGTTGTGGTCGTGACATCAGGAGTGGTGGCAAGTTCCACAACCCGTCGCCATTGCTTCCGGACTTCAGCGCTTCTAGTGCATTCGTGGACGCTTCCATTTAGGGCAATATTCATTTGGTCGGGACATTTATTAAAGTATTAAAACGTCAAAGGTTAATAATTGTATTAAACGATAACTGGCAGCATAACATACGATTTCAACCTCCACAATTAGGCTTTATAAAATTTGCATACAGACTTAGACTTGATTAATTATCCCTGCGATATTGATAAAGGGAATGAAATAGCAAGGAAATCACTCACGATTGCTAGAAAATACATAGTATTCTTAATAATATGTACCTGGCGGCTCAAGATGGCGAGAATCATAATATGGTAGAGTAGTAGTAGTAAATCATACTTTTTAACCGACAAAAAAAAACGGAGGAGGTTCTCAATTCGACACGTATATATTTTTTGACGTGACAACGTCTTATAATTCGATAGAGCCGGCTGCACGCACGAAAAAACATGACGTCATGCGTCGTTACCTCGTTTAGAGGCGTTCCATGTAAGGCTTGAAGTGCAAGCGAGAGCGCGGAACGAGCGACAAAGAAGCACAATCGGCCTTTGCGTTCGGCAGCGTTCGACATCCGTCTTTTAAATATAATTATTAAATATATTAATTTTAAATTAAAAATTAATATATTTATTATAAATTTAAAATATAAATTTATAAAATCAAAATCAATTATTTTATTAATTTAAATTATAAAAATATACTTAAATTAAACATTTTAATAACCAATTAAATGCTACCATTCCATCAGTATTTTCTTAAGACATTGTCACGTTCAACTATCGTCAGTAAACCGACTTTACAGACAACCAATTTTTTTATGTATGATAACGCATAACTTTTTACAGAGTTCTCCGTTTTTGATCATTCTTTTTTATTAGAAAGGGCACACTTCCAATATGGCCCCATAGTCTGCTAGGATCTGATGATGATATCATGAGAAAATTAAAGGAACTCTTCAAATTTTATAGGCACACTTGCAGCGATTTCAACTTTAAGGACGTTACCTAGAACTCACAAACTGCTTTACTACGTTAAATAAATGTTCCTTAAACTTGGCTGGCACCGACTTTACAGATATGCTTAAGTAAATTAAAGCAACTAAATGACGCAGTTATTTCTTACTTTTTAGTGCGTTTTGAGTCGGTTCTATTTATTGTTAAAAATTTTTAGATTGTTAAAAATAAGTAAATATACTAGAAGAACTCCTAATCTGACGATAAAACAATAACATTGTAGGTAAGCGTAAGATTGGCGAATTATTTATGCGTTAGTTAACGTCACAGAATACCAGTATATTTAACGAAAAGTCATTAAGGCTTTTGTAATTAATGCATATTTTCTTATTAGTCTCTTTGGACAGCCATAATAAACGTTGCATAAAAGCTTTGAAATTGAAATAAAAGGAATTGATTTGATTAACTTGAATACATTTTTTAAAAACCGCCTAATATTTGAACTTTACAGAAATGGAATAGGAATATTCGTTCATAAAATATTTCAGGATTTCCCAAACATTCCAACGAGACTTGGCTACTATAGTACACCAACGAGTAGTGAGTGAAGTAGCATGCGGGTGCGAAATGATAATAATGAAGAGCGTCGAAGCCTCCTTTATACCTCCTGTACACACGTAGAGCTGGGAGAGACTTCTGAACACTGCGAGAAATTAACTAATGAACGTCAATTTGAAGTATTGAGAGGATTGTTCAAATAAAACTTTCCTCTATTTGGAGTAAGGCAATTAAAATTTTAATTGCACCTGTTACGTGGGCCTTGCACAGTTATGTTTATTGAGATATTCATTAGTATATCGTTAGTTAGTATAAATTATATAAGAGCTTTAAATTTGATTACTCGGGGCCTAAGAATAAAATTTCATAAGAAATAGGGAAAACTTTTGAAGGATAGGGAAAAAATGCGTCCCTATCAGAAAAGAGGAACAAAACCGAAACTTTAGTAAGTATTTCAAAATGGTTAATTTATATTATTTGCTATGCAGAAGCGTACAGATTTCTAATAGTATATAGCCTATTAAACAAAATATTAAACATACCCATTAAATACTTAGTTTCAAGTCTAAACGAAAGTTTCTAGAAAGGCGCTAATTAAAGCTAACTAGAGGAAAGTGTAACACACATACTTATTAGGTAAATAATTCTAATTGGGAAAACTGAAAACTAATAACTATAAAGTGCGGCCGTGTTTACGTTCGAGTGTCGTGGTCGTGTTGCGAGCTTATACTGAGCATAGTTAGAGGTAACTTAGGTGACCGCGAAGCGTGCCGGTATGCAAAAACGATAGGATTGCATCTTTGGCAGGAGGGTGAGTGTTAGGCCGCTGTCCCACTGGCGTTTGGCGGCAACTTTTCTTGAGCGTTTGACTCACATTTTGCAAACGCGATGACAAAAGGGATTTTGACAAAATAGACGCCACTAACACTCAATATTTTCAGTTACGGGGCCTCACTCAAAGCTGAGAAGTTATTTATACGATTATTTGGAAGGAAAGGGATGTCTTGATCATATTTAAACATATATGGATGTTCTGTTTTCTAAAGATGAAGTGTAGTTTTACTTCTACGTAATTCCCGCTTAAAAAGCAAAGACAATATTAATGTTGTATATATTGGCTGTACAGCAGTCATCGCGGCGTTTCCACCTCTTCAACAAGTAGGTGACGTTGACGCGCGTATGTACAAACGTCGGAGGAACGTCCATTGAGAATCACTAGTGGGATAGCGGCTTTAGGAACAGCGGGCGCGGGCCGAATCAGGTGCAACGTTCGCAGTGAGCCGGAGTAGAGGCTGCGGCTTTCGGGCTTGTCGACTTGGCCAGTCTCGCGAAGTCGCGAATCAAGCAGCCGGGCAGTGCCGACGCGCGCGCCGACCGGCCTACGCGCACGCGAATTCGCTCGCGACGCTCGCTGCGGCTTTGCGGATACCCATTTTCACACAAAATCCTTTTAGAGCGCCTTAACGGTCGGTCTATAAATAAATCTGTATTCCGCCTTTGTGCCGCTGGTGATCTACTCGTGGCTATCGCGAAATCTGTGCAGATCCAGTTCCTGAATTGTAAACAGGAACACGCGAATTGGTTTATGTATTCAGGACTATATATTCATATGAATGAAAAGAGTATTACTTAGTGTTATATTGTGACTGTTTTTTTATAATTACTCCTTTTTCGGTAATTATTGAAAGCTTTATTTTATATATTTAAAAGCTTTTCATACTATAGCATTAAACGTGATTGAATCTTCAGCACATTAATGATTTGCTTTTAGTATCGTAAAAAGATTTAAAAAGGCCACAATTTCGACATCTTTACAATGTCATTGAACTTTCGTAACTTAAAAAAAACTGCAACCTAGTTAGAGCTGTCGCCGGTTAAGTGTAGATTTACGGAACTTAAGATAAGTTACGTTTAGTAAAGTCGAATATAATTATAGACTTTACCGGCACATGCAATAAATAATTCCTTCCGCCTCGTTCAGTTCGCCTAACGCTTTACTTATGCAAATGTATGCAAAATAGCAATGGCTAACTTTCAAGGTGACGGCGATATATTAGTATCAAGAAAAACGTCCAAGTAAATCGATATACTATACAAGTACGTATGTAATCACAAATGCCGATTGTGCGATAAGCGCGTTATGTTTTCGGAGTTTTATCGATAAGTCGCCTTTTTGAGTCACGTATGCCATTTCATAACTAAGTAACAGGTGTGTTACTTGTATTAACAATAACGTATTGTATTTCAGTGTTCAAAGTTCGTTAATTATTAGAATTAAACGTGAAATGTCAAGGAGTGTATCGAATTACTTAAATGACACCGCTGTGACATGTGTGTGTAAACATAGTTACTCTATGTAGGCTGAAAAGTTTTCGCGCGCAAAAGTTACGCGGCTGTAGTATACAAAAAATTATATAGGTTTAAAAGTGTTTCACACATTAGTATTCACTCTGTTATTTCAGTTAAATAACTCTTAAACAGTACAATGTAGTACTTTACTAAAGCCAAATTAGATTGAGAATGCTTGTCAACAAACAAATTAAAAATGAAGGTAAAATTCAGTAGTCATTTTCCACCTAATTTTTTTAGTTGACTTGTTAAAGAGGAATTCATGACAATAAATTAGATTAGTAAGTTTAAAACTAATTAATATATTCAATATCTTTTAAATGAGATTTTATAAAAAAACGAAACATAATTTTAAATTTATTAGGCATAAAATGTGTTGCATTTTCTACCTTAATTTTAAATTTGTTTGTTGACAAGCATTCTCAATCGGGTTTGGCTTTAGTATAGGTGCACAATTTTCTAATAATAAGAAACCCTGACATTATATTAAATTAGTACTTAACTGAAAATTATTACCTAAAATCAATTTGCAACAGTCGTGTAGTTCTTAATGCGTTGTTATTTTCATTTACGGGAACGAAAGAGGGTCAACAGTGTATTAACGTCAGGAGCATGATCCAACTAATTCTGGTAGTTAAACTAAAACGCTATTTAATAGGTTCTCCTTACAACGGGAAGCTTAAGATATATTAAGAGGAACGACCGCACGACATAATAATGATCAGTGAAACAAAATCGTGAGAAGTGTAAAAACAAAAGTGTAAAAACTCTACATAGATTGTACCTAAGTGATATCGGGAAGTGACACTTTAGAAAGTGTTAAAGTGCAGTGAAGATAACTTTTTGCTAAGAAATGTATCACAACGGTCGTCACGGCAGCAGCACTTCGACATCATCGGGCAGTTCCGATCTGAGGGTATGAAATTGATCTTACTTAATTTTAATAAGTTAATAAAACTATTTCAAACACTACCTTTTTAAATTTTTTAGAAAATCTACTCATCTTGAGGGGCTTTTGTATGTTCAAGCAACCAGCGTTCAGGGCTCCAAAGTAAGGAATTACCTCCAATGCGCGCTAATTCAAGAATTATTGCCTCCTGTTTTAGACCTTTAATCCAATAGCCCAGCGAAAGCTTCTTAAGGTGTTGGTCAAACTTTTTGCAATAAGACCATTGACTAAAACAACTTAATTGTTTTTAGATTACTTACTCGTAAAACAATTTTATGAATTTCACGCCATCTTGTCAAATGGGGTAGATGCAATGAATCCTAAGCTTTTGATTCCTGTTCACTTTAGGATTTTTTATAAATGTAAATTGAAAAAATTAAATCAGATTGATATAAAAAATCTCATGTGTCTTATTACTTTGAAATCTGAAGCACTCGAATCAGCATCTTGGTGGATTTAAGCTCCTCGTCTTATTCTATACAAGATTTTCAGCGTTTTTATAAATAAAATAAGATCTGGAGCTGTAAAAATTAATAAAATATATCCTTAAATAGGACTAACAGTTATAGTTATCATACATATTGACTAATTCACTCGTTACTGTGATATTACATTTTTTATAATCTTATCTTAATAAAATAATAACGCCTTCGTTTATCTAAACTGGTTAATTGTGGTTTAGTAATATTTAACTATAACTGGTAATATAAATATTTATAAACTTACGAAGTCTGTTACTAATAATAATAAAAAGCGTGTAAAAAATACAACAAGAGTATAAGTCAATAACCTAATACGGAGACATATTACTTTGACCAATAAAAAAACTAAAGGAGGTACCTACCTACTTAACCAATCAAAATCAATCAAAAGAAGCTAAAGCAAATTAAGTTTTATATACCAAAAGATTAGGTACTTGCAGGTCTAATGTAACTAGCCGAAAAATCCGTGTAACTATACGTATGGCGGTACCATATTGTACCTGTTTTCCTGATAACTTATTGATGTGTATAGGGCTATCAAGATCGATTCGTAGTTTTTCATAACGTAATCAGCACTCTAAGTTGAAGTGATGACAAGCAGGGCTTAGTTCGGAGAGCTGATTTGGCCACCACGCAACAGAAAGCGTGGTGTTGGTCGATCCCCTATTAGGTGAACTGACGAAAATTAAACGTATTGCAGGAATCCGCTGCTCACAGGCTCAGTATTTCAGTTTGGAAGTCCTGCAAAAGACTCTATCTATGTGATGGTTCTGATCAAGATGTTTTCTTGATACATTTACTCCGTAGTTTGTTATCATGGCAACAACTCATCCATTTTTACCAGCAACAAGGTATTTAGTGACAAAGGCAATTCAAAGTGGTTCACTATTTGCTTAACACGACCCTATTTCGAGCTCACAGGCGAGCTAAGTTCAACATCCTGGCACAAGCGAAGGTATTTCACTCAACGAACAAATAAAATGGCAAGAACACGACTTGGCTTTGAAATACGCGGGTCATATGACACTGACACCGGGAGGGTTTCACTCGCGTCAGGTTCCCACCGGTGAGCAAATGTCAGAGCTCAAGCGTCACAGCCTGCATATTTGTAAACATCTCATTTACATATTGTTTACATTATGAATCGATTCATAAAACCGTTTTAGATGGTGATTCATACAGTCATAGCTGGTTAAATGCGCGTAAGAATATCCATATTCTATGATATATATAATATTTTCAATATTTGACAGTGTGTAGAACAAGGTTGTCGAAAACCTTACTGTACATATTGTCAATAATTTTGCATGTGTGCAGGTCCACTGTGAAAACACGAACCCGTTTAAAAGATCAAAAGAATAGTTCTAGAGGCATAGTTCTACTGAATCGAAGGAATTTTCCAATATACGCTGGAAAAGCTTTTTATTGGCGAGTGAAGTATTTGATTTATTTCGTTATACTAAGTTCATCCTACATAGGTTATTTATTACGATTTTTCTATAAAAATCAAGTTACAAATCTGAGATGGACTTTAATTTATTTACCTAGATATTGTAGTCAACATTTTTTATGAGAATGCTTCGTTTTTGTAGTAATCGAACTTTTCAACAGTGGACGGCTTTCCCGCGTCGATTTTTCGATTCGCAAAATAGCAAATTTACGATACGACAAAGCTTTTGCGAAGTTACATCCGCTCGTGTTTAATATTGCTTTTTATAATCATCGCACCGGATATAAATTGTCAGTGCATCGTCCGTTAAAGTTATCAAATAAATATACCCATAGAATCAATAGTGGGCAGTGTGAATCAGATCGGAATCAGACAAAGAGCACGCTTGGCTGGAATGCGTCTGCGTTGCTTAATCCCGCTCGCAGGGCCACGGGCTGGGAGGGAGCGATCTTTTACGCATGATAGATTTCACCGCACTACTAATAAGCGGTTTAACTCGCAATTTGAATAATTATTGGCTTTCCAAATGGCTGAACACACACCTACATTGGTTGGACAATAATAATCTGAATTGTATTCGCTAGCGTAGGTGTAGGTCCGCTCGAAAGCTTAGAGCTTTGTATAATGAAATACAACGTCGGGTTTATGCAGATGTTAGAAATGTTATACCAAACTGTATTTATAGCGAGCTTCCATGCTTGCGGTGCAGTGCTTCTTATAGGCATCATCCTTTGATATGTATTACGTTAGTAAAGTATACTAAATCAGAAACCTATTCCGCACTTGTGGAAAAGCATATAATTATAGGTAATTACATCACAATCCT
This sequence comes from Mycalesis mineus, assembly GCA_034621355.1. NCBI lineage: Eukaryota > Metazoa > Arthropoda > Insecta > Lepidoptera > Nymphalidae > Mycalesis > Mycalesis mineus. The sequence goes on along the minus strand of CM067883.1, from coordinate 9,493,463 downwards.
TTGACTATTATTGGTTTTGCATTATTGTGATCAAGCGCAAGCCTATTTACCATGAAAGAAATGTGCATATACCAAAAAACAAAAATTTTGAAATTAATTGCTTTCTGTTAAGGTTTTGCCATATATTCAAGCATTTTCCGTTATAGCTTGGTCTTATGCAGTTTTACAAGTATTACGATAGTCAGTTATTAATTATTATTTACATTTATTTTACTCCAATGTAGCTGTGAGGATTTGCTGTGTTTAACTTATTCATAATTTTGCATACCAATTGTAACAGCATAAGTGGATCAGAATTCAAATTCAAAGTCATTTATTTCAAGTAGCCTGTTTTACAAGCACTTTTGAAACATCAAGTCAGTCAGTGCGTTGTGACTCTACCACCGGTTCGGAAGGCGGAGAAGAACCGGCAAAAAACTCAGCACTTGCACTTTTTTAAAATCAATGTTACAATTTGTATTCTAAACAATACAATTTTGATTATAGCGTTTTACCTTAAGATATATTACATAATACGATTAAATTACTTAAACAATCGATTAAATTAATCGCAGAACGACTAAATTACATTGATTATTAACATTAATAATTAAAAAATATATTTACCTACATTTTAATGATAAGGGGTTACGTGCATGCTGGATACGTTGTGATAAGAAATAATTAGGTATTTTATAACAATGCATTTATCGGAAAACATTCGCTTAACTTTAGGCGATTATGCTCGTAATCGTCTAAGGTTAAGTAAAAGCATATAATGCCTAGATCTTCATAATAGATTCGATTATGACGTTGTTGCCTTTAAAATGCATGGTAGTAAAGGTAGTGATGCCCCGATCTTCGTCGTTTCACAGAGATAGAAATTTGTATGGGTTTACAGACTTAGCTAACAAGCGCTTACAGCTCCCACCATATGGAGTTAGGGTAGCCAACAATGGAGTTGGGTCCGTAGTAGCTTTGGGAGGTTACAGATTTAAAAGGTCAGACCCTATATACACTAAAGACATACAAAGCCTATTTTATATAAATTTTCTCCGGAATAATATAAGAAATCGTGTCCCCATTCGCCAGAAACAGAGTCGATATTTTTCGGCATGTAGATTATCTTATTGGAAGAAAATTAAAAATTATTTTGATCGCCCTACCTCACGCGCTATAAAGCTATGCGCAAACTGGGCATTCATTGTTTGACATTGTATACTGCTTAGATTCTATATGGATATAAATATATTAGACATGTATTACCTTTGATGTAAAATGGAATGATATTGCTTGCGAGACAATAAATAAATAAACACTAAGCACAGCTGTAGACCGGCTATATCTACACCAAAACATAATTAATTAATTACAAAGTAATTACAGTTCAAAACTGTTCCAAAGAATTCGTTCAAAAGTTGAACACAAACGTAAGAACTTGTTTCGCTGATGAGATGTATATAATGTTGCCGACCGGATTCGTCGTTCTTTTAGGGTAAGGGTCAGTGCAGACAAAAAACAAACTCCATAAACACAAAAATTGAGTTATATTCTAAAGATAGAGCTCCAGTCCTTTCAAATCTTCTTCCAATTTTATTTATTATTTATTTATTTACATTTTTTTTAATTTTTAACAATGCCATACAAAAACATTATTAAAAATTTATAAAAACAACTTTGCTCCTCCACTTGCGGGGCCTTTGAGGGCCCAAGCAAACGGCGGTCAGAACTCCAGACTGAGGAACCTCCTCACAATACGCGCCGTCTCACGAATCACTGCCCTCTGTATCCGACCCTTGATCCAACAGTCAAGCGAAAGCTTCTTAAGATGTAAGATCGAAGCTTTTCGCAATAAGACCGTTGACTTTTTTTTGTTAGATTGAAACGAGTCAAGTTATTATTATTAGTGTCTATTAGAGTTTTTTTTATAATCTACAAGTTAGCCCTGGCCTGCAGTCGCATCTGGTGGTTAATGGTGATGCAATATAAGACGGATGAAATATCCACGCCCCTTCTGGTTTCTATCTGACATATTACCGGAACACTACATTGCTTGCTGGTACGTTTTTGTCTAGTAGAGTTAATTAGTATCAACTGTCAGTGTCTAGTTTATAGTTCGCCTTGGATTAAGAGCTGAAATTATTAATCTAATGTGTGTCTAATTCTTAAACCTTTCTGATCGTACAGTTTTCGGCGAAAGTAATACACTTTCGTCGAAAACTGTACGAAAAATCAGTAACTTTTGAATTGAATGCTCGACGTTCGGTCTGCCCTGACCCTTATAGGCTGACCCGTCAAACCGGTGGACCATCATTTTGGCATGTTATTACAACATGTTTTGGCACAAATAGGGTCATCTGCCTGTCTAATTTTCCGGAAAACATTTGATTTTTAAGGTCGCAATGTTTTTGTTTCTTTGGGTTTCATCACGTTACATTTTTAGCTCTACGAAATTAGCAAAATGAAATTGATAAATACTGAAATAATATCCTGTAAAAGTGACTGCTTCGTTGGTCTAGTGGTTTTCCTATGTGGCTTCAGGTCCTGGGTTCGATTCCTGGGTCGGGTCACGGAATAATTCTGAGATTTTTCATTCTTCTATGAAATGTTCAGTACATTCCGAGTCTGGAAGTTGGTGGTATTACACCCCCGTGCCTCGGAGAGCAAGTTAAGCCGTCGGTCCCGGTCACTGTCTTCAACATCTGATAGTGATCGTTAATAAATGAAACATTATCACCATAAGCCCGCCAACCCGCATTGGAGCAGCGTGGTGGGTGTACGCTACATATCCCCTCTCCTATAAGGAGGGAGGCCTGGCCGTATAGAGGACCGTTAATAGGCTGATAATGACGATGATGAAAAGTGACTGATTGGACTGATAAAAATTTTATGTTACACCGGCTCGTACTCGAATCTTTGTGTTTTATTATTGTCAAGTTTTAGAAAGGTTTCTTGTTCTGATTTTCAATATTTTATTACCTCTGTAATAAATAAATCTATTTTTCCATAACAAATCAATGGAAGATTTTTTCAATTTAATTATTTCTGGCACTTTGTTCACTAAATTATTTAATACTAGAACTTGATCATTATTTATTATTTTAGTATTTTATCGTAATATATCTATTACCTAATTAATTACTTGTCTCAGTATATATAATACTAAATTAATAATAGATTTGGTACAAATAGATCTCTCGATATATTTATTAATTAGATTATGTTTAGGTTCTTGTATCGAGGTGTTTACGTATATTCTAACTCGCTGTATTACTTGGTAATTATTACTGCGGTTATAAAATTTTCAATTAATTATTTACAAGCCTATAAATAAATTAATAATAGATTTGGTACAAATAGGTCTCTCGATATATTTATTAATTAGATTATATTTAGGTTCTTGTATCGAGGTGTTTACGTATATTCTAACTCGCTGTATTACTTGGTAATTATTACTGCGGTTATAAAATTTTCAATTAATTATTTACAAGCCTATAAATAAATTAATAATAGATTTGGTACAAATAGGTCTCTCGATATATTTATTAATTAGATTATATTTAGGTTCTTGTATCGAGGTGTTTACGTATTTTTTTTTTTTTTTTTTTTTTTACGCTGGGAAATGCGTTTACGCATCCCCCCCGGAAATAGAGTGGCCATAGCTGCGCTGTTTCCGGAGGGGTATGTGGGACTCCCCGGCTGCGCAGCTGAAATACCCACTAAAACCCAGCGATGTTCCATCGCGTCGCCTGGTAGCTGGGTCACGGGAGCAACATGAATCTTCCGCAACTCAGCGAGCGGCGTCCACCGAGGCAGACCCTCAACTGGGGAATCGGTGAATTCCCTAAATCAGTCTGGAGCGCACCAGGAACATGCGGTGCGCCCCCCGACCCGAGGATAACTCTCGACAGGCAATGGGTTCCTCAAACCCACTGCCCGGAGCAACTCGTTAGGGAGGCAGGCGTCGATCGTGTGCACGACGTCTGCGTCCTGCCCTTCGGCGGCGGATCGGGTCCGCGGCTGCGTCCTCCCGCCGTCGTTCCGCCGCCTCCTTCAGCAACATCACCTCCTCGCAGAACGAGGCAACGGCGTTCCAAGACCTTTCATTGCTCACCATAGCGTGGATGACGGTGGGCAACGAGAGGTCAGGCCCCACTACGGCTACGAGTGCGGTGCGCTGAGTTGACCACTGGACGCACGAGTCCAGTGTGTGCTGAGCCGAGTCCTCGGCATAGCCGCACTCATGACATTCTTCAGTGGGTTCTCTCCTTGCAACCTTGCACAGATACCTCCCGAAGCAGCCATGCCCCGAGAGGACCTGCACAAGGTGAAAGGAGAGATCCCCGTGTTTCCGGCTCGTCCAGAGCTCGAGGACGGGCCGGATCGCCTCGATTGTGCGATGGCCGGCAGTAGGGGTAAGTAGTCGATCCCGCCACAAAGCCACGAGATTAGCCTCCGCCGCTCGCCGCCATTCCCGATCTCTTTCTAGCACAGGGTGGTCGCCCCTATTTCGGGCATCCACTCTCCGCCAGTACACGCTTGACAGCAATTCGGCATCTAAATCCCAAGGGGGTGTCGCCGCCAATACACAGGCTGCCTCACACGATATGGTGCGATACCCTCGTATCACTCTGACCGCCATGACCCTCTGCGGCCTTCGCAGTAGAGCCTGAGTTTGGGGGGTCAAAGTGTCCGACCAAATAGGTGCTCCGTAGAGCGCCATCGACCGCACCACGCCTGTGTATAGGCGGCGGCACCGCGAGTTCGGTCCACCTAGATTTGGCCACCTAGATTGAAGGTTGCAAGGGGGGTAAGGGGAGAACGGAAACTACATCTAATCCGACCCAAATGTCAACCTCACCTGCACGCGGTGCCCCCTGCTAGACAACGGACGAGGCTCTGACGACCGACCTACGGCGGCATACCCGTACATACCTTACCAGACACCTGGTAGGAGGAAGCAAGCAGCGGCTTTGAGATACAAATTATCTCTAAAATGTCTGGTGCAGAAGGCAACGGGAAACCACTGCACTATTTTCCCTAGTCGTCAGTATCGTATAATGGAAAAGTCTCAAGAAACGATGGCCCCGAGTTCCTGGCGTCCCTTAGATGGGACAGGGGTGCTAAGAATCCCCAGGAGGCAAACACAGCATATTAAGTTAGGAACGTGGAACGTAAGAAGCTTGAAGAGTCCGGAAAAAGTCTACAACGTATGCAACGAAATGAAACGTCTAGGAATTGATATCCTGGGAATTAGCGAGGTAAGATGGACAGGTCAAGGGAAACACAAAATTGACGACGAATTTACTATATATTATTCTGGTGATGAAGATTCATCTAACAAGCATGGGGTGGGTGTCATAATAAATACAAAGAGAGTTAAAACAAATGTAAGTCTAGTGCCTAAATCGAATCGAACCATGCTGCTACAAATTGAGGCTAAACCAAGAAACATCAATATCATACAAGTATACGCTCCCACTAGTGATGGTTCAGATCTAGAAGTACAAGAATTTTATAAAGAAATAGAAGAACTGCTCCAACTAACGAAAAAACATGAAATAAATCTAGTGTTGGGCGATTTTAATGCTAAAGTTGGCGAAGGGGAAGTACTAGGTGTTACAGGAAAATTTGGGCTTGGTACAAGAAATGACAGAGGCGACACTTTAATACAATTTTGCCAAGAAAAAGATCTTGTCATAATGAACACATGTTTTAAATTACCACCACGTAGATTATACACATGGACATCACCACAGCACTCTCCAGAACACATAGTAAGAAATCAGATAGATTATATCATGATTAACCATCGCTTCCGTAATAGCATTAAAAGTACTAAGACCTATCCTGGAGCTGATATTAGATCTGACCATAATCCTGTGGTCGCTACACTGTTATGTAATCTTAAGAAAGTAAAGAAGAAGACACTTAGACTAAGGACAGATGTACGAAAACTTACAGACCTTAACACCAAAGCAAAAGTAGTGAAGGAAATAAACGAGTGGGCAGTGCAAATAAAATCTGCGACTGAGTGTGTGGTAGAAGAGTCATGGAGCATGCTTAAGACGAAAATACTAGACATCAATACAAAATATTTAAAAAAGACCTGGGTTCCTAAACAGAATTGGATGACGGATAAAATTTATAACCTTATGGAAGAACGAAGACTCTACAAAAATTCTAATTATATCAAGTATACTGAAATTGATAAGAGTATTAGAAGAGAAGTTCGATATGCTCGGGATGCTTGGTATAAAAGAAAATGTGACGTTATGGAGGATCTTTATTCCAAGCATGATGCATTTAATTTGCACAGAGAAATAAAATCTTTTATTGGCCATAAACAGGTCATACACCAACTCACTGACGAATACAATCATCCAATTTTAGATATTAACACGAAAAAACACCTATGGGAGCAACATCTTTCATCCATGTTTTCTGACGACTCTAGAAGTTTGGCTGTACCTTGTGACTTAAATAATGGGTACTCTATCCTAAAAGACGAAGTAACAAAAGCGCTAAGTAGAGCCAAAACTGGAAAGTCAACTGGACCAGATGATGTTCACGTGGAGGTACTAAAATTAATCGAGGAGGAAAATATTGATGTCTTGGTTAACTTTTTCAATTCCGTGTACAATTCTGGCCATTTACCTAAGGATTGGTTAACCTCTACTTTCATTGCTCTCCCTAAGAAAGCCAATGCAAGAAAGTGCAATGAATTCAGAACAATCAGTCTTATGAGTCAAGTTCTGAAGGTATTTTTAAACATCATACACGAGCGGATAAGATCTAAGTGTAACGAACAACTTGCAGACAGTCAGTTTGGTTTTAGAGCGGGTGTGGGCACAAGGGAGGCTCTTTTTGCAGTACAGATTCTGGTGCAAAAATGCAGAGATATGCAGCAAGACGTATTCCTTTGTTTCATCGATTACGAAAAAGCCTTTGATCGAGTTTTGCATGACCGCCTTATCGATATATTACATAATATTGGCTTAGATGACAGGGACATCCGTATCATCCAGAATCTTTACTGGAATCAACAAGCTACGGTTCGAGTCGATAGTGAAGAAACAGGATACATTGAAATTAAAAGGGGAGTTCGCCAGGGTTGTATTTTGTCACCTACGCTATTTAATTTGTACTCTGAGACAATCATAGCAGAGGCAGTTGAAAATTTAGACTGTGGAGTAAAAATTAACGGCAGAAACATTAATAATATTAGATACGCTGACGATACAGTCCTCATTGCCTCATCTCTGGAAGAACTTCAAAGACTTGTAACCAGTGTTAATGAATGTAGTGAGCACGCTGGTCTTAGGATGAATATTTCAAAGACAAAATTCATGGTTATATCAAAAACAGATATTGATAACCTTGAACTCGTCGTAGCAGGCCAAAAAGTAGAGAGAGTGCGTAAATATAAATATTTGGGAACTTGGCTGAATGATAACTGGAGCAGCGATCAGGAGGTTAAGACTCGCATCGAAATAGCTCGTAGCACATTTAATAAAATGAGAAAAGTTCTCTGCAATCGCAGTCTTAAGATCCCTTTGCGCATTCGACTCCTGCGTTGTTACATCTGGCCCATACTTCTATACGGATGTGAAGCCTGGACAATTAAAGAGGACATCAGGAAACGTATAGAAGCGTTCGAAATGTGGGCGTTTAGACGCATACTGGCCATCAGTTGGACTGATAAAGTGACGAATGTCGAAGTTCTGCGCCGCGTGAATCAGAAGCGTGAACTTTTGCAGACCGTCAAAATGAGAAAAGTTGCGTATCTGGGGCATGTGCTACGACACGAGAGATACGAGCTCCTACAACTCATTTTGATGGGAAAAGTTGCCGGTAGAAGAAGCGTTGGTCGCAGAAAGAAGTCTTGGCTGAGAAATATCAGAGAGTGGACCGGAATCGCGAGTGCCGCACAATTATTTCGCCTCGCGAAAAATAGAGAGGAATTTGCGAAACTGACTGCCAACCTTCGCTAGTCGGAGAGGCACTGAAAGAAGAGAGAAGAGATTTGGCAGGAGCCGACTTAAAGCTCCTGCAGCTCCCACGAGCTTCGGGATAAGTTGCCGAAAGTGTTCTTCAAAGGACCATCGGCTGTCAAGGACGAGTCCGAGATACTTCATCGTACGCTTGACACCGATGGCAACTCCGCCCACCACCAATTCAGACCGGGCAGGAGGCGCTTTCCGAGGCCCGTGAAAACAGAGGGCCTCTGATTTGTGCAAGGCCACCTCCAAACCCAATGCTCGGATTCTGGCCACAATATGAGCCACACCGGCTGTAGCCCTGCACCGTGCCTCTCGAAAAGTGCTGCCACGAGCTGTCAAAAGGGTATCGTCGGCGTAACATGTAATGTCGACGCCCGAAAGAACGGCTCCGCGCAATACCCAGTCGTACCCGATGTTCCACAGGAGGGGCCCAAGGACTGAACCCTGTGGAACACCGCACGACATTGCCTTCTCCGACCAGCCCCCGCCAGTCGGGTACTCAATCACTCGCTCAGAGAGGTAGGCCGCCACGATCCTTTGTAAATACCAAGGAAAAGCGTGGTACCTCATCGCCTCCTTAATGCAGTTCCAAGGCAAAGTGTTAAAGGCGTTGGCGATATCAAGAGACACCGCTACCAACACCCCGCCTTGGGATACAGCATTGTCCGCCAGGGCCCTCACCCGCGCAATCGCGTCAATGGTGGACCTGCCCCTGCGGAAACCAAACTGGTTGTCGCTCAGGTCCGGCCCTACTTCCTCTAGGCAATGGACGAGACGAGCCGCAATGACACGCTCAAAGAGCTTGCTCACCTCGTCCAGTAACACAATCGGTCGGTACGCCGACGGTTCATGAGCCGGGCGTCCATCCTTCCGGAGCAGAACCAGTCTCCCTTTCTTCCATACTCCTGGAAACTGGCCCTGCTCGAGACAGGCACTGAACAATCCTAAAATCCACGATTTGAGTGGTCCCATGGCTAGAGCCCAGGCGCGGCCAGGGATACCGTCGGGGCCTGGGGCAGTGTTTTACCGGCGCATACGCAACACAGCCGCATTTAACTCCCCTTCAGTTACCACTGGCGCTGTCGAATTCTGGTTTAGCCTCACAACCGCAGGCGCCATGCGAGGCACTATCCGTTCAGCCCTATCCGGAAACAGCGCAGTGACCACAGATTCCAAGAAGAGAGGCTGGAGACTTTGCGTAAGGGGAGGGGCTCGAGGACGGAGTTTGTTCCGTACCCCTTTGTAAGGCCTCCCGAATGGATCTGCATCCAAAGTCGCCAGCATCTCGTCTCTAGCAAGGTTTTTTGCCACACTAATAGCCACGCGCAGCGATATAACCGCATCTCTATAAAGGGAGTAGAGCCGTTCCTCCTCAGCCAGAACCCGTCTCCTTCGTCTTCGGTAGCGAGTATATCGTCGTCTCGCAGCTACGCAGGACCTGCGTAGCAGTGTGAGCTCTACGGACCACCAATACACTGCTCGCTTTGAGGGAGCAGAGTGCACTCTAGGCATGGCCCCGTCGCAGATATGTGACATGGCTACACTGAGACGCACTACTTCTCCTTCCACCTCGATCTGGTCCCCTTCTCGAGGAGCCGAGAACCATGCCTCGACTAGTGCAACCTCTTCCAGAAAGTCCTTGTCCATCCGTGTCAGTGACCAGCGAGGACCTTCCCCTCGCATGTTTCGGCCTGAGCCGCTCGAGATAGCTGGACTCGCGGAGATGCCAAACCTCACGTATCGGTGGTCCGATAGCGTCTCCACGTTCTCCAGTACCTCCCAGCCTTGAACTCGGCGAGCCAGGACACCGTCCGCGAATGTGACGTCCACAATAGAACCACCTGCTCGCCGCACACATGTGTTGACTGAACCTCGATTTAGGATAGTGAGTCCAGTCGCTGTCACCCATTCCTCCAGCTCTCTTCCACGGGGGGTTGACCTCGGGCATCCCCAAGCCGAAGATTTGGCATTGAGGTCCCCAGCAACAAGCACGCGACTGGAGCGACTTCTGCCTATCAGGACGCCAACCTCAGCGAGAAATTGCTCGAAGTCGGCAAGATTCCGATTCGGCGAGAAGTACACTCCAACCACCATGATGTCATTGATATAAGCAGAAACGTACCCTTGACCAGAAACCACGTCGACGAATGCAGGGGAGCCCACTGTGGGCCGGGACGTTATAGCTACAACCCCGTCTCTGTCTCCCACCCAGTCGTCCCCATGAGGGATGTAGTAGAGCTCAGCTACCACAGCTACGTGTATCGACCACTCTGCCATGCTCTGGAATAAAATGTCCTGAGCTCTGGCACAGTGGTTGATATTAGCCTGAAGGAAATTGAGATCCATATTATCAACCTTCGGCCATTGACACCTCCTCTGCCGCGCAGGACTTTTCAGCTTGCTTGGATGAAGGCGGAGACTGTTCATTACCTTGGCCAGTCTTTCTTCCCCTCTTCTTATTTTTGGATGGAGAAACACATCTCTTACTGCCCACACGATGTTCTGCAGGCAAGCCTGCTGCTGCACAAACCACACAGTGTAACGCAGCGGTGCAGCCACGCGCCTTGTGACCCGGTTGACCGCAGCGGAAGCACAACCCACTGCGATCAATTTCTTCCTTGCATTGGGCGCCCATATGTCCCGGTACAAGGCATTTGTAGCAGATGAGAGGCCGGGCATCCAGCAGCTTCACTTGGGTGGACACCCAGCCCACGAGAAGTCTTCCTCCTGCTATAATTCTTTTGGCGGCTGCAATTGGACAGTGCACTAAAATTGCACCCAGCCCGTCATAACTGCACGCTATTTCGCCAGCCCGCACCTGCTCAGCGGGGCACCCTCCCGCCGAACATACCGCTGCAATAACTTCGGCACTAGTGACGGAGTCGTCCAGACCGGAAATCCGTAAATCAACAGACTTAACAGGTCTGGAGACCCGGACAACTTCGTCACCTAGTACCTCCCTTAGTTTCTTAGCCAGGGTGTCCGCTTTATCGGCACTGGAGACCCCAGGGAACTCAAACAAACGACCTCCGGTAGCTGCTTTCCGGAGTCGGACTCCTTTTGCGCCTATATCAGCAGCATCGATCTTCTCCTTGGCATACGCAATAACTTTGGCGTAAGTCATGCCTTTTTCTTCCGCCTCTGGCTGCAGCGTCAGAATCACCGCTGACGAACGAGGTGCGCGGAGTTTACGAGCGCGATTTTCGTTATCAGGTCGCTTCTTGGGACCCACTTTCGTCCAGCTCGTTGACGAACTCTTTAAACCTTGCTGATCCTGTTGTGTATGAGGCTCTTGGCTCTTCTTTTTATTTTTTTTCTTTTTTCTCTCATTTTGTTTAATGTTTGCATTCTTCCCCTCACCGGGCGGGGAAGAAGAAACAGATGGTCCCTCTTTTGTCTTTGGCGCTTGTGGCCTCCTCGAAGAGGACTCAGCTGGATACTCAGAAGACCCAGGTGTAGTGGGCGCTTGTTTCGCGGACCTGCTAGGCTCAGGCTGTGGCACATTTCCTACAGTGGGCCTCGAGCCTCCCGAAGCGGGATTTGAAGCCGTAGTAGACGCGAATGAATGACCGGCTCTCCTTTTATCAGAGGCCAGAGGCGGACGAAGGCTCATCTCCGGCAGAAGTCTACTCTCAAGGGAAGCCATGCGGGCATCTAACATTCCTCCGACCTGGACCATTACTGCCCGACAGATATCGTCCAAGGTAGGTGCCACTGGAGGGGGCACAGGACGTCTGCTTCTGACATTTTGAGAAGGTTTTTGCACAGGGGACACCTCCTCAGTCAAGTCCGAGGGAGAGGAGTTGGAACCCTGCTTCCGCCCCTTCTCCATATCTTCACGTATTTGAGACAGCTCAGTCCGAAGACTGGCCATCTCGGCCTGCAGGCGAGCATTGTCAGCCTGCAATTTAAGTGTCTCTTCCGAGATGGTGCGAGACCCGAGGACCTCTACTGCGGCCTTTATAGAAGCCGCAGCGTCTTTTAAATCTCGCACAAACGTTCCTTTCAGGTTGGAGGACTTGGTGGCTACCTTATTAATAAGGTCCAGGTCCTCCAATACCTGATCTCGAAGCCGGGCAACTGTCTGTTCATCAGTGCGCTGCTCAGCTGTGGGTTCTACTACATTTCTAGACTCCCGTCGAAATCGGGCGACAATAGCCTCCTTAAGGAGTTCCTCCTCTGCCTTTTTCTTGGGCTGGTGTTGCGCCTCAGCTACTTTCTCCTGTTGGAGGGCCGCTCGGGCTTTACCTAAGCCGACGTAACGGCCGTGAATAGGCGGACGACCTCTACCTCTTACGGGGATTGGTGTTCCTGGCCTCTCTTCATCTGTGGACATGTTACTGTCCTCGCCCTCGCTGAGGCGTGGACGCTTAATGCCTGCCATATTGGTTACTGAGACCAACGAAGAGCCAGATCCCGATCTGGGCCGGCTATCGACGGCCATGTGGCTGCAATCGGATTCCGACGCCGCCTCATCAGTACCGTGCCTCTTCTTTTCTTCCTCGCCACCTTCTCTCTTATTTACCCAAAATTTCCCCCCCAAACCTAGCACTTCCTCCTCACGACGATTGGCCCCCCCGTATACGCTGGGGCCGATGCACCGGCTGTCCGGCACACCAAGGGATTCCCCCATTCGGGGACCCTCCCGGGTAGATTCTTTCATCGGCGTGTATTCCATATTTTAATTTCCCAATGACCCCCCCATTGTGACGCCCTAGGGACTGGTTTCCCACCAGCCACTCATCCTATCGGCAGGCGCCGGACCTTAGGATTGGGGTAATTTTTTATAGAGGTTTTCTTCCTCGCGGCCCCTCGCCCCGTGCGCGAGGCCACCGGTTCCGCTCAGTGTGGATTACGGGTTGCCCGACGGTGGCCGAAAAACCAACGCTCACCAGCCATAAAGACTAGCAAGCCCGCCGCGCGGGGCGTTGCCGCCCCTGATTGTGATTTTTAACGAGGTTTTCTTCCTCACGGCTCGAAAGCCTCCCCCTTCGTGTTGCCGACTGAACGCTCTCACAGTCAACTCTGACGAGCAGAGAAGAACCAGGAGCATCCAGATGGCAACCCTCAATGGCGGCGCTTGGAAGCGCCCCACCCCGTTGCCAGTTTTGGTTCGCGCCAGGTTTCCCCAGTACCTCACAAGACGAAACGCCTCACAAGGTGTTCCCCTATCCACCACCCGGGGACGCGCCCGATGGGGGACTAGCAACCCCACACGGGAGGTGTTTACGTATATTGTAACTCGCTGTATCACTTGATAATTATTACTGCGGTTATAAAATTTTCAATTAATTATTAACAAGCCTATAAATAAATTGTTAATTGCTTCCTAGCTGCAATGAACGGAATGATTGAACATGTTAAACACTTGATTGCCTATTTGCCCAGATAGGGTGACGCGATGAGCCTCGACATCGTTTACGTAATACGAGCGGCTATATAGGACTTGCAAATTAATTTTTGAAGCTTATTTTATAGACATTTGAATGGTAGTACCTGATTGAAATTGAAATGAGAGGAGGCGTGATTCACGAGTCACAAAATTTGACGCGTTTATATTCAGAAGGCACCGCCTGCGGTGGCTATATGTACAAAGTGTAGCTTATTTCCGTCAATTTAAATGTAATGCAGCTCTAAGCTTTGCATTTGAAATATAATTTTGCAATAAACAGTCACATATGTCTCTTTCGGATCGTATAATTTGACGGTGTGCACGTATTGTTAATGTTAGAGTTACAAAAGTTTGAGAACAATACGGCACGGAGTTCCTTAGAAGAAAGCTAAAGTAGCGGATTATTCAGCGGCGCGGTTTGCTCTAATTTTCGTTGCCACAGCGTGGGCGACAAAGCGAAGTGGAGCGCTACAACAATGAAGATGTAGCTCGCATACAAATGAAGGACTATGAAGGAGAAAAAAATGGCGCAATGTTCTTTTTACAGGTTTTGTCGATCGAGGCCGTTGAATCAGCAATTACTGAAGTTGTTCGGGAGCTCAATATGGTATTACAATTATTGTAAACTTCAATAACGTAGTATATATTTTTTTATCGACTACAAGTTGAGCCTTGACTACTATCGCACCTGATGTTAAGTGATGATGCAATCTAAGATGGAAGCGGGCTAACTTGTTAGGAGTGGGACAATCCACGCCCCTTTCGGTTTCTACACGACATCGTACCGGAACGCTAAATCGCTTGGCCATACGTCTTTGTCGGTAGGGTGGTAACTAGCCACGGCGAAAGCCTCCTACCAGCCAGACCAAGACAAATTAGGGAAAATCTCAATCTGCTCCGCCGGGAATCGAACCCAGGACCTCCGTCTTAATAATCCACCGCGCATACCACTGCGCCACGGAGGTCGTCAAATTATATATTAGTAGGAGGTATATTTCGGATATATAGTCTATTAACAAGTTTTTTATAATATGTACATTGTACAGATTACATTTTGTTATTTGTCTTATATGGATCTCAAATGTTGTTTTTCCAGCTGTTACGAGTTTTTAAGAAGTACGAGTTTCAAAGATACTTTTGTATTAAGTATGTACATACTAGATATGCCAATAGTAATTTTATGTATCAAAAAGTTACAATCAATAGAGCAAAAATTTTACGACCAACTTCCATCTACATATAGGAATTTTATAGCAAAGGAACAGAATTTCATTCATCCAAAGATGAATTCAGTAATTGCTCGTATTCATGTAATATGAAATATATGAAATCTCCTTTAATATAGCGTATTTTTAAGAGCCTCATATACTTTAATAAGTTCTTTTTATATCTTTTTCCATGATAATACTCCGTATCACTGACGGTTAAAGGCAAGCGGATTTGTTTAAACACACCCTAAGATGGCTCGTAATAGACGGGAGGAAATTAAAAATGTCACCTAGTTTCCGGGTACTTTGCGCGTCTCTTGGAGATTAATTACTGAGACTGGTTTAGGTGCCATCAGGATACGCTGACGTTTGAAACTCTTGGAGTGCTAAGATAAAGGTAACATGGAAATGAGTCCTCATCCATCTTCGTATATAGCTAGCAGTTCCGGCTTTGCGATCTTAGAACAGCCACCAAATTTGGAAATCGTAAAAATTGTTACTGTAAGTCAACTTTAAAAGTTGGATATTTCAGTAATTGTAGAGCTTTTAGTGATAGGGCACTCTACTATAAAGTACTACTGCCATGTTTTAAAATTAAAAGCGTAATAAAGAAACGAACAAGCTGCTTATTAGGATAACCTTTTCAGATAATTGATCTACCTGTTGGTAGAAGCAATATTAAGAAAATAAAAATAAAAAAACAACACAGTTATTAAGGTGATGATCTTAGCGTGATCAAACTATTATTTTTTTTATAATATTAGGTTATTTTATGATAGTAATTTAGTTATTCGCAGTCTACCATCTGAAAACGAACTCAAAGAACGTGTCGTAATCTTTTTGCTCCGGGAATGTTTGGAAAAGGATGGCCCCTTTTGTGTACCCAACCTAATTAGTATTTCAGCGTCTTACAAACTTTCTTTTACCTAATCTATGTACCTTATATATTCTCTTGCAGTGATAGAATTTTCTGGAAAACACAAAGAAGTGTGAAAGTAAATACAGACTGAGATAAAAGTAATTATTTTTTATTTGAATTCCAGTCGAATAATTAGCTTATTTGAAGGATTTGAATGGCCAGGTCTCCCTTCTTTTAAGGGAAGGGAATAATGGTTCCTAAGCCCACGATACTGCTAAAACGCTTGTTGATGGGCAACCGGTCAGTTTGCATAAGCTATGAGAACTATTTTCAATTTGTGATGGTTGTGTTTTGATTTCGGTCAGTAGCAACAATCCACAGATCAACGCATCCACAGATCACAGGTCGCACATCATAAATTCTTGTCAAAAAGTCCGTTTAGCAACCGCTCCCAGCATTCTAAAGTACTTGCTTTTTATGTGCGCACAAACTTTTTCATTAAACTTGATACATCCATGTCTTTGAACAAAAGCAATTTACTGTAATATCGGTCTGCAGCGCCTCTGAGAGATGGTTTGTTTGCTTTGCAAGATAAATATACGTAGGGACTTTGCTTGACCCCATTAACTCGTTCGCAGAAACATACGTTTGAACACCAAGACCGCTGCTACTGACAAACTTTGCTACCGACTCATAAGCTAGTAGCAATAGGCACCTAAAAAAGGGGCTGGATACATATAATTATGTATCAATGAATTTAACTTGACTCGCGGCTTCTGACCGCACGCTCGTGTCAAACTTGTCTACTGATTCATAAGCACGGAATCTTTGTTGATACAGCTAAGAAAGTGGCGGGACATATTTAATTTCTGACTGTCACTGTCGCGTTAGTCCAGTGGTTAGCTTAGTGACATCCGATGACGAGTCAGTTAGGCTGTTAAATAGCTTTTTGTCTTCCGAGAAATTCCTGAATGGAAATTGACCTTATATTATCATGTATACCCACAAACAGCAACACACACGCACTTACACTCAAGCACATACACACCCACACTACAATTAGTCTATTTAAAGGAAAGAAATTTTAATTTTAGTTTTCTTTTTCTTTTTTAATTTAAAATTATCCTATCTTAATTTAAATTTAAAAGTATCCTAGTTATGGAAAAGCGGAGTCTTCTAGTACAGGGGTAGTTTATACTACTCCTAAAAGAAAGCTCCTAACTCGCATGTATTAAGGTAGAAACTGAAATAAACGAATTTTTATAAACGAATTTTTATTTATTTATTTTATGTATAAGTGGTCGATACAGAATCAAACATCTTTTTAGACCAGAGAGTGTAACGCAAGGAATACGTCATACAAATCGCCACTGGGTTCATAATTCTGGATCGTAAGTGTTAAGAATCAGACTTACGTGCTTGTAATTAAACCGGCGACCATTTCCTTAAGAATGGAACACGGCAATAGGAACTACTTGGCGGCAGAAATAAGAATTAAAAGAAGAAGCTCTTAAACTCTCTTATAAGATCGGAGGCACGCTAGTATTTAAAATAGACTGAAAATAATGGTTCTTAGTAGTAAAACTCACGAAACGGATGTCAGAAACTCAGCAAACAAAGTCTTTACCCTTTACGAAACTGCACCTTTAAAGCGTTTAACTAATTTCTAGCCATCTACATTGTAGTGTTGTGTACGAGTACGTACGGGTTAAATACTTTATGCGACAGTACAAAAGCTGAAGCATATTTCTGACAAAGACAGTCACGAATAGCAGGAAACAATGCAAGGTCGATCTGGCAGTTTGCGGAATTCAGTCCAACAGAATTGGGTCATTCGAACAACGGGTTTTTGAGGACTTCTCTGACGGAGCATGGCACATAATCCGGCTCCGGGTTCGAGACCCGTACAGCGTAACGAAATTACATTTAAGACAATATAGATACACACAAGCTTATTATGTTTTAGCGTTTCTGGTCCAATATTTTTACGATGATTTTGGTTGCTTGAATTTGGCATAATTTTTAAATAAACTGTTAGATATACCAATTGTCATACATTAAGTTAATAGCGAATCCTTACGTACAGTAACATTAGATTGAATTTTATATTCAAACACGCAAAAGATAAACTGGAAAAAAGAAAGAACCCTAATGAACTCTCTCTCTCTGAACAAATGGTTTGGTAGGTCATGCTCCATAGTCAAAACAATCATTGCATAGGAATATATTGCATTCATACAAATGTCATTGTGTTCAAAAAGACAACTAAATCAATGAAAGCAAATCATATCATTACCTGAACACTTTCAATTATAGGATATTAGAAGTTAAGTAGGTATAAGTTATAAGACTTAGATAATAGAAATCTTAACAATACTAAGATTTAAATGGCTAGTATCACTATAATATATAATTTCTGAAGGGATATATTAATCAAAGCATTATTACAACAAAGCGTTAAGTAATAAAATAGGGATTTAAATTTGTTGAGGAGAATAACGGAGATTTTGCAAGATAAATCCGAGATCGAGACAGGCGGCATTTATTTCTGTCGCTATGTTGTATGGTATCCTCGGTATTCCGCGATCGTTGTACTTTGTTTGCAATGCATAACATTAAAGTTATTCTGATATTTCATGCATAAACTTACAAAATATATTATTACAGAAGTACTTACAACTTTCACCAAGAAATTATTAACAATTCTTTGTCATATATTAACTAAATATACGAGTGAATAGTAATTTGCTTTACAAACGCTTCTTCAACTTTATGAGGCAAGCAATTTAGATTTTTTCATTAATTTCTGGACTGCAATCACACCTAATGATAAGTGATAGTGCAATCTAAGATGGAAATGTGCTAGGAGTACGATGAAATCCCTTTCGGTTTTTGCACGACATCGTACCGGAACACTAAATCGTTTGGCGGTACGTCTTTGCCACGGCAAAAGTCTCCCACAAGCCAGACCAGGACCAATTAAGGAAATCTTAATCGGCCCCGCCAGGAATCGAACTCAGGATCTCTCCGTCTTATAAAGCCACTGCACATACCACTGCGCTATAGAGGCCGTCAAAAATCAAGATTTGGTCAAAATTAAATATACGGACGAGGCGGTGTAGTGACGCTGTCGTATTGGGTAACGTTCGAAAAGTAAGTACTATTTTATAGAACACCTCAAATTGGACGTCAATGAATGGCTCTGTAAAATCTGTTTTACATTAACAAATACATTAAAAGTCAATGTCATGTCCCCATCCAGTCTCGTCTGCTGTGTGGAATGAATCCCTATTTGCTTGACCTATCAGTTATTAGTTCGGTAATCGATCTATAAACGCAGTTTTATTATTCACTAGTCAATCAATAGCTATTTTGTTGTGTAAATAATCCGTTAAATGTGTTCAAACATCATGCAATAGAGCCATTCGTAGGTCACTTATTAATTATTCCGCATGATTTCATTACACTTTATAAGGTCATTTGACCCGGAACTGACCACATTTCGTTTTTGTATTAGGTGTTTCATAAAGCGGAACATAGGCAAACTGTTCTTGATATTCGTTTGGCGTAATATTACATAGAGCAGGGGTTCCCAAATTCGAACACGCACACACGAACACTAAATAACTTTTATCATGACCCAATCGAAATTATTAACAATCGAGGACAATATACATCTTTATGTTAACAAAAACTCATATCTTTGCCCTTGAGGTTTAGAGAATATAGAAAAAAATCGTAAATTCGAGTGTGCACTTTTTGTGTTCTGTTCACAATTTAAATTTTTTTTTATACCTAGTGCCTCCTTAACTTCTTGCAATTAATTAATTTCGCTGACCTCTAGTGACTTTTCTACAGAACCCACTTTTGCAATCGCTGTCATAGAGAGCTTATTCAATGTGCTAATCGTTATCTGACAACTCATTTGGTCTGCTTGATTTCTGATTATAACGAGACAGATTGATCGTGAAAAAAGTCTGTGCTTAATAGATTTCTTGTTAGACATTCAGCAAGTTAATCTCCGTTGATTTTAATCGTTTCATTGTGATGAAACTCTAGCTTTATCAAGCAAATTAATAGATTTATTCTTGATAGTTTTATTAAGTTCTCGTTCCCGTGGAAATTATTTATTATTTATTTTTATTTGGGACAGCAAACATTTACATATTGGAATCTTAAATCTAAGGTACATGCACAAAGAGGGTTAAATATGTAAACAACAACACTATACACGAATACACAGAAAGATTATGACGTCACAAAACATACAGACATAAATCAACAATGAACAGTACAAATATGGAAAACATAACAAAACATAAATAGAAACAAAAATTAATAAAATAAGTAAGCAAGTAAACAAAAATTAGTAAAATAAGTAAAAGAAGTTGAACGAGGAAAAAGCCTAATTAGTTTTTTGTAATAGATTCGATATAGTCTTTTTATATTTGCAAGCTGATAAGGCAAATATATGAACCTCGTCAAAGTGTTTATTATAATAATAATTTCGATATGTAAATTATATTATTGTGAAGTTTCTCAAAATCCGTTCAGTGGTTTTTGCTTGAAAGAATAACTAACATCCATCTATCTATCATACTAACTTTTTCTTTCATAATAATGGTAAGAATGAAATAATGCTTCTTCTCTCAAGGTATTATTTCTATATCAATAAAAAAATACGTTTTTTCGTTTTCGTTTTTTATTTTTTTTAATTTTTTTAAAAAAAATAAAACAAACTTAAAAAAAAAATAGAAATAAAAATTATTTTTTTATTTTTTTAAAATAAAAATAATACAAACTAAAAAAATAAAAATTTTAAAAAGCTAACATCACGCGGTGTTCCCAGGCGGTCTCCCATCCAAGTACTGACCGCGCCCGGTGTTCCTTATCTTCGGTGATCGGACGAGAACCGGTGTATTAACATGGTATGGACGTTGGCGAACAAATATGCGAATAAGACAATCTGAATAAACTAAAAAGGGTTTGTTAGGTTTTTTTCGTTACGGAATTTCTGGATTCGGTCTCCACGCTCAAGGCCCGCGATAGAAGCTATGCACTAGCTTAAAAGTTATGAACTTGCATCATTTGTTATGAATAACAATGCATGTAAAGCTTTGAACTAAAATAAATTACTTATTGTTACATGTCTTGTTAAAGGTACCTATATATTTTTCTTTATGTTAAATACAATGAAACCTTTTGTGAATAAATGTATTAACTAAAAAAGTAAAAGAGAAATACTACACTCTCACTCTGCAATTGTTTTAGAACAAAACGTTGACGAGTGTCGTGATATCATTACCGACTTCACTAATTTTTGACAGTACAACAAAAGACTACTTGACAATATATTATGTTACTTTATTAGTACGTTGTTAATAAACTTTATTTGGACAAGCCTTTTGTCTAATTAAATTAATATTGCTTTGACCCCTGGGTTTAAATTTAAAATTTAACTTTCTGTTATCCAGTGTTGTAGAAAATGTAGGTCAGATAGAATCGTATATTTTAAAGAATTAATACAGTCTTTTAATCGACTAAACAAACGCTATGTGCTCATGCTATTTATTTTAATTTATTTCAATCAGGACCTGTACATTTTACAAAAATGTTTTTGACGCAAAAATGTTAATAGCATTTAATTTTGTAAATTATATAAATGATCCAGTTTGGTAAGTCTTCTCAATTTAAACATCCTGGTAGCACAATAAATGCGAGAAATTTTGGAGGCGCTGTGTTCATTTCACCTAAAATATTTTGGTCGAACCCTTCACAATTCATTGCATATTTCATATCAAGAGAATGTCCGCGTCTTTTTATATTTTGTCCACACGTTCCATGTCATCTCTGAGAATTAAGCCGTTCACGGCGGCTTTCTGACAAAGATCTTTAACGTCTTACTTAATTTTGCATACTTTCATTTAAGTAAAGCAATAAATAAAGCCAGCTTTATAGCGATTACCTTTTATAGGCTGTTTATTCGTAATGCATGTTGCCACTCAACGAATGCGGGTTAAACATTTTGATGTTTTCTTTTCCTCAGTTATTTAATTTTTATGGACGTTTTAAATATTTAATATTTTATCTACAAAAGAAAACACAGTTAGCAAATTATTGACTTTTTAATAGCATGTTTTTATTTTAAGATTTTATTTGTTGCCATATTGTGGCAAATGTAATAAAAAAGTTAATTAAAATGTATCAAATAATGAATTTATATGTTTCCTGATGATTTCAAGAACATTACGATTTTATTACTACAAATTATACCTTCTTAAAAGGGATTAAAGATTAAAACCATTTTAAATCTACCTACCTTACCTTGCGAAATCAATTCGTCAGTAACGGTAACATCTAAGCAGAGTTGACGTGAGACCACCGTGCCTTAGGTATAATTAAGAGGCGCATTATAACAAATTGCAGCAGGTTTGACTGACTGACAGTTGATAGTCTGTGAACCCACTATAGGACATTAAAATTACAGGCCTGCTGACGTCCTGCATACATCGTGATTGACGTCGGAAGAATTCGGGCTGGTGTAATGTTTTCCACTGGACTATAGAATATTTTATCTGTTTTGATGTTCAAAATTGAGACTTGGCTATGGGTTTTATGATCATTCATTAACATGTTACTGTACTGAACTTAAATGTAAGTGCAGACTATCATATATATAAAAACAAACACAATAAAATATCAATGATAACATATCATTTGGTAATTAAGGAAGAGTCCCTATTTTCAAAGATATGAGCTGTAAATTGAAAGATATTTATTCTATATAGGTACTAGCTGACCCGGCAAACGTTGTTTTGCATTAAAAATTTAAAAAAAATTTAGATGAGAATTAGATAGTAGCCGATTCTCAGACCTGCTGAATACGTATACATAATTTGGTAAAAGTCGGTAAAGCCGTTTCGGAGGAGTACGGTAGATAACTAACATTGTGACAGGGAAATTTTATATATTAGATAACATAGTAAAAAATGTTTTAGGATATTCACTGATCTAAAGACTCTTTATAAACTACTTAAGTTTATACACCGCCGCAGAAACAAAACTAACCAGCATTTAGGTTTTAGACTAAGCACAAGAAAATTATATCAAATCACAATCAAAACCATAATTATTTTCTTTAAAAGCACAAGTACTGAAGATTGAAGAATATAAAGAAATTCTCATTCACATAATTCATTCTGACAATAGCGTAACACAAATGTAATGTAAAAATAATTGGTGTGGTCACATGAATAAATGTATTTATGTAAATAATCATAATAACATGATGTGAATTGTGACTCGAACAGGCAGTTTAAACATGGCATAACTAATTACACAATTATAAAAATACAGATGAAGTCTACTTTTGTTTTAAAAAGTAAAGAGTTGGACAATATAATCATTTGGTTATAGTTACGCCAAATGAAACTACTACAGCCGAGAAAATGTAAATAAACAATACAAATACGGGATGAAAATCCGACAATAATCGATCTATTTTCCAAATGTTATCTAAAGCTTCTTTTAGTTCCTGTTGGCTTTATTGCCTAATTTTATTTAACTGTCTAATATTTATTGTTTCGTGGTATTTTAATACGTTATAGATATTTAATGTATTCAAACGATGTAAATGGATAGAAATATTATCTATTGATTACCTACTCAGTAGGTAAAGTTTCTATCCCTTTACATCCAGATTCTGGTTTATACATTTGTATGTGTAAGAGCATTAAAAATTAAACCTTTGAAAATAAACCCAAACATACCGACGCGATTTCCTGATCGACCTAATAAACAGGGACGGATAAGTGGGGGTCTGCATACGATCAACAGGAATGAGGCCGATCGAGTCCAGGGAGTGTACTGTGTAGTGAGGTTTATTTTTACGGCATTGCGGCGTGCAGTGGTCACATCTTAACCTCGCAAAAATTACATCTTCCACACGCACGGCGAGTATTCCGGTCGTTGAACTTACCTACCCCCGATCCTCAACTGTAATTTGATGATACTTGGTACTTTTGCGACTCTTATTTCGTTTACTCCGTGGTTATAATGACAATGCGCCCGTGTTTTACACGCAAATACCAATACTAGTAACTATTAATTCTTCCAAGATATCTTATGTTGTTTTTTGTGCCCCTTCATAAGTGTAACAGTCACTTTGGTATGCGAGCGTTAAATACTTACTCCTATTGTTATTAATTTATAACATCAATTTCCTGGATTGAGTTTTGTTTTAAGGCGAGTAAAACAGTGGGAAATAGTCAAGATGAAATAGGTGATGTGATGACTAATAATAGTATAATTTAATCATTTGCTTGTGCTTAACAAAGTAGAACTTTGAGATAGAACACGTTTCATCGAACACTCGGTAGGTATGGATTCGGAGAAATTTGACGTCACGCAACTTGTAATGGCTTCGAAGAAATTTGTATATTGAACTCATAACTTGCCGGTTTGATATTTTTTCTCAGAGCATTCTTAATACAGTTGAATAATATTTATTACCTACAAAATAGTTCATTTATTTAGAAAAACAACAACTTCGTTTCTTAAAAACCCTAAGTTTTTTAGTACTTATATTTTAGTAAGACTGTTTCTTTTTATATTATTACTGCTTAATTTTATACAATTTTAGTAATAGTACTTTATAATATATGGAACATAGATATTATTAGTATAACATAGTCGTAGAGAAACATAGAGCACGTGAAATTAAATTAATAATCCATTTAAAGGCCTTCACTGAAAATCGGTGCTGCAGCTTGCTGTAATATTATGCTGATTGTGAGACCTTTATTTGGTCAGTTTTATTTTAGTAAGTATTTTTTATTTTCTTATTCTGTTATCCTGACCAAATAAAAATCTTTTTCTTCTTCTTCTACTAGTAAAGTTTTTTTGGCAGAGCCCATTCGGGGAAGCACGACTGCCTTGCTAAGTTTAATGCCAAGCGGCACAGCTTATCTACACCACGCGCTTGTGTCGCTTACATCGAACGTTTTCCTATAATCCGTTAGATGTCGTGGATCTACCTAGTCATATTCACTATATAATAATAAAAATCTACGTATAGACATAAAAACTTATTTCCATCATGGTGGTCTGTTGTCCATTAGATGTCCAACAAAAAATTCTAATAATATGCCGCAAGGAGACCGCCTGTGGTGGATTCAGATGTTTGCACTTTTTACCGCTATACACCTCAACTAACATGACAGAATATTTAGCTCCAACGTCACATGTTATTAACACATCAAGCTTAAAAATTGAACTTATTATAACAGATGAGAATTATGCAAATGGTTCATGATAACAAATATTGTCAATTTGCAAAGCGTATAGATAAGTGTATTACCAGTTGTAACTTAAATTATAAATGCTTAGATTTTTTGAATTGTCTTTGATAGTGAAGGTAAGTAATAATATTTCAAAACACTTACATTACCTGTGAAGTATAAAGAGTTAAATATGAACATGTTATAAGGCACTACGTTCTATCGATGGCATGGGGGTCCTAAATAAAAACCTCAAATTTCCCAACTCACGATTGATTTCATGGCAACAAGGTAGATAGTAATTATAAAAATAAATTTTAAGCAGCAAAGTGTACCAGATAAAAGGAATACAAGAAATGTAAGCACAATTTGTTTAACAGGTTACCACACTCAGAATTCAGTAATCTAAAATAGCGTCAAAACAACTGCATATCTAAATAAATATTTATCTGATACTTAAGATAGTGAACCTGTGCCATAAACACGAGTCCCTAGTCCGTTACTTTTGTTTATCTACTCCTAATATCGGCGAAGGTATTTCGCTTTCATGAAGTTCAAAACCATACATGTAAACAGATTATACGTAAATACGGACTTTCCAACGACAATTTGTAGAACAACCATAGAACACCACAACGGTGCAAACGTGGCGCGATACTACCACAGACAATAACCACAAATTACTGCCCCGAGGTTGATTCGTATTTCGTATAAAAGCCGCAGGTAAACTGATAAACCTGCTCTCGTCTTATATGGTCCGTTTATCACTTTCTCTACTTTGCTGTCTAGAATTTCATTATCAACACTACAGTTGTGCATAATAGTAACATGTAAACATCGTTCATCAATATTAAGTTGATTTAAGCGGCCCATTACAAGGCTAAGCTTAGTGGAGAAAGGTAGAGAGTAGAGCTTAGACCCACCACGCCGCTCCAAAGCCGGGTAAGGTCAGATGTTAATAAATAATTACCGAGACCGAAAACTTAACGCGCTCTGGGGCGGAGATGTATCAAACACCGTGGCGCAGTGGTACGCGCGTTAGATTTACAAGACGTAGGACCTGGGTTCGATTCCCGGCGGGGCAGATTGAGATTTTTCTTAATTTGTCTTGGTCTAGCTGGTGGGAGGCGTTTGCCGTGGCTAGTTACCACCCTACCTAAAAGACGTACCGCCAAGCGATTTAGCGTTCCGGTACGATGTCGTGTAGAAACCGAAAGGGCGTGTGGAATTTCATCCTACACCTAACAAGTTAGCCCGCTTCCATCTTAGATTGCATCATCACTTAACATCAGGTGTGAAAGCAGTCAAGGGCCAACTTACAGTTAATAAAATAAAATAAAACTATGGTCACGAGTATAAAGCTAACTAAATAAATCATTTTTTAAACAAAAGTAGGAAAATAGAAAACGTCTATTACGTTTTCTATTTTCTAACATCATTGAGTTCTTACTATTATAGTTTCACTGATGAACAAACTTAATTCGTTTTTATTGTAAACAAAAGTACAAAAATAGGAAAGCGTAGTGAATTGTTAAACGATAGAGAAAGTAAGCACCTTATTTAAATCTTAGTTTACAATCTTTTATGGTGACGTATACAAGTCATTTCCCTTAGGAATATCTATGTTAACATTAACATTGTTAACATAGACACAGAGATGAAGTCGTTAATCACACAGATGAGTTATAAAAACATACTTACCGAATATCCCAACAGTATCTAGTGCAGTTTTACCATAATATAACATTCTGATAATGATCCATAGATAGATAGATAAATTCTTTATTGTACATTTAAAAAGATACAGAGACACAAAAACAAAACAAAAGTTATAACAAAGGCGGTCTTATCGCTAAAAGCAATCTCCTGCAGACAACCCTCTTTGAAGTACTTTAAGTTATGGATATAATGTCATTATTACTATAAAAATTAGTAGAGCTTTTTACGTCGTTGTGTTTGCAATAAAATCTTAATCACTTTACAGATAATTCCTTCTACTACAAAATCGAAATGATCCTTATATATCAGTTACATAAAATATATACTCACCTATGTAATAACTTGCCACAGTTAGCCATCAATGGCACGAGTTTGGTTACAGGAATATTCGCTTGGGAGCGACATCAACGAGGGAAGAGGGCGTGGCACTATTTGTAGCCTTCCACTCGATAACACTTCGTAGATACTCGTAAAAACTATTACCCTAAAAAACTCCATAAATAAATTCTATGTGGATTTTAGTTAATTAAACAATAGTAACTGCTTAAGTACCTAGTCACAAAAATTAGGCTTTCATTCACATTTAGTTTTTTTAATGGGAATTAATTATGCATTATTCTTCTGCGACTTAGCTACAAGTAGTAATATAGGTTTCGACATTGCGTTAATTTTTTACTGTGTCTTTTGAAAAAAATTATGTTCTATGTTTTTTTGTGCCCTCGCCAACGTGTATACTTTATTGATGATCGGTGGACTAGTTGTTGCGTGCAAGCGTAACAACAAAACAAACCAACTCACTTTCTAATTTTAGTATCATTCATCATAATTTTAGTACATTACGTAAAAATGCAAAGGATGTTTATTTTTTTATTATATCTACAATTACTCGGCTGGCGTTTCAATATACTACAATTAGGCCTGTCTAAAATATGCCTATACACTACACTTTAAATATAATAAATATCGTCTTACTTATTCAACATACCCTATTAAGTTGTAAAAACATCAGTAGACTGTCGTAAACAAATTCAAGATAATAAAATTAAATGCATGATATAACATTGAGCTAATAAAATACAGATAAACTGTCCGTAGCCTAGTTTCACCCTGGCTGGCGGCCAGGGTCGGTTTAAAGTGACCTTATTGCGCCAAATATTACAGCTTCTCGCTAACGTAAACATTTGTTCCATAGATTTTAATTGGAATACATTTACTTGTACCAACCACTGTTTGGTCACATAATCATTTGAATTGATATTACATTCTATTATAGTCAGTGATCAGATAATTGTCAAATTATAAAAGCTAAAATTTTGTCAACCTATTCTGCTTCTGTAAGTATCTAAATACGGTAAGAAACTATGGAGTTTAGGTATTTTCTTTGAAATTAGCAGGATTCAAAAGTCCTGAGTATCAATATTCATCTCTGTTTCTATCACTTATGTGATTTAGGAGGTAGCGGAGTGTAAAACACTAAATTTCCCACTCCGGGCTGCTATTTTAACTGCTACTGTTTTTGGACAAAATAAAACTTAAATATGTTATAGAAACCACATACATTAGCAAGTCGGACACAGGAAGGCAGTTTTATTAATGTTAGATATTCTCAGGTCGATCTAATTTTGCGACTCAATCCCAAAAACTATGATTGGACTGGCACATAAGTACAAGTAAGTACATCATAGATAAGATTTTACCTTACAACTTAACAAAGAGATTCCACAGATTACAAAAAAACTTATATATGCGCTGACGAATTCCCCGGACTCGAGTTTGTAAATAAATAAAAACTACGAGACCGACTGTTAGGAACCGGGATAATCCCGGATGTTTGAATGAGTCGGTCAGCCATAAACGTCGTTTTATAGTTACGTAACAATAAGAGTTCGCCTGGATGAGCGCTTTTCGTGCAATAAACTTAAATTAGAAGTTCTAACACGATCTAGATCCTTGTTACATTTGTAACTTAATGTTTCAGCAACGATAATACGAATATTCTACTAAATAGAAGCAAATTTAACACAAAGTAGGATACCTAAATGGTGGCCAAAGGTTAATATAGGTCCTGATTACTGACTTGAGTAATACACCACAGCTATGCGATTGTGAGAGACAAACATAAAGTGCTAAAAGTACCTAATTAACCTATACCGTAAGCACATGCCTAGCTTTACAAATTTACCGTCTCTATAAATTTCCCTGAATAGTAAACGGTAAACTTTAGGGTACTATAATTCCACATGATTGGTTGGCTATTTAGCTTGTTAGACTTTCAAGGATCTAGGAGTCAGTGTTTCTTGAAACTTTATCAGTTTATCTAGTATCTTGGCACCCGAGAAATAAAATACAGACTTGGATATTGCGCTTTTCTCTCTCGGGCTCTATTGACCCAGTTATTGGCTTATGGTATGTTATTCTTCCGTTAAAATGTTTTGGACAAGGATATCGCATATTTATACTTTTATGATCATCGCTTAGTGTACCTACTTTGTTAGTGTGCAGCTTGTATAAATACGAATTATATAAAAATCCTAAATATAAATTATTTTTCAATGGTGAAAATTATGTCAGTATAAGCTCGATTTGTCTCAATATACAACATACCCCTATTTGGTCATATCCTTAACAAGATTACAAACGTGAAAATGTGTAGGTTTATTTCGCTATCTTTAAATAGTGAACCAACTACTATGAATTTTGCACACACTTGACAAGGGTACAACAGAAAATACTTTCACCCAGAAGGTTTATTCCCAAGGCATAAAAAGATTCCTAAGCGATAGCGAAGCCGGGGTTGCGAGTTATTAGTTATATTTTACGTAAAAATAATATTACGCGTACTTACGTAATATTACATATCGCTTGAAACTTAAAAAAAAAAACAAACACTGTATCAAATATTAAATAGGCTTCCAAACAAAGCTTCAGTAATATTGAACAAACTGCTTCGGCTACGTAAACTTTACAAACAAAAACATTATTTGCGTCCATAAATTCTGTTAACGAAAACGAGAAGAGTTTTTAAAATAAGGATGATTATGTGCAAATTTTTCAATAAGTAACAAATATATTGTAAATTAATACCCTTAAATTAATTTAATCAAAATGAATATAGTTGAGCCGAGGAAACGACAGAAAGCAAAATAATTATTCTTTCAGCACTTTATAAGTTTTATGTTTGAAGAAATTATAACAAATTGAGGCTCAAATAGGGGATGCCCACGTCATCACCCAAGTGGGATTCGATTTTTAAACCACCTACTTAATACTTGATCGCTTTCGCAATGTAACTTAGTGTAACTTATACACTTCGTTTACATTTAAGTATTATTTTGGCACATGTACAAGGTATACCTAGTTTTTATTGTAAATTAAAACTTCAGATTTCACAATTTGTTTGTTGGCAGAACTGCCAAATCTACGCTCATTCAGATATACTATTCCTCCCATCGAAATGAAACACGTATTGTTCAAAAAGTTGTAAATTAAAACAAAACATATTTTGTTATCAATTATGTAAACCAAAAAAATAATCACGAAAGGCAAATGACCGTAGCAATGTTTGTTTCAGGTGTCGGGTGCTATTGAGCTGTCGGACCCGGCCAATTCTGCGGAGATATTACAACGGCTGCAGAATACGGTGAGCAAGCAATTCCCATTTTGTTTTTCCAGACCAACATCGAATATTGGGGTTATGGAGTTAACATTAATTAATACAGACAAAAGTATTATCGTTAAAGTTAATTGTCGTAGGAATATTGGACTGATAACAAACACTATGTATTCTGAAACCAACATCATTGTTTAAGTTGTAGTGTTTTCCGATTTTCATGTTCAGTTCATGAGGTTTTCCATTAAAGTATTAGTGATCAAGTATTATACACCCTAGAAATGGTTACGGTTGAACTGAAATGAAATACGTTATTAAAAAATCGCCTATAATAGAGCAACTCCTCGTAGGATATGTTAGGAACACCTTGTAAAATGCGTTATTTCTGCGCTTCTTAACTTAAGGTAAAGTTTAAGCCACACCTGCCTGTAATTTTAATGATATCCCATAGGATATCATTAAAAGTCCATAGGCTTGACAACAATGTTGCTTGGCGGCAAAATAGAGTTTATCACTACTGTAGACTAGAATAAAATCCAGTAAAATATTAAGTTAAAAGGATGTGAGTAAAGGTGAAACAGACGAGAGTTTACAATAAAGGTACCTATAACCTTTACCAGGTATTCTGTTAAATCGGCACTACTCAAGAAGATTCCATGCGGCGTGGCGATGCAGATGTGTTTGTGAAAGAAAATATTGTTTAAACAAATTATTAAAGTAAATATTTAAAATTGATACATAGTTAATAATAATATACATTATCGATCAATGCATACATTTTACAATTATTTTCACGCCGTCAAAGTATTTCAGGCGTAACTTTCGAGAATTCGGTTCAGTGAGTTTTAAATACGATCGTGTTATCTGATACGAAGGGTTCGCGGTTGGAAATTGCTGGTTTCATGTACCTACATCCATTATCATTATGAGTGCAGCGTGAACAAGAAAGTGGCGAGTGTGACGCGCTGTCAAAATGCGGTTGGAGCTCGCCAGAAAATCCAATTACTATCAACATAATATTCCAATAACTAAATGCAAGGGCTCTGCGTTAACGCTTGATGAAAATTGTAATTTCCTGATGAATATTACTTTTATAAGTTACAAGCTGTACCCGGCAAACGTTGTTTTGCCACGTATATTATTTCTAGGAAACATTTTTTTATACATAAGGGTTGATCGTGTAGGGGTGTAAGTATTATTAACCGACGAAAAAAAACGGAGGAGGTTCTCAATTCGACACGTATATTTTTTTTATTTTATGTATGACCACGCATAACTTTTTACAGAGTTGTCCGATTTTGATAATTATTTTTTTTATTAGAAAGGGCATACTTCCAAGGTGGACCCATTGTCATCAAATTAGGATCTGATGATGATATCCTGGGGAAATTGAAGGAACTCTTCAAATTTTGGAGGCACGTTTACAGCGATTTCGGTTTTTGTCTCGGTATCGGTAGTTTTTTGTCTACTAGTGCCGTATAATATACTATGACAGTATAGTACGAGTACATTACGTGGCGATAAATCAGTAAAAAGTAAGAAATAAAAATTTTTAACAAAAAATAGAACCGACTCAAAACGCACTAAACAGTAAAAAATAACTGTGTCATTTAGTTGCTTTAAATTACTTAAGCATATCTAGGAGTCGGTGCCAGCCAAGGTTTCTACTTTAAGGACGTTACCTAGAACCCACAAACTGCTTTACTACGTAAAATAAATGTTCCTTAATTAAAAATAGATAGTGGCCGATTTTCAGGCTTACTGAATATGCATATAAAATTTCATAAAAATTGGTCAAGTCGTTTCGGAGGAGTATGGTAACTAACAATGTGACCCGATAATTTTATATATAAGAAGATAAGATAGCTGTATAAAATTGTTATTTATTAATTATGAAATACGAGTACTTATAACATTTTTTCTAGCACCTATTGTCACAAGGCGTAAGTGTTGTTTGAACATGAAAATCTTGGTCAGTTCCGTCAAATCAATTTTCATATTATTCAATATACAAGTGGTGTAGAGCTTTTTGTGACACAGCTAGACCTAGGAAGTAAAACCACCATGCTTATTTCTGTCACCAAGCAGCACTTAGTTCTGATTTGAAGAACATGACTGAGTGACTATAGACACCATGAATGTGTAACACAGCCCTGCTAAGTATTGCTTTGTTTATAGACAATGCTTTCCCACTCATAGTCACTTGGGCCGTCTGCTTGGTCTTGGGATTATTACTCAACATTTAAAGAAAATGCATGTTTCATACTACTATTATAAAGGTCAAAGTTTGTGTGTGTGTGTTTGTTACTTCTTCACGACTAAACGGCTGGAGCGATTTTAATAAAATTTGGTATGCAGTTAGCTGAAATTCCCACGGGAATGAGAACTACGCAGGAGAAACTGCGGGTGTCCTCTAGTGTATAATATACCCTGCATTTCACGTACTGTACAAAAGTTGCAGTCTTCACAAGTAGATAATAATAATTGCCTATTGATATAAATCAAGTAATAATCTAAGGTCTGTGTGCACCAAGATTTCGGTTATCATAACCAACGGTTAACATAAGCTAAACGTAAAATTTACTGTTCACGACAACCCGTATACCGGTTAAGGACGTAAGCTCGGTTAAGATAACCGCCCGGTTTACGTCTTTAACCGGCGTACGGGTTTATATAAATAGTAAATTTATAGTGAAGTTATGTTAACCTTTGGTTATGATAACCGAAATCTTGGTGCACACAGGCCTAAGCACCTTAACCACTTTCTAAGTCCTTCATAATCTTCCTTCTATTAAAATATGCAAAGGGCTCACCAAATAAACCATTAAATTTACATTCTTTTTTAATATCAGAGAATTCTTTTTTTAATATTGAAATTAATGTTACTCATAACATGGGTCTGCCCAGACACAGCCATTATATACGTTAAACAAACGAACCTTCGCGTGTCGGTTTACTTTCTGCACAATCGGCTTAACGATTCGGCGCGGATATTAGATAGCGCTCTCGGTATAATTTCACTCTCATCGATTTAATTAAACTTGTTATAATTATTAATTCAAAATTAATAATTATAAATTAATGAAATTTACACTATACATTATTGACATTAGTAGTTGAGTTTTCTAAATAATTGTAGCCATATTTAAAATAAATTACCCAAATTCCCATTTTACCTTTTACTAGTAGTCCAATGGGCAGGGATCGAACCGTAGATCGCAAACCTCTCAGATTTTTTATCAAATAAAAAGTTAGAGAGACCTCATTGTTTCTTGTTACAGCGACCTTCGAACTGGTGGTAGTTACAACAAAATTGTTTTTAAATTTAACCCAGGCTGGCGCCTCGTTATAAGTTACGTTAATACCGATTTGTTAATTGAAATTAAACCTAAACGTATGAAATAAACGAATTTGAATCTGCAGTGGTACTGCCCTCCTCAGAGTTCTTGTCATAGAGATATTTCGATGGTGGTCTTATTTTATTATATGAAGTTAAACTCAACTTTAATATTTTATACACTTATTTTTGACTTGAAGTTTAAGTTTTACAAGAAAATACTTTTATGTTGTTTACGTCCAGTGTTCACAGCCAACATTCGTACGTTCCGGTTGTTTGTCTCGTTTTGTGAACAAACAAAAGCGTTCGACTAGTTTTTAGTGGCCCTTTTTATAGAATTGTATTTCTTTTTTGTTTACTCTTCGTGTTATATGAGTTTATGTTTTATGTTCTTTAATTTCCATTACGCATAAATATTCCATATTAACATCTCGCAACGGTGTGAAAACAATGTGTGATCAATGCAAATTCATTTCAAACAAAACGTTTATGTATTTTTAAACGACTTCAAAAAAAAAAGGCGTTTCTCAATTCGACCGTATATATATTTTTTTTTTTTTATGTGTGTTCGCGCATAACTTCGTCGTTTATGAACCGATTTTGATAATTCTTTTTTTGTTGGAAAGAAGATAATCCGGTGGTGGTACCATGACAAGGAAACCAGGATCTGATGATGGGATCCTGGAGAAAACGAGGGGAACTTTCAAAAATTGTAGGGACAACAAGTACGTTTGTTAATTTTTCCGGTAAGTATTTAAAAGCACTACAATTTGATGAAGGTCTGGAGTCGATCTGATGATGGAGCCGATCTATATATAAGAGAACTCCGTAACGTTTTACAGTAGCTACCTTGTGTTTGGGCTCGATTAATTTGTCTCAATGAGAACTTTACATTTAGATGGGCTGTGACTGTCATTGAGGGTCTGGTGATGAAGACGACGTACAGTTAAGGGAGCTCCGTAACGTTTTACAGTAGCTACCTTGTGTTTGGGCTCGATTAATTTGTTTCAATGAGAACTTTACATTAAGATGGGCTGTGACTGTCATTAAGGGTCTGGCGATGAAGACGAGGGACAGCTGAGGGAGCTCTTTAACGGTTTACAGTAGCTACCTTGTGTTTGGGCTCGATTAATTTGTCTCAATGAGAACTTTACATTTAGATGGGCTGTGACTGTCATTGAGGGTCTGGTGATGAAGACGACGTACAGTTAAGGGAGCTCCGTAACGTTTTACAGTAGCTACCTTGTGTTTGGGCTCGATTAATTTGTTTCAATGAGAACTTTACATTTAGATGGGCTGTGACTGTCATTAAGGGTCTGGCGATGAAGACGAGGGACAGCTGAGGGAGCTCTTTAACGGTTTACAGTAGCTACCTTGTGTTTGGGGTCGATTAATTTGTGTCAATGAGAACTTTACATTTAGATGGGCTGTGACTGTCATTGAGGGTCTGGCGATGAGGAAGAAGGACAGTTGAGGGAGCTATTTAACGGTTTACAGTAGCTACTTTGTGATTGGGCTCGATTAATTTATGTCTCAATAAGAAGTTTGAAAGGTTATAGTTTCCAGTTAGTTTAATGTTTACTAAGTCATGATCCAATGATCTACGAAAACTTGAGGAAACTCTTTAAACTTTATATTCACTTTTGCAGGGGCGTCGGAATGTTATAAGTAGGTAGTGAATATTGGTACTTATGGTTTAGTTCGAGTAGGTTTATTAGTATGTTCGTTGTTGATAAAGCACTAAAAAGTATGAAATAAAAAAATTTTAACAAAAAATAAAAACGCCTTCAAAACGCACTAAAAAGTAAAAAATAACTACGTCATTTACTTACTTTAATTTACTTAATCACGTCTATGAAGTCGGTGCCACCCGAGCTTTCTACTTTAAAGTCTTTACCTAAACTTGGATGGCACCGACTTCATAGATGTGGTTAAGTAAATTAAAGTAAGTAAATGACGTAGTTATTTTTTACTTTTTAGTGCGTTTTGAAGGCGTTTTTATTTTTTGTTAAAATTTTTTTTAGATTCTATAATCTTTTGTGGAAACTATATATTATTACGTATAAAGATACATTTAATTGTGTTGTTATATGTAATATTCATCTAATTGTGTTGTTGTTTTATGAATCGTTGTCCACACCTACAAGAAGGTTTCTTGATTATTACGACCATTTAACAACAAATGACGGCATAGATCTAATATTATAAAACACTAATTAACATATCTTTACCAAAATCAACAGTTAGTTATTATGTGCGGTTGAAAATTGGCCAACAAGTAGCATTACAAAATGCAAAGTGTGTTTGGCGGAAGTTTCAATTAATTTTAACATTACTCCTAAGATGAAATAAAATTGATTGTGGTTTATATATCGTATTTCATTAATATTTGTCCGTTCAATTTGCAAAGAGACATAATGCTCGTAAGTGACATGTGTTCCCAATTTATATTCATAAAATTTACTTTGGTTACTTGTGTCAGTATGTGAGCAATAAACTCCAAATGTTGATAAGATTTGATTGCATGATGAAGAAGTTCCACAAACATTGTATTAAATGAGTCCAAATTCGAGAGGCATCTGGGTGACGTTTTCAGTACCATTTCCCCCACGCCTGCTGCATGAGAGTTTATCAACTTTAAGTAACAGTTTCTTAGACAGATATTTTTTTACTGGCTTCTAATGTAACGACTTCTAAATAAAGTAGAATATGAAACGGTTCATATCTTGTTCTTGGTTTTAACTGTTATTTGTTTATTTCAAACTTTTGTTATGATTTTCATATTTCACACTAATTACCTTAATTATTGTTCCATTCCATCTGTAGATTTCAACTTCAATATTTTAAAAGTTAAGTTTGACACCATGTAGTTGAATGAACGAACTAATAAATGGATGAAAATACTTTATAGTATCGACAAAAGTAACAGAAATATAACAATAGAGCAAATCAGGATGATAAAACTTTTTGCGAAAGTACATGAATTTCATTTTGAAAAAAGTTCGGTTTTCAAACGTACCTGACTATAATTTTGTTTGTTGTTTGGGCAATTAAATGTCATTTGTTTTACTTAATTAGATCTATCTTTGTTAAACTGTAAGGACGTGACCACAATGGTAATATTTCCTTGTACTCTTACTATTCGCCTGTCATGTATCTTCATTTGCAGAATACGTTTTGAAAGGTACAATGTAAATATCAAAGTCGTGAGTGTCGACGGGCCTTGCACTCCCATTGTTATTGTGTTTATAGAAGATCAATATTATGAACAACGGTAGAGGTAATACGTTTTGTATATTCAAACCAGCTCTACCCTTCAGGTTCATCCACTTACATCTCGTTCCTATACGAATATTGGGATGAAAGTAACTTAGTTTTCCCAATCTGTTTTCACCCGGCGACCGGCGTAGTTTTTGCTCTTCTAGTAATTTATTTATTTTTTCATAGTAATCTGCGAAGATATTATAGTTTCCCAATTCGTCTCTCTGAGTTACAAAAAGAAAAAAGAGTAATAATTAATAAGCTTATAAACTTATTTCTCTCTAGTAATAGCTTTTTTTTTACAACCGGCTGCGGTGAGCAGGAAAAACTATTGTAAATATAAATATAATATTGGGTAGACTGGGTGACTCCAGAACATGTGCCAAATTCAGATACGTTCAGTCGTTCTAGCTCGATTGAATAGTGAACTCCCATCAATTCCACTGTCACATTCAGAATATTGATTAGATTAAATAATTAGATTTACTAAGCATCTATTATTTATTGTATCTAGATTTTGAGTATTAAACATTATTTTTAATAGCTTTGATATGCTGTTTTAACGTATTGATTAAATACCGAAGATTGTCTTCTTGTCAGAAGATATATTAGTATATACGTTGATTTTGAAATACTACAAACTTATAAAAATATATAGGAAATAGGTAACAATTGTATCTTCGTTGGCCATGCAAAAATAGAAGCCCATGTGACTTAAGCATAATGTAAAGCCATTTTACATACCTATGTGATTGAGGAGAAACTAAAACAAGGATTTAGAGACGATAAACACAATCCAAACATCAACGAGTTCACACTGAGGCGGCATTCCAGACTCCACGCTTCCCTTCCTGTGGGTTTGAACAAATAGTAAACACTAACCAACTTATCGTTTTTTTTCTTACTAAGAAATCGTTGTCTAAACCTACGGCTTCATTGATATTATGAGTTTAATCGAGAGTATGATATAAACAATCCCAATTAACCGCAATAACTCCAAGTTAACGAAACTTATTTTCGTCCGGTAAAAGTTTCCTTTAGTTTAGTTGGATGAAAATTAATGGCGACCCCGTATCGTAAAGCGATATTAAACGTGTCTCAAAGAGCCGCTGGCTGCAGGCGGCTCGGGATCGTTGTGTTTGGAAGTCTCTTAAAATGAAAATGTGTTATGATTAAGGAATTAAATAAATTACATTATTTAATGTAATTTATTTTTGGTGAATATTTGTAATTTTTATATTATTAAAATGCTACCTTGTGGAGGGGCGAGTGAAGGAGTGACCGGAAATTTGTGGTAGTGGTTGATGACAGATATAAAAGAGGGTAGACGGAAAAAAGGGGCATTCTATCTGCTGCTACGATCTGTGTCGAAACTCTGCCACTCCGATACGCGAGTTAAGTATTATTCTAAGTTGTATATTTTGTTACAGTTAATATTTTAATTTCGTAGTGATGTTTTAAATAGGTAATTAATTAATTATCACAATTATGGATTATATTTATGAATCAATAATAATTAAATAAATTATTAATATAGAAATATTGTATAATTTTGTTATTATAGTAAAGTCTAAGTAAATATGTGATGTCTTCTTTTAGTTAAAAATTATATGTAAAATAAAGTGTATGAATAAAGTGTAATATAGTTTTATTATGATTTCTAATACTATGACTTTTAACATATGTCCAGCAGTGGACATCCATCGGCTCATGAGAGGAGAATATTTCTTATGTTGAAAAGTAAAGAAAGTAAAAATATATGTATCATAGTGATTGAGGATCTTTTAATTGTCAGATAACAAGCATAACACACTTGAAAGGTATTCAATTATTATTATAGATTCGATATTGATCAAGATGTATAAACAATTGTCTCGTATAATTGAAACAAATTGCTAACGTGGCTCTGAGTTCCAGACAACGCAATATATTGTCCTTTATTGCGTACAATGATATATTCGCGTCCATCCAACAAATGTCACGGCATGAGCGTCTCGTACCGAATGATACAGTGAAAGCATTTTGTTATTACACAAAACAATGCCAGATGATTGATGGTCTGCAAAGAACTAAGATATGCATTACTATACTTCAGAGCAATTTACTCAAACCATGAATAACATATCTTTAGCTGAATACTGCATGGATGACAGAAAGGGTAAATCATTCGAAATCGGAACAACATTTGTTTTTCATACTCTGTGAAAATACGATCAGACAGACACTGAGAGACAGCGTTACATGCTCTTCATAAAATATAAGCTTGTATGGACATCTAAATTGCAACTGTGATCTTCTTAAAATATTTAAATATTATAGGACTCATAACTGTAGGGACTCTGGAGATAGAGTCACTACAAACAGACAAACTTGACGTTTCAAAGAAGATACTTGTAAATTAACTTAAAATATAGGCAGGGAGCTGAATAGAGTTGAATGAGGAATATAAGAGGATTGTTTACTCGATATCTAGGGGAGAGCAAAAAAAGGGACCAAGAAACCTTTTCAGAATCATATTTTACAAGCTTTTCTGGATTCAAAACAATTTATAAAATGCGGTGCTCATATTTTGCATACTTATCTTCCAATGGCGCCTTAAACGAATTTAAATTATTTCAAAATTGCTAACTTGGATAGTAGGGTTTGTAACTGGACAACTTGGCTAAATAATAAGACAGTTAATCAAAACAGTATTTCATTATTCTTGTTTGTTGCTTTAGAACAGTGACTTGAATATAAAGTTCCCTTTTATTAATTGTAGCAATTCTTGGGCTTAGAAATTATTTCACCTAATAACTATAAACATTATAATTTATGTTTGTTATACTGAATGCAGAAGGTACTGTATACTGCGGTATTGTGCAAACCTGTTTCGCGAGTTAGAGTGTGGATGTTAATGACTTTGACTGCGGTGTCTAGAAAATTGCCTAAAACGAGGCGCAATTTGCTATATCGCCGTTTAGCCTTAAATGCGTTTTCATTTGTCTGTTTACTGCGAGTTTATCTCGCATTATATCGCAATGTTCACTTTCCCTTTGAATATTACAAATTGTGTGTATGAAATAATTAAT
This sequence comes from Mycalesis mineus, assembly GCA_034621355.1. Taxonomy (NCBI): domain Eukaryota; kingdom Metazoa; phylum Arthropoda; class Insecta; order Lepidoptera; family Nymphalidae; genus Mycalesis; species Mycalesis mineus. Next base: position 9,453,746 of record CM067883.1, on the reverse strand, counting down.
TTTGTCTTCACATTATATATTTATATAGAAGTTTAGCTTTTAAGTTCTCTTCAGAATTGGAAGTGATTCTTTTGATATCAAAATTTTGTGACGACTATTTTCAGTAGTATAAGATGTATAAGTAGGTATATAAATGACATATAAGATATTCGAAGTGTAAAACATTATGCAAATACACATTTGATATGGTTGTTTAATTAATGTTGTTAATCATAACTGACGTTTGAAGTTCAAAAGTATTATGCAAATAATATTCTTGCTACAGTTGATCATAATCATATTTGAGGTTATAAATGTTACGTATTATTATTCAATGGTTATGGTTCAAGGGTGTTACACGTGTGGTTCGAATCCTATCCAAGAACTGAAACAAAATCCATAACATTAAACCAAAGCAAAGCAGTAAATGTTTATACTCGGTGACCGAACTCACATTACTGTTATAACATGCGTTCCCTTTAAATCCCCGTAATTGACATAAATGTCAAACGCAGACCTGTCGACTTGTCCAATTTTAGAATATTGTTTATGGTAACAACGGATGTTATTTTCCATGTACACCTAATCTCAAACGCGTAATTCAAAGCTGTAATCTTAGAATAAGTATCTGTAGAGTCGACATGGAAGAATAATACAGTGTAGGAAATGAGATGTAGATAGACGAAACCTTAAAAGAGTGACAGAGCAGGATGAATGATATTGATCTTTATTAGAGTATTGTGTGACTGACTCGCGACTCAACTTGGTAACAATCTTGTCGTTGTGGTGTGAAAATTATTTTGTGCGATAGCTATAATCATGCTTAAGTATTTCTTCCAGTAAAACATGGTACTGTATTGCTGTATTTTAAGGTTTACGATAACATTACCTTACATTTGTGGTATTACGCAAATGTAAAGACTGTACGTCCTTCGACTTACCATGTTCCATGCATATATCTCTCCGTTTCTTCCAATTTAATTAATCCTTTTATACAAATTCGTTGGATCATGGTATTAACCACCAAAATTATTAAGGTATGTTAAATGATTCAAGATGGCCACTTTCGTATGCACACTATAATTCGGATTTCTTTTTTGCAGTCCCCTTTAGGAAAAATCCCAGTAGCAACTCTATAGATACTTAATCTAAGTCTGTAATTCACTCTCTCCACAGGGAAAAGCGATATAATGTGACATAGTTCAGCGAACTGGTTTCATTAAAAATAATTATATTTAAATCATATGCAAGTCATTTGTAATAGTTATTAGTTGCAGATGATATTAATAACACGTTTGACAACTCACTCGTAGATAAGACGATGATATACTCTAATTTTAACATCGATAGGCTTTTACATTTGCAGTTTAGTGTCTTAAAACATGCCATGTAATTAAAAATTTTGGCTTTAGCATTAATTATAATAATAAATGATTTCCTTCTTTAGATTTCACTGAGTTTGATTTTTACATACTCTTAATCCAATTTTTTATTCTATATTTTTAATGTGACCATTTTCATAATATGTAATATACGTGGACCTCTTATTAACATAACAACATGTTTATGCTTAGTAAAATAAACATTATAAACTGTTTGAGTTTCCAAAAGAGGCATAGTTATAATCGGGAAAATGTGTTTGTGAATCATTTCTGATGGTACATACTATCTACATGGACAAACGCTAAAATTATTCAATGTTTAATGATTTTTGTCGTCGTTTGCATTGTACTTGTATTTATCGTAAGAGAGAATATGTTTATCGATGTGTTAAAGCATTAATTCCTAAAATGGTCTAGGTTGACACTTAGGGATTCGCGAGTGACTCGACGTCTACGTCGTGATAAGAAATGAGAGTTCACAATTCGTTAGCGGGGATCCATAAAAATGTATCTGATTTCAAAGTATTAGAATTAAAAAATATGGTTTCAAAGTGAAGAAAATGTTTGCTTGATTGAATTAATGACTTCACTTATCAATGTTGGCAGACTTTAGGGTTAATACTATAAGAAGTAGATACTATTATAGGAGGCTCTGTTACTTGTAAAATCTTTTGTATTCCATATTCAGTAATATATATAATTTTGAGAAGTAGTTGAAATATAGCTGCATGGGATCTCCCGGAACCAAAATGTTAAAAATGGTCTATGAGAAAAAAGTTTGGGAACCTCTGTGCTAAAGTATGGGGGAGTTAGGTAGGGCTGCGAACTGTTGGGACGCGGGTTATGAAGGTGACAGCGGTCGCGCGGTCTACCGGCGGGCGACTCGCATTGTGTCGCGAGCATTCAAGTCTCGGGCAGTGCGCGGCCGGCGCGCGACCTAACCGCACTCGACCGCGCACCGGGCATGCGCTACCTGCGACCTTCGCGCCTTCCGAGTACACCAACTAGATGGCGCGAAAAAACATACAACCGCTTATTTTAAATCTCCAAACTGTTATTAAACTTACATTATATAACCAATGTGATGGACATATTAGTTCTCTTGTAAAAATTTAATATCGTTCCGTACAAAGTTCATTCGCCACAACTAATGAATAATGACGCGGGTTTAAAGCGAGAGGTGATTTGCGAAGCGCGAGTTGTAAGATGAAGTTGTTCAAGAGGAGGCTGTCTTTCAGCGGAGATAAACAGAGACGCGTCTCACAGTCTGAAGACCCTTTTAAAGATGAGGTACATAGTCATTAACACCATATTAGTTTTATGAAACAGACATTACATTCCGAGATGCGACGTACCTATTTTAAATAGTTAAATTAAGTCTATTACATTTTCCTTAGATATTTCTTACGTAGTAGCGATGTGCTGTCCTTGAAGTTTTTGAATATATTACTTTGTAATCATCGTGTTTCAGTGTAACGTCAGCGTTTGATAAGCGTTTTATTGGTTTTTTCTACCTCGCGCAGTGCCTCTGCGAATAAATTGGAAGGCAAGGTTATCTTATCAGAAGGTTTGGCTTTAATATCTAACTTACAAATTTAGACTACATCCGATTTCTTACCGTGACCATTGAGTTATTGAACCTCTAAAACATAACTGCTACTTACTAAATTTATTTGCGAAATGTTCAGTGATGCATGTAAATTATGGAATCATTTTATCAATGCAAACTTAAATTGATTTGTTTGCAATCACGTGAAGGTAATAGGTACTTGGAATTTTAAAGTGTGTCCTCGACTATTCGATGCAAGAATAAATCAAACACAGATCAGCTATAGGTGTTCAGTATCAGTATTAGCCGTGTTTACTCATTCGTGTACTGCGCACGTGTAATGTAAACAGTTTTATTGCACGCCGAATGAAAATTTACATAGGTTACCCAAACAATGATACTGTGTGTACATTGTACTGAATCGTAATTAGTTAGGTTTCTAGCAAAAACATAAAAACTTCGTGCCTAACAATTTTAAATCCGATAATTTTGAATACTTTTGAAATGTCACGTTGAATATTTGCAGTGACTCTATCACCAGATCGGAAGTCATATTCCTGCTAAGAAAAAGTACGAAAATAAACATACTACAATGTGCTAATAATTGTATCTCTAGATTGTACTAGATTAATGTTACGAAATATGTAAAATTCAGTAATCAATTTACATAATTATATTGTCGGGTCTATGGGACATGGTAACACCGAGTTGCATTCAGTGGAAAATTGCCTGGCACCTATTTCTATCGTATTTCACTGTTATTATTTTACAAACAAAGATTTAAAAATCATTAATTTTTGAAAACTCTACCACCAAGGCCTAAGACACGATAGTTTTTAGTTTGTTTCTTTAGCGGTCTCTTTCCTCCTGTTTTTCACCATTAAATAACTTTATTAGTAACCACTAACTAACAGTACCTTGTAGGTCTTCTAGCTAAAAACTACTTAAGCTAATCCTAAGTAACCTTCAATAATAACCGAAACGCCAAAAAATTGCGATTGCAATCGCTAACGCAAATCAGTTTTTGGATCTGAAAGAAGATTGATGTCCGCCTTCCGTTGGAAAGCGTCGCCCTTTTAAGAACAAACCCACGCAATATTAGAGTACCTAATTACTGTAATTACACTTTTACGTAACTAGAAAGTGTCACTGTAACCATTTTTGTGTTACTTTCCTCGACGAACAAGTTATTACTTACCTGTCCCAAGCCCCTTTCAATAGATTATTTTACTGTTGGTGCCAATTGTATGTCAATGTATTGAATAGAAGCCTTTGGAATGTACGGGAACAGGATTATCTACGCGTTTTACCTGTATTAATTCTTTATAGAGAGTTGTATGTCATTTAATCGCCGGTTCAGCCGACTTTATATATGCCTATGAATTGTTAGTTAGACAGGAAGTATACATTATAGCAGTGATTCTCAACCACTGTGCCGCGGCACTTTTGTGTGCCGCCTAATTGCAAAAGTGCCATAAAATTTTAAAAATATATATTTAAATCGAAAGATAAATAAATTAATTAAATTTTGCCTGTGTTGTAGTAAGTAAATAATTTTTATCTTAACATTGTTTTCACATTGCCTAAAATTTTAAAAATACGAAAGATTATCGTCCTCTTGTAAATAATTTTAAAATGGCTTACCATTTGGAGTCCCTATATCATTGAAGCCCGCTAATACGCATTGCAGCGGTGTGGTGGGTGTACGCTCCATATCCCCTCCTAAATGGAGGGAGGCCTAGCCCTGTAGTTGGCCTTAATTAGACTGATAATGATGACGATGATATGATTGATGAGTCATAGCTACCATTTGATGCAGACTGAGTCATCCTCCCCACTTGACATGAGTGGGGAGTCTGCATTTATCTGCATAGTCGGCTTTAAAATATTAAAAAAAATAAAAATTTAAAAAACCCCCAAATGCAAACCCAAATAATGATTAAATTTTGGTCATTCTTCAGCAAATATATAAATCGGTTTATCCGTTTTATTCCGGCATTCCAGGGTTTCATATGCCACATCCCATTTCCAGCATCAGGTCCTCGTCAATTAGAAACATGAAAAGAACCAGTCAAGACAAATTAAAAGAGCTCAAACTCGATGGGTTTACTAAAAAGGTAGACCAGGGTTACGTCTCCTACCTTCGAACCTTATCATCAGACCAGTTCAGTGGTTCCAGAAGACATTAGTGTTTCCAATGTCAGATCACACACATGCTTTCAAGCAAACTGAGCGTGTAACATTTCTATCACACCTAACAAACGAACTGATGACCTTGAAGACCTGAACCGATTTCCACCAAACATAGCTAAGAACACTCTCGACTGTTCTTTGGTATACCATACCAAACAAAAAAAAATGGCATTAAAATCGGATCATCCGTTTGGGAGTTACGATGCCACAGACAGACACATACACATACATTTACACAGACACGTCAAATTTATAACACCCCGTCGTTTTTGCGTCGGGGGTTAAAAATATTAGGTATCATGTTGCTGAACTGTTATTAATTGTCTTCTAAGTTTCTATTTATTAGTTTTAAGCTAAGATTTGTTGTAGTTTTCTGATGTTGAATGATCTTAATAAATTAATAATATTATTATATTTACTCTTTTTATAGGTACTTACTTTTTCAAATGACTGGTTAAAGATATCGCGGCCGTGCAAATTTGTGTAACCTAAAATAAACAAGACAAATTGCTGAAACATTAGAAGTAATTGTCAGAAAATTAAACACGTAATCTCGAGGGTCGTTGGCTATCAGTGACACCAATTGAATAGCCAAGTGCTTCATTTATCTTCAGCCTTTGTTAATAACAATAATGGTCATAATGTTTTATAGGATGATATATCAGCTGTTTCTTTGATATTTTCATAATTTTCTTTGAGAATATCGTGAAAACTAATACAAGCGAACACTAGTCTATCACTATCTAAGAGGAAAGTTTAAATCGCTTGAGGAGTTTTCAAGGTTTTGCGAGATTTTAGTACATTTATACTTCTAGAAAGAGCTGATAGAGCTCATATACTTAAGCAAAGCTATAATTAACTCAATTGTTTACTAACATTAGTGGTATGATTTAACAAATTCCATGTATGTAGCATGGCTATATCATGGTATGCAGAACAAAATCCAATTGTCAGAAAAAAATTCAAGTGGAATTTGGTTACAATACAAGCAATGTGTAAGAAAGAATAAACTTTATCATAAGTAAATCTTAGATTTACTTTTATTTATTTCTTGCTCTTGTCTACGCTAATTATGTAAGTAAAATATGTAACAATCTCATAATTATCCTATTTTCATAGTGCTAATTATGTAGTTTCCATATTACGTCATGACATCTGATCTTACTTATCTAATTGATGCATCTATAACAAAATATTTCACATGAGATTAAAATGCGAGAATTTGCAGTAGTGGGCGGGTAAACCGACGCTGAACAACATTAGTTAAATGCTTGTGTCCTGAAACTAAAATAGACAAATAGGCGAGAACAATAGAACGTAATGGACGGGAAATAAAAACACGGGGTCCGTTAGGTCGTTAGTTATCTGTTGGAGGCAATCGTTTCGCTAATACGTGCTTCAAATAGACCAAGAGCCAGTGATAGCCAGACCTTCGTCATTTTGTATGAGTTGATAAAAGCATCAACTCATACTGGCAAGCCAGCTCATCACGTAACTTTTAAATGTGGACAGTGATTCCTTTGGAAGCTACAAGGATAAAGTGTACAACCCCTTAATTGTTGTCCCTTAAAATCGTGATGTCACTAGAAAGTCATGTCCCCACTCGCCAGGCACTTAGCTTTGTGGCAACTCTTCACTGGAGACCGTGAAAGTTTTATCTTTAAGAGAGTTTGTCAAACGGTTGTCAAAAGCTATGTTATTGGCGACTGAAGATATTATGATTTTGCTTATTATGCTGGGAAAACAGTTACCGTTCTACTTGAATGGTTGAGGGCCGGGACCTTCGCTAACTCTAAACCCACCAAGTTCCAAACTTGATACTTGTCTACTAATTTAACTGTGGTATGAGCATGAGTTGACAAACTCTCAGCTTTTAAAAAATGACGAAGGTCTTGCTATAATGGGTTCTCGACCTATAATGTCCTTGGCCCCTGTTTGTGTAACATGCACATTGTTTAAAAGATATACGCGATAACGTTTATCAGTACAGCAAAATATATCAAAGAATCGTTTCATTATAAGGGCCTCTACCAAGATAACATGGAAACACTATTAATTTAAGTTTCATAGTAAAATGTTTATATCTATGTTTACTTTTATGAATAAGTATTTCTATGTAATTTTGTATTTGCCTGGTATATTACATTCATTTATTTATAAACTTTAAAAAAATTGGACCCGCAACCGTTGGTCAGGGCTTCAGAATGAGGAACCTCCTTTAATACACCTCATTTTAAGGTCATCGGTTACCACCTTCGGTATCCAACCCTTGATCAATCAGCTGAGCAAAACTTTTATTATTACTTTAATGACAATGATAAATCCATGTACCTTTAGTCCGTCACTCAGAAGTTGTGTGTATGACGTACCTGAAAAGATCACCCAGGTGTCTCTCGTTCCTGACACAACTAGCTACTTAGGTAATAATTAGGTAAGTTAATGAATCTCTATAAGTTAATTTCGTTCATAATGTATAATAATTGTGTATGCAATATCACCATCTTTGAACCACCTTATTTGTTTGCCTCATTACATGATGGAACATCGGAGTTGGGAAGTATATGTATTATTAATATTGTATAGTTAAATAATTTATTAACAAAATTGCTTAAAAATTAAAGAATTATTTGCGATTCAGCATTAATAATCCGCTTGCCATCTTATCAGTTCTGATTACGCGCAATTGCTTAAAATAATGAGATAACATTAGGGTGAAGTAAAAAACTGATTTTAAGATAGATTAAGAATTAGGTATTCTATTTTCACTCATTCAAATGAAGTTGCCTCTTCATTATTTTAAATCTCAGCTTAAGTAATGCGAGACAGGTGATTAGAGCGATTTTACATAATTTGCATTTGTTAAGTATACTTACGCAAAAGTAGCCAAGTTATTAGTATTCGTGCTCTCTCCAAGACTAACGATTTCTCTGAGATGAAAAGCATGTAAACACACGTGCATTCCGATTTCCGATATTACTTACTCAAATATTACATGTTAATAAGTGACTCCATAGCTTTGCTTTATGTAAATACGAGCATATCACTTAAGCGTCCTCAATTATTATAATGTCTTTCTTATGTTACAACGACTTAGGTAACTGCAATTATATAAACTATGCGAGATATTTTTAATTTACTAGAGTCTTCGCGCAATATGTTTTTTGAATAATAATGGTTAATTCTTTCTTTAGACACATAGCTGAGAATTCAAAAGATTTTTTTTTTGTTCTTCTACTTTTCTTTAATGGCCTATTTTTAATTTTTCTACTGCTAACTAATTGTAAACTGTCACTAGGTACTGATAGTTTTTGACAGTTCAGATTTCATTCTTTTTTAGCATGTTCATTTAAACTTAACGTTTAGCTCGCATATAATACCTTTATTATAATTTACATTCTCTCGTAACGTTTAAGTACTCTCACTAAGGCTTAATAAATTCTTTCGTCATCATTGCTGAAAATTAATTGTTAGCAGTATTTCGAACAGTACTTATAACAATTTCCATTTTCCATACAATGAAAGTGAGTTCATTTGAATTAATCTGAATGCAACGTTTTATTCTAGTGCACTCATTTCGAAAATACCATAATTGTAATAAGAGAGCGATTTCTAGTTTCTGTTGGTCTCAAGTTGTAAATTCCATAACTAGTTCTCAAGTCATAATTCACAATTTTGAAAAACAAACAACGAATGTCACCGATGTACACTGGCACGCTGCAGTGAATGGTTTTATTAGTTCTCGCCCATACATGTTGAAAGTAGTAACGAAATGTGAAGTGCAGGCCCACGCACATTTCTGATTACTTGCCCAGAATCTAATGCATCAAACACGTGGGATGTTTATTATCTTATCGGTCCAATAAATACTACTAGTCTATCCGCTGTCCTATTTCCATATGTAGAGCGAACTTTAAAACAAACTCCCTAACACCTTTAATCTTTATACGGTTTTTTTCATAACAACTGTGTCTGGTTTACGGTGTTTACGTTATAAGCGAATCAGCTCTGAAATGGTTTATATCAAAAAGTATTTGCTAGATGTAGTGATGATGGAGAGACGTATTGTTTGAAAATTCGTTTAATGTGTAAATCGTGTTGGCTAAAATAGTTTCATCTGGTGTATACAGGTACTTAAGAAAGTATAAACTGTATATAGTTGAGAAATTATAATTTAAATACTAAACGCAACTTTACATTTAATGTTTTGAATAAAAATCTTTAAAATAATCATCCATTTCTTAGGTAGATTCAGATCCATTATTAGGTTTTTTTTTTCTGTTATTCCTCGTCAAATTACAAGATGTCATCAAAAACTTGCTAATATTTTTTGCAATAGGTAGGTAGGTAAATTAATATATGAATTTTATTAATTTGACGGCCTCTGTGACGCAGTGCTATGCGCGGTAGATTTATAAGTAGGAGATGCCGGGTTTGATTCCCGGCAATTTTCTAAATCTGGTCTAGGTCGACACTGCTGACAAAGGCGTACCACAAAGCGATTTAGCGTTCCGGTATGATGTGTAAAACCGAAAAGGGTGTGGATTTTATCCTTCTCCTAACAAGTTACCCTGCTTCAATTTTAGATTGCATCATCACTTATCACCAAGTGTGATTGCAGTGAAGGGTCAAATTTTGGTTAATTAAAAAAAATTAAAAATGTAAAATAAACTTATATTGGGACAATTTCACGAAATGCTGCTATCTACTTGAAGATTTAAATCTGTAGGAAGTGAATAATCGTGGAAGTTACCAATAATGCTATGAATTATGTATTGATAAGATTTACAACAAGTTATGTTCATTCAAAATTTATGACTCTTAAATGCAATTACGATCAGGAATGAGTTTCCTCTGCAACGCACCGGCGGCCGGGCTGAACTCCATGTACGTACGGTCATTAGTCAATTTCACTAGCCCTCTATCTCGGTGGTATCTCGATAAACATTTGCAACCAGGATAGGTACTTATTTATATTAAACGTTTGTTATTTCCGCTCTAATACTTGTATAGTACTTGATGAGAATAATATTCTTGTCATGATGATTTTTGTAGTATATACCTAGCTGGCTCGGTGGTCTAATGATTTGTCTATGTGGCTCACGACGTCCTGGGTTTTGTTGTGAAATTATTCTGAGTTTTGTTTTTTTTTTAATTTTAGGTAATTCTAACAACGGAGTCGGCAAGTTGGTGGTGATACACCCTTGTGTCTCGGAGAGCACGTTAAGCCGTCTGTCCCGGTCACTATCATCAAAAATTTCATCACCAACCTGCATTGGGTCAGCGTAGAGGACCCATCTGCATATAACAATACGTCGTACCTATTTTGCGATGTCTTGCGCACGACATCTTTACTTGAGTCATAGGTGTCGAGATTTGAGCCTTAAGGATCTGTAGTTCCACCGGCAACCATACTCTTCACACCCGTGGGATACGGTTTTGCTGCTTTGTGGTAAAAATAAGCATAACAGAAAACTTTTCTAGAGTGTTCAGTGTGAGACTTTATCACTGCTCTTCATGGCTGCTGGCATAAAAAGCAGTGATAAACATTGTGTTAGTGTGCAGTATTAAAACTTCAATAACTACAAGCAACAAATAAATGTAAATATTCTCTCATATATATTTACATGTAATGATTATGTTTACTGATCTGATTTTATCTGATAATATATTTTATCTTAATGCCAGTAATGCTTTGATTTATCAAGTCAAATGAGCACGTATTATTTCAAGGGTATTTCTTAACCGACTTCGAAAGAGGATTATTTTTAATTGCTCACAGTAAAGCCTTCGTCACTCATTACAGTAGGGGATTTGAAGCTTTGACTCCACTTTTTCAATGCGGATATTCTTTGACTCTGTTACGATTACCTATTAAGAGTCAATAATGAGAGATAACAATTATAGGACAATTACACACATCGCTATATAGCCCCAAAATAAGCGTATGTAGCTTGTGTTATGGGTACTATGATAACTGATGAATATTTTTAAATATATTATACATAAATAGTTATAACATATAGATTATGTTTACTGTTTTTATCTGATAATATATTTTATCTTAATGCCAGTAACGCTTTGATTTATCAAGTCAAAGCACCTAGAATTTCACGGGAATTCCTTGCTCATCACACAAACATTTTTCAGATGTGGGAATCGAACCCATAGCCGATGGACGCAGAAGCAGGGTCTCTACCCATCTGCGCCACTTGCCCATCATAATGGCCAATTAAAGGCCGAGCCATAATTTGATATAACTATCCAACTCTGAGATATAATTTTCATTATTGATACTAAAAATTTCCCGAAAGAAACACAAACTTAATCCTTAATCTTCGACATTGAAATCCAATACTACTCTGTAGCAAAACTAGTAATATATAGAAAAGATAAAAACTAAGTTGAAAATCACACTGTCGAGTTTTGTTAGAGCATAACGCTACAGGACTCGAACGCAGGATCTCATAGTCCTAAGTCGCAAAAGCCAGCCTCTCATATTTTATCCAAAATAAATTCAATGTTAACACTGTTGCGCAATTAAAATGATACACAATATTTTAAAAGAGGATTGAAACACAAATCGGCTTTTGATTGTGCGCAGTTGGACAATCTTACAAAGGACACCGTAATCTTTAAATAATACATTCATTGTCAGTTGGAGGCTACATATTATGAACGAACTATGCTATTAGGTTACCTGGCCGCAACGTGCATAGCGCCGTTTTAGGGTTCCGTATCCTAAGGGTAAAAATGTAAACCATATTATTAATTAATATTTTGACAGCCTCTGTGGCGCAGTAGTTTGTGCGGTAGGAAACGGAGATCTTGGGTTCGATTTCTGACTGGGCTCATTGAGATTTTCTTAATTGGTCCAGATCTAGCAGGTAGGAGGCTTCGGCCGTAGCCATCGTACCGTCCTGCCGGCAAAGACCTATCGTCAAGCGATTTAGCATTCCGGTACGTGTAAACCGAAAGGGGTGTGGATATCATCCTACTTCCTTAATAAATATGCCCCGTTCTATCTTATATTGCATCATCTATGTGATTGCTTTCAAGGGCTAACTTGTCATAAAAAACCGCATTAAAATCGGATCATCTGTTTGGGAGTTACAATGCCACAGACAGACACATACACATACATTTACACAGACACGTCAAACTTATAACACCCCGTCGGTTTTGCGTCGGGGGTTAATGATAAAGACTTCGCTGTCTGTTTTTCGCCAGGCTATGAACCGTGACAGTTGAAATTTCCACAGATGATAAGTTTTTGTTGCCGCTACAAATCCAATACAAAAACTTGAATTTTTTTTGTTGGATATTAATTACGGCAACAAGTAGCTGCTTCAATTATTCACATAATATTTGCTTAGTTGCTTATTATAATGAAAAAAAAATTAAATAAAATAAATATTTAAGGGGGTTCTTATACAATGATATTTCTTACTATGATATACATATAATCAACATATGAATTCTTGAAATATATAGATAAACTTACAGAACCATTCGTTCACGACTTGGACTTGCACTTGGCCGGTTTTTAGATTATGCACACGTCCTGTAAGGTAGAAGTATAAGTGCAGAGTGCTTGCGTGGTTTGTATTACAAAGATGTTCAGCTTAGAAGTATGGAACGTGACGTGGATATCAAGTCATCATGATATGAATGTTCGATCGATTGCTCTCAACAGATGTTTTATCTTGCTCCTTGTTATGGCTACTATAGATTTATTGCAGAAGACACAAGAACATTAGGTTTAGGGTTAGAGTTCGAATTCCGTCGGTTGCGCAATTTTTGATATGCCCGTTAAGCCTGTAACTTCTCGGTTTGCCTGCCTGTGTCTCCGCTATCACCATAGAGATATTTTGAGTATTTTTAAAGCTTATTTACTGTGTAAAAGGAATCCGTATACAGGATATAATGAATCTCCATTTTAAATTTCTGTAAAATCAGTTCAATGGTTATTTTATTAATCACTACAAGTTAGCCCATAACTGCAATCATCAGTGACCATGAAATCTGTGATTGAAACGGGCAAATTAGTTAGTTGTGGGGGTTGTCGACGCCTCTTTTGGTTTCTACTCGATATCGTACCGGAACGCTAAATTGCTTGGCGCTCTAGAGTAGTAATCGTAAGAGTAAGTATAGAATAGCAAACTTGGGACGTACACTTTTCGTCTTTATACGTTTAGTGTGATTATTAACTGACTATAAGAAAAATCAACCCTATTTAAAACATATTAAAACATTATGTATACGGATTGCATATAAGTTAATAGTTCATAGGTGTGTCAGACACATCGCGTGCCCCATTAAAGTTGTGCCATGAATGGTGTTCATTATCATTTTGACATGGATCTGAAAGCTTTTGTTAGCCGTGAACTTTTTGGAATGGCCCACGGCTCCGTGCAGTTGCTAATTGCATGTCTAACACCTCACTTTTTGTACTAATTCAATTTGCGATAGCTAAACGTTGTCGCCGACAGTTAGTGCTAGATATAGCTAACTATACCAAGCCAATAGGTTAAGTAATTTTCAATTATAGTACAGGTCACGGGGCAGTAAAAAATGTGCAAAATCACTTCAAACGCATACTTAACTCCCTCCAACGCCGAAAACTCTTAAAATATAACGTTGCAATCAGTACACATTAGATAATAATACATTACCTTCCTTTCCGTTTTCTTCTACAATAATGGGGAAATTGAGGGGTCCTTTTGAAATTCACTTCATTACCTTTAAGATATACCTACCTACGCTCACGCTAATAATATTTTTAATTTGGTGAACTTGTATTAATTAAGTGATTTTGTGTTTTCCTTACTAAAGTTATCACAAAACGGGTAATTCCATTTTTTAAATTTCATTCTGCGTTAGGTATAATTAAAAAAAAGAGATAAGGTGTATACCTAACAAAATTTTAAGACTGAGTGTATCCATTATTGTAAATCGCTAATAATATAACTCTCAATAGCCACAATACTCGGAAGCCTATCGAGACTCGGGCTTTACACTAAAAAATCCGTACCTAGGTACTCCACACAGAGGTCATGAATTTGATCCCCGCCTTGCGATTTGTCTACTTACTATTCTTTATTAAAGAAAAACATACCGCATCAATTTATTAAGTACGGGTAAAATAACTCATTACAATAAATCAATAACAATTTATTTTAATTTAACCCCTTTGCTATATTCAAATTCAATTCAAATTCAAAATCGTTTATTTCAAGTAGGCTTATTACAAGCACTTTTGAAACGTCAAATTGGACTATTTGTAGTGACTCTACCACCGGCTCGGAAGGCAGGCCCTGTTGAGAAGAGCCGGCAAAATTTCAACAGTTGCTCTTTTTATAATAGTATCAATTTTACAATATTAAGTGTGTTCTTACATAATGATATTTATTTTACCTCCTGTGGAAGTTGAAAGCCTATCCAATTGCCTTTGAACATCTTTCTAATTTAAAAATTCATGATAGTATAATAACCCTAACTCCGTAAGTGAGTTTTAATACATTGTTTAAACTTATGCATGGCAGATCTAAAACTGAATATCGTGTCGAAAAGTACAACCAATCCTACGAAATTTTTTACTTTTCGGAGGTGATAAAATATACCTTATTCCATTTATAAGAAGAGATCTTTAAATCCTTTTTCTGTTTATACATATTTATATTTTGTTTAACAAAGACTAGGTTATTGAATATGTATTGACAGGAGATTATAAGAAGGGAGGCCTGGGAGGGTCGTTTAAAAATAAGCACAATTATGTGAAAATGGTGATTACACATACATTTATCTTTTCGTTCAGGACAAGGCAAGATTCTCCGACACGAGTTGGCAGATCCATCGAACCTGGGCCCGCAATGGCGATCCGCTTCACATCTCGCCGCCACCGCCGCGGACTGAGCACACGCTGCCCGCGTCCGCTGACACTGCGGCCTCGCCCCTTCGCAACGACCAGAACGGCATCTATGACACCATCACGGTAAGTGAAGTCATCATGTCATGCGTAAATGCATCTATTTGAATTAATATAACCCGGTGATTATTGAAATGTATAGGTAGACTTATAGGTACTAGCATCGTGGCGAGCAACAGTTTTTGTGATTTTATATTATTTGATTTAATTTACGAAGTTACTTATGTAATACCAATAGTGGGTATTTAAACTATCTTCTCTAATGTTAATAACATGAGAATTTTTTTTTTAAAAGATTAAAACTTTTATTTACAGTTAAACATGAACATTGAATTAAATATTTACAATTAAATAAATAAAAAAGTAAAAGCTTAAACACTACAATATCCTAAACTATAAATAATATATTAAACAATAAAAATAAAAAAACAGTAAAAAAAAACTTAGGCGTCATAATATTCCTCCGAATCGGTGTCGAGCGGTAAAGTGCCCAGAAGGCTGGCGGCATTGCCACGTTGAATGGCAATGCTGATCCTCTGTCCTAAAAAGAGACCAGCCTTCTGGTCACGGGAGGCGTCGATTAAACGCTTTGAGATTTCTCTATAAAAAAAGCGAGTACTCGGACCCCACGGTCCCAGCGTTTCAACTCCAAACGGCTCAAATACATAATCACCAACGAGGTTACTGTACTTGCGCCGTTTGAGAGTCTCCGCTGATGCAGCAGCAGCGCCCGCACAGCCCATCGTGCTAGGAAGATGTGAAGGCGCAAGGGTGTCCACGCAAGTTGCGTCCCACACCAAAGGCCTTCCCATCTTCCATGGCATCAATGACATGCCGTCTGGTCTCTTGCCATCGTCGCGCGCCAAGCCGTTTGGTTCTAAAACAGCTGGCACGCCGGCGTTGACAAGGGCACGACGTATGATGTCATTGAGGCTAGCGTGGCGGGCTATGCGACCAGCGCTCCTACTGCAAGAAAGACCGTGGTGTCCGAGTTTATCGACTGCCCCTCCACAGACACACCGATGCGGAGAAACACTAGGAGCACCTAAGCGAAGACAGGTGGCAATACGGAAGGTGGTGTCGTCCAGCAAGGTACCAATGCTGGGCGAAGGAATGGCTTGTAACCAAAGACCTGATTCCCACTCTCCCACAGCCAGCAAACGGGCACGCTCTGCGGCATTGGCGGAGGAACTAATAAGTTTCTCTCTAACCAGTTCGCAGAGGGGCTCATCCCACTGTCTCTGGGAAAATGAAACTTTTGGTATGTTAGCACTTGGACAAGCAATTTTCCAAGCATTTATGGCCTCGGTCTTATACGCCACTTCAAAATTAACCAGTGTAGCAGATAAAATTTTCCTGGTTAATTCCTCCGTGGCGTGGACCGAGGACAAGAACGCTGGTAAACTAATGTTAGAAATTTTGCGAATGCCGAGTCCACCCAGGCGAACTGGTAGGGTCGCCTGTAGCCACACTCGATCATTCAAAGCCACATTTAAGATTTTACAAAGAGAATTTTGCATAATTTTGTCCATTGGTTCCAAAACAGATAGGTTTTTCCAAAAATGTGATGATCTAAGACAATGAGTAAATTTGGGTACGAAAAGACAGTGCCGAAAAATAGTGAAAGCTGATTGTATGGTAATTTCAAGTAATCTGTCTGAAACTTCACAGAAATTTTGAATCTTTTCTTCTATAAAGGAAACAAAACCGTTTTCAAAAATTGGTGAACCAAGGAGGCGCAGAGACGATTTGTTTAATATTGTAATATTGGGTGCCAGGATGTTGAATTTTGATATAGCCGAAAGTTGATCAATCTTGTCAGTAAAAAATACTTCACATTTATCAGAATTTAGTTCTAGGCCAATTGATTTAAATTCAGTTTTTAAGAAATTTAAATCTTGAAGAATCGTCTCTAAATCGCCTCCTAAGGTTCCGTCGTCTAAATACCACATATTTAATTTTGAATTTAATTTTCGAATAATAGGATGAATTGCCAGGCTGAAAATAACTGGTCCAAGGGGGTCACCTTGCTGACATCCAACTGCAGAAGCCAAAAGATTGTCCTTGTAAAGTAATTTGGTAGGGTACCTGTAACATTGCCAAATAAATTTAAAAATTTTGGGTGTTTCTAATTTAGCCTGCTTTAGCAAGGTGTCCCTGTTGACTGAATTAAAAGCATTCCTGAGGTCAACCTTTAGGATCACATCACCTTCGCCACAGCCAAGGTACGTAGATAAGGCGTGTATGGCAGCTTCACAGCCTCCTTTGGAGCCGAAACCCAGTTGTGTTGGTTGAAATTTATCTTTTAAGATATCACTGTATTTTTTGCAACACATTTTCGCTACCATACGCCTAAAAGTACAGCCGACGGCAATGGGACGAATACCACCATCTTTCTTTTGCAAAGCGCACAGATTAGCACCATACAAAATATCGATGATGGATTCGTTCACATTGCCGGCGAGCATAAGGTTCGCTAAGGCCGTTAATTCCTTCAAAAGTGTCTCACCGGCCTCACCGGCACTTGGACCTAATAGGTCCTTTAAATGCTGTGGAGAAAGGCCATCAAGGCCGCCAGCTGAACCACTTTGGAAGGAAGAAACGGCTGCGAAAACGTCCTTGGCTGTGATACTGAGATATTCCATGTCAGTATCGGGTGGGTCCGGGAAGGTAAGGTTATCCTTTGGCTCAGGATGCTTACTCTTAGACCCGCAAGTGTATCGGAAGAGCAAGACGCCACCACATCATTGCTGAAGAGGAGTCTAGATGCACCTCTTATGTCACCTTCTCTTAGTTTGGACTCTACATAATTAGAAAACGAATTCTTGCGGCGTGGCATAAATTTGGGGTCAGAAATGTGATTATCCAAAAATGAAGAAGCATAGCAATTTTGCTTAATTTTGGCCGTTAAAGTTTTATGGGATGAATGATCTTTAACAGAAACATGTAGAATCCTATAAGAGAAGGTGAGAAGTTGCTCCCAAGCTTCTTGGGAATTCTCGCGAGTCACGAGACCTATACTATGAGCCAAGCTTCGTGCCACGGAGGGTCTCGCGCCTCGTGGAATTCTTTTTACAACCGGAATGGAATTTTTAAATCTTGATAATGTTTGCCAAAAGGGAATTTTGTTTAAACTATTGTCAACGACGTTAGGTACGGGGCTTGAAAGTACATTTTGGTTTTTATGTACTTTACCGAAATGTACCTTAAGGCCTCGCACTCCTTTAAAAAAACGAGGTTCACTACAAAAGGAGCAACGCAACAATGATACAGAAGGTTGACTTCCACTCACCTCCGTATTGTCACCGCCATTAGTACAACATATTTTTTTCATAAATTTAAAAATAATTCGCTATATAAAAGAAAAAGACATATATACAATTTCAAAAACACAAAACAGTTCAATTGTCTTGCACAACACAACGCATCTCGTTGCCATGGAGCCCACGCATCGCGACATGTCAAAGCGAGCGGGGCTCCAATGCTTACATGGGGTGACTGTCACCCATGTTCAATATTACTGTTATTACTCACAAACAGATTTAGTTGTATATACAAAATCACACGACGTTCACGTTTGCCTTTACTGATCTATGGTATTATTATTAACTCGATCAAAATACTGGTTTTGAAAATTCTTTATATGGAATGTTTCTTCGCTTTCGTAAGTTGTTACGGTTATATTTTGAACACTAATTTTCTTGCAGGAATAGGTATAATTAGGACTTGTAAACAGTTTTACAGAAACTTTGCCCTTTTAATATTATAATAGTCACTAACTAGTGTTTATTTTATTATTGTATTTATTTAAAAACATTAATAATTACGGAGTTTAACTTTGTCAGCTGATTGACAGCTGTCTCTCTCAGCTGACATGAGAATTAAAAGCTTTGTTTAGACTATAGGGCTTCACTACTGACAGATATTAGGTAAGTATTTACAAATAAAACTGTTACCATCATTAGTAATACTTAAATGAAATTTTTTTTTTTTATCGACTATAAGTTGGCCCTTGACTGCTATCACACCTGATGTTAAGTGATGATACAATCTAAGATGGAAGCAGGCTAATTTGTTAGGAGTAGGATGAAATCCACACCACTTTCGGTTTCTACACGACATCGTACCGGAACGCTAAATCGCTTGGCGGTACGTCTTTGTCGGTAGGGTGGTAACTAGCCACGGCGAAAGCCTCCCACCAGCCAGACCAAGACAAATTAAGAAAAATCTCAATCTGCCCCGCCGGGAATCGAACCCAGGACCTCCGTCTTATAAATCCACCGCGCATACCACTGCGCCACAGAGGTCGTCAAAATTAATTAATTAAAAACTCAATATGTAGCTGGAACTTGAACCCAGGATCTCAAAATCAGTAATCGCAATTCACTGGATCCAAAGCAGTGTACAATTATCCATAGAATATTAACACAGAGTATAATAGTACAAGGTAATAATTTATTTGCCTATTCGAGTGTTCTATTTACGCGTACAAGGGTTTTAACTTGGGTCATAAATGTTATCTGACCGTAGATTAAAATTCATGAAGTCATCGCAACATTGACGTCGCGTCATTAAAAATTGATTGATTCAGACTTAGTACATATTCCAATAATATAGGCAAAGGCTTGTTTACTGCATTTCTTCAGTTGATACAAATACACATACTTAGTAACTACTTATGATTATGAATTAGGTCATTCGCGGCATTTACTACCCTATA
The DNA here is from genome assembly GCA_034621355.1 of Mycalesis mineus. Classification (NCBI taxonomy): domain Eukaryota; kingdom Metazoa; phylum Arthropoda; class Insecta; order Lepidoptera; family Nymphalidae; genus Mycalesis; species Mycalesis mineus. The sequence continues at coordinate 9,433,998 of CM067883.1, read as the reverse complement.
AAAACTCTTTCAGAAAAAAGAGATCCAATTATTTTAAAAAACGAACATCTACGCTATTGCACAGGATATAAAAATAAAACCGACTCAAAACGCACTAAAAAGTAAAAAAAAAATAACTGTGTCATATAGTTGCTTTAATTTACTTAAGCGTATCTATGAAGTCGGTGCCAGCCAAGTTTAAGGAACTTTTATTTTACGTAGTAAAGCAGTTTGTGGGTTCTACGTAACGTCCTTAAAGTAGAAACCTTGGCTGTCACCGACTCCTAGATACGCTTAAGTAAATAAAAGCAACTAAATGACACAGTTATTTTTTTTTACTTTTTAGTGCGTTTTGAGTCGGTTCTATTTTTATATGCTGTGCAATAGCGTAGATGTTCGTTTTTTTTAATTAATACGGCACTAGTAGCCAAAAAGCTACCGATACCGGGACGAAAACCGAAATCGCTGTACGCGTGCCTCCAAAATTTGAAGAGCTCCTTCAATTTCCCCAGGATATCATCATCAGATCCTAACATGATGACAATGGACCACCTTGAAAGTATGCCCTTTCTAGTAAAAAAAGAATTATCAAAATCGGAAAACTCTGTAAAAAGTTATGCGTGGTCATCAAAAAAATATATACGTGTCGAATTGAGAACCTCCCCCGTTTTTTTCGTCGGTTAAAAAATTAGTATGCTGAAGTTGAACTATCTGTGCACATTATCTTCCTTGTATTTTTTTAAACTCGCCCGAAGCACAAAGGTTCCCATAATGTCAAATGAGATATTTTCCGCCCCTGTGTCTGGTGGTTACGTAACTGGTCATTTTACTGAGGAAAAGGTAAACACAATTTTCTCTACACAAATGAAATTGTCTCTGTAGGTACAGCGAAAGTAGCTACCTATATTTGAAATGATAATAGCGAGTGTAATGGACATGATAATGAAAACCTAAACCAGTGATTCATTACAGTTCCTCAGCGATCGAATTTTGGAGAAGATCAAAATGAAAATTGGGATCTTTTACTTTTGGTTAAAATGACGATTCTGTTATTCGAATAATTACCGACATCCATGCTGACGATGTCTTGATTTACAGCTAGTTGTATTATATATTATACTAATCGAGAATATAATTACGGATGTGGTTACCCATCGGTAAATATAACTTAGTCCGAGGTTATCTACTAACTGCGAGTGCACAAATAAATTGCCTGTTAGATTGATGGATGTGATAATAATAATTAGAACGTAGTGGGTGGAAAATTGAATAAAACGACTATGTCGGTACTGGGACGTCATGTTCCCGTGTCAGACTGTCAGAGCGGCGTACGCGCACCATTGTAGAGTCCGTCATGTTATATGTATCTCTATAGTGTATCAATACATAGAACCATAGGTTTAGATAGTTGCTATTCATCTCTAACTACTAAAGATTAAGGTATTTAACTAAACACAATCAGAATGATGATTTTAATCACCAGATCTTTCGGTCAGTATAAAAGGGGGGATGCTTAGATGGTTTAGGTAGGTAAGTAGAAAGTAAGGCTGAGGTGAATGTTCCTGAACGAAATACTGGACATTTTTAAAAATAGGCAGGTCAAGACTACCCTAAACCGACCAAATTCTATGAAATAATTAATCATTGTGGGAGAAACTAAGGAAGGAGGAATGCAACAAAGACCTTAGCAAGCAACAGGGACATGTATCCCTCGCCTCACATCACACATACTTTTTCAGCATTATTAAATTTTATTATCCATACAAATGTACGATAAAATTTAAATATTATTTTCTAGGTAAAGATACTAGGTATTTCTTAAGCCAACATAAAGCTGAGAAAAAAAACGCCAGGTTCATTGACAACTCGAAATAGTTTCCGGGCAGTAACCCTTGGTTTACGAGCGTTTGAGCACAAAGGTGCATTAGTCGAACAACAGGCATGGTAAGTGGAGAATGCAGTTAATGCTGCTAACCCGCGGCCGGACGCCGGTTATGATTTATAATCACCATTTGCAAATCTATGGCTGAATGTTACCGCCGCCTCTACATGAAAAGCGCCCGCGCACACTTTTACTTGTATATTAATCTCTTTATTTTGTTTCTCGTACTTAAAATATTTATATTTGTCTTGACTGCAAAGGCTTTGCAAATATTTAATGCCTAGCTGTGTCCTGCGGTTTTACTCGCTTGGATATATTCTATATTCCCAGAGGAGCGACATCTCATCTCTTGGAAAATAGAAATGAAAAGTATCTTGTGTTATACATTTTTGTTCGTTGTATCAATATTTCTGGAGAAACAAATGATGTAGTTACACCTGAAAAACTCCTTTAAATTTAAAATTAAAAAAAGTTTTCTAACACGTAACAATGACACACTCTCCCACATCCATGATCCAATTGATCCAATCCTTAAATACCCAATATTACAATTACTTAGCTATATAAATAGCAAAGGAAATACAATTCAAATATATACGAAACTGTCCTCGAGTATCTATTACTTTTAATTGGCTTGTCATTAGTTGCTAAGATATATAAATAGCGAGATGTTAGGTATACTGTCTATAGGCGTAACCAACTGTCATTGAAACGTAAACCCAACATAGACCCATACATGGAACGTAAAGGAACATCACCACCAAACATACTTAATTATTTTTAACTTGTTTATTTCGTCTTTTTATGTATTGATTGTATAGAATGTGTCTTTATCATCACAATATGTCCAACGTCCACTGTATATAGGCCTTTTGAAAGAACTTCCAAACGCCGCGGTCTTGAGTCAATTGCATCCATCGCCTCTACCGCTTTATGTCAGCAGTCTACCGGTTTTCACCTTGGGACCCCAACTACCATCCGTCTATCCATAGAATAAGCTGATCATACAGTTTTGTAGTCTCTCTAAAAATAAAAATATCAGAATCACTTTAAGTAAATAAACTTTCCAAATTATTTTAATTTATATTTATCATTTTATCTAACTTTCCAGACATGAACGTTTCAATGTTTTGGGCTTTGCTTCGATTTCGTCTTTGAATTTCGCTTACCACTTGTGCCTTAACAAGTCATCCTCTTGTTTGTTTTATGTTCTTATTGTATTTACATATTTCGTAAGTAGTTGGTATTATAGTAACAAGGCTATCAAGAAAAGCTTTTACACGTACAAAGTTAGCGTACAAAAGCTGTACAATCGCGCAACAATTTCCGAATTCAAAGAGCCCTGTGATATCCCCTCGTCCGGTGGTAATAGGGTGATTGTGCTATCGGTATTGATGCCGCCATCGGAGCTGGAGCTAATGCGTCGATTAGCACGCCTATTCATACCTGAACTACCTCTTAGCTTAATGGACTGCGAAGAAATGTTATGCATACTAGATCAAATGTCTTCAATAGATACCTTGATATAAATCATTAATAATAATCATAAATATCGTGGTTCCCATGAATATGAAATAAGTTTCAACGCAAGTCTATTGTTGAAATTCACCTATCTGACTAGTTACGAACTTTGCTGTGATTTTTAATAATGAACTTGTTTTTGCAATGCGACGTGTGTCAATTCGTTAGTCCCACAAAAGTATTCTGACAATGCGAGTTGAGAAGTTTACTTTTTGTTTTAAATTAAAAACCGATTTGCATGGCATGTGGAAGATAATTTTTATAATATCTAATAGATGATGAAACAGTTACTGTTAGTGCAGCAAATTTTAATAAACGCCCCGTACTGTGTACTGTACCCGTGACTGCTATCAAACCTGATGTTAGGTGATGATGCAGTTTAAGATGGAAGCGGGCTAACTTGTTAGGAGTGGGAGGAAAATCCACATCCCTTTCGGTTTCTACACGACATCGTACCGGAACGCTAAATCGCTTGGCAATACGTCTTTGTCGGTAGGGTGGTAACTAGCCACGGCGAAAGCCTCCCACCAGCCAGATCAAGACAAATTAGAAAAATCTCAAATCCCTCTTATAAATCCACCGCGCATACCACTGCGCCACAAAGGTCGTCAAGATATTATAGCTCCTTGGCTATTATTATTACGAGTATGATATTAAACTAAATATGCTAAAGTAAACTATCTTTAGGGATTAACCAAAAATTAAGATCTGAAATATCTAAATTTTAGCAAAACTGTCATAGTTGTAGTTCAGAAAGTGCGGCAGTAGATTTCCTAGCCGTGACAGTGTTCAAACAAAACACGAGAGTTAAGCAATCTTTGCACGAACCGGTTAGTACATGCGGTCATTAAAATTCACTTATCGACCCTAGTTGTCATTACGTCCATGATGTGACAATCAGCAGTCAGAATCATGTGTCGTGTCTTCGTGTCTTCGTCTCTACATTCTCCTTGGCTAATATCAGTATCACAATAAGGAATAACTTGCTAAGGCCATCTTGTTTGTGACATTCGCAATCGTTAGATTAGAATAAGCTGATGTCAACGACAATAACTACTATGCTAAAGTATTTAAATCCTTTTATGTTTATAGCTCATAATGTCATGCTACAATAACGTCTATATTAATATAACAACTTTCAAAAGTTTTAAATATGACTATTAAAAAAAGTACTGAAAGTAAAACCTTCTATTATACTTATTTTAATCAAGGATACGGAAATCAACCATGGTTGTTATATTAGTTTAATATGTCTGTGTTTCAATTTTGTAATATAGGTAAGGTGGAACACTACATTTTTACACATTACAGGCTTAATAACTTCAGGTTGATGGTCATCGTATGGTAGAAAGTTTAACCATAATTTGCTGCGAAATATTTCACTGTTATATACGATGATTTTCTTATTAATATTCATAGTCATATGCATGTTCCGTCAATTATTCTTGAGTAAAAAACTTTCTATGTAAAATTCTTTTGCTAAATTTGCAATCTTTAAGACAAAAACGACATTTATAGATGAGATCCTGACAAATAACGCGGCGACATAAAAAGTAGCTTCTTTCCCACCCAAGAATCTAATTTCAACTCAACCCTAATATAAGCGAAAGCGACCCTTATCCAATAAATAACAGGCCATTTCTTTGAGCTACAAAATTAAATCTCGAAGAAAATCACACGGTCGTCATGAATAAAAGATGCGTTCAAGGAAAAGATTGTACGCAGATGAGAATGTGCTTTGGCTCCTGAAGTCGTGAATGAATAATTTAGGCTTATACCCAATCCCTGATTGCGATAGTGAATACAATATAGTCAGGCCTACTTCTGTTGCTGTTTTTAGATTGTATAAAATCATTTCAAAGATTAAAATAAGATGAACGAAATGAAACAGAACATGAACAAAGGAAAGTTATTTTTCGTCAAACATAGAGCAAAGCGTTTCTGCTTACGACTGTTTTATGTACATGCTTGATAGACTTGTAAGTTTTCGGGTTCCGTTAAAAATTGGTTAAAGATTACTTCGTGATTTGTCGATCTGACCTTTCCTTTTCTCTCAAGAACGCGTGGAAGTATCAAATATTCCACAAACTTAGTTCCATAATCTTATTGGAACATAAAAATCAATCTTTTCAGGCAAAGTCAATAACTTTCTGGAAAATATTATTAAACTAAAAATAAGTTTCAATATAGCTAAGTTAGGTTTATCCTTGAATTCAGTTATGTTTTAATGAACTTCATGAACTTTTTTTTTATCGACTACAAGATGGCCCTTGACTGCTATCACACCTGATGTTAAGTGATGATGCAGTCTAAGATGGAAGCGGGCTAACTTGTTAGGAGTGGGACGAAAATCCACACCCCTTTCATTATTATTATTTGAAATGTATCTTTGCAAGTCTGAATCTCATTTTTAAGTATTTGTTTACTGTCACAAATTTTACTTGTGACAGTAAACAAACAATTGTGTATCGCAATTATTATTGGTATGCCTTTAGCGGAAGGCGGGACCACTTCGTCCGGCGACGTGGAAGGTCTTGAGCCGGGGGCACAGCGAGCACTTCCTTTCTTAGAAGACCTACTAAAATGCTTTGTGAATTTAAACTTGCTTAGAAATTTATACTGTGTTTATATTTTCAAGTTAATATTGAAACTAAATGATTATAACCATTTACGCTTTCTCATATTTTTTACTGTAGCTCCACGATTGAGATTGAAGCTCTAAGAGATTAAACTTAAATCTGATAGGTCTTAGGTTCTGTAATCATCATCATCATTATCAGCTGGTGGACGTCCACTGCTGGATATAAGCCTTTTTTTATTTTTATTCATTTATTTATTTATTCATTTATTTGCATTCCAATTTATACATTCCGATTTATATTTATTATACATATGTGAAATTAGTATTATAAACAGTATGTCAAATTGGAACCCCGTCAGGGGCACAGCAAATGGCTTAGAAGGGAGACGGCGCCATGGTATCATGTAGGAATTCGTCAACTGCGTAATATGCTTTATTTAGCAAGTAGTCTTTGGCAGTTTTAATAAATGTTTCATCGTTTTCAATTTTTTTTATTCTATTCCTTTTTTAAGGACTTTAAAGAAATGGCCTATAGTGACCACGCTGGGCAGGCGGGTTGGTCACCGCAGGGCTAGACTATTCGAACCAGTGTCACTGCTGCCTGACACTGGCCTCATTTTGTAGTCTAGTCTATTATACTATATACCGCCATTCATAGCCTCGTAGGTCCGTCTACAGGATGCACCGGGAGCAGGTGAGGTTGACATTCGGGGAGGCCGACTGGTACTATCATCCCCCTTACACCCCTTAGGTTCTTTACGTCGGTGTAATTACGTATTTCTTTTTTAGAACATATTTTTTTAATTATTTCTGCAATAGGTGACTAATGGCTTAGGTAAAAAAAATTTAGCAGACGCAGTCCTGAGAAAAAGGGGTCAGCAGATAGACAGAGACAACGAAGGCCTCTATATTTCCTTTTTGATGTACGAAACCATAAAAATCACAATATAATAGTGACGTAATAGCAATCGCTCTTATGTGTAAAGCCAGACGATTGCGTAAGATTTACAAATGTATTCTGGAGAACAAGTACGTTTTGCTAATGCGAGTCATTGGAATTTAAAACATTACGGTTCACCATATATTCGGCTAAACACTAATGCGTATTAAAGAATTACCAAATTTTAGTACAATGTCTGTTTTAATACAATGGCGGCTGGTTTAGTGTGATATGCCTGTAACTATCATATGTTTTTGACGGCTGAGTGGCGCAGTGGGTAGTGACCCAGCTTCTGCGTCCTAGGCTGTGGGTTCGATTCCCACATCTGGAAAATGTTTGTGTGATGAGCATAGATGTTTTCCAGTGTCTGGGTGTTTACCTATACATTATAAGTATTTATGTATTATATATATTAAAATATTCATCAGTTATCATAGTATCCATAACACAAGCTACCTAAGCTTACTATATAGCGATATGTGTAATTGTTCTTTAATATTTATATTTATTTATTTAAGGTAATAGCTAGGACAGGAATGTAACACCAACATACTGCTGCGGAGAAGAGAGGAAAACTCGATATTTCATATCCTGATCTGTAACCAATGGTCAATGCGGAACCGTTTTTCTTATTCGAAATAACAGATACCGCATTGACCAAAAAAACAATTATTTGTATTAGGATCTTTAATTCAAAATATTGCCAGTGCCAAAATAGACGTGTGGCACTCGGAGACTGCCGTGGTAAAGCTATTGCATAGAAGTTAGCAACATCGGGCGCGGTCAGTACTTGGATGGGTGACTGCCTGGGAACACCGCGTGATGTTAGCTTTTTTTAATTTTTGTTTTTATTATTATTATTATTATTTTAATTTAAATTTATAAATATATAATTATAATTGCATAAGTTGAAAAAACTTATGCAATTATAATTATATTTAACATGGTATGGTATATTTGACATGGTATGGACGTTGGCGAACAAAGACACGAATAAAATAATCTAAAAAACTAAAAAGCATCGACGCTGTGCCGGTCAAAGTGGGGGGTGTTAGGTTTTTTCCTTACGGAATTTCTGGATTCGGTCTCCGCGCTCAAGGCCCGCGATAGAAGCTATGCAATAGCTTAAAATAACCCTGCATGTATACCTAGTTAGCTAGCTCACCTTTATGGTGATTTTATGTAGCCGTATTACTCAGAAAAAAATACTAAATCATTATCATAATAATCTGTGCTGTCATAAACATGTAGAGATGTGAACAATGCAACCATTGATGACGATGACCCGTCAAGTGCCTCCAAATATTTAGACAACTTGTGATGTACCTATTTAGAAATTCATACAAGACCTGACGAGACCTTGGAATGTTGAAATTGTTTTTGCATGATGTCATGCATACCAGATTCTCGACGAACCTTGTTTCTAGATGGTTCATAAAATACAGTTTTCTGTACATTTTGATCTCACACGAGTAATAATCTGTTAAGGAGTACTTTTGTTACCCATAACTATAAACAAAGATAACAATGTGGCCGAGTGGCGCAGTGGGTAGTGACCCTACTTCTGAGTCCTTGGCTGTGGGTTCGATTCCCACGTCTGGAAAATATTTGTGTGATGAGCATGGATATTTTCCAGTATCTGGTTGTTTATCTATATATTATAAGTATTTATGTATAATATATATTAAAATATTCATCAGTTATCATAGCACCCATAACACAAGCTACTTACGAGTACGCTTACTTTGGGGCTATATAGCGATGTGTGTAATTGTCCTATGATATTTATTTATTAATTATTTATTTAATGTGTAAGTCAAGTTCGATTTTTATAATAACTTATCTTCTACAAATAAAAATAACTTTACCTTACCTATCGGCTATACTAAGATATGACTACCTCGTTGGTCTAGTGGTTAGCCTTTCTGGCTTCGATCACGAGGTCCTGGGTTCGAATCCTGCGTCGGGTCACGGAATAATTCTGAGTTTTTCATTCTTCTATGAAATTCTCAATACACTCCAAGCTCGGAGTCGGGAAGTTGGTGGTGTTATGCCCCCGTGCCTACAAGAGCACGTTAAGTCGTCGGTTACGGTCACTGTCATTAACAGCTGATAGTGATCGTTAATAAATGAAACATTATCACTCTAAGCCCGCCAACCCGCATTGGAGCAGCGTGGTGGGTGTACGCTCCATATTCCCTCTCCTATAATGAGGGAGGCCTGGCCCTGTAGTGGGCCGTTAGTAGGCTGATAATGATGAATAATGATACTAAGATGAGTTTATATTGGACCATATTTTCATAATTAGTATAAGATATTCTGGATCTCTAGAGGTTTCTAAAACAAAAAGCCTAAAGGATAATACTTATTCTTTAGGTTTTTTGATATAAGGTTGTAAGGATAACAGTAATATTCTAATGGCCTGAGGGAATTTCTAGAAAAGTCTGATTTAGCTAGACTTTCAACGAAATAAATTGCAAATAGTAAGGCTTGTACCTTGTAACACTGTTGAGTGTAGCATTAATGACTCTAGAGTCCTTTTTGACACAAAATAGTAGAAATATAAAATAAGCCAATTGCTGGCATTTACTGTTGTTCAAATTAAAGTTCAAGGTGACATTATAATAATGTAACGAGACATGATGACGGAATGGAACGCAATAAATTACAATAATCTAAATGATGTACATATTTAATGAGTAGTCGTTTATTAAACAGAGGTCGAGCAGCTTTTCAAGTTACCAATAGAACGGAAAACTACACACACCGGCATATTTAGCTGAACAAAAAAAAAGGTTTGATATTGGTAACATCATTCTCAGTATGCCTAGACGGCTAGTTTAATAAGAGCATGTGGAGGAAATACGCGATATAAATCATCACTTTTCTAATTTAATTAATTGTTATTTTAATATTAATTTTCACTTTTCCCGGTTACATGAAAAATTCAAAAATGTACCATTTTTCACAAATAGCCTTTACTTGCAAAATCTGTTCTTAATGTGATCTCATTTTTAACTGACGAAAAAAAACGGAGGAGGTTCTCAATTCGACACGTATATTTTTTTTTTTTTATATGTATGACCACGCATAACTTTTTACAGAGTTGTCCGATTTTGATAATTCTTTTTTTATTAGAAAGGGCATACTTCCAAGGTGGTCCCATTGTCACCATGTTAGGATCTGATGAGGATATCCTGGGGAAGTTGAAGGAACTCTTCAAATTTTGGAGGCACGCTTACAGCGATTTCGGTTTTTGTCTCGGTATCGGTAGCTTTTTGGCTACTAGTGGCATATAATATACTATGACAGTATAGTACGAGTACGATACGTGGCGATAAATCACTAAAAAGTAAGAAATAAAATTTTTAAATAAAAGTAGAACCGACTCAAAACGCACTAAAAAGTAAAAAATAACTGTGTCATTTAGTTGCTTTAAATTACTTAAGCATATCTAGGAGTCGGTGCCAGCCAAGGTTTCGACTTTAAAGACGTTACCTAGAACTTGGCTGAAAAGGTTCCTTAAACTTGGCTGGCACCGACTTCATAGATATGCTTAAGTAATTTAAAACAACTAAATGACACAGTTATTTTTTACTTTTTAGTGCGTTTTGAGTCGGTTCTATTTTTATTTAAAAAATTTTATAAGTAAAACAAATGAAACTTTAAAAAACAAAAGAAGTGTAATAAGTAGATTTTAAAATAAAACCATATTTTTTTAATTATGGACCTTTTTTATGTTCCGCTAAATATGCCGGTGTGTTTATTAAGGACCTTTTGAGACTTGTGGCATTAATCGCGGGTAAAAGGGACCACCGGAGTGAGATATCCATCAGGTGTCGGTGTCACAGTGTCAAGCAAACACACACCATTGCACGTCCAGTCAGTGTCATCGTAAATACAATTCGACGTTTAGACAATAGACGTTGCGCCGCCCCTTCACTTAGATGTTACGATAAGCCGATCGACGAGTACATAAATAATCAAAATGTTTTGAATTGGACATGCTGTGTCTGCTGCTGTTATACGATATGTGTGGATAGTATATTTGCCTAACGGAACGAGAAAGTTTTTGTCATTTCAAACACTGACATTAGTGTTATTACTTACTGTATTTATTGCAGAATTATATCTTGCAATAGCGTAATGTGTGTAAATAACAAATTCATGATTTATGATGTGGTTATGAATGGACGCAAGCTCTGTGGTTTGCTATTTATATCTATCGAGTAAATTGAATGGCTAGTATTAGTAATTTGTTTATCGTAAAACTCTGCAATTTGCTTAGATTTCATCTATAAATGAAATTTTCTGAATTTATCTTTTATAGTTAATCTTATCTTTTATAGTATTTCTAATATTATGTTAAATGAAAAGGTTTAATTTTCAGTTTAATTGCACTCTCAAGGCATTTAACTAGAGTTATTAAAACAATTTTGTCTAAATTGATTGGACATTATTTTATAATTTTGTTTACGTTTTACTGGTACCATGCTAACGCTGTTAATAAAAAGCATTAATAGAAAAACGAATTCTTTTACCCGACTGCGTCAGAAGGATTTTTTTCTTTTATCTATAGCAATATGGGTATCAAATGAGAGGGCATAAAAATACCATTTCAAATATGTATATATTATATCATATTTAGATAACTGTTTTAATAAAAAAATACAAAAAGGTACCATGAAAACCTAGTACCACAAACTAAAACTAAAAAGTCTCAAATAAAATTATTATTATGAAAACAAAAACCCGACTGCTTAGAAGTAATGAACTAAAAAGAGAAAAACAAGGATCACTACATCTATATTAAATTTTATATACTTTATGGTGCTGCAGGCAGGGACAAACAATAGGTTGCTACCTACCAAAACTACGTTTGACAACGCCTGCCGATCCTTGTTTTTCTCTTTTCAGTTCATTACTTCTAAGCAGTCGGGTTGTTGTTTTCATGATAATAATCTTTTGTAATATCTACCTCAGAAATTCGTAAATAAATCTTCCATTTTGTCAAGTATTTACAGAGACATTGTTTTGTTCCCAAATTGGTTCGTGTTTAAAATGTTAGCATAAAAAGTTTTAAAAAGGCATAAATAAAGTCTTGATTGGTTTGATGCTTTTCAAAATTAATTTGCCTATTCGATATGGATTGATGCGAGTGCGATTAAAACAAATTGCCTTCGGCTGTAACTGGGCATCAAAGAGGCCGCGGAGTCTTGTTCGAGTCGAGATGGCTGATTGAGTGGAGGCGAATCGCGAAACTTCTCACGATTGTCGATGCGATACGACTGAGCCTCGGGCACGATGCTTGTTACTCCGTTTCTGAGAATTCCTATCAAAAATGTTGCACCGCTTTGTGATGTGCCGTTTTCTTTTTAAAAGGTGTAGCGGAATGGAATCTGGGATACCAGCAGCATTTTTAATCACATTCAGTTTGCTAGTTAGTACCTTTGTTATTTTGTCTACTGATTTTTGACGACCTCCGTGGCGCAGTGGTATGCGCGGTGGATTTATAAGACGGAGGTCCTGGGTTCGATTCCCGGCGGGGCAGATGTTCTACACGACATCGTACCGGAACGCTAAATCGCTTGGCGATACGTCTTTGTCGGTAGGATGGTAACTAGCCACGGCGAAAGCCTCCCACCAGCCAGACCAAGACAAATTAAGAAAAATCTCAATCTGCCCCGCCGGGAATCGAACCCAGGACCTCCGTCTTATAAATCCACCGCGCATACCACTGCGCCACGGAGGTCGTCAAATTGAAGTGTATGTGGAAATTAAAATTATCAATGGGAACCAACTTATTGCGATTGACCTCGTAAAAATTAATTTGGTTTTTGAAAGATTGATTGCACAGATAAACCTTTCATTCATAAATACTCGTAGGTGTAGTACCTACCTAATAAAAGTTTAGTGAAAGCATTACATGATTCTTTAGGCGTTCGATTAAGAGAAAAGTTGATTTGACTTATGTCGGCCAGCGTCTGATCAGTTAAGATATATGCCTAAGGTGTAATTCAAACTGGCGCTGAGGCAAATCGAAGCGACGTGTTATCGTTTTTGCCAATAGGAAATATATGTTTATTCCCATCACGAAAGTTGGAAGTTGCATTTTACAAAAATGGAAGGAAACGTGGACGAGAACCGCCGCAAGTCTCTCCATTTTCGAAATTTCCATATTTGTATAATACAACTTTGTATTTATAGATTTGAAAATAGAGATGAATGTCAAAAGGAGAATGCCAGATCCTAACCCAGAAAGACCACAAATTGTTAATATACTAAAAATATCCTATTATTATATAAATGTTTTACAATACGCCATTTTTACTGTTTGACATCGGAATAAAATTATGTTAAAAAAAGTAATTAATCTATTTCCTTTTAGTTTACACTCTTTACGCATTTTTAAATCTTTATTGTTGACTGGGTTCTAGCCATTTAAACCGTTTTTATTGTATTTTCATCAAAAGTAGGCTCTAAAAGGCTAATATCCAGAGTCGTTAAGCCTGTTTAAAAATGCATTTAATGAAGCTTTACGACTGTAATGCCAGTGTGACAACTATACGGAACAACAATACGGAAATGGTAACCAACGTTAGGCTCGTGTCGAATACTCCGAGTTCTAGAGCTTTTAAATGTAATTTATATTAAATAGTAAAATAATGCAATAAAATGATGCATATACATTGTTGTACAATATGTTTATATTAGTGGGTTAAAGTTCTATACATTGTCTGGCATTCTCCTTTGTTGTTGACAAACTTTACGCGTCGCTTCGCTTCCAGTCTGATTCAAGTAGTGTTATAAATTAGATTCAAAATTTTGTAAAAAAATTAAAAATGAAAAGAAACGATCTAGTTTCCTCTAAAAACCTACATAATTTTATTCAGTACATATATTGATTATATTCCGTCCATTAATCCGACCAACAGTACTGTAGAGCGTGGATATGTCATTGGTACGCACGAGTGGGCCCTTCCCGTTAATGTTCAGACAGGTGTCGTGATGGATCACTACTTTGCTATTTAGAGTAATTGTTTTACATGTATGTTAATTAATATATGGGAACACGAATGTATGCAGATACTTTATAAACTTGTATGCAGCTTTAGTATAGTGGTACTTTGATATTGGAGCATATTCAGTGTATTAGGCTTAACAAGAAAACTGTCACGTGGGACGTTTTATAGTACTCGTAGTTAAAATGTCTAGTTAAAAACAAAGATATTAAAATATCAAGTTATTTTACATAGAATTTGTAAAATAACTTCATGACTTGGCTGGTGGAAGGCTTTCGCCGTGGCTAGTTACCACCCTACCGACAAAGACGTATCGCCAAGCAATTTAGCGTTCCGGTACGATGTCGTGTAGAAACCGAAAGGGGTGTGGATTTTCGTCCCACTCCTAACAAGTTAGCCCGCTTCCATCTTAGACTGCATCATCACTTAACATCAGGTGTGATAGCAGTTAAGGGCCAACTTGTAGTATAAAAAAATGACTGTATTTAAAGCCTCCCTCCGTTGGACCAAGTGAAAATGTTTTTAACGGATTTACGTTTGGTATCATTTTTATTTCCTTCTTACCCGCCAACCTGGAGCAGAGTGGCGGGTCTACGCTCCACATCCCCTCTCTTATAAAGAGGGAGGCCTGGTCTTATAGCGGGGCATTAATAGGCTGATAATGATGATGATTATTTCTTAATCATTAATGTTGTTGTAGTCCATATGAAGCCACATTCATGGTATTAGAAGGATGTATATATGTACATACATCTACTTGAATAGATTTTAGCTTGTTGGTAAATAGTTAGTATAGATGATATAGATTTAATAGATAGTTATAATAAACGTACAGCGTTCGCGCGACGTCTAACGAATACCATGAACCATAGACAAAAATAAATGAACGCACATGAACACCCTTTTGTGAGCAATACGGTAATCGGTGCTATATTTTTGTACATGGTAATAGCCGCTCACCTACCATAGCTGCGTTTAAAGATGGTCTGTTTACGGAAGTGAATATCTTCGTCCAGTCTACCGCGCCATGGCTGAGCAACCGCATTTTCCTCGCGTCTTGCTGTCTTGCTGCTAAAATTATGAATGGGCTGGTCTTGCGTAACGAGTTTTATCTTCATGGCGAGTTTTATGCACTTGGATGCATGACAATTATTTATTTGAATATTAACACCAGTGAGAAGGAGACGGAAGAGAGAAAAATAACGTATTTTAACAATAATGTGATACGCGTCTTAAATTAAACTTTATGGCCAGAGTTAAGTAAAATACATGCCTTGTTATAATTTAAATGGAAAATTACAAAATATTCATTTGAATTTTTCTTGTAATTAAGTACTTATTATTTCTTTTCTCAATCCAAAAGCTTCTAATGACATTTTTGCATTAACGATAAGCATAATTTTATTCAATTATTTTTATTGTATTCAATAAATAAAAAAAAAAATAAAGTAAGATCATTATAGTTATTTCCATCATTTGACCATTTTTCCATTATTTGACGGCCGAGTGGCGCAGTAGGTAGTGATCCTGCTTCTGCGTCCTGGGACGTGGGTTCGATTCCCGCGTCTGGAAAAACGTTTGTGTGGCATGGATGCTTTCCAGTGTTTGGGTGTTTATCTATATATTATAAGTATTTATGTATAATATATATAAAAATATTCATCAGTTATCTTAGTACCCATAACACAAGCTACTTAAGCTTACTTTGGGGCTATATAGCGATGTGTGTAATTGTCCTATAATATTTATTATTTATTATTATTTATTTATCATATTGGAAGAATATTGATTTTTTCGAACTCATCCGATTTTTATCGTAGGTACGTAGCTAGAAGCAAGTTTTTCATACAGTATATATGTGTTGTACGTAATGAAAATCTCACATATTCAGAATGTTAGTTCACCACTATAGTTTATTTATTCTAATCCTTGTTATAAGTACACTGTTATCTATTTGACCTTGTACAAGAATATAAAATTGATATCTGATATCGGTGTAACGTTGTCCTACTTGAATATGCTAACCAAACGAAACAAGTTCCTCAAGGAGATCTAGTGTTAAAAGCTAGTTAGTAGCGTGTACTATCAGCAGATCTGAGGTATGGATGCGAGATGCGCGTTGCCTAGCAACGCGGCGGCGTCGGGCCGGCGAGCGCCGAGACGCTGGGGTGAGCCAGTCCTGCTCTCGGCGCCGCGCGATGTCTACCGAACACCCTGTGTAAAATCCTTTTTAATTAAACTTTCAAATGCGTGTATTTCCAAACATGTGCAGTGTTTAAAATGTGACTGTGTGTGTAAAATTATTTAAGAAGTGTGAGTGTGTGGAATGCGTTTGGTATGATGTTAAAAGTACCGTAAGAGTTAATACATTTAGTAAGGGATTTAAAGTTACTTGTATATTGAGAATTTAATAGAAATGATTTAACTAGTTTTTCAAGGTGTAGTCGTAATCATTAATTAAAATCAGTTTAAAACTACTAAAGTTAGTTATGCAAATGCGTACAGTCTTTGATATCGTAGTAAGATAAACGAATACAAACACTAGCATTACTGTATTCGAGATAAGATTGTATGGAACAATTTGATAAGTCTGCAATGTAATTGAATAATCAGCCGTTTAAGAAAACAGGTAAATTACACCCTGCACCTTTATGCAGAAAGAAATGAAATTGCCTTAGAGATAGAGAAGACTGGAAAATGTTTGGGAAGATTTTCACATTAGCTTAGAGTTTCTTTGTAGTTTAGTCATTCTTAGATGTGTTGCGTATATTATGCGCAAAATGAAAACCTATACCTATCTAATCGTGTGCTTTTATATTTTCCTTAATTGTCAAAGACGTATATAGAAATACGTACTTAAAAATAATCTAATTGTTTAAACAATACATATCTTTTTTCTAGCTATCTTTTAAGATCATTTGCATCAAATATTTTTTATGTATTACATATATGACGTAACTTATGCAACGAGCGTAATTTTACGTTACGAATTCTAATAGGTACTTTTAATATAGGATACGTGCAAAAACACTAACTAAAGCTAATTAATTGCTTTTAATGTAATTCATAACTACACATAGGGAAACGTGGGGCAAATAAATATTAATAAGAAGTAAAAAGGCAATCTCTATTCAGTGTGCTCAGAGCGTGAGCATTCATACGTTTAGAAAAAGTAAAGTAAACAAAAAAGCTGTAATCAAAATAAAAGGGCGAAGATTGTCGACAGTCGGTGACCGTTCACTCCTTATGTGACGGTCTCTTATTTAGATGAAGCCCACCCCCTGAGGTTATTCACCCTCTCACATTCGGCACGCGTTTGTTAGGAAGGTCAGGGTTATAGCGGGGTTAAAATTAACTTGACTATTAATACTTGTGTATATTTATGACATACCATTAAAACACTTCACTTGTTTTGAACCATTCCTTTGCTATTCGTAAAGTGCTTTTGTTTTACTTGTTTGTTTAAACAATCTGTTCGTTTAACGCCCTGGTGTTAAAACAAAGCAAATAAAAATTAAAAAGTCGTTTATGAAAGCATGAAAAATAGGTGCCAGAAAAATTACTCAATAAATTTTATGGTTCGAATTGATATTTTTTAAAGTCGGTTAAATACTGCGGATGCAAGAAGAAAAAAATTAGTGCCTCAGAGTTGTCATCTGTGCGGTGTGTTACATCACTAGTCACTACGGACAATTTGTCAATGTGCAGTGCAATCCATGTCACGTTTGGGATTCCGCAATGCAGGAGCGCATGCCCCCGGGGGCGCCAGGCCGCCGTGTATGTGCTGTCTACAGCATCCAGCGCTTTACAGCGCTGCCATTAGACCTCCTTTTTGTCCTTAACAATCAAGCGCTTTTGCAGCGCTCAATTTACAACGACGGTAGTACACACTTATGAATATCCGGCTGTAAAGAGCTTTTGACTGCACCGCTATTGTTTTCATATGACGGTAGTCGAATACATTGTGTTCTTGCTCAAGGTGAAATTTAGCAAGTATGTATTAACAAATACCGCATGTGAGGAAAACAGTAAATAGCTTTTAGGTTATACTCATTATGACTGAATAAACAATTGTTTTACACTTGTCCAGTAACGGTAACTCGTTAAACTTGGATAGGTGTAATTGACCACCTATTTTTTTCTAAATTTTCTACAATTTTGGTACTCAAGATATACGAGTGAAACAAGTTCGATGCTACTTAGAATCTTTATAAAAATAGAGCTTTTAAAAATAGAGCGTTTATGGAAATTTGCTACAACAATAATTTTATCGGTTTAAATGGCGGTTGTCGGTGAATCTACTGGCGCATAAGATTTACCACAGCATTAGCATATGTTCCTACTTCCCGGAATACTCAAGCAGTCGTTAGGGTATTTGCTAGGTTCTCCAAAGTTCGCCATGCCATGTGATCCGAATTTGAAAAATCAAGTGGTATCTAAACGTAAAATTAATAATAGCACAAAAAATGTAGTAACTCAGCGATCATGTTACTAAAAAATAACACAGTCAAAGTGGGTAAAGTGAGGTGAGAATGCGGCCCAAAGTGGCGGCGAGTGCGCGCGAGGCGGAGGCTGCGAGGGCCCTCCATCGTCTGGCGTTCGCTCTGTGGCGCGCCGCCTTCTACCTGCAGCGGGGACCACGCGCCAGGACTAGCGGCAAACAGGACAAGAAGGCTATGGTGTGTGCTTACCTTTTTCGAATACTAAACTAATTAGTTTTTACCAGGTTTATTTACATAATTATACAACCAGATGTTTACCTTGCAATATTACTAAGAAGAAGGTGCGAATGAAATCAACAAAAAAACATCGAATTTTTAGCAACAGTCATTTATTTTTTAACAAATTCTTTAATGACTCGACGTCTTATGACTCGGCCTAATATGCTTTAAATCAATTTCAAACAAAATACACTGGTAGGGATAAATAAAATTTTTCCTCTCCAACTCAGAAAACTTCATCTGATTACACGATTTAATGAGACGAAATCTTGAGACGTGTTGAATTGACTAGCACTAAAACTGCTACCGTGATATTCGTTGCATATGTATGAATCCATTGTAACTCATTGAGGTAGGTATCATCGTGAAAAGAAAGAAAAATTCTTTCACTATATTGATACCAATAAATAGCAAAATAAAACTAAAGTGTACGTGAGTCAGCACTGCCTTCAAACCTAAGTAAATAGAACATAGGTTCGATGTTATTTTTCGATTTTTAGTGTAAAACATCTTTTAAATCGTTTCGATTTCTAAAAAAAGTTTATCTACAACTCGCTTCAGTTGGTAGTTGAACTGGCTCCACTCTCTTATGTCATCCAACCAGTTTATTAGATAACATTTATAAACTTTAAAAACAAAAAATAATTATTTCCGAACAGCTTCTGAATGATGAAGCGGATCAATCAAAATATTTTAAAGTAAAAATATTTTGTTACCGTTCGATAAATTTCTTCAAACTTGAATGAAAGTCATCAGTGCTCGGTTTTGCCTCCAATGCTATTTCCGAATGTCGATGAAATATCTGCATTTGATTGATGTGATCTAATGAGAATAAAAAGTGTAAATGGACGTCGCGACGCTCGGTTTACATAATTTGATTTACCCAATGATTAGATAAGACCAATTGGTTTATCCGTATACTGCGTATTGAAGTAGGTACCTACTCGAAATTGCTTCATAAAATTTTTATCTTTGCAAAGTTCGTGTTTTAAACAGTCTGGACTCGATGTCGTTATATTTTAAGTTCGTGAAAGGTGCCCTTAAAAAGGTCAATATAATTCTAGGTTTGCATAAATTGCTCACAATTTTCTGTATGTTACAAAATTAGCACGAATCTTGATTTTTAACTCTCCTGGCAGACTATTCAATATTAAAATTATAGTACCTACCTATACTAAAGCCAAACTCGATTGAGAATGCTTGTCAACAAACAAATTTCAAATGAAGGTATAAAATACAACACATTTATAAAAATAAAATTATGTTATATTTTTTTATAAAATCTTATTTAAAAGATATTGAACATATTAATTATTTTTAAGCTTACTAATCTAATTTATTGTCATGAATTCGTCATTAACTAGTTAATTAAAAAAAATAGGTATAAAATGACTGGTGATTTCCACCTTCATTTTTAATTTGTTTGTTGATTAGCATTCTCAATCGAGTTTGGCTTTAGTATAGGTAATGTTATTGTTTATGTTTTATTTACATTAAAAACTTAAATGTAAAACCGCTGTCTCTTTGATATTATTAAACAGACCACTCCAAAACCTAAAACATATTCAATAAATTTCCAAAGTTGTCTTTTTATTTTCTATGCAACTATTATATTATGTGTGTATGAATAAACACTTTGGTCTTATATCACACTAACCAGCTAAATTTACAATGTAGAGAGGTAATTTAACACTGTGGTGGGGCTTTGCGCATCGCATTGTAATCCTGATCCTGTGTAAGTCTACCTTTATATGTGGATGTAACCTGACATATAGGTAACAATAGCCAATTCAAGGTATAATAGTATAGCTCTTTACAGACACACGAGGCTTAACACTATGCTTCAGGTTGAAAATGTACCACGTGTTCTTTGCATAAAGACGAAGGGTTTCCCACTTAACATCTGCCTGCTTTTACCGCATACTATTTCATCATTATCAGCCTATTCATGGTCTATTTCATGGTCAGGTCTTCCTCCTTGTAAAAAAGGGGATATGGAGCGTAGACCACCACGCTGCTCTATTGCGGGATAGCGAGCTCACGCTGTTTTAAAATCACTTAAACTAAGTAACTATTTAAAAATCATTATTAGATTTTGATGACAGTGACTTGAATCCGAGCTCAGAATTCACAGAAAATTTCTTAGAAGAAACTCAAAGTTATTACCTCGAACTTCGAACCAAGGACCTCGTAATCCAAAGACAGATAAGTCACTAGACCAACCAGGTAATCATGCATAGTGTTTAATAAAAAAAAATCAAAATGTCTCTCTGAATATGTACGCACATGATGGTTTATATTTTCTAAATTATTTTTTTTTCTAAAAGTCAACAATTACTACAACGGTTCTGAGAATCAGTTGACGCCGCGCGGTGCGTTAAGTAATGATAATGCAGCTAACGTCAATTAGCACGGGTGCCCTCAGTAAAAGCTGCAGTAATCACTTAGCCACGCCTTGCCTCGGGCGATCATTTATCAACCATATTGGACAAGACATTAAGATAACATCGACCTTCAACCACTTTCAAATGAAACGTCAAAAAATATAACGTTGAAAAAAAGCTAAACAACTGCCTCGTAGGTCCAGTGGTTTGGCTAATGCAACGTAAATGGTCATGGGTTTAAAGTCCTGGGTTGGGCTATGTAAAAACAGGCTTTCTTTCTTCTTAGAAATTTTCGATAGAATGAATTATGAATGAATTAATTACTCTTTATTGTACACCAAATAATAAAAATCTTACAAATAGAAAATAACTTAAAAAAAACAATGTACAATTGGCGGTCTTATCGCTAATAAGCGATCTCTTCCAGACGACCAATATTGAAGAGGAAAAGTGCATTCATTGGAGAGGTTCGGGTGTACGTACAGTGTAGTATAGGAAGTTATTCTATCAAATTATGTAATATAGAATATACTTACATAAAATACTAAATAAATACATACATACATAAATACATAGATACATACATACATACAAAAGTTCCCATATAGTAAATAAAAAAAATAAATGAAAATAATAGAAACTAGACGATATTGAAGGGAGAGAGTAAACAAATAATGACAATGTAATATAATATACACAAATAAGTGAGTACGAAACTTAATTGAGGAATCATAACGATTTTATGGGGGATAGAAATGCCCATTCACCAGCCGTTTAAAAGTAACTAGTGATTGAGCACGCCGAATCTCTAGAGGTAAAGAGTTCCACAGCCGAGCAGATTTAACAGACAAGGATTTAGAGTAGAAGGAAGAGTTGTGAGAAGGAATAGACCGAAGTAGGAAGGTTGGTGGTGTTACACCTCTATGCTTGGGAGAGCATATTAAGCCCTCATGGTCATCATTGTAAAAATCTGATAGTGATCGGTTTGAAATTCAAACATCACTATTACCTTCACTTCTCCAACACGCATTGCAGTAGCGTGGTGAGTCTAGGCCGCATATCACCTTTCCTATAAGGAGAGAGACCTCACACTGTAGTGGGCCATTAACTTAGGCTTTTATAAAAATCCTTGGGTCCAGAAATAAGCAAATTATTAAGAAATTATACCGTAGTCTGTAAATTAAATTAGGTCTTCCCCATTCCCATTTACGATTCCTTCGTGGTCAATAAATTTTTAGTGGCTTCTACGCCGAAAATTTTATCGCAACCGCAGTTAGGGGAATTAATTATTTTGCCGTATGGGCAATTCTGGGTCCTCTGTAATTCGGTACGCACGCCGCAATTTCAAATGATTGGCCATTGGGAACGTCGTTAAATGCGTGTATAAGTAGATACATTGATGGCGCTTTGATTTTAGGCTTTATCTAGTTTACGACAAGGCGCATTAAGTAACTCCTGACGTAAAAAAGTGTCTGTCTGTGTGTCTGCTCTGACATCGCAGCTTCTGTACTCTAATGTAATGTAGAGTATAAAACCGATTGTGATGCAGTTTTTTAGTTTGAAATTTTACGTGATATAAATGATGATCCGAGCCAATCCAAAGATGTCAGCGTCTTTCTATTATGATAAAAGAATTTTAGATTGTTGTTTTCAGCTGAATTATCAGGGGATTTTCAAAAATTTTCTTTCTGATTCGTTTTGAGCTCTAGTTACTGAAAGCTTCACGTACTTATGATTTCTAGTACTCTATCGTGGCGGCGTGAGTAAAGACCCCTGTCCAGGAGCACCTTGCATCCTACTAATAAGTACCTTACAGTGCCCACTGCCTTACCACAGGTATAGCAAGATTTTTTCGAGGCTTTTCCCCATCTTACTAAGTTACTCTGATCTGGGAGAGTCAGTTGAAAGGCATTAATTACTAAAAGTATTATGTAGAATAAGTCTTATGTTTTATTTGTATTGTTTCAGACTCGAGCAGTCAGCGCCCCAGCAACATCTGCTACGCCTTCTTTCGCAAGGGAATATGTAAGTGTACAATAAATTATCGTCCATTTGCATGTTATTTTGCTTTTATCAGGATCAATCTGGGACACGGCGTTATAACAAGTTAAAATATCAAGTATCGAATATCCTATTCGTGTCACTCTAAACTACCTATCTGTGTCGTTGGTTCAATGGTTAGCCTATACGGCTGAGGATCATGGAGTACGACTATGAAATATCGAGTATATTTTTCCAAGAAATTCTCTAGCAGCCCAAAAGTGGTAATAGTGGTTGATAGTGTTGTGACGCAGACCGCGTTATTTTTTTTTATTTGTTTTGTAAAAAATTAAATGTTACAATTTACAAGATTGAAATTAAATGTAAATTGTACAAGGAAACACTTATCTCTTTAAGAGATTTCTACCAGTGACCCTTAGCCGTGGAAGAAAATTATAATAAAATTATTATTATAAAAACAAAAAACCCAACTGCTTAGAAGTTATGAACTAAAAAGAGAAAAACAAGGATCACTATATCTATATAAAATTCTAAATACTTTATGGTGCTGCAGGTGTGGACAAA
Organism: Mycalesis mineus; assembly: GCA_034621355.1. Lineage (NCBI taxonomy): Eukaryota > Metazoa > Arthropoda > Insecta > Lepidoptera > Nymphalidae > Mycalesis > Mycalesis mineus. The sequence continues at coordinate 9,410,403 of CM067883.1, read as the reverse complement.
ATAGTTTACTACCTGGGAAAGAAAAACCTACCAAAACTACGTTTTTATAATAATAATTTAATTTGAGACTTTTTAGTTTTAATTTGTGGTATAGAAATGAGACGGCACACTTGGTACACTTTTTGTCATTTTTTGTTAAAACAGTAATATAAACATGATATGATATTTATATTTTTGAAATGGTCTTATTACCTTTCATTTGATATCCATATTGCTAAGATAAAAGAAAAAAATGCACACGCCCACCCTTTTTTCCCCCATTTACAGCCGCCATTTTGAAAATTCATATAGCCTATGTCACTTCTACAATTTCGCCGAATTCAACGACACCTCACATGTCAAAATCCGTTCAGCCGTTTAGGCTGCAGCGCGTGCCGAAGAAATGGACATACATACATACATACATACATACATACATGCATACGCTCGAAAAACATTACCCTCCTTCTGACGCAGTCGGGTAAAAAGACGAATAGGTACAAGAAATAAAAGTTATACCAGTAGTATTTGGCTAAAAAAAGTTCTACCCTATGATCTAAATATATCGGTTATTCTATACGGTTTCGGAAGGCATCTGTAGCAGCTGGTAGTTGGTTGTTTTTGCGATGATCACGTTACCGACTTAACATGCGGTCTTATGAGCCTATTTTATCAAAATAGACTTAGTAGGATAAAAAATAATGTTATAAGGATGACTATAGTCTTAGTAGTATAACTTAGTTCTCACAACAATAAGCGGATTATTTGTATGATATAGTTGTGAACGCAATGCAATTGTCCCGCTCCCGCTGCCGCCCACACACTATTTGTGTCGCTTTCACAGAGTTATGTCGCGCCTACGTCTGTGTATTTGATCTCACATAAACACACTTGAGTTAATCAGGCCCTTTCAGTTTACCGTTTTACCTTTGAAATATACTACAAGCTCTCGTTAAATATTTTATGCTGCGACATACAACGCAATTGACGTCTAGAAGTCATTTACAATTAAGGATCGACTTGAATTTATAGAAAAAAGAATCAGGCGTTACTCCTATTTTTAACTTCATTCTTCATCGTTGTTATCAGACTTTTTTAACTCAGTACAGGATCAGGCGAAGAGAGGGGATATAGCATCATCATCATCAAAAAAAAAAATTCTCAATTCGACACGTATATATTTTTTTTTTATATGTATGACCACGCATAACTTTTTACAGAATTGTCCGATTTTGATAATTCTTTTTTTATTAGAAAGGACATGCTTCCAAGGTGGTCCCATTGTCATCATGTTAGGATCTGATGATGATATCCTGAGAAAATTGAAGGAACTCTTCAAACTTTGGAGGCACGCTTACAGCGATTTCGGTTTTTGTCTCGGTATCGGTAGCTTTTTGGCTACTAGTGCCGTATAATATACTATGACAGTATAGTACGAGTACTTTACGTGGCGATAAATCACTAAAAAGTAAGAAATAAAATTTTTTAAATAAAAATAGAACCGACTCAAAACGCACTAAAAAGTAAAAAAGAACTGTGTCATTTAGTTGCTTTAATTTACTTAAGCATATCTAGGAGTCGGCCAGCCAAGGTTTCTACTTTAAGGACGTTACCTAGAACCCACAAACTGCTTTACTACGTAAAATAAATGTTCCTTAAACTTGGCTGGCACCGACTTCATAGATATGCTTAAGTAAATTAAAGCAACTAAATGACACAGTTATTTTTTACTTTTTAGTGCGTTTTGAGTCGGTTCTATTTTTATTTATATATGCTTCATTCTTCATCGTCGTTAGCAGACTTTTTTAACTCACTACAAGATCAGGCGAAGAGACGGGATGTAGCATAGAGAGACCTTTTAGATTGCAGCAATCCAATGCGTGGAGGCAAATTTTGTGACGATTACTATCCGATGTATGGAATTGATAGTAACTGGGACCAATGGCATTATGTATTCTCCACGCCACGGTGTGTAACATCATAAACACACCAACTCAGGGCAGAGAATTTATCTTGAGAATTTTTGAGAGCTCATTGTTTCATAGCACGGCCTCCCGACTTAACGAAATTCTGAATTCGTGTCCTCAAGCGAACTGAAACTCGAAAATCGTGATCCGAAGTCACATGGCTAATCACTGGACCAACGAGGCGGTCGTTATTACTTTACTGCTTCACGAATCATAAAGGATAATATAGCGTGTTAAAACGATACCGTCGAATATCCTTCATAGTTTATATTACTAAGCCCCACTGAGATAGATATAAAAAACTTAGTAGTACCAAGTTTTCTTTAAAACGTGATTAAAGATTTTGGTTGATGGTTATAGCACAAGTTTCAAATAAAATTCATCCCACGCGATCTACTAAACGATGTTTTACTTTTACTGTCGAGCGTCTGAGATTTATTTCAGCTATTCATTGGCTTTATATGTCTCGTTGTACTTAAAAGGTTGAGTTTTCATTGTACAGTTTTTGAATTCAGTAGGTACAATTGATCAGTCCAATATCTTTGACTTCCTCCGTGGCGCAGTGGGTAGTGACCCTGCTTTTGCGTCCTAGGCTGTGGGTTCGATTCCCACATCTGGTAAATGTTTGTGTGATGAGCATGGATGTTTTCCAGTGTCTGGGTGTATATCTACACTCAGCGGCACGGAATGTGGCCCAAAGTAAAAGGGCAGTATATTTTCGAAATAAAATAAAATATACCTTTTCTTTTTGTATGTACACCTTAAATATTTATTTAAAAACAAATTTTATAATTAAGTAACATAAAAAAATTCGTATATTTATTATAATTAAAAAAATAAATGAAAATCACAAAAATGACGCTAACTCCTAAAATGGAAAAAAATGTTTAAAAAAAAAATTAACTAAACACGGTAATTTTAATAGCGGGTATTACCACCCCTAGCCATGACAACTGCCTGCATGCGGTCAGGCATGCTATGAATAATGTTTTTCACATTTTCTTGAGGCATTTCTGCCCAGGCGGCTATCAGAGCTGTTTTCAACTCAGTAAGAGTCTCTGGACGGTTGGGTCTACATCTGATGCCTCTTTTAAGCATGTCCCAGACATGTTCTATGGGGTTCATGTCTGGGCTTCGTGCAGGCCACTCTAATTTTTGGATTCTTACCTCTGAAAGGTAATTACTGACGCAACGAGCTGTGTGCGGGCGCGCATTATCTTGCATCAGTATAAAATTTTCGCTTCCGATAAACCCTGCGTATGGTACAACATGATCTTGGAGTATCTCTTCGATGTATCGATCTGCTGTTAGACGCCTTTCGACGATAACCAACTCTGTACGTGCGTCTGAACTGATGCCACCCCAAACCATAACAGATCCACCGTGAAAACTGACCGTTTGCGTGGTAGTGATAGGCAGAAATCTCTCGCCGCGCCTCCTCCACACACGTTCTCGACCATCTGGAACTCTTAAAGCCACTCTGCACTCATCAGTCCACAGAACTTTACTCCACTGCTCGTGAGTCCAATTTGCGTGTTCGCGAGCAAAACGAAGTCTGGCTACGCGATGGTGCCGGAGCAGTTCTGGTCCTCTAGCTGGTGCCCAGGAGCGCAAATCCCATTCCTCCATCCTTCTTCTTATTGTGCGCTCACTCACGGATACTCCTCTTGTCGTTTGCAGGCGTTGCTGTATTTCAACAGCTGTGAGAAACCGATTTCTTAATATAGCGAGATTGATAAATCGGTCGTCCCGCACTGAAGTGCACCTTATTCCTCCACTTCCAGGTCTCTGCGTGTACAGGCCGGTCTGCTCGTACCTTTTTAAGGCGTATCGCAATGTTGTACGTGGTACACTTAACAAATCCGCAACTTCTCTTTGTGTTCGGCCTTGACTCTGAAGCATTATGGCTTGAGCAACTTGAGCAGCAGTTAAAGGCATTTCTTTTTCGTTTTCGGAAACTGAATTTATCACTGAATAATAAGAATAAGAAAAAAATAGCACTAATTTAACAAAACAATTAAAATATCGCTTTTAAAATCATGTGTCGTTTGTGCGTTCTGACCACGAACTAAAGTTTAATGCTTTAACACTTAAAAAAACGGGCCTTTTTTTGCACTTACCCTTTTAAAATAACAAAAACATACATGTTGACAAAATCCCACTTGAAATTTTCATACGCGATACTTAAATCGCCACTTAGCGCCAGACTTAAGTTTGGGCCACATTCCGTGCCGCTGAGTGTATATATTATAAGTATTTATGTATAATATATATAAAAATATTCATCAGTATTCATAGTGCCCATAAAACAAGCTACCTAAGCTTACTTTGGGGCTGTATAGCAATGTGCGTGATTGTCCTATAATATTTATTTATTTATTTATTTATTTATCTAACAAACTACCTTGACTTGCAGTTCCTTATGAGGAAATTTCATATCTTTTAGTTAAGAAATAATTGCTTCCTATATTTTTTTAACTTGACGAGAACCGGTGTATTCAACATGGTATGGACGTTGGCGTGTTGACTGCCTCGTTGGTCTAGTGGTTAATCTATCTGGTTTTGATCATGAGGTCCTGAGTTCGAATCCTGGGTCGGGTCACGGAATAATTCTGAGTTTTTCATTCTTCTATGAATTTCTCTGTACATTCCAAGCCCGAAGTGTGAAAGTTGGTTATGTTACACTCCCGTGCCTCGGAGAGCACGTTAAGCCATCAGTTCCAGTCACTGTCATCAACATCTGATAGTGATCGTTAATAAATGAAACATTATCACCCTAAGCCCGCCAACCCGCATTGGAGCAGCGTGGTGGGTCTACGCTCCATATCTCCTCTCCTATAGTCCTATAAGGTGGGAGGCCTGGCCCTGGGCCGTTAATAGGCTGATAATGATGATGATGATGATATTTTTTTATGATTGCGCATGACTACATCATGCCTTATAAAAATAAGTAGTAAGATTTAAGTTACATGTACCTACTGGCTTATGGTTATGGTCAGTCGTTTCTTTTTCAGTAGGTGTTGTGATAGTCATTTTCTGTCCGTTATTAGTACCTAAAAGAATCGTTGTGATTTAGCTCGTACGTGCCCTTATGCTTGTTGCCGCCAAAGGTTACAGACAGATGGGTAACACTAATGCGTAAGTTTGACCTACAGAGCAACGCTTTGTACTCGTACTTATTTGATGCTTACTCTGGGAAGTGATACTGTGTTATAAATCATGATTTTCCACTTAACATCAGGTGTACTTTTCCGTCCGACCCGATGCATGAGATTTTTCACATGGAAAATACGATGTCGTTAAACTATCTGCGCTATTTTCAGGGAGGTGTTCGATCAGTGAGTTACCCAGGGCCCGGCGGTCCAGGCTCGCGCCTAGACCTGTGCTATGTGGCCGAACGCATGCTGGCGTTACATCTGCCAGATAGAGACGCGCACGCTGAGGCACAAGCTGCTCACATGCTGAACAATAAACATGGAGAACATTACATGGTCAGTACTAATATGTTCCTTATAAGTTTCTCAAAAAATATCTACAATGTATGTCAAATCAAATCACTAACTGCGGGCCTTATGAAAAGGCTCAGAGTCATTCAACGAGTGATGAAGAGAGCAATGTTAGGAGTATTTCTATGATCAAATCAGAAATAAGGATCTCAGCAGAAGAACCAATGTAACCAACTTAGCTCAGCGAGTCGCGAAACTGAAGTGACCCATCGGAAAGCGCAGTGTCGCTCAACCACTAACTAGGAAAACTGACGACATTTAACGTATCACACGGAGCCGGTGACTATAGGCGGCTCATGGTCAATGTGTTTCATCACCATCATCATTATCATCATTACCAGCCTGTAGACATCCACTGTTGGACATAGACCTTTTTTAGGGACTTGCAAACACAATGATCCCGAGCCGCCTGTTGCCAGCGGCTCCCTGCGACACGTTTGATGTCGTCAGTCCACCTGGTTGGGGGTCGACCAACGCTACGGATGATGTCTTGAGTCTTGGTCGCTGACTGCGGGCTTCATAAGAAGGCTCCAGAGTCACTCAGCGGGCGATGGAAAGACCAATGCTCGAAGTATCTCTGCGTGATCGAATCAGAAATGAGGAGATCCGAAGAAGAACCAAAGTAACCGACATAGCTCAGCGAGTCGCAGAACTGAAGTGGCAATGGGCGGGGCACGTAGTTCGAACAGCTGATGGAGGTTTGGGGCCCAAGGTGGTAGAATGGCAACCCCGCACCGGAAAGCGCAATGTGTTTAGAAGACCCAAAATAGGCCCATGTCCAGCTGGGCCAGTATGACAATGTCAAATTGTGCTGGTCGACCCTCACAAAGGACTAACGACAACCAACGATTTGCAATCTCTGGCTATTATAGGCAGCTCAGTTGGGTGTTTTGAAGTCTCTACAAAGGATCTCTATTTCCAGCAGCGGACGAGCATTGGCTGATTGGATGATGATTGTGATATTGTGACTTCTATTTTTACCAGATTAATGTTAACTAACTTATTGTACTACAATAAGAGATAATAAGTATGACGTTCCGACGTTCGGACGTGTTTTTCAAACGGCAAATACTGCAATATCCAATTATGTTATTCTAAATATATTCTCATTAGTTAAGTTAATTAGTTAGATTTGTTTTTTTTTTCTACTACAAGTTGACCCTCGACTGCTATCACATCTGATGTTAAGTGATGATACAACCTAAGATGGAAGCGGGCTAACTTGTTAGGAGATTTTTAATATAATCTTTTACATTGCAATGAGATTTTTCTAGTGATTAGTTAGTCAGTTATTTTAATTATTCTGTTTCTTAGATATAATTTTCGTACCCAGGTAGGTTTACTATATTTTTCACATAATATACTTTCTTTTTTTTTATTTATATATAACTTTATTGCAATTAATAAGAGTAACATAGCATAAAAAAACAGAGTATCATCAAATGGCAAAAGGCGGCCTTATCACTAAGAGTGATCTGGTTCTTTTTTTTAGAGAAAATAAATAAAATTATCATTTTGTATTGTTTGAATTTAATAATATTATGGTAGTTTCATAAGCAGGTTAGACATTTGTTTACTGGAAGGTTTAAATCGAGATCCCTGGGGACGCCCTTATCGCGTTGCGAGGAGGAAGCTCCGAAATCAGGGGCCTCCTATTACTCAGACCCTCCAGCCAAGGTTCTTGCGCCAGGTAGTTAATGAACTCTTTCCTGATTCCCGGGGCCATGTCCCTCCGACGATGTCTTCTTCAGTGGCTGTTGAAGACAGTGGTTCTGTTCCGCTGGTCACCGAGAAGGAGATGGACGTGGCCCTGGACCGTCTTCGGTCCAAAAAGACTGCTCCTGGACCGGATGGTATTCCGGGTCGGGTCATTTTCATGATCCGAGAGTTCCTCGAAGAGAGCCTCAGAGATCTGTTCAGTCAATGCCTGCGGACTGGACATTTTCCTGAGTCATGGAAGGAAGGCCTGCTGTGCCTTATCCGTAAGGAGGGCCGTCCAGCGAACACTCCGGCGGCCTACCGACCGATAGTCCTGCTCAACGAAGTCGGGAAACTTTTTGAGAAAATCATTGCTGACCGACTCGTTGAGCACTTAGAGACTGTCGGCCCGGGGCTTTCAGACGCGCAGTTTGGCTTCAGGGCAGGTCGTTCGACTCTTGACGCCCTGGAATCACTGAAGGCCCTTACGGATGATGCAGTGGCCAGAGAGGACGTCGTCCTAGCCGTCTCTCTGGACATCACGAATGCCTTCAACAGCCTCCCTTTTGAGACTTTATTGGAGGCACTCCGATTCCATAGAGTGCCTCTATATCTCGGGAGACTGCTGGAGTCGTATCTCCGGGATAGATGGATATCCTGGATGGGAAGTGACGGACAGAGAAAACGACGGCAGGTACTGAACGGTGTACCGCAGGGATCAGTCTTGGGGCCGATACTTTGGAATATCGGTTACGATTGGCTCCTGCGGTCACCTCTGCTTCCCGGAATGAGAGTTTTTTGCTACGCTGATGACACTCTCATCACGGCTCGCGGGAGTACCTATGAGGAGGCGTCCCTACTGGCCACAATTGGAACGTCCTTGGTGATAAGGAGGATCCAAATGCTGGGCCTGAAGGTCTCGGCTTCCAAAACTGAGGCCCTCTTATTTCACGGCCCACGGAGGGGTCCTCCACGAGGTGCCCACATTACCGTCCAAGGTGAAAGGGTAGATGTGAAGGCCCAGATGAAATATCTGGGCCTTATCCTGGACGGCAGATGGACGTTCCGCAGGCACTTCGAGCTGCTGGGTCCTAGGCTCGTTGGTGCAGCCGCCGCTTTAGGAAGGCTTTTGCCAAATATCGGGGGGCCGGCCTCGGCCTGTAGACGCCTATACGCTGGTATCATCAGGAGTATGGCACTGTACGGTGCTCCCATTTGGGTACACGCACTTTCTCCGCAGAATGTGTCCCTTCTGCGGAGGCCGCAAAGGGTCATTGCTGTGCGTGCTATCCGGGGGTATCGTACGGTATCATGGACGGCTTCCACGCTCCTGGCGGGTGACCCGCCTCGGGAACTGCAGGCCGAGTTACTCGCCCAGGTGTATCACCATCGGTCAAGTTTGAGGTCACGAGGGGAACGACCAGGCCCTGAGGAATTAAAACGCGTAAGAACGCTCGGGAGGCAGGCCCTGGTCCAGAAGTGGAAAGAGGACTTTGAGTCGCCGGTGGCTGGCACTTGGACAGTTGAAGGTTTGCGGCCCCATCTAGAACGGTGGCTGACGCGGCGCCATGGCGCATTATCGTACCGTCTCGTGCAGGTGCTTACTGGACACGGCTGTTTCGGTAAATACCTGCATGGGATTGCGAGGAGGGAGGCCTTGCCGGTCTGTCATGAGTGTGGCGCGCCCGAGGACACGGTGCGCCATACTCTGGTAGAATGTGTATCATGGGCGCCACAGAGGCACTCTTTGGTGTCTCTTCTAAACGGAGATCTCTCGCTGCCTAGTATTGTCAGGTGCATGCTCGACAGCGAGGATGGGTGGATTCACGTTGCCTCCTTTTGTGAGACCGTCATCGGCTTAAAGGAGGCCTCGGAGCGGCAGAGAGAGCAGGCGGCTGATGCTCATCCGCTCCGCCGAAGAAGAACGGGTGGTAGGAGACGCCGATATGCGCATCTCCTGCCGCCCATGTAGTCACCACTGAGTGCATCGACGAGCACGTCGGGACGTTAAAGTGCCTGCTTCCGCGATCCTTTGACGTCCCAATAAAAGACGCAGATGGCTCCGCTGGGTTTTAGTGGGTATTATGGCTGCCCAGCCAGCGAGTCCCACATACCCGAGCGCAGACTGCACAGTTCTCCCTGCGCAGTCTGCGCCCGAGATGCGTAAATGCATTTCCCAGCGAAAAAAAAAAAAAAGGTTAGACATTTGTTTAGCAAGACTAATCAATACTGACAGAAAGAAAGAAAGTTTATTTGAGAAAAAACATCACAATTAAACCAAAATCATAGTAAATGATATGAATGATAGACAGTGAAATTAAAATATTTCTCCTTAATATGTTTCTAGTAGATCCACATAAACTTGATCTGCAACAGAACTATTGCTAAAGTTTTCTATATGATTCTAAAGAACCTTGTTTATTTATTCTAGGTGTTCGAAGTGAGCGGGGGTGATGGAAACAACGACGGGCATGCTGCAAGGAATGTATTCGGTCGCGCCAGATCCCTGGGCTGGCCCGGCGACTTGGCACCACCGCTGGAGCGTCTCTGTGCTGCCTGCAAACACATCGAGAGCTGGCTAGCAGCGCATCCTAAGAACGTCGCCATACTCTTAGCTTGGTAAATAGAGCTTATTTAAACTGTCCGGTGTTTTGTTTTTTTATCTACTACAAGTTGGCCCTTGACTGCTATCACACCTGATGTTAAGTGATGATGCAATCTAAGATGGAAGCGGGCTAACCAGTTAGGAGTAGGATGAAATCCACACCCCTTTCGGTTTCTACACGACATCGTACCGGAACGCTAAATCGCTTGGCGGTACGTCTTTGTCGGTAGGGTGGTAACTAGCCATGGCGAAAGCCTCCCACCAGCCAAACCAAGACAAATTAGGAAAAATCTCAATCTGCCCCGCCGGGAATCGAACCCAGGACCTACGTCTTATAAATCAACCGCGCATACCACTGCGCCACGGAGGCCGTCATAGTATATGTTTAGGTATAGATTTAGTTTTTCGCGGTTGCCTCTTAACTCTAGCATAGTTTAAAGTCTTCCCTGACTAGTCTTCCATGTGCTATTCGTGGCAGGAGAAAGAAGGACGTAAGAACTTTTGACGGGATCAGATGTAAAAGAGTCTTTGGTGAAGGCACAATACACATTTATCCATGCCTTGATTCAGACTCCAAGTCTTAAATAATTTTCACAAGCTGTGTGAATCATACGTCAACATAAACAAGAACACTTTAGATATAACAACATGTCGAGATAGTGTCTGCAAATACGCATCATGTTCAACTTATTCAACACATCATGCCAAGTGGATGCCCATTAGTCTACATGGAATTAAAAGCTTATGTCATTCATATCATATGCATACTGCATACATGAACAAATACTACACAGGTTAACTTAGTCAAAAAAAGTTATTTTGTTTTGTTGTCTCTATTATGAACTCTTTTATAAAATATTAATTGTGCCTACTAGTTTGGTTATACATAGTTATAAAGGAGATGGTGCAAAATTGTATGGAGCACAGACTCACTTTCTGTACATGAGTTAAAAAAACTAAATGTTCACTTTTATTTAGGCGAAATATTATTTATTCTCTCCAAAACAATGCAACACTTTACGTATAATCATGGCGGATCTTAGATAAGTTATATTATCTATGGTAGACATTCTCCAGGTGGCGGATTGATGGTGTTTTGACTTTTGCTGTCAGTGTTTATTGACGTATGGTCCATTTGATTTGATGGTTACTGGTTAGGTATAGGTATCTAACGGATTACTGAATAATTAGATTAAAATATTGAGTTTTGTTCTCATTATAGCTAAGATGTGTATATCTAAAATGTATTATAGCTAAAAACAAAGCCCGGAACACAGAAGAAAAGACTTGTCAAAACCATCTCCTTTATCAGCAAATACGTAAATACGTAGGTACACTGTCGAGTTAAAATAATATAAATGATTTTTCTACCGCTACGGAGTCAGTTTTGAATTCATGTCTATCTCTCTATGTAGATACGTTACAAGTACAAATAAACAGAGACGGATACTATTGTACTGTAATAATATTGATTAAAATAACTTTCTTAATTTCCGTATTTTTATATTTCCCAGGGGTAACCGTGAAAGGCTCGGAGTGTTGGTAGCGGCCTACATGCACTATTCAGCGATATGCGGCGCCCCGGAGCACGCGCTCGATCGGTACGCGATGCGACGGTACCTCGACGACAGAGTGCCCATGTTTCAACTGCCTTCCAACAAACGGTAATTACATTATAATATATACTTCAGAAAAATTATTATTTATTTAATTTCAATCTGATAAATGAAATTTAATACAAAACGAAATCACAATGTAGAAACAATAAAAATAGTAAATCATTTATCTTGCTTCTGCGAAAAATTGAAGACTCCGAGTGACACAGTCATGCAGAGTTGTCAAAAAATCGTTATTTCCCTCCGAAACCAGCGTCTTCATGTCATGTTGACTGTTAACTCTATAAAGTTCAATCCAAAGTGTCGCTTTTAATAATTATAATTCAAATAAATAATAAGATTTAGGCGGGTCATTATTGTTATGTTTGGTATTCTCTAAAGTGGCTTATGTCCAACAGTGGACCTCCATTGGCTTGTGTTATAATGATGAGTTATAAAAACTTGAAACAAGACTAAATAATCTTTTAATTTTTGGTAACTATGATAAAACAAGAGTTCCCAAATATTACAAGAAAATTTAGTTTACTCTTAGCTACTAAACCCTGTTAGCTGTTAAATCCTACGCAGGTAATTTTTATCGTATAATCGTATTTAATGACGAGACTTTTAAACTAAAAGCGAATAAGAAACTTCTGAACCGTCTCCGACAAATCAGTATTCAGGTCTATACTTCTCCGGTGCTCCTAATGAGGTGGCGTTTCCAACATTACTTATACGTCATAATGTGGAATATATGCCCTTCTGTACTCGCAAACATTCTCTATAAGGCTATGCTGATATCTATTCCCTTGTTATATGTATCTACCTCCGGTTTTCCTTTTTAGAACCCATTCTATTTGTTATTCCTGATAGGAATATATGACAGAAGTTCAAATGATGCGTATAAGGAATTCTGAAGAAAGCATTTTAACGAAGACATGTTGGTAGTAAACTGAAACTGTAGTGTTTTGCGAGTACAAAAGATCCAAAAGGGTCGAAGTGCATCCGCTACGGCGGGCCTCACCATACTAATAAAAGTAAAACTGTCCTTTACGTAAAAAAATCAAAGTGAGTTACATTTTTAACCGACAAAAAAAACGGAGGAGGTTCTCAATTCGACACGTATATTTTTTTTATGTATGACCTTTTATAGACTTTTTTTTATTAGACTTTTATATATATATTTTTATGTATGACTTTTTACAGAGTTGTCCGCTTTTGATAATTCTTTTTTTATTAGAAAGGGCATACTTCCAAGGTGGTCCCATTGTCACCATCTGATGAGGATATCCTGGAAAAATTGAAGGAACTCTTCAAATTTTGGAGGCACGCTTACAGCGATTTTGGTTTTTGTCTCAGTATCGGTAGCTTTTTGGCTACTAGTGCTATATAATATACTATGGCAGTATAGTACGAGTACGTTACGTGGCGAATCACTAAAAAATAAGAAATAAAAATTTTTAACAAAAAATAGAACAGACTCAAAACGTACTAAAAAGTGAAAAATAACTGTGTCATTTAGTTGGTTTAATTTACTTAAGCATATCTAGGAGTCGGTGCCAGCCAAGGTTTCTACTTTAAGGACGTTACTTAGAACCCACAAACTGCTTTACTACGTAAAATAAATGTTCCTTAAACTTGGCTGGCACCGACTTCATAGATATGCTTAAATAAATTAAAGCAACTAAATGACACAGTTATTTTTTACTTTTTAGTGCGTTTTGAGTCGGTTCTATTTTTATTTAAAAATTTTATAATGTTTACTTGGATTTATAATTTAAAGGCCGCTTCTGTCACAAAGTCTACGTCACGTGCTAAGGATATAAGGAAATTTATATCTGGGAGCATAGAATTTCACTTTTAAAGATTATAATATTTTGTACCAATGTGGAGTTTAAAAAAACCAGAAAATTATGTTTATTGAGTTTAAGCCTAATCTAATCAGTATTCGTATCTGTAAACCGTTATTGAATTCCGTTTAGTAGATCCAGGAATTAGTATTAATAGACAAGACCACCATTTCTTCTCACTTTCATCATAAAGATGACATGGCGGAGCTCGCCTACAAATAGGTAGGCATGGCCTTAATAGGCTGATAATGATAATAATGAGATGGCGATAATTATGACCATGACATTATCTTTAACACCTGATAGTGATCCAACGTTACTTAATGATGGATGAAGGTAAGCTGCGCATCTCCTCTTCAATAAGAAGGAGGAGAGCCTTGCCTTGTTGGGCAATTCAAATAGGCTGATAAGGATGAATTATACGATATTTTTCCACAAGTATACTGGTACTAAAGCGTACTTTTTATTTGCAGATACATCGACACGTTCGCCGGGTTGCTAGCGGGTCAGATCCGAGTGAACGCGGCGCCTCTGCAGCTGACACACGTGAGCGTGGCGGGATCGCTCGCCGCTCCCACCGCGCCCACCATCGCCTTCCTTAAAATCTACGAGAACTACACCTGCGTCTATACTTCCGGTATGCTTGTCCGATGTGTTTCGATGAAAACCACAATCTATGCAAACTACCGGCGACTACCGGCTCATCGAATTATGTCCTAAACCCTTGCCACTTTGGATAACATGCAATAAAAAAAAGTTTATACATTAGGAAAAGTTTGCGAATAACGCAAACAGTTAAGTTTGTCTGGTTGCAATGACTCTGCCACTGAATCTATGGTCTTGTTATAGAACAATAAAGTCTAAGAAGGTTTTCTATATTTTATCGACGCTTACCTTCACTTAAAGCTTCTCAAAGCCAGAACTTCACGATCACTTAAGCGTTATGGCTCCTTCTGCTACTAACTCGTAGAGACCAATTCAATCCTTACCATCTTGATGGTTGGTCATTTAAGACATCTAGATTTTCGTTTCTTCCACGAACATGCAAATTGTGGAATCAACTTCCCGCTCGGATTTTTCCTGGGAATTTTAAATTAGGGGTATTTAAAGGGCGTATTAACTTTTTCCTCAAAGCCCGGCAATAGCAATGCTTCTGGTGTTGCAAATGTTTATGGGCGGCAACCCGCACGCTCGTCTGCCCGCTTTTATATCGATCCCCATGAGGCTAAAAGTGATCAAACGTTATTTTTTGTATTATTGTTTGTCCAGGTCTATACATGGTGAACGGCGGCGGCTGGACGGTGGGAGTGGGTCGGCTGGCTCTGCGCGGCGACGTACTTGTCCGCGCGTACCGGCGGCCAGCGCACGCGCATCCGCACGCGCACGCGCCGCAGCGACACCTCGTCTTCGCGTGTCAGTTCCACACGTGCGCCGTCGCCGACCACACGCTCTCCTTCACCAAACAGCAGCTTGACCACGCAGTGCACGGTAATTTCTTAGCCTTTCAAGCGCTATGATCACAGTGCACAATCAAATTCTTAGCCTTTGCTATCATACCAAGTCCATTTTAAGCAAGTACACCATTTCTGTGAATTCCTTTTATATACTGAACAAAACTAACAAAATGGGAAAGTTATACTCGAAATCGTATATATTGGCAATAAAGGGCATTGAACCCGCGTTGTACACTTGAAAGTCGCTAAGAGAGAAAAGGAGTAGCCAAACTATCTATCTCTCTTACTCTTACATATATATTCGAGTGGTCAACGCCCCTTATTGTCAATCTACATGGTTTGGAATATAGTGGCATATATAGTAAAGTGTTCGATTTAGAATAACTTACCTATTTAGTACCTATTTTTGTAAAGATGTTTACCGCTTTTCTCAGTTATAAAAAAATTTTGATGCTAATTACTAACTCCCCAGAAATCTCTAGGTATATCATAAATAAGTTTTCGTTTTACTTTAGAATTTTTATTCAAATAATGTACCTACCTAGTTGCACAAAGCTTTTATTTTAACTGCAAATGTCCTTACACTGCCTTAAGATTTTAAAAAGACAAATGTTAACCTAACATTACACGCGTCAAGCCAAAATTGAATTATGTCAGCTTATGTTACACGAATATAGATTGGTTAAACTGTGCTGTAAAATACACAGTATGTAATATGTAAAAAAGAACGTAAGAAGAGATGAAGATTATTTCCAAATAGTAGTTAGAAACATCATTTTTACTCACTTAACAAAACGTGCGCTTATGTACCGACTAAATTATATTATAAGACAGAAAATAGAATAAAACTAGTAAACACAACTTAATATACTATAGCGAAAGCAATTTAACCTTCTAAGATTAAGTACCTTATCATACTAATTCAGATCCTGCTTCGGAAATGTACCTAGGAATGCAACTTCAATACCTATCGTCCTTTCTGCCGCACTTTAAGCGCATGATGAATTCAGTGCGTGTATGCCACTGCATGAAGTGCATTAGTTTATCATTGAAATTGTTTCAGACCCATCGTTTCCGAGTGACGGTGCAGTGGAGCTAGTGTTCGCTCGGGGCGAGGGCTCAGGCGGCGCCGCGCCCGCTCCGACGCCCGCAGCGCCACTCCGCGCCGCACCCGACGCACTCGCACGCGCCGACTCCCTCGAACACCTGCGACCACTCTCTACACTAACCGATGATGAACCTGGTAAGTTATTTTTATGCTAGCTTAACATTTTTAACCGACGAAAAAAAACACCGATTTCATAGATATGCTTAAGAAAATTAAAGCAACTAAATGACACAACATGCAACATTTTTTACTTTTTAGTGAGTTTTACCATATGCCGACTGTTCACCGCAATAATTATGATGACGTGAACTTGTTTTACTAAAGTTACCTACACATGACATCGATCTAGGCGGACATTTTTCAAGATGGAGATTAAAGAAACGGCAATGCGAGAAATACGTGTTGCTTACTGTCATAAGGCATATTAAATAACATAGTTTATGCCATTGATCGCGGCTATAGATATGCTACGATTTTGACCATAATTTGCCGTAGTATAGCAGTGTAGCTTGTAACGTAAAGTCTGTAATTGTTAGATCACCTGTAGAATAAGTATCGGTTTTTTTTGGCTTGAGCAGAATTGCAATATTTCCGTCTGAAAGCTTTGGCTGTGGGTGTAAGGTGTCGGGCACACGGGTATACTTTAAACTAACAGGCACAACGCGATGTTCTACCTGTTTCTACGTTGCCCTGATAATAGAGTTACAAAGTGTAACTCTATTATCATATTATATATGTTTAACGAGTACTGCTTAACTTTCATACAAATATACATACAGGAAATAAATAAACATAAGTAAACTTGTGAATATTCTCGACTACACTCCACATTAGAATCTTCCTACACAAGAAAACTCTTACAATCTTTACTTATTTCAACAATTTTTTATAAAGTTGCCCTCCTATTATCACATCAAAATTTAATATTTCCACAAATTTCCGCTAGGTTTCCGCTAGGATTCTGTTAGTCAGTAAATTAGTCGTAGTTTACCTACAAAATGAATTTTTTCTACAATAGAGTCAAAAACGGCTGATTCATTCATTTCGTTCATTATCAAAGTATAAACGTGCCCCTAAAGTTCCCTCAATATAGGAGAAGGGATATAGAACGTAGATCCACTATGCTGTTCCAATGCGGGTTGGCGGGTTTAGGGTGATATAAATGTAATTAACAATCACTATAATGTTGATGATAGTGACCGGAACCGACGGCTCAACGTGCTCTCCGAAGCACAAGGGTGTAACACCACCAACTTTCTGGCTCCAGGCTTATAATTTATTAAACATTTCTTAAAGAAAAGAAAAAGTTAGAATAATTTCACAATCCAACCCAGAATTTGAACCCAGGACCTCGTGATCAAAGCCACACAAGCTAACCACTAGACCAACGAGGCAAATCAATTAATATATCTCAAAAATGATTAGACGTGGTCTGGATTCTTCTTACTTAACAACGTCCAATTAATATTATCTTTTACAATTATGTATATTTAGATATCCACAAATTCCTTTTCAAAATATGAGGTATTTAGTAGCTTTTACTAAATTTAGGTAGGCGGTAGTAAAGCTCCATTTTATTAGCTTCACATCCGTTATTTGCTGTTTATTTTGGTTGGGGTGCGAGTCGTTGAACGTATGGCATTGCAAGAGCCCATGTGCATGCAATTGGTACGTAATATTGTGTCTATACTTACCATTACGTAAGAGTTTGCGTCTGATGTTATGAAATTGTTTCGTATATTGTTAAGACATGTTGGCAGATTGCAGTATGCACTATACTACAGCCAAACTCGATAGAGAATGCTTGTCAACATAAAAATTTAAAAGTAAGGTAGAAAGTGCAATAATTTTTTGGCTAATATATTTAAAATTATGTTTTGTTATTTTAAAAAATCTTATTTAAAAGATATTGAATATATTACTTACTTTTAAGCTTACTAATCTAATTTATTGTCATGAATTTGTTGTTAACTAGTTATTTAAATAAAAATAGGTGTAAAATGACTAGCGATTTCTACCTTCATTTTTAATTTGTTTGTTGACAAGCATTCTCAATCGAGTTTGGCTTTAGTATAGTACGTATGCAAGGAATTACTAGCACCGCCAGCTAGCGTCTACCTGCGAGATTAAAGTGCTTAAACGGATGAACCGGTTACGATACGGCTTTTTTTTCTAAAAAGACGGTTAAAAGTAGTTATGAGTAAGATTGGATAAACCATCTGTCAGTCTGTCTGACACAAAATTCGTTATTTTAATTGGAGGTATGTTTAGGTGAAGGAAGATTAATATAAGTAAATATGTTTCCAAAATATTTAAATTTAACTTAATAGTTGGTAGTTTCTATTATCACTTCTAAAGCCTTGAATTTCAATTATTAATTTGAATTCGTATTACATGTAAATAGAAATAGATCCAGTGTTCCATACTTATTGTAGATACTTAATTTACATCTAATTATGGGTTACCTTCGTCTGCAAATCACCATCATCACCACCACCATCATCATCACCACCACCACCATCACCACCCCCACCATCATCATCACCACCATCTTAATTGTACATTTTTATGTTAATCGTATGTAAATAATAAATTAACGTTGACGTTAAAATTACACTATTATACTATGACATATATACAAATATGCCGGATTTCGAGTCTTACTACGCGGGATATTGCAATAGTCAAACGGTAAGAGTCGAACCCAAGACTTCTCCGGATTTGAGTAACGTCTTAACCGTTGAGCTATTGAGGCTATAATTAAAGTAGTCAAAAACGATAATTATGTAAATGCAGCGACCTACATTCAATTACTTAAAAAGCATGGTGGTGACATATCATTAGTAGTTGACAAAGCAGTAGCGGTGTCGGTGAGGCGGTGTGCTGCAGGTGCGAAGCTATTTTAGTAAGCGTCCGCCCGCCCGGCCGCGCCGCCCGCCCAGTATCACGCGGACCGAGACACGGGACACGGGTATTTCACTCATTATATCAGTGCCACAAGTTTAACGAACTAAAAACATCGTTTTACCAAAACTACAATAACCACTTTAAATATTTTGATATAAAATATAAAGTACAATTTTGTTTTTGAAATTATTTTCTCCATCAGAAAAGTTTGTTCTGCCGGTAGATCTGTGGTAAGTAAAACATTAATAACTTTGCTTTGATGTTTGCCAAATAATATATTTGCGGATTTGGTATATAATTAATGTGTGCCATTAAGTTATTTAAACCCATTTGTTGTTTATGAAGTAATTAATGCATTTACTATTGGGTTCTTTCAACCCAATTGTTGTAGCACCGAGTTGATTCTGTCAAAAATAAACGAGCGGTCGTGTAAGAGATGAAAGACGTAACGAAATTAGTTACAATTGTGTTTGACTCATACAATAGTATTAGTAATGGTGGTATTATGTGTCAATGTTCAGTCATACACGCGCGGTTGTGTTGGAGGCTGTCAATCGTCCACCGTGACGAATTACTGATGGACGACGACAACCGTCACAGCTGGACCCCATTGCCCCATTCGTCACACACACTTCAACTTGATTACAATCATAACACGGGGTCATACTCCCACTGATAATCGCATTAACCAGATCATTTCACTGTATCTAATTTAATTGATGTTTATAATTCTATAAGTCAGTGACTATGCCTTAATCTGATTATCACTAATCGAATAAAATTCTACTGGACCTTGTCATGTTAATTTGTTATCATTTCGAGATAATTATAACATAAAGTTATTTTGAATTCTACAAAGAATGTGTTGTATAATTTGTATGATACAAACGTCTGTGTATCGACCTCTGTTTGAGGTGAAAACCTGTTAACAATTCGTTTTTAAGTGCCCGAATTTTACGTGTTAAAACTTTTATATTCTTTTATTATTTTAGGCAGGTACATATTCAAATAAAAAGAAGTAAAATAAAAGATTTCCTTAAGTACCTACTTTTAACA
This sequence comes from Mycalesis mineus, assembly GCA_034621355.1. NCBI lineage: Eukaryota > Metazoa > Arthropoda > Insecta > Lepidoptera > Nymphalidae > Mycalesis > Mycalesis mineus. The sequence goes on along the minus strand of CM067883.1, from coordinate 9,390,678 downwards.
AAATACGTTCGTTTGCCCACAACTTTGCTCGCGTACAAAAGTTTTATTACTATCTCTCGGGAACGGTATGAAGTTTGAAAAGGTAGTATCTTTTCTGAAAAAATAAAACAGAGAACCTAAGGTATCCTATGTTCTATTTTGTACCTACACCTGACCACTATGCATAATCGGATGGATCAAAGAATATGGATGAAATGTTAGAGAGTTTAAATATTTCTAATAAACAAACAAACTGACTATAGCATTTATATATTATGACTAATTCTATAATTTAATTGTAAGCCTTTTTACTTATTCTCTTATTCGTCATTCACTTAAATGCAATAACACAAACAGTGCGTCATTGGAAAATGACGCTAAAATGTAATTATGTAATGGTACAACCAGTCTCTTACGGACAACCATAAACTGAGTAATACAGGACTAATATAGACTTCACTTTTCATTGAGCTTACCGATTTAAGCAGTCAATTACACCGGTGCAATAATAGTGCACGTGCCGCGATGTAATGAGGAAAATATATAGAAATGTGATATACGTTACGAGAGTAGTTAATGATTAAGTGAAAGAAAAACTAAAATACGGTTTAATTGCCCTACATTTGGTACAAGTTAATTGATTGATAGCAGCAATGACAGTTGCCCTAAATGCAGGTAAGTGAAAATAATCAGATAATGGATAGGTACACTTACAAGCTGATAATATCTACTCTTAGGTACTGTTAGTTTGTGTGCGAGTACACTATGCTGCTCTATTATCACGCATACGCCGCCAGCACTTGTTATTCAAAGACATAAGTGAATCCTGTTTATTATTGAAGTTGTTAATGATAGTAAGTAATAACAAAAAATAGAAGCGACTCAAAACGCACTGAAAAGTTAATAAAAATAACTGTGTCATTTAGTTGCTTTAATTTACTTAAGCATATCTATGAAGTCGGTGCCAGCCAAGTTTAAGGAATATTTTTTTAACGTAGTAAAGCAGTTTGTAGGTAACGTCCTAAAAGTAGAAACCTTGGCTGACTCCTAGATATGCTTAAGTGTGCCCTTTCTAATAAAAAAAGAATTATCAAAATTGGACAACTCTGTAAAAAGTTATGCGTGGTCATATAGAAAAAAATATATACGTGTCGAATTGAGAACCTCCTCCGTTTTTTTCGTCGGTTAAAAAGAGTTTCTCTGTTGATTGATAAAATACCAAATTGGTTTGCAAGATTTTTCTGGAGCTTACTCAAATTTTTTTAACTTGGTCTATCTTATTTTAATAACTTAGACATGTAACTTGATATTCTTCAGTTCTGTTCTTTAATATTATACTATAACTTCGAGGATGGCTTTGAATCGCCGCAACCCGGACCAACTGAAAATACCCATATCATGGGATCCAGGAATTTTCACTTTGGTATTTCAGGGTGGTACTTAATAAAAAATAAAGGTGTGGTACTTAATTTAGATATCTTTTTTTACTTCGGCTAATTCAGTTGATGTAGATATCCTGAAATGAATGAAATTATTCCACAATAACAGTGAAATTGCAACAAAATGCATACACATTTTAAAATGGCGTTATCCGTTAAGGAATTCGTAAGATGTAAGGCCATAAATTTTGAAGATACGCTAAAAATGATACTTTGCCAAAAAAGGAAAAACCCAAACCTGTTTCGGGCCCGGACCAACAGACTTAAAGCGATATGGGATAACGAGTAATAAAACAGAGCTTAGAGTTTCGTAGAAACAAGGTGGAGCGGCTCGATGACATCATTGGAAGCCGTCACGAGCGCGCGTTCACCTTCGTTCGAAGCAACTCCGGTATTTTGTTTAAATCTTTATGTCCGACGAAACGCCCAGACCCATACTTTGCTTCTGCGACGAGTCAAAGGCTAAGGTCGAATTAAAAAATATATAAGGATGACTTAAAATACGTGTACACTACATTATAGCGTAGGCAGCTCTATTCGGAAATGTAGCTTTTTCCATACATACAGACGAAGAGCTCATAATGTATCTAAGTAGATTTTCTTGATCCAAACGGTATATAGATTTTTATCTTTACTTTTTCAATAAAAATGTTTTGACGACTTCCGTGGCGCAGTGGAATGTGCGGTGGATTTATAAGACGGAGGTTCTGGGTTTGATCACCGGCGGGGCAAATTGAGGTTTTTCTTAATTTGTCTTGGTCTGGCTGGTGGGAGGCTTTTGCTGTGGCTAGTTACCGACAAAGAGGTACCGCCAAGTGATTTAGCGTTCCGGTACGATGTCGTGTAGAAACCGAAAGGGGTGTGGATTTCATCCAACTCCTAACAAGTTAGCCCGCTTCCATCTAAAATTGCATCATCACTTAACATCAGGTGTGATAGCAGGCAAGGGCCATCTTGTAGGCGATAAAAAAAAAATAAAAATGTATTACTTGTTCAGCGAAAATAAATTTAAAATCTACATTTTCAAACCCATCTATTATAATGTGTGTTAGTTAATAAATAGATACACTGTTATAACAAGCCACTGAACGGCCACCTAACTAGTGATCCGAATATTAAGTCACGGTAATTTTCATTAGTTAGCGAACAGAGCGTGTCGTTAATTTATTAATACGACCTATGTCGAGGTTATCGTTATCATTTATAACAGTAGGGTCATTTTTAACACAGCAGGGGACATTTAAGTTGCTTAAACATTTTTTTTTGCATTTCGCTAAATAGCTGCAGATAAATCAGTTGATATCATTAAGTAGGTTGATTGGCTTGAAAACTTGTTTCAAAGCACTTTACTCAATGGAACCAGTTATCTAATAGAGATTAATTATTCGTTCAGAAATATTTTGAAATCATAATATTTCTCGCTAAAATGTTGTTATAAAGTCACTAAAAACAAATAGTTTGTCGATTCTTAAATAAACGTCAACATTGAAGCCGATGTACAACGGTTGCGAAGCCGATGTAACAGAAATCGGAATTCCCCAATAACATTTTGTCGTATTTGAACGAATTTTCGAATCGATTCGAAGGCGGGATGATAGACGAGATTTTTGTAAGATGCGTTTTGTTTAAGACTTGACATGCAGCGCGACAATTAAAATCGTTAAATTCCTTTTAAATCTATACTAATATTATAAAGCCGAAGAGTTTGTTTATTTATTTGTTTGTTTGAACGTGCTAATCTCAGGAAACTGGTTCGAATCGAAATATTATTTTTGTGTTGAATAGACCATTTATCGAGGAAGGCTTTAGGCTATATAACATCACGCTGCGACTAGTAGGAGCGAAGAAATGATGGAAAATGTGAAAAAAACGGGGAAAATTATTCATCCTTGAGGGCTTTCGTTGCGTGCGCTGCGAAAACGGTTCAAGATACCAAAAATATATGTAAGAAAGAATTATTCCTCTTGAAATGATCTAAAAAAATGTCCACGTCATGGGACGGGACGGAGGATATTGCTTCACGGGAAACTATAAAAAAATTAAATTGAGAGGGGTAGCGGGGAAAGAGCATACTTTATATGAAAGCCTGTCTTTAAAATTAAAAGGGTACCTAAGAGGTTTTAACACGGACGAAGTCGCGGGTGATTGCTAGTATTTAATAACTTAAGAGAGTAATTTAAATGATCCAATTATTTGTATAATATATATTGTGGTCAAATGTTTTAAAATGCATTTGATATTATAATTACACACTGATTGATTGATTACGATAATAAGAAATACATGTTTTCTCTCTTTAGACGACGAATTAGAAATTCACATTAGTTATTCAACGTTACAGCAATTACATAAGCAGTTTTTGATGAACTCTCTATTTGGAATTTCAAGTGGGAGTTAAGTTGATATGTAAATAAATAAATAAATATTATAGGACAATTACACACATCGCTATATAGCCTCAAAGTAAGCGTAGATAGCTTGTGTTATGGGTACTATGATAAATGATGGATATTTTTATATATGTTATACATAAAGACTTATAATATACAGATAAAACCCAGACAATGGACAACATCCATGCTCATCACACAAACACTTTCCAGATGTGGGAATCGAACCCACAGCCTAGGACGCAGAAGCAGGGTCACTACCCACTGCGCCACTCGGCCGTCAAACGTATTACTATATGCACGTAGTAGGTTAATTTAAGAATTTACACCTTAATATATTGTTAATTGGCTTAGTTCGAGAGTGACTGTCTAAAACTATAGTTTTTTTATATCATATCCATGTTTGACTGAAAACGTTAATACTGCAGGTAGACAATTTTTCAGCAACTAGAACGTATCTGAAGATATTGTTTAATATGCCAGCTAACATGGCATTGTTTTTATAAGATTTAAAAGCATAATGTTTCCAATTAAAAGTAAATGGCGCACAGAAATTGGCAGGTCAAGCGTTGCGCATCCTCTTCCTGCGGCGGCGCCCGGCGCGCCAGCCGCCATTCGTTTCGTAACAGTAACCACCGTCTATGTCTATGGTTATTTTTGTTGACATCACAGAAATAACCGCATCTGCCTTAACACTCGACGCCGAAGCAGCGACGTTGATAACTTTATGCTAATTGCGGTATTGACATCACATATGGTTACGAAATGCCAGATGTTGATCGAATTCACTCACTCGTTTCATAGTAAAGGACATAGGTAAAAAAATTATGGAGGTCTGCTCCAGAGATGTCCAGAGATGATATATATGTCATTAAATAGTACATATCTTCTACTTTAATAGTCTTCTAATAACAGTAATAAAGTTACTTGTAGCTTAGCAGTCGCTGACAAAAGTTATGAAGGTTGACTGATAAAAGTTGACTTTTCACAAAAAATCGATTGAAATTTATATATTTTTGATATATTTTCAAGTGATTGCTATGAAACATGGCTAGTTGTTTAAAATTCATTGTGTATTTAAATAAAATAGTGAAGCAGAGCATACGTTTGGATAGCCTGTGGCAAATTTTGGCAATGCCTTTTTAGTTGTTTCCGGTTTTCTTTCTCTTTTTTATTTGGTATGCATTAAGCCGCGTAAGAATACGAATAATTTGATTAGAGGCCCGCTTTTGTAGAGTTAGTGCGTTTAATAGTGAAGGCAAATTAAAACCACAAAACCCTTACAACAGGCCGGTCCTCACAGCAAATCGATGCCTAAACAAGCGTAGATATTCTAAGTACTGATTGCGATATACTGTAATACCTACCACAGAATAGATGATAGTACTTACAAGTAATACTTTTTACAATAGAGTAGTACCTATCTAGAGTCACTACCACACAGTTTTCAAATGTCAAATGGTACTTGAGAACTATAAACGAATTATGAACATGGATTACATATAGTTACGACAAAAAATATATTCTTTTTTTATTTTTTGAAAATTTCAACAGATTTGACGAGCTGTATGGGTTCTCACAAGACTTAAGTGAAAACATCATCAATTGATAAGAACTTAGTTTCATCAATAGCTCTATACCAATTTCATAACATTGGTTTCAGTTTGAGTTCATTCAGTTACTAAATTTTTCAGATCTTTAATTGTCTGTCATAAAAAATATAAGCCTCTGTCTCACAGTCGTCTGTCAATATAGTTATTTCCGATGAAATACACACAGCATCGGCCGGCGCCAGCCGTGACGTTGAAAACTTTTACGCTAATTGCGTTATTGACAACTTTAAAATTAGTTTAGTTTCGAAATACAAGATGGCAGGCCAAGATTTTTTTTCATGGGGAATCTATGAATCATTTCAAGAAAATAATTTATTAAAATTAAGTAAATTGACTTCATTTGTGTGATTTAATGATTGTTGTAGATTCAACTAAACTTTGATGGCCTCAGTGCCAAAGTTGAAGGCGCAGTGGATTTATAAAATGGAAGACGTGGGTTCGATTCCTGGCTGCGCCGATAAGATTTTCTAACTTAGTCCATATCTGGTTGCTGGAAGGCTTCGTCCGTGGCTATTACCGCCCTACCTACAAAGACATATCGCCAAGCTAATTGGTGTACCTGTACGATATCGTGTGAAAGGGGTGTGGATTTATTCTACTCCTAACAAGTTAGCCCGCTTCCATCTTAGAGTGCATCACCACTTACCATCAGTGTGGCTAGTGTAAGATTTTACCCCGTCGATATCGAGAACGGCAAACGCAAAATTTTATATGACACTGACACTCACCCATTTGAGTTTACTCTCGATACTGCCAGGGGCGCTGCTTCAATTCCATATAAAATTTGCGTTTACGCGAATGTGAAGTTTTCGATTTGTTTTATGAAAGCTCACACTAGGCACTCAGGTTTGATTACAATTATGGGCTAACTTGTAATTAATAAAAAAAGTAGTGTCCAAGAATCATTTAATAAAACGCGGTTTAAATCTCTTAAAACGTATTCTATATTAATACAAACAAATGCCTACTTGTTGAATGAAACAGGTGCTACCTATAAACAGTTTTAAAGTAAACTAAACTAAACAGTAGGTGAGTTTAATATTTTACTAAATGTAATATTATTTTCTCCGTCCTCAGACTTTAATTCTTAAGTTAAATATTCTCATAACATTACTATTGTTAAAACAAAAATCCCGACTGCTTAGAAGTAATAAACTGAAAATAGAAAAACAAGGATTACTATATCTATACTAGCTGACCCGGCATACGTTGTTTTGCATTAAAAATTAAAAAAAAAATTAGATGAAAATTTGATAGTAGCCGATTCTCAGACCTGCTGAATACGCATACAAAATTTGGTAAAAATCGGTAAAGCCGTTTCGAAAGAGTAAGGTTACTAACATTGTGACAGGGAAATTTTATATACATATTATTACATTAAATTCTAAATTCTAAAGTAAAAAAAGCTTAAAAGTTCTCTTTAAAATAAATAACCTGTTATGCAAATTTACTTCACTATACAAAGTTGCTTATCCTTATTTAAATAAAGAACTTAAGTACTGTAATATCAGTATAAACGTAGTTCATATAAACGTAGTTTAATAAAGTTTTGATAAAATGCTTAAGAAGGAAGCACTAATTGCAACTAAGTAGTGTTGAATGTAAAAATACGTAAACATAATACCTATACCTAATGAAGCAGAAAATTATTCCTAGCAAATAAATGTATTTTACATTTATTTAAATCACTAGTTATGTGTACGGAGATTATAATGAATAGATTATACCAACAAAGACGTACATGTACTAAGTCGTAAGGACACTTCCTTGTTGGGCGTAATCACCTTGGTCCACAAACCTGTGAATGGTACTATCTTCTGTAGCAGCTTGACAACATCACTTTAGTTTAGTCATAAAAGATTCTGGTTCGTTCTTAAAAAAGGTTTTATTACTAAAGATAGAACTCAACGTAAAAAAAAAATTTCAAACACAAAAATAAGTTTTTCAAATTAATTCAGCCGTCTCCGAGTAATCGGGATGCCTAAAAAATAAAAGATTCCGATGATTTGAGGACCTCCTCCTTTTTCAAGTCGGTTGAAATCACAATAATATCTGCGATATTATTATCGTGATTTAACGGCTGTACAACATTTTCAGTTATATTTGTGCAATTGTAAGTTAAATAGGAAATATATACACATCACAAATAGATCGATAAAATATAGTCACTTATTTCTGTTTCTTGCGGATCTATTTACCTATCTTTACTAATACAATAGCATTCAATAAGTTCCATTTACCAAATAAAAATATTATTGATATCTAAACAAAAAAACGTTTTAACAAACTCGATCTCCTTCAATTTACTGTGCAAATTTTCTTACACAGTTACTGCCTACACGCTGTTAGGTACTATTTAGATTTATGTACTTTGTACAATTAACTATGTTGTAATTTTATCCAACTGATAAAGCTAATCTACAACTGCTCAACCATTAGATTACCAGTGATTTCATTTAAGTTCGAATAATGTCTATATCTAGTATCTAGTAGGTATTAAACGTCGATCTGCTTTCGTAATGGAGACAAAAGCGCGGATTAAGTTCTGAATCCATATTTATTATTTTATTCTAATTTATTTGTGTACGTACATGCCTAGTTAAGTGTTGTGCACACTAATAACAACAAGAATAACAAGGGCTGTATGTGACATTCCGTGGGACAACGGTGACAACCGGGATACGGGTAACGGGAAGCGAACTTAGTCCTTTTAAGGATGTTGTCCGGCTCTCCAGCCGCCCATAACTGCGTGAATACGGCCACTGCATGCTGGCGATAAACAGTTAATGCATTTACTAGCAAGTAATTCACACTCACATGTGTTCCGACAACGTGGACACTGTTCTCGCCGTTGTTTTGTTCGCTTATTTGTGCCAGTCAAATCTAATTTATTATGTGCCCGTAATCAATCATTCGCAGAGCTTTATTTGTACGTGTATCGTCGGACGTTGAATATTTTATGTAGAGTCTACATCGTACTGTGATTGAGCTTATATTGTAAGCTGTGTTTAAATATTCTGAATAGCTTTTTATTAGATAGAATTTAGCAGTTCGTGTAAGTTAGTGTGAATTTTGTTGACAGGTGACAACAACGGCAGCGCCGAGGGCTCCGGCTCGGGCGGGGAGGCGGGCGAGGGGGCGGAGGCCGCGCACACGTTCGGACCTCTCGACGGGTCCATCTACGCGACGGTGGTGCGCGCGGGCGGCGGGCCCTCGTCACCGCTCAGCGCTTCCATGGACTCGGGGATATCGTCGGCGGGTCGGCGCGCCGCCCCCAGTCCGCCCGACGAGTTGGACGCGCTGCTGGGGGACATGCTGCGGACGGTGAGCGCGCTGCCCGACCCGCCGCCGGCGCAGCAGTCGCACGCCGACCGCGCGCCCGACATACCGTACCACGCGCGCGCCGACTCCGCGCCCTTCACCTACGGAGCGCCCGGCCTTCGCCCAGGCATGCTGCGCGCCTCCAACCGCCTGGCCAGCCCGGAGCTGGTGCGGCGCGCGCTGGGCGGCGACCGCGGCTACCGCGCCATCGAGGACGACGACGACGAGCGCACCGTCACCCCGGAGCCGTCGCCGCGCACCCCGCTGTCGCCGCGCACGCTGCGCAAGCTCACGCACGACGACGTCACCACCACTACCACCACAATCGTTCCTCCACCCTCTTCGCCTCTACACAATGGAAGGTCAGCAAAAACATTAATTTTATTTGCCGTTTTTGATCGTGTTTAAAATTTACTGCGAACTTCTTACACTTAGTACAGAATTTTTAAATAGCAACGTAACCAGTCTAAACCTCAAAAGAAAATCTGATTAAAACTGTGCCAAATCAATATTTATTAAGAGGCCCAATCCATATCGCATAGTAAATACTCAGTAAATGCATCAAATAAGTAGTCAAAATAATTTGAATAGTCCGGCGCCGCAAATATACCTAAATACCTAAGTGTAATGTACTTATGTACTATGTATGTATTATGTAGCGAGAGAATTCTGAAGGAATAGGATATTTCCACATTTTGTTTAAAAAACTGAAATGTTTTACTATTTTGTTTACTGATCAAATACGTAGACGGTCTCAATTCCACAGGCGATAGGGATAGGAATCATACCCGAGGAAAGCTCGGGTTTAGGCATAAACGTCGACGTTAAAATAAATTATTATTTTTAATCAACATGAAACCGCGCGATCCCACGAAATTGGTACGTATCCTCGTTCAGTTAATTTCAACTTGAGAGAGCTTCAGAATATTGAGGACTTTCATTACCTACTCGACTACAAATGACTGTTTCAGTTAAGTATGTTTTAAAAGCACGTACAATTATAATATAGATATTTTAGAATATAATAAGAAAATACAAAAAGAAAATTAATATCCGGGCAAATAAATACTCGGTCATTAAACGTTCCGTATAAATTTTAAGCTTCAGTGAGATGCTCTACTCTCTATTGAACTACTCTGTATTGAACTGAAAGTTTTTATGTCCAATAGTTATCATATATTTTGATTGCGTTATAAGTTCGATTTTGAACATAGTTCTATGAGATCTTGTTTTTAGCATAATTTTAAAAATGATATCTATCTCCAAGCATTTTTAAAAAAGAGAAAAAGATCTTTAATAGTCCTCCTAAGGGTACCAACTGTTTTTTTTCTTTTGAAGTATCGAACCATAAAAAGTTAGGGAGTTTGGTGGGAGATATAAACATGTGTTCCAGTTGTAGGCGTGGAGGTCACGTGCCGCCTACGCGCTGCTGGCCTGCACTGTTTACGTTTAAACCTCAACAAGAAACTATATTTTTAGCAAAATAAACAAATTCACTTATCGATACCAGCTTTCTAATAAAATTCCACCACCTTGCTATTTTAGACTAATCTAAATTGGATAACCCTGTTGTTTATACTGTAAGAAATGTAATATAATACCTGAGAGGTGTAAAAAACGCCGCATAATGCTAAGTAGGTATGTTATGTTTTGACTAGGGAGACGTATGAGCAACCAACTCATAGGTACGTAGATAATAATTCAAAAATATATTTTGCTAATACTCCTATAGTTTCACCCATAAACATGCCTGTCATCACCTTATTACAACCATTCATTAAAGGAGAATGCCAGACAATGTATAGGACTTTAACCCACTAATAAAAATATTATTGTACAACAATGTATTATACATCATTTTATTGCATTTTTTTACTATTTAATATAAATTACATTTAAAAGCTCTAGAACTCGGAGTATTCAACAAGGGCAAAACGTTGGTTGTCGTCCATTTCCGTATTGTTGTTCCGTATAGTTGTCACACTTACATGACAGTCGCAAAGCTTCATATAATACATTTTTAAACAGGCTAGACTAGCCTAGATACTAGCCTTTTAAAGCCCACATTTGATGAAAACACAATAAAAACTATTTAAAAGATTAGAACCCAGTGCAACAATAAAGATTTAAAAATGCGTAAAGAGTGTAAATTAAAAGGAAATAGTTTAATCACTTTTTTTAACGGAATTTTATTCCGAGGTCCAACAGTAAAAATGGCTTATTGTAAAACATTTACATAATAATAGGATATTTTTATTATATTTACAATTTGTGTTCTTTCTGGGTTAGGATCTGGCATTCTCCTTTAATATCGTACGACATATACCATAATTTATACTTTAAATAAATTAAACAGCTTTTTACTAAATACATACAAAAGTATTTACGGTAGTTACATAAAAAACAATTTTTTGATTTACGTCTGTCTATCTGTTCAATTCTAATCTCTGAAACGGCTGGACTGAGTTTGATAGAACTTTTACTTGCAGATCAGTTATGCCATAAGTCGTAGGAACCCAATAAGTTTTATTTTAGTAATAAAAATTTTAACTTTACACAGATAAAGTCGCTTCTTTTACATAATTTCTGTAACAAACATTGCGAAAATTTGATGTGGTTGAGAATTGGCGGCGCAGTTTCGACACAGTTTGATACGCATCGCGCTTGACACGAGGCACGGAGGCAATAACTTCGTGATCGTTCGTCTAATTTATTTAGCCGCGTTCCGCTCGACCCACTTCACTGTCAATGAAGATGGGTAATGAAATATCCCATAACCAATCTCGGCTATTACAGCACCCGAGTCGCTGCCCATAAATTTTATATTACTGCTAAAGAAAATAAACTTTATGGGTAGTCAGCTAATACCTATATAAATATTTTGTATTGTTTAACTCTTTGTCTTCCAGGATTTTTGAGTAATTTACTCGTGCATTATTTCGAACGCACATACTCACTACGTATCTACTTACTGTATCATCAATATCAGCCAATTAACGGCCCACTACAGGGCCAGGCCTCCCTCCTTATAGCAGAGGGGATATGGAGCGTAGACCCACCACGCTGCTCCAATGCGGATTGGCGGGTTTAGGGTGATAATGTTTCATTTATTAACGATCACTATCAGATGTTGATGACAGTGACCGGGGCTGACGGCTTAACGTGCTCTCCGAGGCACGGGGGTGTAGCACCACCAACTTCCAAACTCCGGGCTTGGAATGTACTGAACATTTCATAGAAGAATGAAAAAAGCTCAGAATTATTCCATGACCCGACCCAGGAATCGAACTCAGGACCTCGTGATCGAAGCCACATAGGCTAACCACTAGACCAACGAGGCAGTCGTAATTAATATTACTAAAATAACGTACTGTAAGATTAAAGTAACTTACTGCTTACTTAACGATTATTATATTATTACATTAGAACACAAAACATCCGGTAATAAACGAAATGTTCATATTACAGCAGACCCTTTGACTGAAATAGGTTCTAAAATTTTTAACAACTCAGAACTAGTAAGGCGAATCTATTGTCACGGTATTCGACACCTATTGACCGTAAATTTTAATCGAATCCAAAACTAAACAGAATCCAAACAGAATCCATTTATTTGAAGTAGGCTGTTTACTAGCACTTTTGAAACGTCAAATTTGTCAATATGTAGTGACTTAACTACCGGTTCGGTAGGCAAAACTTTGATACGTAAAGTTGCCCTTGAATTTGTAAATGTTAAGAATAAAAGAAAATGTAGCTTAGTTAATAAAAATCATCTCAGAAAATAACAATAAAAAAAACGAATAGCCCAATCCAATCCAATTTACACAAACAACATAACGCAGTAGGTAAGTACAATTTACTCACAAGTCGTAAAAGGATTTCATTGATGAAATCGATATAATAAGATCAAATGGCCACAGTTGGCTCACGCCGTGGGGAAACAGAGCCCCAGTCTCAGCCTCTTTGTGGTAATAACAGTAATTTGCTCCTTGTTCTGTTGACACGCGTGATTATTTATCTGTACTGCATCGCCGCGGGCGGTCCCGTTTCTTCGATATGATCAACATTTTTCGATGTCAGCTTTTATTGAAGCTGTATCTGGTTAAGGTTATGCATTTAAATGATTTTATTTTTTAGTGGCCGCGACATTATTATCTATACGTAAGTTTGTTTGCTTGTTTATGGTTCTGATCCATAAACAAGCAATAAACACTTACTCATATTTATTTTTTGTCGTATTTAAAAAGACGATTCTCAGGTCGTCTATAATTATTATGTTATTGTTTTCACGAACGCGGACACAACATTTTATTAACATATTTTTTACCTTTTATATTTTTGAAACAATGGCTCTATATAGCTTCCAGACTAAATCTAACTGCCAAACCATTGAGTACTTTCGGAGATATGACTGCAAACAGACGAACAGAAAAGAATTTCAACTCTTATTTTGTACTCTATGAAAATACGAGTAGTGAAATCGATTTTTCTCATACAAACCAGATATGATTAAACTTCACTAGGCACTGGGCACTGAAATGGAAATTCATTTAAATAAAAAATACTTATGTTCAAAAGATAATAAATCTTTGTTAACAACCATTAATGACGGCCGAGTGGCGCAGTGGGTAGTGACCCTGCTTCTGCGTCCTAGGCTGTGGGTACGATTCCCACGTCTGGTAAATGTTTGTGTGATGAGCATGGATATTTTCCAGTGTCTGGAAACAGGGTGTTTATCTATATATTATAAGTATTTATGTATAATATGTATAAAAATAATCATCTGTTATCATAGTACCCATAACACAAGCTACTTACGAGTACGCTTACTTTGGGGCTATATAGCGATGTGTGTAATTGTCCTATAATATTTATTTATTAATCATTTAAAAACATTGAGCATACCTTCACGGATGCCGCGAGTTAAGTTTTCTATTTAGAAAAACTGCTATAAAAACATAGTATACGTGTGAGGTTATTAAATTAAACCAAGAGAAGATTTAATTATGCTATATTGGAACTGATTGAATTTACAATAACGAGTAACGACATCGAGGTTAGAATATTCGAGAGTCATCTGCCACAGTTAATTAATTTCGCTGAACCATAAAGAACGGCTACAGATACAGAATATATAACATTACAGGTTGCATTCAAAATTATAGATTACATACTAACACTCCCCCTAGAATGCAATCCCATATTTTTACAACAATATACATGTTTATCAAAAGGTGTACCTTTTGTAAATATATCTGCTAACATTTCACTACTACAAAGGAACTCAAATTTAATTTTACATTTGTTGACATAGTCCTTGATAAAATGAAATCTTATGTCTATATGCCTCGTGCTTTTATAACTATCATTTACAGAAAGCTTGATGGCACTTTGGTTGTCATTGAAGATTACGACAGGGTCCTCTTCGTCTTCTCCAAGTTCACTCCTTAGTTGACGAAGCCATAGTGCCTCTTGTGTCGCTGCTGCCATTGCCATGTATTCGGCCTCAGCTGTGGATAGCGCCACCGTTTGCTGTCTACGGGAGACCCAAGATATTCCACCACCCTGAAACATAAAAATATAACCTGTGCAGGATTTTCTATCCTGCATATCATTTGCCCAGTCTGCATCGCAGTATCCCATCAGTCCAGAGCCATCTTTGCTATAAATCAGCTTGTAATCTTTAGTGCCTTGTAGGTATCTCATAATCCTTTTAATTGCAATCCAATGCTCCACATGGGGGTTTTTATTAAATCTGCTCAAAGTGTTGACAGCATATGCAATGTCTGGCCTTGTAGCTTGTGCGAGATATAATAAACAACCAACAGCCTGATGATAAGGAAATGATTCATGATTTTCCACAGTGCTCGGGCAAAATTTCTTCCCTGGTTCAATGGGGGTTTTAATTGGCTTGCACTCCAACATGTTGAATTTAGTTAAAACTTCTATTATATATTTTTGTTGATCAATCATTAATTTTCCATATTTTCTGTCTCTTGTAATGTTTAAACCTATACATTGTCTTATTTCTCCTAGATCCTTCATAGAAAATTTACTTTTTAATTTATCTTTTATTTGATTCATTGATTCACTATTAGCAGAAAACAAAATTAGGTCATCGACCCAGACTGCAATAAACATTTTAATGTTTCTATTATAATAGATGCAAGGGTCAACTTTTGACTGCTCAAATCCTATATCTTTTAGGACTCCATTTAACTTTTTGTTCCATAATCGACTTGCTTGTTTCAGCCCATATATAGATTTATGTAGTAAGCATACTTGTGTACCTTTCTCATACATTGGAGGTTGTTGCATATATATTTCTGTATCAATATCACCCTGCAGAAATGCAGAAACAGCATCCATTTGATCTATATACAAATCATACTTCACGGCTAGAGCAAGTAGGAATCTCACAGATGTGTAGCGTACAACTGGGGAGTAGATTTCATCATAGTCTATTCCCTTTCTTTGTTTAAAGCCTTTTATAACTAATCTAGCCTTATAACAAACTATTTTTCCATACTGGTCTGTCTTAGACTTGAATACCCATTTACAAGGAATTACCTTTTTGTCCGGAGGGTGATCCACTAGCGTCCAGGTTTGATTTTCACATAACGCATTGTATTCTTTCTTCATAGCTTCCTTCCAATAACTGGACTTATCGGAGGATAAAGCTTCTTCAACTGACTGTGGGTCATTCAGATTGCTATAGCAAAAATAACTAGATGAAGTATCCTTGTTATCTTCTTCACATATTTGTTTCTTACGTGGCCTCAATGTAATATTGCGGACTTCTTCTAGAGGTGAAAGCCTGTGAGGTATGTATGTTTCATCAAGGTCCCCATGATCCGTCTCATATTCACTCGATGAACCAGAATCATTATGATCATTGTTCTTACTGGATTTGACAGGTGTTGTAGGCCCTGCAGTACATGGAACAGACATGTGTTGACTGTTAGAAGATGACTGATCTGTAATTTTAAGGTTAATGATTTTTTCATCATGTTTATTATCTTGTTCTAAGAATGTGACGTCTCTGCTTTTAATAATTTTTCTAGAAGAGGAGTTCCAGAATCTATAACCTTTAGAGTCATCACAATATCCCAGGAATATCAGCTTCAATGCTTTGGGATCCCATTTAGAACGCTTTTCTTTGGGAACTTGTACCATTGCCTCACAACCAAATATCTTCATATGAGAAATATCAGGTTTTCTATCTGTCCACATTTCATATGGGGTTTTTCCACCTAATGATTGAGTAGGTGACCTATTTATAATATATGCTGCAGTTGCTATAGCTTCTGCCCAGAATTGCTTATTCAATTTTGAATCAAATATCATACAACGTGCTCGCTCAACTAAAGTTCTGTTCATACGCTCAGAAAGACCATTTTGCTGTGGTGTATAAGGTGTGCTTGTCTGATGGACAATCCCAGAATCTGTAAGATATTTCTCAAAGTCCCTGTTACAGAATTCTGTGCCGTTGTCAGTTCGGAGACATTTAATCTTCCTATCTAATTCATTCTCTACTCTATGTTTAAAATCTTTAAATATTTTTATCAGATTTAACTTATCCTTCATAAAGTACACATGAACTTGTCTACTGTAGTCATCTACAAAGTTAATGAAATATTTCATACCTCCAAGTGATAAAGTCTCCATCGGGCCACAAATATCGGAATGTATAAGTTCTAGCGGTTGTGTAGCTCTGGAACCCACATTTTTAAATGGCAGTCTGGATTGTTTACCTTCACTACATGTTGTGCAAGTTATGTTACTCTTATTTGTGTTGGTAGGCAGCATCACACCTTCAGTACAGCCCGGCAGCTTGTTGACATCATTAAAATTCAAATGTCCCATGCGGCGATGCCACAGGACAGACTCATCTGTAATTCCAGCACATATTAAATTGGCATGAACATTAGTGCTACAGTTTAATCGGTACAGATTGTTTATGAGCGTTGCTGAACAGACAAAATCATTTTGACTATTGTATATATCACATCCTTTACTGTGAAACATAATTTTACATCCACTTTTGCTCATTGCGCTAACTGAAAGTAGGTTAACAGCAATACCAGGAACATAAAGAACATTCCTCACCTGTATTTTCTTTTCCTCGCTTAAGTTTATATTAACATTACCAGAACTGTCAACAGGCAAAGGTGTCTTATTCGCCACAGTGATGTGTGATATCGGAGGCACCTTGACATCATACAGCCAATCACTCCTGTGAGTCATGTGCATTGCTGCACCGGAGTCAATGTACCATTGATCATCTGCTGTGGTGAAAGCTGAAAAAGCTGCAATAAAACCTGAGTTATCTTGCTTAGCAATATTATCTTTATCCTGCTTCCTCTTTTTGCAGAAGCGGCTTATATGGCCATAATGATTGCAAGTAAAGCAGCGCGGGCCTTTTGACTTAGGTTTATCATATTTTTTCTTGTTCATGTAAAATGCAGAGGGCTCAGGGCTCTTTACTTCCTGAATTAATTTTGTTTTTATAGAGTCTGCACTAATATCAATTCCTGAGCTTTCTAAGGCCATTATCATGGGTTTGTAGGAGTCAGGTAGCCCAGCAAGCATTAAAGTACCAATCCATTCATCGTCTATGTTGAAATTGATACTGCGGAGCTTGTGCGCAGTGCTCATAATTCGATTCACATACTCCTCGATGTTCCCGCAGCTTTCTAAGCTAGTGGTGACTAAATCTTTAAGCAATCCTACCTTTCTTGTTAGGCCGTTGTCGTCGAAGGCCTTTTCGAGACTTTTCCAGACATCTTTTGCTGTGCGTGCGTCTTGCACGTGCACGTAGTTAATAGGATCCAACAGCAAAATTATTTTTGTCCGAGCCTTGACGTCTTTGCTTGGATTTACCGTACTGTCGTCCTCTGGCTCGACGCAGTCCCACAACTCTTCATGTTGAAGATATGTTTTAACGCCGAACTTCCATGTCGCATAGTTCGACCTGCCGGTGAGCTTTTCAATATTGAATGTATGCGACGACATTTCAAATTCCAAACGGTAGCTTCTTTTCTTGGTGAACCACTAAGTAACCACGCTCTGCTACCATGTGAGGTTATTAAATTAAACCAAGAGAAGATTTAATTATGCTATATTGGAACTGATTGAATTTACAATAACGAGTAACGACATCGAGGTTAGAATATTCGAGAGTCATCTGCCACAGTTAATTAATTTCGCTGAACCATAAAGAACGGCTACAGATACAGAATATATGGCATTACAGGTTGCATTCAAAATTATAGATTACATACTAACAATACGACAACACTAGCCACTGGGACATAATTTGAAACACAATACGTGTACCAATTGTTCTATTTTAGAGACGTCGTCAATTCCATTTAAAGAATATAGAGTTTTATTGTTATCACTAGTTGTTATTCAATTAACACCCACGGGATGTATACCGATCAGATCCCACGCAGTAATCCTACCTGGAACCTTGTGACCAAGTTGACAAATACCTTAAGCTTTTTCTAATAAGCTATATAGTGCATATTGATACTCTGTACTACTCGTATTTCAGCTGCGGTGATGTTTGCCTCGTTGGTCTAGTGGTTAGCTTATCTAGCTTCGATCACGAGTTCCTGGGTTCGAATCCTGGGTCGGGTCACGGAATAATTCTGAGTTTTTCATTCTTCTACGAAATTCTCAGTACATTCCAAGCCCGGAGTCGGGAAGTTGGTGGTGTTACACCCCCGTGCCTCGGAGAGCACGTTAAGCCGTCGGTCTCGGTCACTGTCATCAATCTGATAGTGATCGTTAATAAATGACACATTATCACCCTAAGCCTGCCAACCCGCATTGGAGCAGCGTGGTGGGTGTACGCTCCATATCCCCTCACCTATAAGGAGGGAGGCCTGGCCCTGTAGTGGGCCGTTAATAGGCTGATAATGATGATGATGATGTTTGCACATTGTGAAATGCGGTGCTTATATTGAAATTAAAATTAAGAATGCCGCCCGCTCCTCTCTCGATCAGATCGTCATCGTAGATACAAATATCTCGCTTAGGTACATCTCGTGGTTTATCCCACCTTCAGTTTGACTGTCAGTCCCATGTGACAAAATGTCATTGGAGAATACCTACCGATTTCTGTTACATCCGCCTTGCAATTGTACATCGGCTTCATAACTGACGATTTTTTCAATAATCGACATACTGCTTTGTCGTCAGTCCACGTCTAAATTTCATCATGTTAAACTTGGCCATCAATAGAAAAACATTAAATGCGAAAAAAATTAAAAAACTTACGGTCCAATGGTCGTCCAATAACGCGAAATCTCATCTGAGTGCCGAGTGTGAGTTTTCACCAAAACAAATCGAAAACTTCACTTTCGCGTTAAGAGCATATTTATATGGAACTGAAGCAGCGCCCCTGGCGGAAGTGAGAGGAAACTCAACACTGACACTCGCCCATTTGAGTTTTCTCTCACTTCCGCCAGGAGCGCTGCTGCAGTTCCATATAAATATGCCCTTAACGCGAATGTGAAGTTTTCGATTTGTTTTGTTGAAAACTCACACTCGGCACTCTGAGCTGTTTCGGGCCGGGCAGGAATGAACGATCAAAATTCTGGCCGAGCTGATCATAAGTTTAATGAAGAATACCTATAAAACGTTTTATTTGCATGCAAGCCATTCTGAACCCTATTGACTATGTATACGTTTTACGCAATCGATAACCAAGAAATCGGATATTCTGCCTTACATGTCCATGTAGTCAATGAGACACGCAAGTTCGCCATTTGAAATGATTGTGGCAGCGGCGGCGTGTCATAGCGTCGCCGTCGTGACCCAAACAAGTTACTATTTTAAGATAAACGACACCATAAACGGTCTGTTTGATCGTAGATTGTATTGGCAGTGACGCGGACCGCATAAACGCACTTTGTCACATGTACCCACGTACTTTCTACTAAACGACTCTTTATAGGCCGCTGCACGCTCCATTGATAGGCTTCAGAACATTTTCTGTGTGCGATAAATGTACAAAAACGTTACCAAATCAATCCTATTTTTGAATTTAAATAAATAATGATAATTACTTAGTGTAGGCGACTCGGAAGCTTTCCATAAATGTATTTGAACAATTAATTCAAGGTCCAAATATATTATGTTCTCTTCAATGTATCTTTATAAACGGTTTCGTATAGGTATATAAATATATTAAGGTAGGTACCGATGTCATTTATGTTAAAAAATCTCATACACAAACTACCTATCTACTAGATAATTTGGTTGTCAATTAAAAATCTGTTTTATAGCTAAAATAAGTTCGATGGAACTGTCCCTGTTCTGGTCCTGCCCTGGAATCTTGAGATTAAATAGTTATTCCGAACTATAGTCTATCTCAATATTTAATTGACGACCTCCGTGGCGAAGTGGTATCCGCGGTGGATTTAGAAGACGGAGGTCCTGGATTCGATTCCCGGCGGGGCAGATTGAGATTTTTCTTAATTTGTCTTGGTCTGGCTGGTGGGAGGCTTTCGCCGTGGCTAGTTACCACCCTACCGACAAAGACGTACCGCCAAGCGATTTAGCGTTCCGGTACGATGTCGTGTAGAAACCGGGGTGTGGATTTCATCCTACTCCTAACAAATTAGCCCGCTTCTATCTTAGATTGCATCATCACTTAACATCAGGTGTGATAGCAGAAAAAAAATCATTTGGATTCGTTAAGCCATTCTGGCGTGATAAAAAACATCACCTATTAACTTCATCTGGATCAAGGTGATAGCAGAAACTCAACTGTATACTGAGTGTCGAGTGTGAGTTTTCACCAAAACAAATCAACACTGACACTCGTCCATTTGAGTTTTCTCTCACTTCCGCCAGGGGCGCTGCTTCAGTTCCATATAAATATGCCCTTAACGCGAAAGTGAAGTTTTCGATTTGTTTTGGTGAAAACTCACACTCGACACTCTGTTTATGCAAAACAATGCTCGTGCCAATTTCAAGTTTGTGCTAAACATTTAATATTGTGCTATATCTTATCAAGGAATTAGATTCCTGTTTATCAATGTATTAATTAATTTGAAAAATTTCCTCAACAGATGGCTGAATGGTGACGCGGAATGGATTGAACGTCCACCAAGCAGCGCAAGAAAACCAGCGAGCGAAAACGGAACATGGCGATCCAATAGTACATTAGGATGGCACGAAACTACAAGGTCCAGGGAACCACGGAGATCAGAGGGCAACACCGTTGAAACGAGTTCGGGCTTAACATGGCTACAGAGGCAACAACAGAAGCTACGGGAGAGGAAAGAGGCAAGGGAGAGGGTCGCTCGACTGCCGCTCGAGTGGGACGCTCCTTCCCGACACGTGCGCAGATCAGCTAGCCACCGGTAAATAACCTCTACAAATTTGGTTATTTTTTCCGAAATTTGGTTGAATTAGAAAAATGTGTTTTGAAATCTGACTTTAACAATTGCAAACCCATCACCGGTTCGTGATAAAGACACGTTTTTCTTGAACCGCAATTTATTTAACTTAAATTATTGTACTTGTTAGAACACCAATTATAAAACGGACTTTTTACCTTTTTTATTCCCGGTTGCTGCCACAGAATATATTATTTTATTAAACATAAAACAAGCCTAAATTAGTGTACTAACTGAAATCATAGAATAGAATAACGGGCTATTTCACTTATGATGATAAATATTAATATACATTTGTACTGTTTACAGTGTGGACGGGTACACAAGTGACACTACAGCTTTTGCTGATGACGACGACGACTTCAGTGTACCCCTACACGTCAACACGCGCACTCCTCTCAGGACTGACAGCATCAGTCCGCAGGCTCCAGACAGGTATCTCCTACTTAGATATACAAATCGTCCCACTGTTATTCCTACAATAAAATTGTATGGAATTCCTCTTAACACAGTTAATCAGTTTAAATACCTAGGGCATGTGGTTACCGGTGACTTGAAAGATGATGCAGACATCGAGAGAGAGCGTAGGGCGTTGTCTGTAAGGGCGAATATGATCGTCCGCAGATTTGCTCGCTGTACAGTGCTAGTAAAAATATCACTTTTTAAAGCCTACTGCACCTCATTTTACACGAGCAGTCTGTGGGTCGACTATACGCAAAAGCAGTACAATGCCCTGCGTGTACAATATAATAATGCGTTCAGGATGTTGTTGGGGCTGCCTCGATCCTGCAGCGCATCAGGGATGTTCGCCGACGCTCGCGTAGATTGTTTTTACACGACTATGCGGAAGCGGTGTACGTCCCTGTTGAGTAGGGTCCGGGCTAGCTCTAACGGTATTCTGAAGGCGTTTTCTGACAGGTTAGATTGCCAGTATTTGAATCACTGTTCTATGATTCATATGCTGGCAAATCGGTCCTGTCGTAGGTTAGGTAAGCTTAGATTATAAGATATTTTGTTACTAACACAAGATTTTTAAGTTATTCGTTACTAACACATAATATGATCCATTGATGGTCGAAATAAAGAATTTATTATTATTAAATCAATACTTTGGTTTCTGTTAGTCTAGCTCTAGAACAACCAAAAATTCAAATTAATTTTAATTGGCAATTTGCTTTTTGACATGGCAACTACTTTTGACAATTTATGGTTTAACGAAGTAGACCGATCGGTTACCTAGCTTTTGATATAACTTAAATATTGGAAAAATAATTTTCAAAATTTAACATTATCCATAATTTTTATGTTTTAAACTTTTGGAATTTTGCTAATACAATGTAACGTTTTGTAGGACCTCATCTAAGAAATTCATGTATGAAAAGATGACGATGCGCGAGTGGAGTGCGAACAGCACGCCGACCAGCACACAAGCGCCTGGTTTACTGTCACTAGCGGAGCCCAACAACAACGACACCATAGTAAGTGTCAACATCATTATCAGCTTTATAGTACCGTTCTAAGGCTTTGACCTTCTTATCTATATATTATCTAAGCATATGGCATGGAAGTGTTTTATTTTTGTTTTGTTTCAGATCCGAGAAAGATCAGAGAGTTGGTCTCGCAGCGAGTCCCGAGCAGGCACGCCCGCATTTCCAACGCATCCGCGCACTCCCTACCCGCCCACGCCGACCCCGTCACTCACAGCCAGGCCGCCCAGATCTCCTACGGTCACTAGGTAAGCTACTCGTTAACAATTCGACCATAAGCATTTTGGTCGCAAAAGGATGGACGGGAATGCAAGAAACAAAGATCTTTTCATAAAATAATAGATGACATGTAACCTAAGAGTAGTAATAAAGGCTTGTTTTTTTTTCTATTATATAGAAAAGAGCGCGAAGGAAGCCCTGAGTCGGAGTACCGCACGTACAACGGCAGCAGCGGCTCGCGGCGCTCCAGCGTGAGCGGCGGCGCGGAGCCGCAGCACGTGGCACCCGACCGCGTGCGCTTCGCGCGCGACACCAGCCACTACTGGTACAAGCCCAACATCTCTCGGGACGACGGTTTGTATTGCCAATAATAATATTTATATAGTAAAGACTATGAAATTAGCCCCGAGTCTGAGTACGGAGTACGTACGATGGTAGCAGCGGCTTGCGGCGCTCCAGCAAACGACGCAACCACCGGACATGACACCGCCCCGACGTACGACTATGATGCCACACTAAAAACCGCGAGGGGCATTTCATATGAACCTTATTACCAGACTAGACTACTTTACTGACTATAGGAACTGATAGAACAACATTGGGGACATAACTTCACCCGCACTAGATCCGAGCGAGGAATTTCCATCGAGGCTCGAGATCGAGTACCATCCACTTGATCCTTGGTGGGATTGGGTAAAGAAGAACCACACTCTCGAAAAAACGTAGCCTTTTCATCGTTTATCGTAACCCAATGTTAATTTCATGAATATGAAACGTTGTTTGAACGAGTCCTTTGTCTGTTTACAGCGGTAGCGGCAGTACAACAGCTAGAAGAAGGTGCATTCATAGTCCGCGACTCAAACTCATTCCCGGGCGCGTTCGGGCTGGCGGTGCGGGCGGGCGGGGCGGGCGGTGTGCGCCACTTTCTTATCGAGCCCACCGCCAGAGGCGTGCGGCTGCGCGGCTGCCCCGACGAGCCGGTGTTCAGCTCACTGTCCGCGCTCGTATACCAACACACTGTGACGCCACTAGCTCTGCCTGTACCGTTGAAGCTGCCTGACAGGTAAGAGTTAGATTACTTAACTACTTCAACTGATCCCACCACTAGTGCCGTGTGCGCCTGTGCGGGTGCCCTGACGAACCGGCGTTCACTGTCCTGAGGATGCTCAATTGCTCAGGTTTCAGAGTGAAACGTGCGTAAAAAGTTTGCTGTCGGATCTGGATGACTTTCGCTTGGATTCGAGGCTTTTACGCAGTACATCATGTATCTACGAGTATATTGTAGTTATGATTGATCTAGTCAAGCGATTCAATTATTTCATAAGTTGTAATTCGTAGTCATAATGTTATTAAAAACATCACTCTAATTTGTATCAATAGAGACCCATGGATTGGAGGCAGTGCGAGTGCGGCAGCGCGTGCACTGCTGGCGACGGGGGCAGCGTGTAACGTACTGCTGCTGGGCTCTGAGAACACCGAGGCACTGACTGGCCCTGCTGCTGTTAAACGAGCCGTCCAGAACATTCTACAGAAAAAAGTAGGCACCCTACACACTGCACCAAATCCGTTTCTATAGATTCCTTTGGGAGATGTCTTTATTTTGATAATATTCTGATGTCTAGGTTCATGGAATCGATCAAGTATTTGTTAAACACTTTAAACTAACTTAGATTACGCGACTTATTATCTAATTATTCAATATGGACTCGATTCAAAATGATTTTAGAGTTAAAATCGCAAGTAAGTACTTGAGATGTTACCTGATGTTTAGAACTGCTATCTTAGAAAATTGTGCTATAGCATTCACAAGATTGTCATCCACATCATTACTATAGAAAATCCTTGTCCCACCAGGCTGCAGCCCATGTAGTGCACTTCAAAGTGTTTGGCGGCGGTATCACATTGACGGACGCCACCCGCAAGCTGTTCTTCCGAAGACACTACCCGGCCACTGGCGTCTCCTATGCGGGTCTGGATCCTGATGAACGAAGATACACCTATCTCGACAATGGCACACAACATGAAAAGTACGATATTTTACATGTTTTAAATAATACCCCAGAATTTTATATTCAAAATTTTTTTTTGATTTCTTCCCATCATGGTTGTAAGTTTCTACTTTTTAGATTATGATAACATTTTGTTCACATTTTCCACATAACCTCACCTTTTCATCTACCAAGCTTTTACGATCAAAATACTTTAAAAATTACCACCTCATTTTCGAATTAATAGCTTTCCAAGTCTGGATTCTAGGCTCTTTTGACTGATTATCAAATTCTTCCGATCATCATTCATAGACAATTTAAGCCTTTAGGCCCCTATCGCACCAGCGTTTTGCGAGCGTTCCTTCGACACTGCGTAGACGTTAAAGGAACGCTGACGCTCGCAAAACGCTGGTGGGATAGGAACCTTACTTTCAGTAAGTCTACTATACTTTTTAATTTAACACATTATTTTGCCGTACTATTTACGCCTCTAGGTTCTAGCTCTTTTGAGCCTTTATGTATATATATTATCCACAGACGAATATTCGCATTCGTGGCGCGTGCGTCTTCAGGAGCAGATAATCAGTGTCACGTATTCGCTGAACTGGAGCCCGAACAGCCCGCGACTGCAATCGTCAACTTTGTCAATAAGGTAAACAACATAGCTCTAATCGTCTCTCGTTTGCGCGGTTTAATGCTACGTATATATATACATACATAGCATCACGCTTCGTTTCGGGGTAGGCAGAGACTACATCCCTCCATTTACCACGGTCCTTGCATACTTCCTTAGCTTCTTCCACTCTCATTAATCCTTTCATACAAGACCGTTGGTTTAGGGTACTCTTGACCTGGCCATTATTTAAAATGTCCTGAATTTGGTCCTGGAACATTCGCCCTTCCAACATTTCCATTTACTCTCGCCTCATAAATCTCTTTTGTTAATCTTCTTTGAACCATTCTCTCTACATGCCCAAACCATCTAAGCATCCCTTTCTCCATTTTCGTCACTACATCTTCTTTTACACCACACTGTTCTCTTACTCTTGTTAACTCTATCACTCAGTTTTATTCCGCACATACTCCTCAATGCTCTCACCACTACTGTATTTATTTTATTTACTTTTATGCTTCTTAATCTACACGATATACGTCTTGTAATGCATCTTGCCTACCTACTACCCGTGCGCGACAAGTTGACACTCGCCTGGAATGCAACCTTCCATCAGCTTCCCCTGTAACTTCCCCTCATGTTCCCGTATTGTACTGAAGACAACGACGTCGTACGTTCTTGACGTCACCGCCCCAGCGTCTCAACTTATTGCACACGGGTTATATCAGGTTAAGGTTCACTTGAGCGCTTAGCCTGACAATTCAGCGTCGCGTTCTCTGTATGTAAATTCATAACATCTCGCAGATAATACGGTAATTTTTGTTTATTTATTACAAGTTAGCCCTTGACTGCAAACGCACCTGATGGTGAGTGATAATGCAATCTATGATGTAAGCGCTCTAACTTGTTATCTCGGTTTTTGTTGACACAATAATTGTTTTTTTCCTTACAACAAATTTATTTACCGTTGCTGGTCTAAGCCTTGTTTAATAATGAGTTAGGTAAATGGTTTAATCATTCCGAAACGAATTGACACATTTCGATCTCGTCAACACAATTCTGTGTCTAAAATAATTATTTTAATTGCAAAAATTCTATACTAACAGAAACAGGGTTAACACCTTGAAGATTTAAGTAAATTCTTGTCCACATATATCCCCTCAGGATTCTGCCTAGGAAGTTTTTTTCTGTGCGTGTATTCGCTCTCTTTAACTCCTGGTTGATGGCTTGATAGTGTATTTGCCTACTGCGTTGTATAGTTTTCATTTCTGAATTTAAATTTGGCTACAGAAAGTAGAGACTGAAATCGCCTGGAAAATTTAAATAAAAATTAGAGGTCAAATCCAAGATTATATACAAGTATTTGAATAATTCAGTTTGATAATGGCAATTCAATATTTTTATATACGTACTAGCGGTCGCCCGCGAGCCCGCGACTTCGTCCGCGTGTAAACCACATGCCCTTCTAATTTTCTATGACAGACTTATATACACATTTTCCTTACATATTGCTCTCTCTACGTCTGCTTCTGACAACACTGGATTCACTCAATGTGTCCGTTTGACACAGTCTCATAAGACACAGTTTTTTGTGATGAATACTTTTTTTGCGCGACTCACGCGATGTGTTGTATATGTTGTCGATTCGAAATCAATATTTTTTATGTTTTGTTATTCATCTAAGATTTCGATCGAGTCTACCGTACTCCTCGACGAAGTTATTAATATAGATTCTCTACTCTTAGTAGCCAAACTCTAGACGTTTTATTTATCTACTAAATGTTTGTGTTATTGTTACAGGCTCTGCTCGGAAACTCTCAGAAAAGGGATATTATTTGAAACGTTAATTCAAAATAAGCATGTAATTATTTCGGTTTAGTGGATTAACAATACTCACTGATAAGTGTAAAACACGAAAATGATCTACGAATTAATACATCGACTCCGTGAATCAAAATCAACACTTTGATTTTATCTATATTATTCCACTAAGAACACATAAAATACTATAATATATAGTGTGAAATGATGAAAATGGATTTAAATTATAAGTTTAATTTTATGTATAAGTTATTTTTCAAAGATTTACTAGTACGCTTCACATTCACCAAGTACAATGTACTATTTTATTAATTTTAATAACAATTGAAATATATATTATTAATAATTTAGGGTAGTGAGGAACTAACTAGTCTCATTATTATATTAATATAGAGTCATGTGTGCCTAACATTAATTATGTCAATAATAATATAAGAAGTTACTTTGTAAAAAGTCTCTGCAGCATTCTAAATAGATATAAATAATATAATTATTAACCCGTTGGTATTTTTAATATATGTTAGACTTCAAGATTATGCATCAACCAAGTACAATAGGCTTTTTGCCAAATAGTACAACGAAATAACAACAAAACATAAGTACTATACATTGCCTAATTTTAAATTTAAAGTAAGTATACGTAACCATCTATGTGTGTAGGTAGATAGGTATTGTTCTATATTTAAAACGTCCACAGGAGATAACTGATGCCAACGTTTCTAAATCAGAGATACGATCATAGACAATGATATATTTATCCGATTTTATTTTACGTTTTTATCAAATTATAATTTAAACAATAAATTAATTACAATAACTACAAAATCAAGGCAGCTTTTTAAAAGCTGATACTAATCCAAATAATTGAAAAAATTTAATTTTAAGACGAAATACACCACGATTAGTATAAGATTGTATAACATTTTGTGTTGTATGCTTGTATGATATATGTGGTACACATATTTCTGTAGAAAGCTGTTTATAATAAAATGCCTTACCAGTGATCTAATAATGTTATGAATTAATATTATAAGTTAATGGTTAATGTGTACCCAGTTGATATAATTTAAACCTAATGGATATAATTACATAGTAAGAAATAACTGTTGTCAAAAATGTATTTATTGGTTATAAATAAATCATTTAAAATAATATTTGTCTTTTATTCATTATTTGACTGTCTAAATTTATTTAACTATTTGAATTTAAAGGTTGTAACCTGTTTGTAAGGAAAAGGACCAATGAAACAAGCAGAATATTTACAGACATAGGTATTTAAGGTTATTATAATCAATTTCAGATAAAGTTATATATTTTTATATGAAAAACATAAAAGTGCGTAAAATTTATAAAATATCCTTCCAGCCAAGGGTATTGTATAAATTTAACAGAAAATATATGAATAATTTACATTATGTATTCCTAAAAAAGTGAAGAACTATTTAATCCAATGTCTGCGCTCCTATCCATTGAGACGTCGCTTTTTGTCTGAACGTCAGTATTCCGAACGCCGCCCGAATCTTAAATGTCCGTAATCATCAAAAGTATCATCCACCTGTGCTGCCCGTCTCCTCAGCAACCCATACTCGCGGTTGAAACGCCTCGGCTGCATATTATCTTCTTCCTCCTCCGCAAGAGCGACGCTCCGAGAACGCGCTGCGTCGGTACATCTCGTCGAGATTACTAACATCACGCTCAGCGTTAATGCGATTATTGTTTCAATTCGCATTTTTTGGCTTTTAGTAATCTGAAACAATTAGATTATTAAATTTAGCGACACAGTTTCCTATTACTCGACTTTTAGGGTTCCGTAACCAAAAGGCAAAACACGGAACCCTTATAAATTCGTCATGTCCGTATGTCACAGCCACATTTTTCCAAAACTATAAGACCTATACAATATGGTAAGAAGATGTATTCTGTAAACCGCATTAAGAATTTCACACAAAAATAGAAAAAAAAAACAATAACTTTTGTTAGTTCGCAACAGAGAACAGAAATTCAAAATTATTTTTTTAGAAAACCTATAGGTACGTCTAGCGTATTTATGGATAGGTCTTCAAAAATGATATTGAGGTTTCTAATATGATTTTTTTCTAAACTGAATAGTTTGCGCGAGAAATATTTACAAAATCTTCCAAAATAAGAGAATGATAATATGATACTAAAAAAAATATATGATGTAAAGTGGTAAAGTACATCATAATATACGAAACAAACTTTCACCGAAAATTGGTTTGAATGAGATTTAGTAGGTAGTTTTTTTAATACGTCATAAATCGTCAAACGCAATTTACCTTTCATGCGACTTAAATATAAATAAAAATTCATAAACATAAACCTTATGCATGTACCGTAAACAAAAATACACTATTATTAAAACATCGACCAAAGTGACAACGAACTAATAGAATTTTTTTATGTTACTTGCTGCAACGGAACTCTTCATGAGCCAGTCCATACTTATTATGTTCATACGTATTAGTTATTACTGGTATTTTTGTTACAAACTTATAAATGCGCGGTATTACGCTGAAATATAATAATATAACTATTTAGTTAATATAAGACTATTTAGTTATTATAATTCTTTTTTAATACAACTAAAATAAATTTGTATTCACAGCATACAAAAAATGACTAATAACATTTTTATATTAAAAATAACAGGGACATACCGTCTACTCGCTGAAAATCTTCGTTTAGAAATGGACTGGCGAAGTTTGAACCGGGATTTTTATACCAAGCCCGGAAAGTGGAAAACAACGCTCCCCTCTTTAATATTCTCCTCGGAGGATTTTCTTGGCTGTAGTAATTGACATATTTCAATTTTCAATTATTTTATCAAGCTGAATTGATGTGGTTATTTTATACTTCTTATCCAAGAAGACATAATTTTACTCTGAAAAACAATTTCAATTTTCATATTTCTCATTTATTTTCAACTAGCGGATGCCAGCGACTTCGTCCGCGAGGAATGTAAGACTACGGAAATAAAAATAGCCTAAGTTACTTATTATGACTTATTATTATATTATAATAGACAATCAAACCGTCTTCATAACGCACTAAAATGTAAAAAATATTTGCATCATTTACTTTATTTAAGCATATCTATGAAGTTTGTATGGAAGTAACAAAACAGTGGGTTATAGATGTCCTTGATGACGTCCTTGGATGGCACCGACTTCATAGATATGCTTAAGTAAAGTAAAACCACTAAATGATGCAATTATTTTTTTACTTTTTAGTGCGTTTTGAAGTCGGTTTAATTTTTAATTTTTTCTTACTTTTTAGTGATTTATCGACACGTAACCTACTCGTGCTATATTATCAAATAGTACGTACTATATTACGGCACTTGCAGCCAAAAAGCTACCGACACTTACACAAATACCGAAATCGCTGCAAGTGTGCCTATAAAAATTTAAGGTTTCCGTTTATTTATCCTGATTCTCATCTTCGAATCCTAACATGATGACTATGAGAGCATTTTGGAAGTGTGCCCTTTCTAATAAAAAAAGAATTATCAAAATCGGACTACTCTGTGAAAAGTTATGCGTGGTCTTACATAAAAAATGCCCTATCGCAAAAATAATTCGGTTCAGTAGAACGGAATTTAATAGAACTTGCAGTAATCCCTAAGTTGAACAATGCCTAGTACAACAGAAATAGATTTATTCAAATCGGACTTGTAGTTTCGGAGATATGCGAACACAACACACACATGACATACATACATACACTTTTGAAATTTCTCACATTTTTTCAGACATACATACGGGTCGAATTGATTACCTCCTTTTTTGAAACCGGTTGAAAAATGAATAATTTTCCCCGTTTTTTCCACATTCTCCACTGTTGATGTTATGTAGTCTAAAACATTTCTCGTTAAACGAACACAAAACCAGCACAAAATGAATATTTTAATTAGTTCCTGATATTAGCGCATTCAAACCAACAAACTCTTCAGTTTTATAATATTAGTATTGTAATACATACTTTTTGTGTATGATCAACGTATGCAACTATAGGAGCGATTCCGATCAGAATTTTCATCCGACTTGCTTCAAATTTATCGTCACTGCTCGGCTTATATGTGTCTTACCGTAATGTTATATAGCCTATAACCTGCCCAGGAGTATGGACTACAATCGTACCAAGTTTGGTTAAAATTGTTTTAGTAGATTTAACTCTACAGATTTATTATAAGTGTAGATAAATTAACTTATCCTATACTATAAGTATGGTGGATCACATCTACTTACGTTTATTATTTAGATTTGAATCTAAGTTATAGCCATCTGTGAAAACCGTATGAAAATCGGTCCAGTAGTTTTAAAGTGATGCGCAAACAGACAAAGATAAACAAACAGATAAAATTAAAAAAAAAGTTTATTCTGGTCTGTATCTAGTATGTAATACACACCACTTACTTTCTCAAAATATATTAAATTTAGGGGGAGATGGGGTACATTGATACGTGGGGCACTTAGATACAGTCAATATAAGTCGAAAACAAAACGCGTTAGAAAAGCCATCCGCCACACATATGAACGTAATCTTACACCCTACAAGCATACTAGCGCAGACCAACATTCACTCAATGATTTGCGTTGTCACGTATAAATCTGTTTCTAAATTTTCATAGTTTACTTTCGAATGTGGTTCTTTTAATACATTTAGCGTAACCTGTATTTAATATTTAGATATTTTTGGTAAGTACATGTCTGTCATTATTTTATAAGGACTTATTTTTTTATTACTATTAATTGTTCTAAATTTATAAAACATTTATTTCGATTGTATTAGGCAGGGGCATATTGATGCAAATG
The DNA here is from genome assembly GCA_034621355.1 of Mycalesis mineus. Taxonomy (NCBI): domain Eukaryota; kingdom Metazoa; phylum Arthropoda; class Insecta; order Lepidoptera; family Nymphalidae; genus Mycalesis; species Mycalesis mineus. The sequence goes on along the minus strand of CM067883.1, from coordinate 9,358,557 downwards.
CTGTCGGGGAACGTTGATACGTATCAATGTACTCCAATATTTTCGTAAATGTATATTTATGCAAGACCTAACATATTTAACCAAAAAATTGGTTGTCTGTAAAGTCGGTTTACTGACGATAGTTGAACGTGACAACGTCTTAAGAAAATACTGATGGAATGGTAGCATTTAATTGGTTATTAAAATTTTTAATTTAAGTATATTTTTATAAATATTAATTTAAATTAATAAAATGATTGATTTTGATTTTATAAATTTATATTTTAAATTTATAATAAATATATTAATTTTTAATTTAAAATTAATATATTTAATAGACGGATGTCGAACGCTGCCGAACGCAAAGGCCGATTGTGCTTCTTTGTCGCTCGTTCTGCACTCTCGCTTGCACTTCAAGCCTTACATGGAACGCCTCAAAGCGAGGTAACGCATGAGTCATGTTTTTTCGTGCGTGCAGCCGGCTCTATCGAATTATAAAACGTTTTCACGTCAAAATGATTCAAACTTTCAAACACAAAACAGAGTGAACTTTCATCGATGAAGTTATAGCTTCTGCGATATCCGACGTCTTCAAAGGAGAATTATCATTAAGAAAAGCAGCTGACAAATATAATTTAAAGACTGTAACTCTACAGCATAGAATTAAAAAGAAGAAGAAAAAAGACAAATCCAGCAAGTATTTACAGCCGATCAAGAAGACCAACTACATTTTTATAGAGTAAAATGTGTCATAGACTTACATTAACTAAAGTGCAGCTACGTGCTTAAGAATACACTAAAAATTTAATTGCAACTAACCACCATCTTTGAATGTCAATAAAAGTGGTGGTTTAAATTGGACATATGGTTTTCGTAAGATAAATAAAAATGTTAATTTAAGAAAACCCGATAATACAATTTTCAGTGAATAAATCTCCCGTTTAAACCTTTTTTAATAATTTAAAAGATGACGAATGTTAAATAAGTAATTAATAAATAAATGTCATAAATATAAGTCTATGAAACTTGTTTAATTTGTAGAAATATTTCTTTGAATTGCCCCAGTATATGTATCAATGTACCCCAGCTGTGGGGCACATTGATACAAATTTCCATTTTTTAGTATTCTCTAATACTTTTTATTATTAAATCCAATGATTAGTTTGACATTGAAAAGTAAGTTGAATATTAATTATATAGATTTTAATTTCTAAATTGGATGTTACTGTCAATAGGTCGTTTTTTATTGGGTTTAAGTAAAAATCGTATCAAGTTACTATTACTACATACTATTTTATGTATAGATACAAGGAAATATAAAGTTTGTGTTTTAACACTTAGATTATAATAGATTTTAAAATGTGACGTCACGAAATTTAGAAACCGTCCCACCGAGTTGTCACTCAGTAAATAAGTAAGTAAGTTGTTTACATTAATGGTAGTATCAGTGTATTGCCATTATTATGGCATGCAACAATAAAATTGAAAAATATATTAAGCTATAATAATTATCAATTAGACAAGCTAGCAATAAATATTAGTTTACAGTTTTCATAAGAGATGGCAGACTGAACAATAACACTTATACTTTGTCCATTTTATAAATGGTTTTTGACAGCATGCATTAAAAATATGAAACTTCATAGGCGTCATGAAGTTTCATATGTTTAAGTTAAAATTTCATACAAATTATATTGTACTTCATGGACGAGTACCGCCCCCTTAGTGATGTGCCACACATTACGGTTACTACGATTGTTCTACAGATATTCGATAAATATAAATGCTAATATGTAAATAAGGTAAATAAGACAATCAAATGTTAAGGTTGAAACCAATAAGTTAACATTATATAAAGTATTACTTTCTTCTTAGGCATACAAATAAAACAACTATGTCTAGTTTCAATTCTTTTTATTGGAATGAGTTGTCAGAATCATCATTTATACTAGATTCGTCCGTTTAGCTCTTGTGTTCATGAATCATCAAAAATCCATCCATCCATCATATATATAATATTTTTCTTTTATTTGATTTTTTATAAGAAAAACCAATTCTATTCAAAACTTTGGCCAAAGAAGATATTTGACCACGAAATAGACCACTTCTTGTAAAAAATTTTAACAAAAAATAAAAAAAGCCTTCAAAACGCACTAAAAAGTAAAAAATAACTACGGCATATACTTACTTTAATTTACTTAATCACATCTATAAAGTCGGTGCCAACCATGTTTAGGTAAAGTCTTTAAAGTAGAAAGCTCGGGTGGCACCGACTTTATTTACTTTATTTTAACTACTTTATTATTTGTTAAAATTTTTTTATTTCATACTTTTTAGTGATTTATCAACAACGAACATGCTAAAAAACCTATTCGAACTAAACCATAAGTACCAATATTCACTAGCTACTTATAACATTCCGACATCCCTGCAAATGTGCCTATAAAGTTTGAAGAGTTTCCTCGAGTTTTCGTAGATCTCATCATCGGATCATGACTTAGTAAACATTAAACCAACTGGAAACTATAACCTTTCAAACTGAGCTCGATTAATATATCTCATTGAGACATATTAATCGAGCTCAATCACAAAGTAGCTAAAGATCTCCCTCAGCTGTCCTTCTACTTCATCGCCAGACCTTCAATGACAGTCACAGCCCATCTAAATATAAAGTTCTCATTGCGACAAATTAATCGAGCCCAAACACAAGGTAGCTAGTGTAAACCGTTAAAGAGCTCCCTCACCTCTCCTTCGTCTTCATCACCAGACCCTCAATAACAGTCACAGTCCATCTAAATGTAAAGTTCTCATTCAGACAAATTAATCGAGCCCAAACACAAGGTAGCTACTGTAAACCGTTAAAGAGCTCCCTTAACTGTTCTTCGTCTTCATCTGCAGACCTTCAATAACAGTCACAGTCCATCTAAATGTAAAGTTCTCATCGAGACAAATTAATCAAACCCAAACTCAAGGTAGCTACTGTAAGCCGTTATGGAGCTCCCTTAACTGTACTTCGTCTTCATCACCAGACCCTCAATGACAGTCACAGCTCATCTAAATGTAAAGTTCTCATCAAGACAAATTAATCGAGCTCAAACACAAGGTAACTGCAGTAAATCGTCAAGGAGTTCTCTTATATATTGATTGGCTCCATCATCAGATCGACTCCAGATCTTCGTCAAATTGTAGTGTTTTTAAATACTTACCGGAAAAATTAACAAACGTACTTGTTGTCCCTACAATTTTCCCTCGGTTTCTCCGGGATCCCATCATTAGATCTTGGTGTCCTTGTCATGGAACCACCACCGGACTATCTACTTTCCAATAAAAGAAGAATTATCAAAATCGGTTCATAAACGACGAAGTTATGCGCGAACACACATAAAATATATATATATATATATATATATATATTCCAACTAAAGGAAAACTTATTGTTTCTTTTTAAACGACTTCAAAAAAAAAGGAGTTTCTCAATTCGACCGTAAATATATATATATATGTATATAGGAAAAAAGGAGTATATATATATATATATATATATATATATATATATATATATATATATATATATATATATATATATATCGACCGTATATTCGACCGTACCGTATATATATATATATATATATATATATATATATATATATACGGTCGAATTGAGAAACTCCTTTTTTTTGAAGTCGTTTAAAAAAAAACAATAAGTTTTCCTTTAGTTGGAATTTAGTTTTTCAGATAGTAGTCATATATATGAGGACGAATAGCGTCAACATCAAAACGCCAACGGCGGCATTTTGTTACAGGCTTCGTTAGTGATTTCGACGTAGATTATAATAGATAAATACTTATTATATGAATAAATATGAAAATACATTTTATAACATTTATTTTGATATTTATTAATATGATAATAAATATTACATTATATTTTATACAATAAGAAATAAGCGACATCGATTATTATACGTCCTTTAGGACATTACTATAACTTGTCAGTCGTAGAGCTGTCAAAAACTATTAATGAAATGGACAAAGTATAATGGATATAATTAAATTTTAAGAAATGACTGTTGTTAAATATATTTATTGGTTATAAATAAATCATTTTAAATAATCTTTGTCTCTTTCTTTTTCTATTTCATTATTTGCCTGTCTAAATTAATTGAACTATATATTTTGAATTTGTAACCTGATGTAACCTGTTTGTAAGGAAAAGGACCAATGAAACAAATAGTATATTTACAGACATAGGTATTCAAGGTACAATTATTATAATCAATTTAAGATAATAATATTTCAATATGAAAATAAAAGTAAAATTTACAAAATATCCTACCAGCCAAGGGGTATAAATTTTAACAAAAAATATATGAATAATTTACATTATGTATTCCTAAAAAAGTGAAGAACTATTTAATCCAATGTCTGCGCTCATATCCATTGAGACATCGCTTTTTGTCTGAACGTCAGTATTCCGAACTCCTTTTTTTTTTTTTTTTTTTTCTCTCGTGGGGAAAAGTATTCCGAACTCCTAACCGTATCTTAAATGTCCGTAATCATCCTCATTATCGTCTTGCTGTGCTGCCCGGCCGAAACGCTTCACATCTTCCTCCTCCGCAAGATCGACGTCCATCGACCGACTCCAGTTACGCGCTGCGTCGGTACATCTCGTCGAGATTACCAATATCATGCTCATCATTAATGCAATTATTATTTCAATTCGCATTTTTTGGCTTTTAGTAATCTGAAACAATTAGATTAGAGAAGTTCAGCGACAAAGTTTTCTATAACTCAACTCTTAAGGTAGCCGTAGCCAAATGGAAAAACACGGAACCCTTATAAATTCATCATGTCCGTATGTCACAGCCACATTTTTCCGAAACTATAAGAACTATACAGCATGGTAAGTAGATGTATTCTGTAAACCGCATTAAGATTTTCACACAAAAATAGAAAAAAAAAACAATAAATTTCCGCTTATATAGAACAGAAACTCAAAATTCTTTTTTTAACCCCTGTGGGCCTGACATTCAAACCTTCTTTGAGGCCCGCGGCTACCCGGGTAGCGACGGAGCTATAATGACAGCTTTATTTGCCTGACGGTTGCCAGGGGACCCCTCGGGGCTGTGAAACTTTAAATAACCTATACGTCTGGCGTATTTATGGATAGGTCTGCAAAAATGATATTGAGGATTCTAATATGATTTTTTTCTAAACTGAATTGTTCGCGAGAGAGAAATTTCCAAAATCTTTCAAAATAAGAGAATGATAAAACTAAAAAAATATATGGTGTAAAGTGATAAAGTACATCATAATATATGAAACGAACTTCCACCGAAAATTGGTTTGAACGAGATTTAGTAAGTAGTTTTTTTAATACGTCATAAATCGTAAAACGCAATTTACCTTTCATTGAACATAAACCGTAATCAAAAAATACACTATTAATAAAACGACCAGAGTGACAACGAACTAAAAGAACTTTTTACCCGACTGTGTCAGAAGGGTTATGTTTTTCGAGCGTATGTATGTATGTCCATTTCTTCGGCACGCACTACAGCCTTAACGACTGAACCGATTTTGACATGTGAGGTGTCGTTGAATTTGTAAAAATTGTGGTAGTGACATAGGCTATATAAATTTTCGGCGGCGACTGTAAATGGGGGAAAAAAGGGGGGATGTGTGTATATCTTTCTTCTATCTTAGCAATATGGGTATCAAATGAAAGGTTGTAAAAAGACCATTTCAAAAATATAAATATCATATCATGTTTATATTGCCGTTTTAACAAAAAATGGCATAAATTGTACCGAGTCATTTCTACACCATAATAACTAAATCAAAAAAGTCTGAAATTAAATTATTTCTATAATCACTATATCGATATAAAATTCTAAATACTTTATGGTACAGCAGGCGGGGACAAGCGTCGTTTTGGTAGATCTTTCTTACCCCGCTGAAAATAAAGTATTTTGTCCCCGCTTGCATCTCCATAAAGTATTGAGAATTTTATATAGATATAGTGATCCTTGTTTTTCTCTTTTCAGTTCATAACTTCCATGCAGTCGGGTTTTTTGTTTTTATAATAATAATTTTATTGATTTATTAATTGCAGCAACGGAATCCTTCATGGGCGAGTACCTATATCTACATACCTACAACTACTGGTATTTTTGTTAAACTTATAAATGGATATGTATTAATTACGGTTTTTTTATTGATATATCAGGGGTTAAAGTACGAAATTGCCGACTTGTACTGAAAAATAAAAATTAGTTTTTTTTTAATTTAACATATTAATTTAATCAAAATAATTACCATTATTAACTATACATTGCTGCCATCTAATAGGAAGCTGATTTATGCCTTTGCGATAGAACTCTGGTGATCTAGATTTGACAAACTGTGTGAAAGGACTTTGCACTGCCTCCTGAGAAGAAAACTTTTTATCACGTAGAAAATTGTCCAAATCACGAAAAAAATGGTAGTTCGTCGGAGCAAGGTCTGGCGAATATGGAGGGTGACGAATAGAATTGCAGTACCTGTAGAGTTAAAACAGTTTCTCGTGCTGTATGATTTCTCGTGTTATCATGGTGCAATAATGCTGAAGATCGATTCATAAGTCGGGGCTGTTTCACTGCTAGTTTCGCTATCATTATTCGGAGTTCGGCGCAGTAGACATCTGCCGTTATTGCTAACCAGATCGGAGAAAGCGAATAACATAAGGCACCCATTTTTCATATTTTTTTATTTTATTGATTTGACGCAAATGAGTCAATATTGTTGGTAAAGTAACGTTAAACCATGCCGCTAATTCTTGGGTAGGGCTTCGGATCGGCTTCCACTATCTCTTTCAAATCATTGTTATTCACCTGTGTGGGCGGTCTTCCACGTGGTTCGTTCTTCAAATCGAAGTTTCCATCACGAAAGCGTTTAAAGCAAAATCGCACAGTGCGTTCATTAGCAGTCCCCTCTCCAAACGCAACATTAATATTGCGAGCTGTTTCTGCCGCGTTAGTTCCGCGTTGGAACTCGTATTCAAAAATCACACGCGTTTTCGAAGTATCCATCTTTATTGTCTAAGCTGAATAAAAAAAACAACTGAAAGTTGATAGTCGAATGTTGCACATTTTTTAAAAGAAGAAGTACACAGGTACTGTATGAAAAAAGTTTCACTTTAAAATTATAAACCATGAAGGTTCTATTACAATTCGAAGTACCTATCACAATAAAACGGCAATTTCATTCTTTAACCCCTATTAAATAATCAACTGATGTAAATAAAATAATTATTTTGGTAATATAAGACAAACATTTATTTATTTTATTAAAAGCTTTTATATTAACTTGCATTGTAAGTATGTTTGTTCGGGTGGAATCTTTGAGCTCAATTTTGAAGCAGATACCTTCAACCGATAGAGCCGAAATTTTGTATATACGCTAACTAAGGATGACAATGTATGATATGTTGTATGACATCATTCTAAATCCAATATGGCGGACCATACAAGATGGCAGAATAAATATTTTTAATGCATTTTTACAATCTATACTAATATTGTCAAGAGGTAGAGGTTTTTAGTTTGTAACTTTCTATTTTTGTAAGTTTGTATGTTTGTAAATGGATTTGTTGGCGTTAATCATCGAAACTACTAAAGCGATTTAAAAAATTATTTCGCCAATAGAAAGTTATATTTTTGGAAACTGTTATAAGCTCTAATTTTATAATTGTATCGCAAATCGAACCGAAAAATATGTTTAATAGGGTTTATCCGCATGCGCTGCCGTAACTATTGGGTATAATTTAAAGCAATGTATGAGAACTTTATATATCTTAAAAAGTTCTACAAAAAAGTCCGCAACACAATGTTTCTATTTTTTATATTTTAGCAGATATAGAACTTTTCTGTTTTAATAATCATTTAATTCGTATGTTTGCATTTACGTCTTTATTTATACAACTAAACTTAAATCCTTATAAAAATAAATTATTTAATAATCACAAGAATATTATAGAGATAATATTTGCCTTTCACAGTATGTTATTTAGATATATAGTTTAGGATATAATACAAAATTTCTAAAAAGCGCAATATTGCCGCTTTAAAGTCAAAATTTGATTGAACTCCTCCAGACTACATTAAACGTACTGACTAGGCGTCAGAATTTTGGTAAGAATATTTTAACATGTTAGAAACGATAATTCGGTGATGGGGATTGAAAATTCGATCTTTCTTCATTTTAATTGGCATAGCAGACCATATCTATACGAATAATAATATAATTATAAAGAGGAAGACTTTGTTGATTTGTTTAATTGGGTTAGTTAATCTCTGGATATAAGTGTTTTTTTTTTAATAAGAAATAATCTTGCGCTTGACAACGATCTCACCTGATGGTCAGTGTAGATGTGGTCTAAGGTGGAACGCGCTTGCTTAGAAGATGCCTATTCACTCTTGTTTTAAAGATGCTCAAGTTGTAAGAACCATTCCATAAGCATTTCAGACCTTAGCTATGCGTATGATGAAAGATGACGCAAAACGCTTTGTATGAGTCCTGGGAACGTCAACAAAGTAGGAGTAAAATCCCACCCGGTGACTAGCAGTGCAATGATAAAAAGGTGAAGGAGGGACGAGGTCAAATAGCTCCTGAGAGCACTCACCGAAATATATCCTGTAAAACACTGACAAACTTGCAACTAACCGACGATGCTCAAGGCTGTGGAGATTTGAAAGAAGTGGATCAGAGCCAATAAGTCTCCTGGCTCGGGGGGTCCAAAGCGTCCAGAGCAGCCAGCTGATATTTAGCAGATCCATCAAAAAGGTGGCTGCAATACTCCATGCACGTCCGGACTTGGGCTTTATATAAGGTAAGTAATTGGTGTGGCGTGAAGTACTGCTTCACCTTAATGAGGATACCAAGCTTTTTGCAGCAATTTTGGCTTTAGTTTCTATGGAACGGCCGAAGTTAATAATGGCCGAGATATTAACACCAAGTAGATTGTAATGGTCAGTAATAGGTACGGATATTTCCGAAACTAGGAGTCAGTGAAAAAGGACTCCGTTTCGCAGTGAGTAGACACGCCTGCGTTTTGGATAGATTGACGGCACCCCAATCTGAGACATTTTTAAGGGTAGCATTCAATTGTGTTACCATCGCCTCTCTGAGTTTGTTGGTCTCGCTACCACCGACCCGCGGACCAGACAAGTACCTATACAAGTACCTAGTGTATGACAGTGATATACCATCCGTCCGCAAAGATTTTGGTAAAGACGAAGTTCATCCAATTCAGTCAAGTTCAGCCCAAGTCTGTGCAATTTCCAGCGAAATATAGTCACAAAACCGCGGAACGAAAAATGCTGCCAATTGCATTATATTGGGCTTGAACAGTACACGAAATGCAAGGTAGCACTGTCGAATATGCCTCGTTTGACTAGACTCGAAGGTGGTTGCTGATCAAGCATATGTGGCCTTAAGTAGGGTAAAGACATTGAAAAATCTCCTTATTGAAGAGCTGGACTGTCCGAATTTAACCAGCAAACGACTTTGCAACAATGACGCGTTAAATGAGATGAACACACTGTGAAACCTAGTCAGCGATAACTAAAAAATTAAAAGCAAAAAAACTTTTTTAAAAGAAGCTTTTATTTATATACTCTAAAAAGAAGAAAATAAATTTTTCCTTAAAAATTTCAACTATCAACTTATAACCTCATTATATTCAATTTATATGATCATAATCTTGTCGCGAGGTTTAATTACCTATCAGTATTTAATTAAATTGAAAATATTAAAAAAATACCAGATCAATTTGCGTAACTAAATTATTACCAGTTTATCTACAAATCACGCGACAAGCTTTTATGATCATATAAATAGAATATAATGAGGTTATAAGTTAATAGTTGAAATTTTTAAGGAAAAAATAATTTTCTTCTTTTTGGAGTGTTTAAATAAAAGCTTTCTTAAAAAAGGTTTTTGCTTTTAATTTAAATACGTTCAAAAAACTGATGAGTTCTTTTAACACAACTAAAATAAATTTGTATTCACAGCTAAAAATTAAAAAAGAAATGTGAACAATTCAATATTACCCAACAATATTTTGATTGTAATATATATAATGTGTCACGCGTATAAAAATTAGATTTTTGGATGAGAAAAAAGAATATATTAAATAAAAAAAATGTGCTAACAAGTACAAAAATATTAAAAATAACAGAGACATACCTACTACTCGCTATAAATCTTCGTTTAGGAATGGACTGGCGAAGTTTGAACCGAGATTTTATACCAAGCCTCGGAGGATTTTCTTGGCTGTAATAATTGACATATTTCAATTTTCAATTATTTTATAAAGCTAAATCGATCTCGTTTCTTATACTTCTTATACAATAAGACATAATTTTACTTGGAAAACAATTTTCTTTTCATATTTCTCATTTAATTCCAATTTTCTGCATAGATGTTATATATAATATTGTTAAATCTATGGTTTCATGGTTTTCTCAATTAAATAAGATTATACGTATATAATCGATTTTAACCATATTTATATATGGTTATACACACACTATATTACTTCCTGGCTACATACACTTATTTTCAATAAAATAAACTATATTAGACCAACTAGAGAAATTAATACCTACTAAGTATTATATAGTCTGTTTGGTCTATGTTCTTTGATAAGGATAAATAAATTTAAAAAAAAAACTTTTCCCGCCATTTTTTTCCTATTTCCCTTGCTTTTGTTTGTATTATTTAGGTCGTTATTATTTCGTTAGTATCTATTTAGTTCGTGATTAAGAACAATGGAAAACAGTAAAGATTTCGATTGTTTTACGCTGCAATTTACTGAATTAATTGGCGAATTCCAGTTACTCACAGTAAGTTCTTGATTAATTAAAAAAACTTATCAAAATGGGCATTGTTATTAATAGATATTATTTTTCGTATTATTATCATTTGTAAATAGAATCTTTTTAATTAAATATATGGTTCAAAAAGTGTGCTAAAAATTAAAAAATGGAACCGTTCTGTTCTGTGGAATGTATAAATTTTTTAATTGATTTTAATAACGTAGTGAGCTGCGTCTACTATCTAATCAATAAAATCAATAGGCAGTTCTTTCGTTAAAAAAAATCAATAATCCTGAAGTTTTGGGTTTGGGTTTTATTCCTTGGCTCGGACTATAAAACTAGTTTTAATTTCTACCAAAAAATTGTCAGAAGCAGAGCGTAGTAGGAAATTGGAGGGCACGTTGAATCGTCGACCTTATTTGATAAGGATTAGTAAATATACACTATAGCTTGTATATATAACTGTAACGGTGTGGTCTAAACCTAAGGGTGGGTATTTTTTAAGGACGATGGCCTAGCTGGGACACTTCGCACTGAAACGTCGCACGCAGACGCCGCAGAGGCGTTACGAAATTCGTGTGAACGTTCTATTTATAGACCTACACCATGCATCATGTGTGCATGGTCTACCCTCCCTTTTGGTATGACGGGATGCCTATGTCGTAGATTATTAAAAAAATTGGTTATCAATAATAATTCATTATTTTAAATAGATATCTGAAAGTCAGTTGCGCGAAACGCTTCGCACTGAAGCGGCGCGCGCAGAGGCGGCAGAGGCGTCGCGCGATGCGTGCGAGCGGACTACCGCGGAGGTTCGCGCGGGTGCACAAGCTGCGTCCGCCGCCGCAGCTCAAGCTGCCAAAGCACTCGCAGCTGTACAGGACGAACTTACTACGACGAAAATGCAACTTGAATTTGCGGTACGCATCCAGACCACTCCCCTCTCCTATAAGGAGGGAGGCCTGGCCCTGTAGTGGGCTGTTAATAGGCTGATAATGATGACGATGATCCAGACCACTCATTATCATTATTGGCATAGTACCTAACTTTTAACGGTATCCTTTGCGCAGTGGTAAGCGATAAGATCAGGGTTCGATCCAAGGCTGGGCCAATTGAGATTTTCAAAATTTATTTGGGTTAGGTTTGGCCGTACTAAGTAACTAAGCCTTGAGTGCAATCACATCTGATGGTAAGTAATGCATTAGAATGAAATCCACATCTCTTTCAGTTTTGTATACGACATCGTACCCGAAATCACTTGGCAGACTTGGCCCGTACCTAGTAAGTAGCCACGACCATTCAGACCAGGACAAATTGAATAATCTTATCCGTTCCAGCCGGAAATCGAACCCAAGACCTCCATCTTATAAATTCATCGCGTAATGAAGACCATTAAATTCGTTTATCTTTATCAATTGCATGGCAATCCGTATAAAAATGTTATACTTTAGGATCGTCAATGCAAACTCTACGAGGAGAAATATACTGAGATAATGAATAAGAGCGCATTGTTAGAGAGAGAGCTGCAAGCTCTGCGCCCGCTCCAGAGCGCACACGTAACGTTACAACGACAGTTCGCAGAGTTGGAGGAACAAGTTCGCATTGCGACTGAAGAAGCACGCAGGTGATGCTTGTTGGATTATTCACAGAGTTATTGTATAATTAGGTATGTGTAAGTATAGGATATCTATTTTGGTCAAAATATTTTATGACTTTGTTATAAACTAGGATAAAATAATGAGGTTTACTGAAAACAAAATTACAGTTCTTAAGTTACGGGCGCTAAAATTATTGGATTAGGAGACTTCTGTCCGTTTCTTAAAAAACGAGACTTTGTACTGAACTACTATTTCCAGTAGTCAGTGTGACGTCATAAGCATAGGCCATCTCTGTCTAATTACAAATATTTATTTTAATAATCTGAGTTAAAAATTATAACTTTTTTTATTATTTAATAACTTTATTTATAAATTTTAATGTAACTACATTAAAATTAATTTATTTTGCCTCTAAGCTACATAATTATTTTTATTAGATACCAAAATGCTTGATATTTTAGGAATTGTGTTTGTGTAGATACAATAGGCAATCTTTCTTACACGTTCTTTGAGGTAGAATAACTATAGTTGAGCCATCGAAACGACAGAAAAAATTAATCATTCTTAAAAAACTGCATAAATAATGTTTGCTTATGAGTGATATATTCGTTTTCTTTTACATTAGTATCCTTTATTTACGTTTATTCTGTTAATAAAATAGCCACACTTAATTACGTAATTACCTATTTAACCACCTGCGCGCACTAAGTTCCGTAGACATTATTATCGAACGATTAACGAAACCTCATTTATTTCATACAAAGTGAGGCATCCCGACTTGAAAATGAGTTGCGTCGAGTGGAGAGTAGCGTGAGCGCAGGCTCCAAGCTGCGGGAGCGAGCGCGCTTGGCGGCCGCGGCGCATGCGCGCGAGAGGCGGCTCGCGAACGCTGAACTGCAACACACTGCGCAGGAACTACAAACTGCCCTCGGTGCGGCACTGCTCGAGTACCTATTAGCTGAACTGCAACACACTGCGCAGGAACTACAAACTGCCCTCGGTGCGGCACTGCTCGAGTACCTATTAGTAACTACTAGCATAAAATATATAATATAGAAGGTAGGATTTGGCCGCGGCGCATGCGCACAAAAGCGGCACTATAGCACACTGCGTAGGAACTATCTGCCCTTGGTAAGGTTGTTAATTGTTCAAGTACCTATTTAAAATACATAATAGTGGAAGGTAGATACTTGTAGGGTTTGACCGCGGTAGGTACATGGGCGCGAGAGACGGTTCGCAAAAGCTGAACTTCATATCAAGACACTGTGCAGCAACTACAAACTGTCCATGGTAAGGTTATAAACCGCTCGAGTACCTATTTTGTTCCCAATAAAGAAATATTTTAATTTATTTATTTTGTTCCCAGTAAAGAAAGATTTAATTTGAGATTTGATTTTGATCTATCAGTACTATAACAAAATACAATAGTACCTACAAGACAGGGTTTTGAATAGATACTATATCCCGAAAAACTTTTATCGCTACACTCATTTTTGTCGCCAAGCAGCATTGGTTCTGATTTGGTATGTTTGTTAGTAAATGAGACTTTACAACTATGCCTCAGGTTGATGAGCAATAGGCAGCGCTTTACAGAACGAGTTTTAGCTGAGTATGCCATTGTGAGGAGCACTATAGGTTATAGGCTTATAGGACATGGCGTAGTACATTTTACGCTGCAAACAAGTAGATCTCTACTAAAGCCGATTTTTTTTTCACTTAGCTCCTGGTGTCGCATGTGCTTAGATATTTAGTCATCTACTATTTACTATAAATTCGTATAGATAAATAAATCCAAAAAAGATATTTTAGAATGCAAAAGCTCTCACGCAACTTGTTTTGTAATTCAAATAAAATTAGATACATAACCGATTATGACCTCAGTAGAATCACCGTTAAGAGGAAAATCAAAACCTAGTAGTGCAATCTACGCCAGTTAGACTTATAGTATTGTCCTATTCACTATCATTCCCAGCAAAGGTTTTTCGCATAGTTAAACTCAAAGAGGAAAGTGGAATACTGATCTTAATTCACTATTTTATACACCTAATGAGGGTCGACTAACACAGCACCGGTGTGGGATCGCCTCACCTTGGCGCCCGAACGTTTATCAGCTCTTCGAACCAAGTGTCCTGCCCATTGCCACTTGATGACTTGAATTCCGCGACTCGCTGAGCTATGTCCCTAAAAAAGCTCAAGTTCAGTTGTTGACGTTCATCGGTTGATGTAATGATGATGATGATGTTGTTGAATGTACTATGTTATAGTAATATATCGAAGAATATGCAGATGGCCCATTGTTTTAAGTGGTTATTCAATTAATTTAATTGCATCATCATTTAACGTCAACTCGTTAACCCAGATGAGGTATAGGATTATTCATCACAAACTTACCCGTTTTAGTTTCTTAAAAATGTTAAAATCCTCAAAAATAATTTAAATTTTAATTTTAGCCGAAATAGCGCGCCAGAAAATCCTTATAAACGAGTTGGAATGCCGTCTAGCTAAGTGTCACGAAGACGCAAACAAGAAGATAGATCCTGAATTCGAAACTCTCATTGAAGTAAAGGCAGCATTGGAGTCAGAAAGAGCTGGAGCAGACAGACTGGCGAAGGCTTTGGCTGCAGCAGTAGCTGATAACGCCAGCTTGGCGTTGTCGGCTAAAGCCGCGGATAAGGCGCAGCTCAACCCGTCCCCAGAAGAAAGCAACATTTGCCCAATAGACTCTTTTCTTGCTGATTAAAATTTGATCGATTTATAACTTATTTGTTGTTTCTTTTACCAAAAAATACAGTTTATCAATATATCAAAGGTCAGAAATCGACAAACTGCTGTGGGAGAACCTGTTGTTATTTAGATATTATGCTTTTTTACATTCAAAACCGGTTTTCGAATCGCGACATGCCTGCCATGTTTGCATGTAAGGTCGCAAAATGGTTACATAATGATATATTTATATCTATTGATTTTTATGGACCAATGCTTTCTGCAAATAGATCATTTGGTAAGAATGTACCGTTTAACGCAACAAATACCGGTGCTTGACCTTTTGTACTGCATCGTATTCGTAAACTAGTTTTACGAACTAAGCCTATATCGAAAATCTGCCAACTGCAATATTTGACGAAAGCAAATCCTAAATTTTGGCTGGTTGGGCATGTCTATTCATAAAAATAAACTTTTGACTTAATCATTAAAGATCTACTTAATGTTCTAGATTTATATGCACTGCTAATAACTGGATTAACACAAGACAATTTAGGTAGGTATTCAGACAATAGAAATTACCTAGATATATTCGGAATGCAATGTAACTGTATAAAAACAATAAATAATTTTTTACTTTTATTGCCAATAAAATGATGATCACTACGATAATAAAATAAATTGGACAGCCATACAGGAAATGTTGTCCAATGTTAATATGGCATGGGTTTCCTCACTTGGACGTAGAGTGGGCGCAGGTTATGACGCGGTGTTTTCGCAAGGCTTCGCGGCGCCCCACGCCTCCGCCGAGCTGCGTAGGCGCCTCGGCCTGTGCAGTGTGCAGTCAGCCACCAACATTGCACCTCGCGGCCACACTGACGGCCCGAGAACATCGCACTAAACTGTACATTTTATACAAACGATCTGTGATATAGTGTTAAGATACATGCAATAACTGAAAGTGAAAAGCGTTTATGAAGTGAAACCTGTTGGATATTGTAACGGAACAACACAGTGTAAGCTTTCTTTTGGCGCTTTTGTTTTATTGTAGAACACTTATAGACATCGTAAGGTAGTGGCAAAGGAAAATTGTAACAACATACGCAACATTTTGGTTTAACTAATTTGTTTATGTTTCTTTTATGTGAGACCGCATTCCAGCAATTGTCAGACTTCTAAGAGCAACACAATATACGGAGAAAGTGTGCTATTATCTAACAAACTTATAACAGTTATTTACGTTAGATCATAATAAGCATTCCGTTATAAATAAGTTAATAAAAGTTTATAAATGTATAATTTCTGGTACATTCTGAAATACATAAAACTGAATTGAAATATATATTCGAAACCATAGTTACAAATGATAATATTAGCACACCTGTTATTAATAAAACAAATACTGAAGTTTAAAGAATCGATGAAACATATCCATAATAGGTCAAAAGCGATTCCGCCAACGCAAATAAATATATGGCTCAGTATACTGAATGTTGTAACAGTGAGTCAGAGAAGCCTGGAGACACAAGGACGGTGAGCTCAGCGTGTGGAAACAGTTAGCATGTGAATTCAATAGCAACATTAAAATAATTCACCCACGACACCTGTCATCTCTGCTATTAATATTCCTATTGACAACGGAGTGTTCATGTCGAACTCATTACAGATTACCTTTACAAAACAACAACATCCTACGGTATGTAGGTAGTTGTGTCAACTGTAACATAATCACCTAAGGAAAATTCTATAACAGATACAAATGTAAAACATTTAATTGTAGTTATTGTTCAATTGGTATCTCTAAGGAATTTTGTTCCACAGATCAATACCAAACTAATCTATTTAACGTCTTGATCAAAAGTCTTACACTACCTAATCTGGTTAAAACACAATAAACTATCTGTAAATTATCGGTAAGTAACTATACTACCAATAGGTACTATTGTCAAAATTACCTTCTTTATTTGAGTGCTAAGAAAGCCATCAATAGATTAAAAACAGTTAAACGGTTGATGATGGTAAGATTTTTATTATACCAAGAAATATTCAATCGAAGTTATAGCAAAGGAAAAATGCTAAACATTTCAAGTAGAATTTTTAAAGTACTATTTGCTATTCAGTGCCTTTTTCTATTTATTTCAGTAAAATGATACACAAATTAGGACTAACATGCTGCATAGCCATTCTTATTGCGTCCGCCAATGTACAGAGGTATGTAACTATTTTTTTTAGAATTGCATTGCGTTGATCCCACTTCTGAGGATCTCTTTATCTAATTAGATATTAATCAACAGAATGTGTTTGATTCCAATTTTGCTAAAATAATGATTAAAAAAGACCGCTATTATTAAAATTTGATCAGTGATAGCAGACGTAAATATTTTCTGAAGGAAAAGAATTTCTTTATTTTGTCAAGATGCCCTTTGATCCTAATAAAAAGTGACTTGTATTTAAATTGCTGATTGCAATAACAACTATATTGTTTTAGTGTATCAATATTAGGTCCAAAATTGTTAAGGCCATATGGAAATTACAAAATATCCATAGCAGGAGGGTCTCGAGCACACAATTTATACGTGGCAATAGAAGGAAAGAGATCTACAGGAGAACAGTTCTCACAAGGAAGAGTAGTGCAAGTACCAGCAGCCGCCTCTAGGCTGGTAGACCTCGAGGTAAGTTTAGATTTTCTACATGTCATTTTTAATAACTGAATTAATCAAACAACCTTAGAAAAATTGGTTAAATATAATTTTTATGAGAAAACTAAACGCAGAAATAAAAATAAAAGTTTATTAGTTCGTGATGATACAATATCCGATAGGGCAGAAACCTTCAGTTAAAAATATGTACAATATAAAAATGTGCTAATAATTGCTCTACCCGAACGAGAAATATATAAAAGTAACCAATATTGCAATTTACAGAAAGAACCCAGGCACATATTATATTAGTGATACACATAATTCTTACAGAAATTTTTCTTAGCTATTGTGTCTGGTACATGAATCATATTTCCCATAGTGAATCACCTAGATCTACCTACCTGCCTGCTACAATCGTTTAATTGTCTATTTGTTAATTAGTTTGGCTACATGTTGATCATAACGTTCAAGAGTCGTGGCTAATTTGGACAAAATTCTGGCCAGGTCCACTGGATCCACTGGCCTAGCCCTGTCAGTTCTGATTTCGTTTTAAGCATAACTTAAATGTTTTAAATATCGTTTTAAACATATAATATACATTTCTATTTATCTAGATAGCTGACCCAGGTCCCGGTCAATACAAACTGGTTGCCCGGTCAACATCAGGCCCGCTATTCGCTTCATCAGCTCCTCTGATCTACCAGCCGAGAAGTTTCTGCATATTCGTGCAAACAGACAAACGAGTGTATCAACCTGGCGATACTGTTAACTTTAGAGTGATAGCATTAGACAAGTAAGTTAGATACTCATTAATATAGTTTTTGACGGCCGAGTGGCGCAGTGGGTAGTGACCTTGCTTCTGCGTCCTAGGCTGTGGGATCGATTCCCACATCTGGAAAATGTTTGTGTGATTATCATGGATGTTTTCCAGTGTCTGGGGGTTTATCTATATATTATAAGTATTTATGTATAGTATATATAAAAATATTCATCAGTTATCATAGCACTATACAAGCTACTTACGAGTACGAGTACGCTTACTTTGGGCCTATATAGCGTTGTGTGTAATTGTCCTATAATATTTATTTATTTATAGTTTTTCCTTTTTTAAGGGTCTAGCGGCTAATTTAGATAGTTTAAGCAATGTCAAAAAAAAATCGACTTCATCATATGCTTCTGATGAATCGCAAGTCTGTGATGTCATCAGTCCCATTTTCGCGTACTGTTTTTATCTCTAGTACATATGATTACGCTTAATGTAAAGTAATATTAAGCTCATAAACTTTACTCAAAAGGATCTATTGACTTTTGGTTTGAAGATACCCACGTAAAGGACAGAGGAAAATGATAAGAAAAGCTTTTATTCAGTGGTGTAATTGAAACAACTAAATAAAAATCTCTTGTACGTATTGATTGAATGTTTGTTAATATCACAGTGTAAAACTAAGTAAGTAACTAAGGAAAAACCCAGTTCTTAATGGTTTTGCGAATCAATTAAAATTATTCTAGAGATGACACGCACCTACTACCTACCATTTGTAATTAATTATTACAGATATAACATTTGTATGACTGACTTAATTACTTTCTGACAAACCACTGCATAATACTGTCCATTACAACAGCATCTGACTCTGAGTCCGTATAAATAAGAGTTATTACCCGTGCCTAGAACATTAACACACATTGTAAACACTTTCGATTGTGATACCACAAGCGTGGCGGCAGTGTTCGCACGCTAAGATTACGTGAGATGATGGTGAGGTCGACGACCTGCGTGCATTGGGTTCATTTTCGTTGATACCTCAGGCATTTGATCAAAGAAATAATAAACTTTGTACCCAGATAACGAATAAATAAATCACACGCGGTCAATATTTAAAATCGACTTCGTCAACAACGCTGTGACGTCATCAATCCCAATTGTAAAAAGTTATTTCAATTTTCCTTTTATTTAGTAATTAGCCGTAGAGAATATATAGATAATATATTGTTTAATGATACAAATATTTTTTAATCACTAAAGTAGTTCAATGAAAAATCACTCGAAAATAATACGGTTAATATTGAGGTGATAAAAAATATTTAGTAGAACGACTTCGTCTAATTCCTTTAACACAACAATGTGACGTCATTGTAAAAAGTGTACTTGTCTGTGATATGTTGCTCTATATAAACTATAAGTACTTACATAACCCGCTACATTAAATCAAACAATACTGAAGCCAAACTCGATGGAGAATGCTTATCAATAAAACAATTTTTAAATGAAAGTAGAAAATGCAACACATTTTATGTCTAATAAATTTAAAATTATGTTTTATAAAATCTTATTTAAAAGATATTGAATAAATTAATTAGTTTTAAGCTTACTGATCTAATTTATTGTCATGATTTCATCAATAACAAGTTAATTAAAAATGCCTGGTTGTTGATTTCTAAAAAGCCTTTATTATTAATTTGTCTGTGATATGTTACCTGCTCTGTATAAAGTTTCCTACAAGTACTTACATAAAATGGCTTTAGTATAGTAGTAGTCTCATCTGATACCTAATTAATTTACATATATAATATTGTAAAAAATTTTTACTCTGTTGTTATTTCCGATTTAGTTGGGGTGATCTTGTTTCAGTAATTTTATATTAAAATCAACTCTGTATAACCTATTGAAACAGCAGAAAAAATATAGCCTTGTTAAATTTATTTTTATGATCTTGTGACCTTTCAGATACCTGCTACCGTTATCAGGGACGGTGGATATAAGCATCTTGGATACCGGCGGATCTCCGGTCCGACAGTGGGCATCCGTTCCACTAGACAGAGGCCTCTTCGCTGAAGAATTATTGCTTGCAGATGAACCTGCGCTTGGGCAATGGACCATTCAAGTAAATATATTACTGTAACTGTGCCGTTTCGTATAATATTAAAATAAATGCATGCATTATATTGTCATCATTATAATTAATTATCAGCCGTTCGCTGCCGGAAGAGGTCTCTTCAAAGGTCCTACCAACACTACAGTCTTGAAGTCTTCAGTCTACAACATCATCATCATCGTTATTAGCCTATTAACGGCCTACTACAGGGCCAGGCCTCCCTCATACAGGAGAGGGGATATGGAGCGTAGACCCACCACGCTGCTCCAATGTGGGTTGGCGGGCTTAGGGTGATAATGTTTCATTTATTAACGATCACTATCAGATGTTGATGACGGTGACTGGGATCGACGGCTTCACGCGCTCTCCGAGGCACGATAGTGTAACACCTTCCAGACTCCGGGTTTGGAATGTACTGAACATTTCATAGATGAATGAAAAAACTCAGAATTATTCCGTGACCCGACCCAGGAATCGAACCACTAGACCACAACAACCTGACAATTTTAACATGGGGGTATTTAAGGGGCGAATACACTAATTCTTCAAGGGACGGCATTGCTTCTGGTGTTACAAATGTATAGGCGACGGTAATCATTTAAAATCAGGTGACCCGCGTATGCCCGCATTAATAGCGAAAAAAATTTATTCCTTTGACGAATATGTCAAATTAAACGAAATAGAAAACATTTCCTTTTCTACTTATTTTATTACATTTTATTCTTTCTATATAAAATTTTGTCGACAATGTGAAAGGTTTGTTTTTAATTTTAAACCGGACTACTCGGTGCCTTTTTATTCAACCTCAGTTATACAAGAATGCGATAATATACCCGATGACCTTATGATAAAATGAATAACAATAGTAAGTAACTAAGTAACACTTTTTGCGTCCAGGTGGAAGCGCGGGGCCAAAAGTATTCCAGGGAGATAACGGTGGCTGATTATGTGTTACCAAAGTTTCAAATGGACATCCAGATGCCAAAAGAGATACTTTTCAGTGAGGGACGATTCTCCATAAATGTAACTGCCAGGTAGGATATTTTTTGTATTTTTTATTCATCACAAGTAAGCCCTTGACTGCAATTACAACGGTACCAGGTGTAATTGATGATTTAATCTATATAAGATCGAATCTAACAAACTTGACAGGAGTCAGATAAAATCCACATACCTTTTAATTTCAACACGACATTGTACGGTAAGTCTACATCTTTTGGCGGTACGTGTTTGCCGGTAGGGTGTTCCTAGCCACAGAAACCTCCCATCAGGCAGAACTAGACCCTTTCAGAAAATCATCAAACCCAAGACGTCCTCCTTTTGAATCCACTGCGCATTGTGCTGCAACACGGATGGCGTCGAAAATCCAGGATCCCAAAAATTTTCCATTCCACGAAGACAAGCAAAAATTAAAGCAAATAAAGTTAACGTAAGTCGTAACTGCAAAAAGCAATAACTGTGACGAATGTATGAACTGTTTCTAGTTCCCGGTATACAACTGGTCTACTTTGTTATATATCTAACTGCGAATCGCGATAGTATCTAAAGCTAAAGGAAACCGAGTTACGAGTTACGACGGGTAGATTTAGAATGTGATAAGTTCAATTTATATCTATTTGTCATGTTGTTTCGTTATAATATATAAACCTGTTTTAAGAATTCGATATCAAACCCAATAATAATCGATGTTACAAACAAATTGCATTAATATTTAATATAAAAAGAGAACTTAAAAAAACTAATTTCATCTCTAAACAAAGAATTTCTTTGAGGGCTTATACAAAGCAAGTTATAATTTTATCTCAATAGAAACGTCGAACGTAATTACCGACCGTACGCAAGCCAACAATAATTTCATTGTGAATATTACTTTTATTATTGCTCCATTGGAAACAAAGCCTTCATAAGAAAAACAATTATTCCAATAATAAGAACTTTCTAATATTGCGTGCATTTTTATTTACAATTAATTGACGGAAAATTTGCGGTTTGATTTCTTTGAAGGTTCTAATTTCTCCATAACGTTCATTACGGATTTTATAAAAAACTTCCCTCGCCTTTGGTCTAAGCGGATAATACTAATATAGGAGCGTACCAATGATTTAAAAAATGTAAATCAGAGAGAAAAGTGTAGTAATCAGTAGTCGTAGGTTACATGTTCTCTAACGTTCATTACGGATTTAAAAAAAAAACTTCCCTCGCCTTTGGTCTAAGCGGATAATACTAATACAGGAGCGTACCAATGATTTAAAAAATGTAAATCAGAGAGAAAAGTGTAGTAATCAGTAGTCGTAGGTTACATGTTCTCTAACGTTCATTACGGATTTTATAAAAAAACTTCCCTCGCCTTTGGTCTAAGCGGATAATACTAATACAGGAGCGTACCAATAATTTAAAAAATGTAAATCAGAGAGAAAAGTGTAGTAATCAGTAGTCGTAGGTTACATGTTTTCTAACGTTCATTACGGATTTAAAAAAAAAACTTCCCTCGCCTTTGGTCTAAGCGGATAATACTAATACAGGAGCGTACCAATGATTTAAAAAATGTAAATCAGAGAGAAAAATGTAGTAATCAGTAGTCGCAGGTTACATGTTCTGCGTTCTTTTAATTGGTGTATTGAATTAATCAACACATTTTTTCTGCAGACATTTCAATGGCCTGCCGGTGAAAGGAGAACTGACTATATCAGCATACGCTGTATTCTTCTCTGGGCTATTACAACCCGTATTTTCAACACCCGCCCGAAAAGTAGTGGACTTCAACGGCCAAGCAAATGTTTTATATGATCTTAAAACAGACTTGGATCTAGCTGAAGACGCTGCGAGACCGTTGGTGGTAGAAGCTGTGTTAGAAGAAAAGAATACGCTGATAAAACAAAATATTTCATCTAGAATTCTACTTTTACGGACTCCATATAGACTTAAGGTCACAGCCCCGGATCGATTCAAACCTACTCTGCCTTATAACATCCAGGTAAAGTATGCGTGACTTATCTTATCCCATACATTGTAGCGGTGCCGTCACGCAGTTTATTTTAATCTTGTTTACTAATAAATTATGCATGTATTTAAATTGTGCTAGAAACTCTAACAATCTCATCAATATTCACAACATTATTGTGCACTTGGTACTAAATAAAACAAAGAAAAATTACAAAGGACATGGCCGGATTCTGTCCCCAAATTGAATAGAATTTGCAATATTTATTAATATATTAAAAAAAAATAAAAAATAAAGCAATATTTAAGGCAAAAATTATATTTCTCTATAACATTTGAGAAATATATTTTTTTGTTTATTTTGGATATTTCTTTGACTCGCATTAGCTTATGAGTTTGGATATATATATATAATACATATTCTATCTGTATTTAGAACTTCAGTTTGTAATTAAATATAAAAATTACGACTAACAAAACACTGTAAACTAAAGTAAATATTATAAACATATAATAATAAAATAAAGATTTACGGTTTTTTTTATTGTATAAATATGTTACGATTGTTGATACGGTTGCGCACAACCACACGACATGCAAAAGAGTATACAAGTATCCGATCGTATTTTGACAGATTTAAAATGTATTTGAAATGTTTTTTTTTTTATATGGAACAGTCATATGTTATGTAATAATAGTGACCGGGATTAATTAATTCGCTTAGATAAACTAGAATAAATGTTTAGTACCAACTCAATCTCCTTATGTACCAATGATCTTAACCCATATATTCTAACTATTGGACCAGGGAGGTATTATTTGCTACTAACTATATAACACTTTGGTAAACGACAGTAAAATCATTGCTATTTAAAATAATTAGGCGCCTTTTTGTAACATGTTACTGAAGAGTCCCGAAAGTTCTTTGATCACAAAACTTAAATAGCGGTATTCTAATACTCGTAAGCTTTAAAATAAGGTACTATATGTCACTGCAAACGAATATTTTTTTCAGGGCACAGCTCCATACTAGTTCCGGCCATGTCCTTTAACTCGATGCATTTACAGAATTGTTAACCTTTTCTTTCAGATAGAATTAGTGAATTCAACGGGACACACTATTGATACGGCTGGTGATGTTGTTGTTGAAAGGCTATGGGATGACGGAGCCCCCGTTAATACAACAACTGTGAAATTAATAAAAGGCTTATCAAAATATACTTATACACCAGACGTGGCTCACACGAACTCTACCCTTAATTTTGTGGTAAGTTTTTTAACATTGCCAACTAGCAATACGTATTATTGAGCTATATTCACGCAATGGATTGCAAATACATTGGTAGGACAGAGATTAGATAAGCGACTTTTGAGGTTTCAACGCCCTTTATTGCTTATATACATGGTTTGTAGTATAGTGTAAAAATAAATTATTTGCTAGATGTCTCCTAAAATCTGTTTTTACAGGTGAAGTATAAAGAAATATCAGAAAGGATCGTAAATATACAAAAAAGCTTGGAAAAGGGTGAGCAATTCTTAACAGTAGAAGTGCTAACTCGCGGCACTGGTATTGGAGATGAAATGCGTGCACAGATTTCAGCAACGGAGGCAATGGATATTGTTCACTATGTCGTTATAGGAAGAGGCGATATATTGGTCGCGAAAACATTGGAAGTAAGTTGACTGCTTTTATACTTACTAAAACTGCCGATTTTTTATCCAATCGACCTCCGTAGCGCAGTGGTATGCGCGGTGGATTTATGAAACGGAGGTCCTGGGTTCAATTCCCGGCGGGGCAGATTGAGATTTTTCTTAATTTGTCTTGGTCTGGCTGGTGGGAGGCTTTCGCCGTGGCTAGTTACCACCCTACCGACAAAGACGTATCGCCAAGCGATTTAGCGTTCCGGTACGATGTCGTGTAGAAACCCAAAGGGGTGTGGATTTTCGTCCCACTCCTAACAAGTGAGCCCGCTTCCATCTTAGATTGCATTATCACTTAACATCAGGTGTGATAGCAGTCAAGGGCCATCTTGTCGTCAATAAAAAAAAATCCATCGGTCAATTTTACTTGGACAATATAAAATATTCCTGCATAAATCAAGCCTTAAAATAAAAACTTATTTATTGTCACTTAATATCAATTTTAACAGCAGATCTATCTACTTACAAAAGTTTGTTAATTTCAACAAATTAATTAAATGAAGTTAATTTTAACTGAATTTAATGTTTACAGTTAAGCCCAGCACGGCGCAGGGTAGACGTATCAGTGCCCGTAACAGCGGGGATGGCACCGGGTTGTATACTACTGGCATGGTACCCGCGGTTGGCTGGAGACTCTGTGCTGTCTGCTGCCGTGTACGCTCCCCAAAAAGACTTGTTGCAACACAAGGTATCTACATATTTCTACAAAACTTTATAATCCAGCTGCCCAGCTTAATTTCTAAAAAAACTACTAATAAATGCTTTATGAATTGCAAATATCTCAAAACAATGGTCCCTAACAGTTCTTTAATGATACATGTCGGATGTCGGATCACTTAGACAGGTCATATCATTTGCATATAAATCGAGTTTAAATTTTTAATATATTTTATCAGGTATCAGTAACTTCAGCGTCATCAGGTTCAGTTCTTCGACCCAATGGTTTAGTGGAATTCCGTGTTTCTGGAGAAGCAGGTTCACAGGCTGCTTTGCTCGGCGGTGACCAAAATGCTATCCTTACTGGACTAGCAAGGAGAAACGGACTCGGCAGCGGACTTGATATGCGCACGGTATGAAAACATTTTTATGAAAGTAATAATAACTAGCAGTCGCCCGCGACTTCGTTTGCGTCAAAACCTCTTAGGTACCCTTCTAATTTTAAAGAGAGACTTTCATATAAAGTATGCTCTTTCCCCGCTCAATTTAATTTTTTTATAGTTTCCCGTGAAGCAATATCCTCAGTCTTGTCCGGTTTACAAAAGACCTAAATTAATGTTAAACATTATACGACATTTCAGTGCATTAACATTAACAATATATATATATTTATGGCAAGCTAATGGGTATAAATTTATATTATATAGAACATTTCACTCATGTCGAATTCTTTTTCTTGTAGAATTTGTATTTCGAGTAGCCTAGCCTTCAGAACACACAAAAATAATTTTACAATCCGGCACGCAGATAGAGATTTGCCCGTTTAAACAAACGAACAAATTCTTCCGTATACTGTATAGATATTTGAACAAAGATCGAATTCTAAACTAAGTACCAAAATGCTGACCTCTGTTCAGTACGTATAATATAACACGAAGGAGGTCAACTAAATTTGGACATCATAGCGCTTTTTAGAAATTTTGTAATATCTCCAAAAATATATAACTAATTAACATACTGTAAAAGACAAATCTTATCTCAAAAATATCCTTAAGATTATTAAATAATTTATTTTGATAAAGATTTAAGTTTAGTTGTATAAATAATGAAATTAAATGATTTTTTAAAACACAAAAAGTTATATATCTACCAAAATATAAAAGATAGATATATGCTACCTATTGCGCACTTTTTTGTAGAACTTTTCAAGATGCATAAAGTTTTCATACAATGGTTTCAGTTATATCCAATAGCTAAGGCAGCGCACACGCATAAAGCCGATTTAATAAATTTCACGGTCCGACTCGCGCGACAAAAACTATGATAACTCGGGTAATATATACAATAAAAATATTAAATATATTCTCATAACTCACCGATAACATAGCATTCTACTGGTGAAAGAATTTTTTTAATCAGATCAGTAGTTCCGAAGATTAGCACCGACAGATCTTTATTTACAAACAAACTTTACCTCTTTATAATATTAGTATAGATTAATATTAAAAGCTTTGACCAACATCTTAAAAAGCTTTCACTTAGTTGTTGGATCAAGGGTCGGATACAGAAGGCGGTAATTCTTGAAACGGCGCGTATTGTGAGCAGGTTCCTCGCTCTGGAGTCTTGACCACCGGTTGCTTGGGCCTCCGGGCCCCGCAGCAGGCGGACTGGATTATTTTTATAAGCATTGTTAAAAATTTAGAAAAGAATTGTAAATAAATAAATGAAAAAACAATTAAGAACTGTATTTAAAACAAAACATTAAAAAGATTTATTTCTTTTTAGATCGAACGAGAAGTGGAAAGTTTTATTGGGTTAAAATACTCTCTATTTAAAAACGAAGACCACCTACCGAGTTTAGGTATTGATTTAGGTGGACGCAACTCTACAGATGTGTTTAGTGTAAGTAGATAGACAGTTATTTTATTATGATTATTCGTTACAAGTAGGTATGTACATGATATTTATCATTTTATTTCAGAACGCAGGAATGGTACTTCTAACAGACGGTCTGGTTATTGCAAGCAACAAGCAAGGTAAATGTCACATACTTTTACCTTCCTTTATAAATCTTCGCACCTGTTTTTTAAATTGACGACCTCCGTGGCGCAGTGGTATGCGCGGTGGATTTATAAGGCGGAGGTCCTGGGTTCGACTCCCGGCGGGGCGAATTGAGATTTTTCTTCATTTGTCTTGGTCTGGCTGGTGGGAGGCTTTCGCCGTGGCTAGTTACCACCCTACCGACAAAGACTATCGCCAAGCGATTCAGCGTTCCGGTACGGATGTCGTGTAGAAACCGAAAGGGGTGTGGATTTTCGTTCCACTCCTAACAAGTTAGCCCGCTTCTATCTTAGGCTGCATCATCACTTAATATCAAGTGTGATAGCAGTCAAGGTCCAACTTGTAGTCAATAAAAAAAAAATTGCACCTCTTTGTTTAAAATAAATAAATTTACTTAGTCTGTTTAAGGTTGTGACTATTTATTTGTTTTAGTTACTTGCACCATTATATAAAGTTACTTGTAATCTTGTTTGTCCACAGTGATGTCAGAAGAGCCAGAAACAGGAACTAGAGCGCCCGAAGCAGGTCCATACGCGTTCAGCCGCGTGCCGCCGCCCCCGGCGCCGCGCTACTATCTCACGCGCACGTTGTCGCCGCACACTACCTGGATGTTCACCAATCTCACTATCGGGTAAGGCTTTCATATAAATAATATCTTTCATATAAAATATAATCATTTCATACAGCATCCGTGTGCTTAACCTTCGTAAGAGATCTTCAAATGGTATATGACCATTTTTTTTTCGTGGGGAAATCCTCATGGATACCTTCTCGCTACGGGGAGGCGCGAAGGTTATGTTGGACTCTTATCGACTAAAACCCCACGGTGTTCCTACTCATCGCGTGAAAATTGGACCACGTTTTTTGAATTCAAATTCATTTATTTAGCGCTTCTCAAATTATTCAACAGCTTCGGCGACCCAGCAGGGCGTTCCTAACATATATAAATTTGCAATTCTACTTATAATATAATAGAACATTATAAAAATAAATTAGAATTATAATTAAAAATAATTTCAAACTTTAAATAAATAATAATAATAATTTACAGGGAGTCCATTCTTTTAAGCCAAATATTCTTCTATGGTCATAACAAATTTTTCTAGAAGCCATTTGTTTATTTTCATTTTAAAGAAGCAAGCGGCGATCTTGGCAATTTATAAAAATCCAACATTACGCGGTGTTCCCGGTCCTGTCATCCATCCAAGTGCTGAACATTATAACGCGCCCGCATGCTGCTTGGAAACTGGTGGGTCTACGCTCATAAAGTTTCCCGCAGCAATTCTCCGAGTGCCACGGAAAGGTATTTTTGTTAAACATTGTACGATATTACCGTACATTAACATTAACAATATTTATTTATGGCAAGCTGATGTGTATAGCTTGTATTAAATAGTCTATTTCACTTTTGAGTCTAGCTTTCATAATAATCAGAATAATTTACATAACAGATTAGCCCGTGTAAACAAACGAACAAACTTTTTCGTATATTATATAAATATGGTCTGCCATGCCAAATAAATTGAAAGAAAAGATTTCATTCTTGTATAAAAATTTGACCCCTATTCAGTACATTTAACAAACACGGAGGAGGTCAGATATAGCAGCATTGTCATGTTTGGTGGAAATTTTGTAATATCTCCGAAACTATATAACTATTAACGTACTGTAAAAGGCAAATATTATCTCTATAATGTCCTTGTGATTATTAAATAATTTATTTTGATAAGGATTTAAGTTTAGTTCTATAAATAATGACGTAAATGTAAGCATATGCATTAAATGATTTTTTAAAACACAAAAAGTTTTATATCTGCCAAAATATAAAAGATAGATATATGCTATCGCAGACTTTTTTGTAGAGCATAAAGTTGTTATACAATGTTTTCAACTATATCCCCTATATAAGGAGCGTACGCGCATAAAGGTAAATTTAATAAATTTCGCGCTCCGACTGCATGTAATAACGGGTAATATATAGATGAATGATAAATATAACACTCCCGATAGTGCATTCTACTGGTGAATGAATTTTTAAAATCGGATCAGGATATAGATGATGCTGTATTTACAAACTTACAAACTTTACCTCATATATTATTATACGTAGGCGAGCGCAAAAAAACGTTTTTTCTAATGCTCACCTCCTTAAGAGGCAGGCATCCCACCGTTATAGGAAAGGTAATATATAATAAAACTAAATATCCACGTAAAATATATAACGAGGACGTTATTCACTTATTAGACGATATAGATATTGCACTGATACCTATTATACGTTAGTTTTATTGAACAAACAGGTTATCATTTTCCGGATAAATACTTTTTAGTGATAGAGTTATCAATAATCAAGATTTAGTTTTTTTTATTAGTAACTGTTGAATATCTTAAAATAAACCATGTATTGTACCAACAGTAATGATGGCGTTGGAACACGGGAGCGCTGGTCACCAGTCACACCTGGCGAATGGACCGTGGGCGCTTTTGCTGTACATCCCACCTTAGGATTGGGCATTGCAGAACCTCGTAAAGTGACCACTGCGCTTCCTCTCTCCCTCACCGCAGACTTACCAGAGAGTTTACAGAAAGGAGAAACGCTAGCCGTGGTCGTTACATTGAAGAGCACCCTTACAGTTGATACATCGGTTGAAGTAACTTTCCACAATTCTGACCAATATTACGAATTTGAACCTCTAGACAATGGCATCGAGTCTGCTAAAAGTGAGTTCCTATACAAAAGCCAAACTCGATTGAGAATGCTTGTCAACAAACAAATTTAAAATGAAGGTAGAAAATGCAACACGTTTTATGCCTAATAAGTTTAAAATTATGTTTTGTTATTTTAAAAAAATCTTATTTAAAAGATATTGAATATATTATTTACTTTTAAGCTTACTAATTTAATTTAATATAACGTATTCGTCATTAACTAGTTAATTAAAAAAAAATAGGTGTAAAATGACTAGTGATTTCTACCTTCATTTTTAATTTGTTTGTTGACAAGCATTCTCAATCGAGTTTGGCTTTAGTATAGATACAGTTTTCAACAATATTTTAAATGTAATTTTGGAGATTGAATTACAATTGTAAATTATCTTATAGAAATCGAATTGTTCCGTCGATTGCGAGTAAATGTGCCAGCTCGAGGCTCAAGCAGCACAGCTTTCTTAGTAACGTCAGTACGCAGTGGAGAAGCACCTATTATTATTGAGGCCAACGGCAATGGCGTCTCTGCGTCTCTATTCCGCACCATTGATGTTAAGGTATTACCAAATTCAAATTCAAAATCATTTATTTCAAATAGGCCAATTATAAGCACTTTTGAAACGTCTATATACTATTTGTAGTGACTCTACCACCGGCTCGGAAACTCAACAGTTGCTCTTTTAAAATCATTAATTTTTACAATATTAACTGTATTGTTACATAAAATTATTTATTCTACTACTTGTGTGAAGTTGAAAGCTGATCCAATTGCCTCTTAACCTCTGTCATTTAAAAATTCATCTATAGTATAATAACCTTGACTCAGTAAGTGAGTTTTAATACATTGCTTAAACTTATGCTATGGCAGATCTAAAACTGAATTGGGCATCCTGTTGTAGAAGAGTACACCCAGTCCAACGAATGAATTTTGAACTTTTCGGAGGCGATACGCTGATAAAACTAATTTATGTCGATTCCAAAGAAGACGATCGTTTAAGTCCTTTTTCTGTTTATACATATTTATATTTTGTTTGACAAATTTATATTTTGTTTTTGTTTGACAAATTTAAATTTATATTTTGTTTCACCATGATATTAAAATATACGCTTTAGCAGTTCGTCACGTTGTGTTATCGATTAGGTACCTCTAAATTGCTAGAGATATTAAGTGTTGTGTCAATTAAATTAGTGATTCATTAATGTTTTTTCTTAGTCATAAAAATTACATGAATTTTTTGGATCAATTAACCTACTAAAATAACTGTGAATAATTCTTTTGCTACCAATTATGTACGCTTTTGGACAAGATATACTTGAAGTATCTTTTCTGAATCTCTTGATTCCTTGTTACAGGATGGTTACTCAGACAAGATTTGGACATGGGCTCTTTTGGATGCGCGTCGCGGCGTGGCACGGACCAATGTTACGTTAACCCCAGCAGCTGGTACTAAACTTGGAGCCGTTTCCCTGGAAGTCACTGGGGATTTGTTGGCGAACGCATTAAGAGCAATGAAGTCTCCACCCACCGTTGCTGCCGATGCTACTTATGCATTGCGACCACTGGCTCGTTCATGCATCTTGCTGGACTATCTCCAGGTAATGTCTTAGTGTACCTAAACATATAAAAGCGAGGAACTTCTGGTATCTTCTGGATTTTAGCTTTTGACTTTAATTTAACGCTGAGTGTTATTGGTATTAACGTTCCATTTTTATTAGCTATGTCTTCTTTGTCAATTTCTTCCAAGATTTTATCTTTGCAATTATCAAATAGATGCTAAGATTATTATGTAAGGAGCGATCCATAAATTACACACGTTAAGAGGAGGGTGACATTGTGTGAAAATGGAAAGGGGTTTGGTCCTCAATTTCTTAACGTCTCATTTTAAAATATACGCGTTAAAACAAATTTTTGTAGATATTAACGAAGACTCAAAAATACTGCAAGTTACCTTTTTGTTGGCCACTCGTAAAAATATGTGAACAATGGTGGAGGTAGATTAAAAAATGTGAGCAGCTGTGACAAGGATAGGGGAGGGGTCAAAAAACAGTACAAATTGATGTAACGTATCTGGATTGCCTTTAATTTAACTGGTAACTGATGTAAATGTACGAGTAGGACCTATATTTTCTAGGCAACAGCGCAAGACGATGAAGTGTCTATAGTTAAGGATGCACGTCTCCAAGCCTCTACGGGCTACCAGCGGCTGATGGCCTTCCGTCGACCAGATGGATCTTTTGTAGCGGAATTTGGTGACGATGCTGTGTCTGACGTATGGTTAGTATGAGTGTCATTCATCAATACGGGTATTCAACTATTCAACGATAAGTTAAAGCCTTACATTTTGTTCACTTAATATTAGGGCGATGCAGTCTAAGATTACGTTAATTTGGCGACTAGCAAGGTTATATTATTACTCTAACTGGTTTCTATATAACATTATTAATCTTTTCTATTATACTTTGAACCATATATATAATTGGCAATAAAAGCCGATGACCCCTCGAATATACCCCTCCTTTGCTTTTTTAGCGACTTTCGTGTTTGGGTTTAATGCCCTTCATAGCCACCTATATAGTTCAGAGATTAGTGAATATTTCCTGTACTAGTCCAGACTAAAAATGATTCATCTATGATCAAGAGAAGAGTGCGGTAGAGTAGAAACTCATTTGAATTGGAATTTGAACTGAGCGTCAGTATCACGTATCTCAACATATACTTCTTTCAGGATGACATCAATAGCGGCACGTTGGTTGAGTCGCTCATCCCGGTACGTAGAAGTATCCCCCGAAGCCACCATGGCCGCCGCGCGCTGGTTGATCAACGCACAGAAGAGCGACGGCAGCTGGCAGCCGCCGGCCCCATCGCAGAAAAACGACCCGCGAGCACAGTCCGTTGTTCCGCTGACTGCCTACGCTCTGCTGGCCTTGCAGGAGACCAAGGTGATATGACTAAATTGTATGGCATTTATAGTAATTTGGTGCTACCAAAATAATAATTGACAACCAGTGACCAACGATTTTGCCATTTATTGCGGTCGAATTTCATTGTAACTACAGTGAAAACAATATTCAACATTTGTTATATCACTATATTTTAATGCGTTACCAAAATAATAAATGACAACAATGTCTAGTAATAGTTAGCCACTAATTTTGCTTTTCTATGCATTTATTGCTGATTTAATTTCATTATAACTTTTGACCATGTAAGCAATATGAATTACATTAAGTTAACGGGCTGACATTTCCACGCCATTGATTTTTTCCGAAAATTTAGTTCCTTAAATCTATTGCGAAAAAAGAGTAACCAGCTCTACTGTATAAAATTACTATTTATTATTACTTTACTAAGAGTAGCTAATATTAAACAAATAATTACTTTAATATTTCACAGAGCAACGAAATCCTATACAAGAACGCGATGAACAAAGCCCTGGACTTCCTCGCGAAGAATCTGTCTCCGGAACTGGACGCGTATTCCCTGGCACTCACGAGCAGCGCGCTGGCCGCGGCCAGACACCCGCAGGCCACGCTCGCCTTGCAGATCATGGACAAATATGCCAACACTTCGGGTACGTATCTGTAGCGGGTACTCGAGTAAATTCCTGTAAGGGTCAACTCACATTGACGCAAATGAGATGCACCGCCAATGTGTTATGATTTTGTCATAAAAAAATGTCCATCGCTAAAATATCATGTTTTTAACATCAATAAGATATACAGTGTTTGTTATATAAATATACTAATTTAATAATAAATAGTTTGTTTGGCCCTAGATAGCGAGGTTATTGCATAATCAGTACCATAAACTCTTACTAAAATACCCGCCTAAAAGTTTATTTTACTAAAAAATATTGTTACAGGTAATTTAACGAACTCAAAGTGAAATAATTCTTTTATTATGTCATACTACTTTTATTCATTTTTTTATACATTTTGTTTGTAATTGTCAATATCAACGTTTTTTACTCAATCATGGCTCAGCGGCTAAACAGTTCTGGATAGAATTTAACATTAAAATAGATAATAATATAATAATAGATAATAAAATAATAAAATAGGTCTGGCACAGCACATAGACTTCTTTTAATCCTAATAAACCCAAAGAAACGGCATCTGCACGAGTTAAACCGCTCAATGCAAAATAAAAATAATTCCTTTTTTTAAGTTTATTTAAAAACCCCGCTAGTTGTAATGTTTCAATTTATATATTTAGAAATTATATTTATAGACCTAATTTCGGGATTTTGTGGTCTCTTTGCTACAACAACCAATCAATCATGATCAATACGCCGACAAATCAACTTTTTAAGGAATTATCACAATGATGACAAATAATAACCAATTCAATAAAATATTAACCATTTGCTATCAACAATAATGATTTTTAAATCTGGATTTTGTGACATACAATTATGTTTATTCATTACAGAGATGTGGTCGCAGTAAATGGCAGAAATTTGTGTTATTGTCTATAAAATCCTAGTTTCCCCAGAACACTGCCTTATATAGGTATCTAAAATCAGGCATCCACGTCAGCACCGAACTTGGCCGAGCGGCATATTTTACAACTTCTTTATTAGCAATTTATTAATGTTGCTACTTTAATTATTGGTATATATACCATTTTATCTTCTTTTAAAAGCTTACACTTCAAAACTAGTATCATTTAACTTACTAACGAATGTATTTTTAGACGCCTCTACACTATACTGGTCTCGAAAAGTTCCTGGTGCAGAATGGAAAAACCCATGGTTAAGAGGAAACAGTCTAGAAGCTTCCACTGCGGCATGGGGTCTGCGTTCTATGCTGGCTTCTAGTCTTTTGGAGGAAGCGGTTCCTGTTGCTCGTTATCTTATTCAAGCACTTGGTCCTAAAGATCAAGATCCAGATGTGGTAAGACTTAATTCTTAACCCATAAAATAACTGGAAGTTTTATTTGTACCCAAATCTAAGTTCCAATTTCTAAGATAGGTTTAAAGTAAAAACATTTTATATTAAAAGCTTTAATTATGTTACAGTTGGATGCGTTGGCGCAATTTGCTGAAACACTGAAGACTACAAATAAGCTAAGAGTCTCAGTAACAGTACCGACCTTTGAAGAACCGCGCCAGTTTAATATTGACAACGACAACGCTCTCATTATACAAACTCAATTGGTAACAATTATATATATAATATTTTGTTTAATTACATTTGATTATACATGCCTAATAACAAACAACAAAACAGCAGAATTTACCTAATTGTAAATGCACCTAAATTATAAACGTAACGTTACAGAAATACCAGTGGGGCAAGTGCGTGTTTGTTGCCGAGCGACTGCGTAAAAACGTAACGCAAATTTGTATGGAATTTAGGAGAGCATCTATTATAGCAAGATAACACTTTTTCACCAATAATTGACTAAACAAGTACTGTTTTGTATGTCTTACAAAAATACCCTACAGGTTACGAAATACGATATTCTGAGTAACTTATTAAAAATAACTTTTATAGGTTCGTAATGCAGTTAACGCGAGTGCAGTAACCGAGGGTCGGGGAGTTGCAATGTTTGGACTAGCAGCAAAGGGCAGTACCAATGTGACAGCTGCCTGGCCGCGGTACACTCTCGACCCGAGGGTTGACCAAGTGTCCACCAGAGATAGGCTCCAGCTCTCCATTTGTATAGGGTGAGTCTTCGTTCTTGTTTCATAAACATTCAGAAATAGCATTTCAGATTGATAAGTTTACCATCGAAGAGATTTTTTAGGAAGACGACTAGGTAATTTCAGTTATAATAATATAAGCATATAATGATATAAATATCCTGATGTTGACATAATATTTTGACCACAATAAATTATTTTGACGTTATAGTTAGGTATCCACAATAATATTGATTACTTGATAGTCTTTAGTTAAATTATTCTATTTACTTTTTCTAGGTTTGTTCCTATTGCCAATGAAACGGAAAGTGGTCTAACACTTCTTACCGTTCAGTTGCCTTCGGGATATTTGGCAGACTTGAACACTATCACTGAATTAACGGTAAGCACTTACATAATTTTGTATTCTGTGATGTCTCTGATAAAGCTGATTTTTTATTGAATTTTTGACTTCGGTGGTGTAACTCCTCGATTATGGGCCCAAGATTGACTGACTGTGGATTCCATTACAAAATTCCAAGTTGGACTATTGTCGTACTCACTCAACAAGTCTTTACGACGAGTTGTACCGTAAAAAAACTAGGTTTTTAAAAATAGCTTATTTTCCTTTTTAAAAATCATCAGGCGGCGCGACACGTGGTGGGCGCTCGAGTGCTGGCGGGAGGCACGCAAGTGGCGGCGTGGCTGCGCTCCAGCGTGTCGGAGCGGTGCGCCACGCTCGCAGCGCCGCGCGCCCTGCCCGTGGCCCGACAGCGGCCCGCTTGGGTCACGCTCATCGATCTATACGATTCTAGTGAGTATTACGTTTACACTGGGTATTTGCATAACTTCGATAATAGTTGATATTGATACTGATGCAGCACCACCTTATTTTGGTACCATATTATATTTTTTTATGGATATTTCGTATAGGTCGTC
The DNA here is from genome assembly GCA_034621355.1 of Mycalesis mineus. Classification (NCBI taxonomy): domain Eukaryota; kingdom Metazoa; phylum Arthropoda; class Insecta; order Lepidoptera; family Nymphalidae; genus Mycalesis; species Mycalesis mineus. The sequence goes on along the minus strand of CM067883.1, from coordinate 9,321,269 downwards.
TACATGTATGTACCTCGTACGTAGGGAACCCCCAACTGTTTAAATTGAGTTGTGATGGCTTTATTTGGATGTTTTATCAACATGAGCCAATAAGCATTTTAAACATCGTCTATGAACATTACATGTACCCTATTAAGTTTCATAAACAATATAGATTTTTTACATGTAAAGAATATGTTTCTGCTACTTACAATAAGTTCAGTCAGTGTCACATTGTGTTATGGAGCACGCCGTTGATGATATCACTGTTAAAAACCGTATTGTTCTCAGGCCACCGAGCGCGCGTGTTCTACCAAGTGCCACCAAGCACGACGTGTGACGTGTGCCGCGAGTGGGCGTCGTGCGCCAGCGCGTGCGGCGCCACTGAGCGGCAAGTCAACCCCACCACCACCAGCAAGCCGCCCAACGACGCCAACGCTCCGCAGTTTGCGTTAGCGCTAATATTCACTATGGCCATCATATTGTTAATACGATAAATGAACTTTTTTTAGGTAGATTCGCTATATTTTTTTTAATTGGATTAATAAATTAATCATCAATCGTTATTAATTTAATTTAATTGAATTAATAAAACATATTTTTCAAATCATATATGTAGATGAATTTTAACGGAGCCGCCCAACGACGCCAACGCTCGGCGGTTTGCGTTGATCCTTATATTCACTACGGCCATCGTATTGTTAATTAACAATCAATCATTTAATTTAATTCTAATGTATCAATTCAATATGTTTTATAATATACATTGCAATCAAGACTTTAACAAGTAGGTAAACTCACTAATAGTGAAATCTAAAGAATGTAAGGTACAGATGTTTTAAATACACTCAATATTTACTGTAAAAATCCATCATATTCATTTAAATTATAATTCATCTCATTTGAGATTCACTAAAAATGTCTAATGAACAACTTTGCTATTGATAAAATAATGGATAAATTAAATAATATAAGTAATTTTACTCGTTGTATGATATTATTTATTTAGTATATTACATTAATCTCTACACACTTAGGCCTGAGTGCACCAAGATTTTGGTTATCATATCCAACGGTTAACATAACTTTACTATAAATTTACTGTTCACGACAACCCGTACGCCGGTTACGGACGTAAACCGAGCGGTTATCTTAACCGAGCTTACGTTCTTAACCGGCGTACGGGTTGTCGTAAACAGTAAAGTTATGTTAACCGTTGGTTATGATAACCGAAACCTTGGTGCACACAGACCTTATTGCTGCAAAAATATTTTATTGTCTGTTAAGTTTACCTTATCTAGATAGTAGAAGCAAGTTCCAACTTCATAGTCCAAAGAAACATCACAAACTATATTATTTTGTTATCGTTCTTTAGTAAAAATTTAACAACAATACAATAATAAAAATACACGAATACCGAAATAATCAACAGTGTTTTCTTAAATTTTCATTTTACTGATCATCCACTGAAAAAATCCTAGAACAGAGAATGACATCGTAAGTGGTACTGCTGTGGCTTTAATCCAACCCCATAAACTGAAAATAAAAGCATGGTATTTTAGAAAATGGCTACAATATTTAATCTCTGTAAAATTTCTTATGTTTTATGTATGAAATAGAGAAAGGTATGCTCAAATGGCTTGCACATGTAGAGAGAATAATGGACGGAGACTTACGAAAGCGATTTATAAGGCAAGAGTGAATGGGAATTTTGAAAGGGGAAGACACGGCGAACTTTTCTGGACCAAATTCAGCATATTCTATCAAAAGGCCAGGTCAAGAGTACCCTAAACCGACAAACTTGTATGTAAGGATTAAAAAATTGGATGAAGCGAGAGATGTCTGCATAGATCGTGGCAAGCGGAAGGACGTGGTCTCTGCCTACCCCTATAGGAATGAGGCGAATATTTGTATGTTAATGTTATGTAGTAACAAATGTTTTATAATTGGTAGGTAATATAAATAGGTAGTTGAATGAAAAACATCCGCCTATATAACAGAGTAACACTTCGCAAGACATGTTAGGAGGTATGGTGCACTGCTTAACGCCTGTCATCTCGAACCCTGTAACCAGGAATCATACATACCCTTCAGATCTGATGCGCAAATCTGCTGTGGACGTCCACTACTGGAAATAGGCCTTTTTTTATTGACTTCCAAACATAACGATCCTGAGCCGCCTGTGGCCAGCCGGCTCCCTGCGGACCGTTTGATGTCGTCAGTCCACACAATGGGTCAACCTATCATAGCGGTAGTACAATGGTTATGTACGAGTAGATACTTACTCATATGGGTCGTCAGAAATATGATAGGGCTGGGTCGGAAGCAGGCCACTGCTGGCGATGAACACGTGTTCCTCCGGGCGGTCCTCGGAGTCAGTAGGCGTTTGCTCCACCATGTGTACAAATTTTTGACCTTCGACTACCTGTAAAACAAAAATAATCATGAAGAAAATAATATTGAACATTTTACATTACATTATATTCACTAAGTCACGTGACTTGTCCTTTTCTATTTCAGTAATATTCTGGAAGATATTTATGCCGACTTTTATTAGTTTTAAACATGACCAACACTCTACTCTCAATAATCCCTTTTTCCTTTCAACTAAAACCTAAACTTGAAGTGATTGTGAGTTAGTGAGAGAGAGTGGATACAAAACAGGCCCGCGAGACAGGCGAACGAATACCTATAAGTCTTGAAATTAGTTCGATTCCAAGATTTGGTAAGTGAGCGATGTGGCTCGACGGCGACGGGATGCCAGCGTAAAATTTTGAGTTTTAGAGAGACGAATATCTTAGCATTCCATGGATTCACCGTGCGGATGCCGGGTCCATCGCGTGGCTGAGAGAAAATCTCCGAACAGAGCCCTTGTGACACGGGTGTAAGTTTAAAAAATATCTCTTAGTGACAGCCGTCAACACTCACCTCCTCTGTTCAAGTTATTCACCCTGCCCAGCTAAGTAAAAATTCGGAAGATGTATTCATTAATTTAGAACACGTAGACAAAAGGTAGATTTGAGTTGACATTTACATAGGCATGGTTTTTTTAATACCTACCTTCCCAATAACTGTGTGTAAGCCGTCCAACCACGGAGTACCTTTTGTTGTTATAATAAATTGACAACCATTCGTATCCTTCCCTGAAATTATAAAACTGCATTTAAATCCAACTCAGATTGTTATAAGAAAACAAAGATAAAATATTAACCGTTTAAAATATTATTATTTAGTTGTATCTACACAAAAGGTAAAGTACAAACGCTAAGTAAGTAAATAAATTTTAAATCGTTAATCTATACTAAAGCCAAACTCGATTGAGAATGCTTGTCAACAAACAAATTAAAAATGAAGGTAGAAATCACTAGTCATTTTACACCTATTTTTTTTTAATTAACTAGGTAATGACAAATTCATGACAAAAAATTAGATTAGTAAGCTTAAAACTAATTAATATATTCAATATCTTATAGATTTTTTAAAACAACAAAACAATTTTAAATTTATTAGGTATAAAATGTCATGCATTTTCTACCTTATTTTTAAATTTGTTTGTTGACAAGCATTCTCAATCGAGTTTGGCTTTGGTATAGTTATAGAATATCTCTATAGTTCATAAGGTTGTTTTATGCCGCGTTCGTGGCGGCACCTAGACACGGATCCAGCTGAAAATCAGCGCTGCATGATCTCCTAGTAGATCGTGAAGCATGAATGCTGAACTGGGTCCTTTTTCTAGGTTATGCCACACACCGCAGGGTATTGTACTAAAAGCAATTATTGTGATGTGTGGCATAATGTATAAACAAAGACATTTTCATTCATTTCATTTTTTCTAATTAGTAAGTACTTACCTTTATTTGCCATAGATACGAAACCAGCGCCACTGTGATGTGTGTCTAAGTTTTCATCAGCGAATGTTTTCCCATAAATACTGATCGAGCCTGAGCCATCATCTGCGACGACATCGCCACCTGTTGTTACAATTTGTAAACTCCTACAGCTTTATCTCATGGCTTAGTTTAAGATTAGTTTTAATTGAAGTGGTGGAATGATAATATTTTTAGACGTATCTCTTTAATAGAATAATGTTATATAATAAAAACCAAATGCTAATCGGACTCGCGCACAAAAGGTATTATACCATTTATTGACTTTATATTTCAGGCTTCTACCATAAATATTTATTGCATATACAAGTGAATATAAATATAGAAGTTAGTATTTTGTAAATATTTCAAGTGCCCACATGTTACCTTTATTGATATCGAATAAAAAAGGGCTAAAAAAATCGCGTTTATTATACAATATTGTATGGGATATTAAATAAATATACATATTTCTTATTTTGTTTTTAGTATTTGTTGTTATAGCAGCAACAGAAATACTTAATTTGTGAAAATTTCAATTGTCAAGCTATCGCGGTTCTTGAGATGCAGTTTGGTGACAGATAAACGTACAGTCAGCAAAGTCTTAATACTCCTGGGTACGGAACCCTTTTTTTCGCTGAGAAATGCATTTACACATCCCACCCGGACTCAGAGGGTATGTGGGACTCACCAGTCTGGAATATTTTAGTGGGTATTTCAGCGTAGCCTCCCGCGTCTCGAACTAGAGTACGGGACCATAAAAACTAGCCTATGAACCATAAGAATCCCTTTTTAACATTTTCCCCATTGCACTTAACAGTACTGCTGTGTTACATCTTTACTAATATTATAAAGCTGAAGAGTTTTTTTACGCGCTAATCTCAGTAAATACTGGTTCTAATTGAAAAATTATTTTTGTTTTGGATTGTCCATATATAGAGAAACCATTTGCATCCTATAGGAGCGAAGAATCCGTGGAAAATGTGGAAAAAACGGAGAAAATTATTAATCTTTGAGGGCTTATATAATAATGTATAAGGAATAACATAATATATATTTAATTTCGTAATCTTATTTATTTTAATTTCACGCAAACATTTTGTAGCCATTTTAAAAAGCATCACATGCCTATCATTAGGATTATTTTTAGCTCTGTGCCAGCTCTAGTACCTATTAGAGTAGTCACCGAATCAAAACGACCTCGGTGGCGCAATGGTATGCGCGGTGGATTTATAAGACGGAGGTCCTGGGTTCGATTCCCGGCGGGGCAGATTGAGATTTTTCTTAATTTGTCTTGGCCTGGCTGGTGGGAGGCTTTCGCCGGCTAGTTACCACCCTACCGACAAAGACGTACCGCCAAGCGACTTAGCGTTCCGGTACGATGTGTAGAAACCAATAGTGGGTGTGGAATTACATCCAACTCCTAACAAGTTAGCCGCTTCCATCTTAGATTGCATCATCACTTAACATCAGGTGTGATAGCAGTCAAGGGCCAACTTGTAGTTGAAAAAAAAAAATCTGACTTAAAGGTAAGTAGCTTGGTAGGTACCAACCTTGTATCATAAATCGTTTGATAACGCGATTGAACTTCGTGCCTTTGTATGATTTTCCCTTCACTCCTTTTGTGGCTAACACTTTGAAGTTTTTTACAGCTTTTGGTGCTAAATCTCCAAAAAGGCCGATAATGATTCGACCTAACGGTTTATCTTGTCTCTGAACATCGAAGTAAACTTGATCAGTGACCCTAAATTGCCGCGCCTGTAATAATACAAAAGCAAAAGCACCGTACTTTATTAAACTGTTGGGTAATAAAAAATTTCACTTTGAATGTTTTCGTAGTAAAATCACTCACGGAAAGGTCCAAAACAAATTGGGAAAAAATTATTAAGAACACAAAGAAATTCATGATTGTTAATTAATAGGTTTTGTTATTAAAAATAAATAGAACACCACACTAGGCGCATAGAAAAGTATGTCTGTAAAACTCGTTGTAAGAGTTACTTAATTGGATAAAAAATTGTGGCCTACGGAAAACATATAAGTGCGTTATAGTGTAACAAAGTCAAGGATGGTTTATTTTGTGGTTCTTTTACTTTCTAGTAACGTATAGAAAAAAATATAGTGTGCAATAATTAAGCCAGTAGGTACTTAAATTATAAAGTACCTCTTGTACCCATTTAGCTAGTCTTGGGTTCAATTTTTAAATGATTATTTGTACTGTATCCTCTTTAAAAAAAACAAATAGAATTAGAGAAAGAACTTTTTTGAGTATATAATAATGTTATGATAGTTAAAATTAAACATAACATTGTTAGGTACATCATAGGCATATCAATAATAGAGACATTAAGTTCCTCCGAGATTCATTGCATTGCATTTTTCTCACACCTATAGTCGACGCATTATGAACAGAGGAACAGATAAATCATATTTATCTGTCTCACTTGCACTTACAGGTTTTATGGAGAGGTGTAGTGATGTGCGTATAAATTGTAGAGGTGCATATCGATAACAAGATAGGTAACGATCGATATGCTACGTTATGTTAAGTATTAATAGGAATTTTTCACTATCTGAAAATAAAAGTATTTAATTTGTAAGATAAAATGTGTTTCGACGTAATCATAGAGAAACTGTCGTCGAAAAATCTTAATGTGGCCGTGAAGCATATGTAATGTAATAACAAAACAAAAAAAATCTCATATTTATAGAAAAACAACAACCCTTACACGTTATGACTAATCAGGAGTCAAAGTGCAAATGAAGGTCACGATGACTTCTCGATCCCGCCTACTCAGGTAGCTAAGTATCGATAACGGGTTGCATTGGGTGCACATTCTTAATGACAGTGACATTTATTGCCCGACGACTCAATTAAAATTGCTTCGACTTTAAACAAACGTCATTGATGTTGTGTCACAGACATAGTAAAATGGTCAACTCGAAATAAACACGACTCGAGTAAACTTGAGTTGCAATTTATAATAACTTAACCCGTCACGCGATTTGTGCACACCCGTATGTACAAGAATAAAATTGGCCTGTAGCGTCCCGCGCACACCCATGTGTACAAAACTGAAGCTCGTTCGTTCGACATTCAATTGTTTAAAAACTATTCGAATCACAGAATAACAAAAAATGTAACTTGATTCTGTACTTTACTCCCTACGAAACAAGGTATAACTAAATAAAATTACACGGCATAGCGATCGAGAAAAAAAATAAAACATACGTACACCAATCATAAATTGAAAAAAGTCCGCGTTAACGTTTTCAACAAGTGTTTGTGGTAGACGTAACTCAGTGAAAAATGGATTTATCCGAAGAAATGTAAATAAATATACATGTATTTCATACTAAAATACAAAGAATAAAGTAAAGAATATTTTAATGACTGTTAAATTCATGTAATATAAGATTTACATAGTGAAAAAAGGTCGAAACTTTTAAACGGGCAAAATTTCTATGTTATGATTTATTTTCGTTACGTAATAATTTATGATCTTGCAGTGAATTTATCCTAAAATATAGATAAGTTTGTAGTAAATATGTTCAAGAATAAGATTATAAAAATATTTAGTGCATTAATTGTTTATAAATTATAAAAAACCTAAAACAAATAAATAGCTAATAATAAGTAAACATTCATAACGGCCATTTTGAATATTCAACTGTATCGAAGTACTGGACGCATTCCAATGTCACGTGACATCGTGTGATTTTGTACAGTCAGAAAAGAATTACACATACATAAATTGCGAATATATTAGAATTTCATTTATATAATAAAAATGTATTAATATCTATTATTAATGATTCATAAATTTGATTTCATATTTTTTCAGTATTTTACTATAATTACAGATGCTTTACTTTATTTGATTTTTGCCAGATGATACATTACTTTTATCACAAATAATATAAGTCAATAAAGTCGATTTCATCGACCTTATTGACTTCGAAAAATTAAAGACCATATGGAGGACTTGCGGATGGCCGTGACTCCGTCCGTGTGATTCTTTATATATATATATATTCGATCTGATAGATGAAACAAAATGTACCTGTTCCTCGAGACTATGCTTTATCGACCTATGGAAGTGGCAGAATCCGTTCGCAAACTTACAGTTTTGGTGATTTTTTTATAGCACCCCGAAAATAAAATGACCTTGCCATTTTAATACCTATCTTACTGGCATAATTTTTAGTATGCGCCGGCGTTATCGCCCTGCATCCCGTTCCCGATCAGCCACGCCTGTCCCAAGGTCATCACAGGTTTCAGGCTTTGCACCCTCCTATCGTCAAGAACCTCGTAGAAAATAGTAGTGGTGTACCGGGAGAGCAAGATTATTATATTGAATTTTTTACTTACTTCAATCGTAATAACTTATACATAAAATCATAAACCAATAATAAAATACGTTTAATTAAATAAATTATATTAAACGAATTACTATATACATTTTTTTTTGGTATTCAAAAGAACATTATTCGTGTCAACTGTACTTACACGCGTCAAGGTTAAAATGGCGTTCAAGGACAACATTTATTAGTTTTCAAAAATTTCGTTTGCCGTCGGGAAGATAATGGCGCGCGGTAAAAATTAAATTATGATTACAACGTTTTAAAGCAATTATATGATGTGATAGTGTTACAAATGATTAGTAGAAAGGTAATCCTAATTATTTTGCCAATAATAAATGTTTTTTGTGTGTTCTATTTAGTGTAATATTGCAAAAACTCGACGAGCTAGGAAGTCAAAAATCAAAGGTACAGATTCACGACTTTATTTTTACTATATACTACATTTATAATATTACAATCTTTATATCATCGTATAGGAAATATTGTGTAGTTTCCAATAATATACGATTTATATTGAAAATTTTCAAAACAAAACCCTAATAAAATGAATTATCTTGCGGAAGTGTGAAATATCAAGTGAACTAAAAGTGCTGGGGCGCTCAGCGACCGATAGGCGAGCTAGGCTCGGACGCGTGATGGGTTAAACTGAACTCGAGTAACGTAACTCGAATTCGGAGAGAATTCTTGAAGTCGAGTGCTTAAGAAATTAATTCTTTCAATATATTTTTTCTTCAATTGCCATATTAGTGACGTCATCCGAGGACTTTTACGGCTTAAATTAGCTAATTACAATCTCTATTAGTAGGTACTTAATCTTTGATTATTCCCAATATAATTATTCAGTATACGGTGAAACGAAAACTTGTAAAATTATAACAAAGTTTTCAGGATAACTTAAAATTCCGCATTTAATTTTAAGTTACAGAAAATAAGAAATAATTATATCTTTTCCTTACGAAAATATATATTTTATAACTATAACTAAGTAAAATGCGAAATATCCTCTCTATATACCTAATCTAAGTACTCAATAACTTTTACGCTACAATTACCTCACACCGCTCTCCAGTACAAACAGCAAAAATTCGAGTTTGGGAAAACCGTGTCGAGATAAGTGCAACCCGAATTAAATCGATCACTACTATCGACCATCACTACTCTGATCCTCTGGCTGTCAAAAAACCAGCGGTTATGGTCAAATGTCAACGGTGTTATACCTTTGCCTTTTCCCAACGGGAAAGAATCAAGCAAAAAAAAAATGGTCAAATGTCAAACATTTAGATTTATAATTTGTTTTGTATTTCCATAACAAAAACGATTTAGTTAAAAATCTTAATTAATAAATTGCCTATTTCGTGAAGCAGTAGTTTAATTAAAAAATCATGACTGTAAACAACACTATTGCTCACCAACGTTTAATTCTCAGTGGAGATCGTGAAAGGTAATTTTGTCTAAATTGTATGTTATTTGATATTATCCGGGACAATTGAGTGCAACATTTTTAATCATCTTGCACTTACAAATCTATATGAGATTTTGTGCTTATACTCCTGTGCAATAAAATTTATACTTTGTATTTGTTTCCGTTGTTAAGGAACCTTATTAAGTAGTCAGTCAGTACTGTTTCTACAATCATGCTAACAAATATTATAAATGGTCAATGACTAAATTTTTGCGATTCTCTATACTTTATTGGTTTAATAAACTCGTCATTATGATTGTGTTGCATCTTGTCAAGAGAAAACGATGTAGGGTGTACCTTTCTTCCAAAAACATTATTGTTCTTAAACAATTAACTTTTGCCTAAATAAACAATTAATTTTATTGTATTTGCTTCAGCTTTTGTACTGTATGTATATTATTGCACTTTTAGGTTCAAAGAACTTCTCAGGCGTAGACTAATTGAATGTGGATGGAGGGACCAAATAAGGATGGTGTGTCGTGAAATTGTAAAGGAACATGATTCAAACTCCATTACCCTTGATATGTTGGTGTCGAGAGTGACTCCTCGAGCCAGGGCTTTAGTCCCAGATCCAGTTAAGAAAGAATTGCTGCAGAAAATTAAAACTCACCTTTTAACCCAAAAAAACTTGTAGATTGACTTGTAGATTACTGTACATGCCTATATAATGATGATTATGCTTTACTTTTAATTGCACATTAATGACATAATTGAATACTTTGTGAATTTTTACTTTGCTATTACTAAATTATGCATTTTTAAATATGTTAAGGATAAAATAAAATAACTAAGTTTAAACCAACAGTATATTTTATTTATAAACATTTACATTAACCAAAAATACATAATATATATTGCTTACATACACATAATACTGCCTTTAGATGCTATTTAACTTGACTGTCATGACTCTATGCTGTATTTTTAGATTTTTGGACATGAACATCTAAAAAGACACACAGCTAAAAAGTTTTAAATAATATTTGACATATAGGTATCTATTTATTACATTGTATGGACAATGTATTAAAATATAGTTCAATCATTATACTATTCTGTATCAAAGGTAGAATGACACTTTCTAGGATATTTTTTTAGTTTACATTTTTACATAATTTTCTACATGGTATATTTTATCTAACATCTATCTATAATAATTTTGATAAAAAAAGTTTGAGCAAGATATGCAATGTACATTTTATGCTTAAGGAATATAATCTCTGTTGAAACATTGCAAATAAATAGATATGACACACACAATAGATATATTCTGTAATAAAAATAAGAAACTTCATTTGGAAAAGATTTTCGTGCAGGAGTATCTCTGGGAATGATAAATATTCATAAAAATGCATAAGACATGCAAACATAGACCATTCAGTGTTATTATGACAATGACATCTCCAGTTCTAGAATACAGGAGAAAATGCTAATCGATTATCTAAATTTAAAAATTTAACACCAATCAATAAAATGGGAATAAATAAATGCATTTATTAAAGAAATTTTATAGTTACCTAGTTGAAATAATGAGCAATCAGTTTTCCTAGAATAACATCCTTTAAAGCTTTTAGATGCTCGACTTATATTTGATACATAATTTGTATGCTTAATTCAATTTTGTATATACAACATAATACACAAATGGAATGTTTCATGGACTTGTTTATACCATTCACAGGTATGGTGTATTTGATCACAATATATCCTCTTATATAAAGTATTTATAACAATATCAGTACTCTCTTATATATTTAGTTATATCTAATAGTTATACTTTCTTTCTTACAACTAAAACCGTAACATGATTCTACTTACAGTTCGACTAATTGATTATTAATTTTACACAATACTGCTGATTGTTAAATGAGCAATTAGTAGTTTTGAGAATATTACTTGAAGTGTAGAGTAGCGACAGCCAAAACATTTGGAAAGTAAGACTGGAGTATAAAGTAAATATTTTACATCTAATAATATTTTTAGTGCCCTTCTATACTTATGTTATGTGATTCAAAACAATTACAAGTTATCTCTGAACTATAATCTCGCTTGATGTTAAGTGACAAAGCATTATTTTGACCATGTTATACTCTTTCCATTGTCATGCTAAGACGAGAATAAGATAGTTTATTAACCTATACTCCTCAGTCCTCATTGAGTCGTATTGGAACGCTACATGACATAGTGGTATGTCTGTAGAATGGAAAGAAGCCACGGGCGAAGTCTACTATTAGATCAGACGCCTAAGCCGATTTAGAAAATATAAAATTCTTGTCTAAATTGACCTGAGTTGGAAATCAAACCATCCAGACCTCCAATACAATTGATTTCTATCTATAAACTAAAAGCAATTATTAATTTCAGAAACATGATATAAGATCATACAGTTTACTAAAATGTCATAAGCATAATTATCATAATATCTTGACCATCACTATAAATTTTTTTACTACCAATATAGAAAAATTGTTATAACATTTTACACTTAAATTTTGGCAACAATATTTCAGTATACAACATAATTATTATGCAAGTAATCAGCTTAAATCGCTTTTTGAGCATTTAATAATAATCAAGAAATCGTTTATAAGTGTAGAGAAACATCTAAACTTACAATAATAATAAAAAAAAAAGATTAATAAAACCCATAATACCACGTATGACGCAATACCATTTAGGACCATTTTATGAAATGCAAGTTGCCAGAAATATAGATCGTATTTTAAAGAATGGATCCAGAATGATAGAGAAACAAAAATAGATTGCACTAAAACATTTTATAATGCTCACAATTATCATACTTTAGATTACACACCAGATCTATAGACAAACCACAATACTGAGTCGTTACCTGCACGGTACATGTTGCTATAGATGGTAACAGGGGAGCAAGAGTCATAGAAAGAAAGCATATGAAGGAAGGAGACCCATCTTGTATAGGAGACAATTTAAAAACTGCAGCAAATGAGAATGATTGATGATAGTAAGCTGAGTGAATTGCGCTGATTTTAATATTTTACATGATTGACAAGGTTAAATTGCGCCATATAAAGTCTAAACTACTGACATAGTCTAAAATAATTTAATAAATATAACCTATAAAATTGTTGTGCCATAGTTTATTTAGTTCTGTTTAAAATTATAATAAGTAGCTTCCGTTGCGCCATCAATTTTACGCTTTCAAACGGACATTTTTATACAGAGAAGGTTCTCCTGGGTCACACCAGCGGAAATCTATCTTTTTCTTTACACCTGTACCGTGCAGACGATGACACAATTATGCGTTTTATATATGTATATTCAATGTAAATATTCATTGAGTTCGGCGGAATATTGGACAAAACATCCACATAAACTACGGGTACTTGCAGAAACCAACTAAGGCTTTGTTACAGATATTCACTGGTCCATTTTATCTTTTAAGATAGCATCAAACTAAAATCTTATGCATCTATGTTACAAAAACAGGTAAAAGCGGACTAGAAAACGTTAAACGGTCTCAATATTTGTACTCTGGTGAAATGGTCCTCAATGGTAAGATATAAAATAAAATAATAAAATACAAAACCATAGTAAATTGATTAAACATATTTTCACGGAATTACAGATTCCAAATAAATGATTGTTTTAGGTAAATAGGTATAATAATAAATTAATGCCTTGAAGAGATTCTATATTAAGCGTTAAGGTTAACAGGTCTTCGCATTGCAACTATATTGTCCTTAAGAAATTTTTTAATCCACCAAATCGTAACTTACCTATTAACGTTGACAATAATTTGACCAATTAAAGTTTAATTTTTGCTTCATAATTTCTAACAAGGAACATTTATAAGCTGCCATAAATATAATAAGTATTTTTACATGATAATTAGCTGTAGAAAGAAAATAAATATATTAATTGCGTTATTTTTCAAAAGTGTCTTACAATGCGAATGGCCTGTTTTATGAGATTATGATTTAGTATTTTCAGAAGAAATACTATTACGGTAGCTTAGTAACATATTATATTAATCTATCTAAATAAAATATCGTAAAACGATCGATTACTTGCTAATCATATTCAAGCGAAGGCCAAACCGAAGTGTAAGCGATACGAGTCTGATTTGTGTATATATTTCTCTCTCTTATATTGGTTGTTTGCCTGAGCAACTATTTGTAAGTGGTTATGGTGGTTAGCGATAAAACAGCCAATTGTGTATTAGCTTTAAGTTTGAATATTATATGTCATTGTCTATTGTATTTATAGTATAATAAAAGAACAATGTAAAAGAAGATGTAGTGACTAAAATAGAGAAAGGGATGCTTAGATGGTTTGGGCATGTAAAGAGAATGGAAGAAAGAAGAGATTTATAATGCGAGAGTGAATGGAAATGTTGAAAGGGGAAGACCTAGGCGCATGTTTCTGGACCAAATTCAGGACATTTTAATTTTAAATAATGGCCAGGTCAAGAGTACCCTAAACCGACGATCTTGTATGAAAGGATTAATGAGAGTGGAAGAAGCTAAGGTAGTATGCAAGGACCGTGGCAAATGGAAGGATGTAGTCTCTGCCTACCCCTATGGGAACGAGGCGTGATGCTATGTATGTATATATATTGTATTTATGGTGTACTATAAAGTATATTTCTTCTTCTTCATTCATTCTTCAGGGTACAGCATTAAGGATGATTGGTGGACGCAAGGATGGATAAACATGACTGCAATCATGGTTTCGTCGTGTCGGTGTGGCCTTCGCCTTACAAATAACAAGCCATAACATAACTCTGCTTTACAACATCACATAATAAAATTTGGAAATAAATAACACAACAGTTTCAGTGACTATTGGCTATTCACAACCCGCGATCAATTCACGCTAATTTTGATTCCTTTGGCTCTCTTCGAAACGATATGGCATACATACGAATATAGTAAGTCTATTTTAAAGTGTCTACAGGTTTAAATGTCACTGCTATGGTATGTATCTAAATGTTCACAATTATACTAAAGCCGAACTCGACTGAGAATGCTTGTCAACAAACAAATATAAAATGAAGGTAGAAAATGCAAAACATATTATGGTTAATATATTTTTTTTTATCGACTACAAGTTGGCTCTTGACTGCTATCACACCTGATGTTAAGTGATGATGCAGTCTAAGATGGAAGCGGGCTAACTTGTTTCCACACCCCTTTCGTTTTCTACACGACATCGTACCGGAACGCTAAATCGCTTGGCGATACGTCTTTGTCGGTAGCCTCCCACCAGCCAGACCAAGACAAATTAAGAAAAATCTCAATTTGCCCCGCCGAGAATCGAACCCAGGACCTCCGTCTTATAAATCCACCGCGCATACCATTGCGCCACGGAGGTCGCCAAATATATTTACCTATATAACCTTTTGTTATTTTAAAAAATCTTATTTAAAAGATATTGAATATATTCATTACTTTTAAGCTTAGTAATCTAATGAATTGTAATTAATTCGTCAATTAATAGTTAATTTAAAAAAATAGGTGTAAAATGACTACTGATTTCTACCGTCATTTTTAATTTGTTTGTTGACAAGCATTCTCAATCGAGTTTGGCTTTAGTATAGTTCACCTTGTAAATCATTAACAAAATCTAGGCTTAGATTAAAACAAATTTAACACAATCAAATTCATACATTGGCAATACAACACCAAACCGAAGTATCTTAATAATAAATATAAACTTTTTCACCTTATAGTTGTGCTTTTTATTTTACGAAATATGCTATTTATCAAACTTAACACTAAAAAAACATACTTATGTGCAAATTCCAACTCCGTTTAACTAAATGTATATAAAATTTTGATACCTACTCTAAATATTTTTTTAATTAATAATAATCTTTTTATAAATTATCCTTCACCTTCCAGTTGAGTGAAATACTTAGATCAGATCTTGGCAATAACTAAAAATGTAAAATAAACGGTACAATATGGATGGGTACGTTAATGATAATACTTCTCAAGACTGCCATTTTTTTTAAATATTATTTTTAAATTTTATCATTCAACAGCATTATTTGAATATGTACGACTTTTAGACTAAGGTTTCCTTTTTCCCGTGAAGCCTTGCTTTTTGGATTGGATTCAATAAGCGTTCCTACATATAGCTGAGTTTGTACATTTTTCTGGTATTTTACAGTTTATTTTCATGCAAAAACATAATTAACTTAATATACCCGAGAAGCAAGGGCTTAAAGCTGCCTCACCAGTAAATCAATGAAAAAACTTGCTCGCAGGTTCGATGACAGTTTTATCTTTCTGTCAAACTTCCTAAATAAAACAGAGGACGTTCCTAAATTGTCTAAATTATCGTTTTAATAGTACATATTGATTTTCGAGACTTAGCAGCAAATATCAATTGTGGTTTACTATTGAGTACTATATACACTTTTAGAAATAACTGAAAATATTGAACATTATTTAATAAATAATGACTCGCGACTTGGCCTGCGTGGTAAAGTGTGTTGGGACTTTTTTTTTTTTTTTAAATATGGTGTAGGAAGTTTTCAAAAGATAGATATATGCCTAATAAAGTTAAACAGTTCTTTCATACATTATTTTGTATCTCAAAGTTTTCCAACAATTATCGTCAAATTTCATCAAATTTACTTAAAACATTAACAAATTATATATTAAAACTTTCCTCAACCACTGTATCCATTAGTTGCCACCGGACAGTCCGTTCAGTAATCTTTTAGTTTGTCGCGAACAGGCAGACAAACAGACATACGCGGCGGGGGACTTCGATTTATAATATGTAATTTTTATATATTTTAATTAATTTATATATATTCACTTTATTCACTGGAGTTGCAAGGAGTTCGCTCGTAGCTCAAGTCCCACAGCTAGTACGTCTAGTGTATGCCGTAGAAGGCTTGCAGATGGTGCTGCTAGGTGACAACACGGCGCGTGCGCGGCCGGGCCGCCTGCCCGCGCGTCACCAGCACCAGAGCTGACGCGAGCGCCATGCGCACGGGCGCGCGGGAACCGCCCGGTAACCTGAATCAGTTATATTTTTATAGCTATACTTTAATCAAAATTAAAAGTATGTCAAAACAGCATGGAAAGAAGTATGCTTCAAATAAAAAATTTTAACAAAAAAATAGAACCGACTCAAATCGCACTAAAAAGTAAAAAATAACTGTGTCATTTAGTTGCTTTAATTTACTTAAGCATATCTATGAAGTCGGTGCCAGCCAAATTTAAGAAACATTTATTTTACGTAGTAAAGCAGTTCTAGGTAACATTCTTGAAAGTAGAAACCTTGGCTGGCGCCGACTCCTAGACATGCTTAAGTAAATTAAAGCAACTAAATGCCACAGTTATTTTTTACTTTTTAGTGCGATTTGAGTCGGTTCTATTTTTTGTTAAAAATTTTTATTTCTTACTTTTTAGTGATTTATCGCCACGTAGCGTACTCGTACTATACTGTCATAGTATATTATATGGCACTATACGGAAAACGGAAAAGTGGTAGCCAAAGATAGAAGGATGACCTTAGGATGACATACAGCAGGACGCATGGCAGAGTCCCGTATAAAGAATTGCTGGAAAAACAGCTAAGGGATCAAAACAGCTATAATCGAGATGCCGAGGGAAGAGACGGTTCAATGGACGTTCGTAATTACATCTGCTTATATACAAAATGCGTGTAACACCTAACGCCATCTAGTGGAGCGGAGGTGACTTTTTACGAAATATATTTAACTAAACAAATAAACTAAAGTAATTATTAAAAAGAACTTTTAAAAAATTAAAATAATGAATAAAACTATACTACATATAATAAAGATAATTCTACACATAAATCCAAAACTTACATCTTAAATGTTTACTGAATGTTTTACGGTTTCGGAACGTTAAGCGCGGTGACCGGCAGAATTCGAGCGGCGGAGCGTAGACAATTTTTTATTGAGATACCGACTCTTACGCACGAATGTGCCATACAACAGGTCAAACAACAACTCTGTGTCTGTGTATAAAAAAGTCTACTGTGTTGTACAGTGTCATTATCAAAGTTTTACTGAGATTCAGAAGAATTACCCCGATATTGGGTGAGTGTTGCATTATGGCATTACCTAGATTTAAGCCTAAAATGTAAAACAGTCCTTGATGGTCGCACCATTGAGGGCTATTTAATGCTGTGAATCGCCGCTATTCGTACCTCGCGTTCGCGTCCAGCATTAATCCCGAGCCGAAAATCGATGTTGCGGTCCAACTAGGAAAGCGGACAAATACTAAAACGCCCACTCTAGGCGTCTTTCAGGGGTTTAACCGCTGGATTTCGCTTCCGTCCATCATCTACCGTCTCGAGTCTACAACGTCGAGGCTGGTTTCGCTAGATTGCAACCCGCAACCCACGGGAGCCCTTGCCTACATCCTGCAACCAACGGGAGCTGCACCGCGGACAGTACAGGGCAGTGGCATTCTCTTACGGCCTCTTAAAACATATTCTCGTGTATTACGTAAACCCATTCTCCAGCTCACCGCGACTATTTTTTATTTTATAATTCCTTTAAATACTAATAAATCAATAATTGTTACTGTCAACCTTCTTTTTCTTGTCGTAAACCTTCTAAAACCTAAAAACACGACATGCGTACCTGACAAGTAGCGTGGTGACAGCAGCGCGCGTGTCGAACGTGGGCTCGATGGCGACGGGCCGCAGCTCGGCCCGCCGGCGCCGCACCCACGCGCCCGGGTTCAGCACCACGCGCACTGCGGCGAACGGCCGCTTCGCCATATGCAGCATCTGCTCGTACACAAGATGCGTACCTGACAAGTAGCGTGGTGACAGCAGCGCGCGTGTCGAACGTGGGCTCGATGGCGACGGGCCGCAGCTCGGCCCGCCGGCGCCGCACCCACGCGCCCGGGTTCAGCACCACGCGCACTGCGGCGAACGGCCGCTTCGCCATGTGGAGCATCTGCTCGTACACAAACAAAATAATTATATCTGTTAAAGTTTTATATACTCGCAAACAAAAACATTATGAAAGTTTTTTTAAATATCTTTACCTCGACAACATGTCTTCTCCTTGCCCTCCGAACATCCGCAGCTTGTTTGGCCTTCCACGCCACGACGCACGCCGCCAAAAATAGGAAAAAGCACGAAAAGAACACCGAGAAAAACACGAAAAGATCTATGTGCAGCTGATCCTGTCTGAAGAACGTCACACCGAAACTAGCGGAGCCGTCTTCCGTGTGCCTCGCTCGAATTATTATATAGAACTTCGTGTGGGTGAGATCGTGAATGTTCTGCGGCAAGGTTAGAACGAGACGGTTGCGGAGATTCTTCACTCTCAACAGAACATTCCTCTTGTCGACCGTCACGTAGGTGGCTAGGTCTTTGGCCGTGTAATCTGCGAGAGCGTATTCCGTCTTGTCGTAATACCATGTAATTTTTCCTGGTTTTTCCGGCACATGGTCTTCGAATGAGGGCATTTTTCGGTACGGGTCATGTTTGTAGTATGTCGGATCCAGTTCTACGGCGTGGGATCCTGTGCTGGAATTAACGGAGACCACGTATGAGCTGTCGTTGGGGCTCATGTACAAATCGACTGCTCCTTGTGTTACATCTACAATGACTCTGATATCCACGTTCATATATCTGGGATTGACAGCTACGAACACTGTCTGGCCGGGGTACAGCGGACGCGGTTTGATTTTGCACTCATCTGAAATTAAAATAAAATTGATTTGGTAGTAATTGTTAGAATTTGACATTGCTTCAAAAAATATTTGATCCTTCATTTAATATTTATGTAACAAAACGTATACATTAATTGGGGGTTCTTGTTATAATTTTACAGCTGAACGGGAGTTGGCCACGTACCTATAGACTTGCCGTCGAAGCAGAGTTTGTTCTCGATGTTGATGGTCTTGTAGCACTGGTGGCCGTTGCGCGGGTCGCCCATGTACAGGTCGCGGCACTTGACGCACTGGTGCCGCCAGCACTCCTGCGCAGAGTTCTTGCTGGAGGACGCGGTCTGGCACGACGCGTCGCTCTCCGTGTTGTTGCCGCAGTTGCACTTCTCGCCCGTCACCGGGTCGCACGTGTCGCCGTGACCGTGACACTCGCATCTATAATTACAATAATATATTTTTGGCAACATCGTACTAAGATAGATTGTCATCATCATCATCATCATCATCGGAATCATAATCAATATTATAAGCAAAGAATGTGCAATACGTACGGTCGACAAGGATCCCGGAAGTCCTCGGAGCCTCTGAAGTAGCCCTCAATGCACCGCTCGCAGCGCGGCCCGTCCGTGTAGTTGGCGCACCGCACGCAGCGCGCCTTGGCCCCGCCCTCCCGGTAGTACTCCTCCAGGTCCGCGTTGCTGATGTCGCGCGCTATGAGCGCCGCGTCCGCCTCGTTCGTGCACACGGACGTGTGGCCGTGGCAGTACACGGAGCAGGGAATGCATTGACCGTTGTCAGTGGGGTCGCCGACGAAATTTGGCTTACATTTCTCACATTGGCTTCCCTGAAAAAGATATTATACTGGTAAACGCAATGTTAAATTTTAATAACATTTGATTTTTATATAATAACCTACTTTACTTTGTTATATAATAACCTAATTTACTAATTTAAAGCGTCCTATTAATACCAAAGTTAAAATTGTGTTTTTTTTTTTTCAATTCGCTATGGTTGTTATTGCGCTCTTAATATATAACGGAAACGTATGGCGTATTTACCATGGTGTTATTGTGGCACTCGGTGCACACGTCCAGCTTGTCGGGCCCCTCGCAGTGCGAGTGCCCGTTGCACTGGCATTGGATGGTGCAGTTGGCGCCCACGTAGCCAAAGTCGCAGCGGCAGCGGTCGGGCTGCACGCAGGCGCCGCGCACGCAGCCCTGCGAGCACACGGCCGCGCACGCGCCGCCCACGCGCTTGTGGCCCGCGCCGCACGCGCACTCGTAGCCTTCCGGCAGGTCGCGGCACACCTGCAACACAACACACACTTATTAGCAACAGCTGCTGCACAATTATATATACTATACTGACTAAATGGACTAAACTTCAAATTTTATCATTTAAGCTTTACTTGCTTTGAACAAAAATCACAGCTTGGTTGACAAATCACAAAATAATTTAACAAATACCAAATTAGTTACTCCATGATAATATACGAGCATTAGAATAAATTCAAAATAATAAAGAATGAAAAACGCATACTGTATGGCTGTAAAAGTATATAACAAATTGCCAGAAGATATTGAACGATTACATTTAGTTAACTTTAAAATCAAATTGAAAAAATAGCTTATAGACAAATACTATTATGACATAAAAGAGTATTTGACGTAAAACATTTGACAAATTATTATTATTATTTTATATTTAGACTTTAATATTTATCTAATTTAATTGTAATTTTACTGTAATTGGTTCTATGTATTAATATGAGTTTCTTAAGTTTATATAATATTAGCAACGCCCTGACAGGGCCCATGACATGTAAAGTATGCTTATGTGGACGCAAATAAGTATGTGAACACTTACCTCAGATTCAGCTTTACATTGGTGGTGATTATTCTCGCACTCGTTCTCCGGCGGACAGCGCGTGTAGTGCCAAGAAAATGTATCGTTAGTGTTGTTGCTCTGATGCACGCTCATATACACCGCCGCACAAGTAGTGCGCGTCGAGTACTCCAGCGGGGAATCTATAGAGCCTTCTGTACACACGCCTTCGCCGTTCTCACCCTCGAGAGCGCACCACCCACAGTGCGAATGATGGAGACATTCCGTACACTGCTCGAAAGTACCACAAGGGGCTGGACACTTATTCTTATCGGCTTTAGTCAATACTAGACCGCAGACTCCGCCTGCACAGTATACGGGTTGGTACGCAGGTGATATGCACGTGCCGAGGTAACTGGCCCAGTGGCATTCCGAAAAACCACCCTCAGCCCCTTCCGAGCTTAAACAAGATTGACAATCGTCGTATAGATGACAACTGCTCGGGCACTCGTCTTTGTTCACGCCGAAGTATGAATGGCCCAATTTGATGGAGAGAGCGCGGAGACTTGCACGCCCAGGCTCGTCTGTGGTTGCACACGTCCAATTGTATAGCTCCGCTGGATCATCCGTTATTCTACTTATTTGGGCTGAAACAAAATGCTGAGTGTATCAGAACGCAAGTTTCATCATCATCGGCAGGAAAAACCTATAAGCATAATAATTCACATCAAATAATTTTGCTGTTCTAGAATGAATTCATTCTGTAATTAATGTCACAAGATAACATAAATATCTCTGCACACGCACAGCTATACGATTATTTGGAAAATAAGCAAAGAAATACAATTCTGACGCGATTAATTTAAAAATGACTTTTATATAGGCGTCAATACAAAAAATATACCTGCAATAAATGAATAAACATATATATTGGAAATAGTTATACCTCCTCTGCTGACGAGTCGTGTCCAGGAGCACTGGTTAGACACGCATTTGTCGCAGTCAGGTGCTACACAGCGCAGTTCCGGGCACTGAGTCGAGTCGGTCAGGTATGTGGTGCCGGCGTTACACTTCATACTAGTGCACGACTCGTCTGTCGGTACGCATTCACCTAAAATATAAATATTTATTTCAGTCACGCCAAGTCACCATATCAAGAAAAAATTAACCTAACCCCTTTTGGGTTTCTACACGACATCGTACCGGAACGCTAAATCCCTTTGGTCTTTGTCGGTAGGGTGATAAAACCTCCCACCAGCCGGACTAAGACAAATTAAGAAAAATCTCAATCTGCCCCGCCGGGAATCGAACCCAAGACCTTCGTCTTATAAATTCAACGCGCATACCACTACGCTACGGATGTCGTCAGGATACTGCCAAAGACGCTCAAAAATCATAACCCTCATTCGACAGTTTAGTAAAGCAATTAAATAGCCGGAACCTTTAGGCCAGCGAAGACACGTTTTATAGTCTATTTTGGAAGGTATTGTCCAATGCTATGTTAGGTTCAGAATCGTGAAGGACATTTTGTATGCCTTAATTTGCAAGAGGCGTTAGTTAGATTTTGAAGTATTCTTACTTACCGACACCAGCAGCACAAGTTTCACACCATCGACAAACAGGTTTTTCCTCCGGATACAAAGGCCACGCCGCTAAACACGAAGTGCACGACGTGAAGTTGTCACACGGCCGCCTCGCTATCAAATCAGCGTCACAAGCTGCGCCCGCGTTTGTGGATATCCTGTCACTCCTCTCACATCCCGGATTATCGACAGAATAACACTTGGTATAATCTCCAGTGCTACAGAAACTGCAACCCATGTGACTTCTACACTCGATCTTACTCGAACTCCAGAGCGAGCAAAGATCATCTGGCAAAGTGATGCGTGTCACCTGACAGTTGGCACTACCCGTCCAACCCCCCACTATGTAGATGTTCCAATCATTTTCAGATTCCATATCTATCGTCATAGCGTGAGCTATAGTCCGCGGTGGAGGGTGATCTAGTACACTTGCACCTGAAAGATATCAGTCATTATTCGTTATGCCACATAAATATACGAATACTTCTATAGTCGTAATAATACAAACCTTTGGAAAGCTTGACCCATTGATTGCAGCTGTAAATGTAAGCTATGAGAGAGTTTGAGCGTTTATCTGGAACTGTTCGCCCACCAAACACTATCATGTAATCATTTGTCGTAACTGCCGAATGAAGGTACGTCGGCCGAGGCAAGCTATCGTGGGCGTTGTTTAGACTTGGGAAGGTTGGCAGCTCGCTCCAAGTTTTTGTGGGATAGTGGAATGAAAACAATTTGTTAGATACTATAGTTCCATTGTAAATGTACAATATTCCGCCAAATACGTAGAGACTTTGGGAAGGTGCATGGTAAACTGTGCTGTGACCAATTATACCGACTGGCTTTGCTCCGGCGCATGTCAACTTTATCCATTTGTCATTGTCCAAGTCGAATTCCCACACATCTGTCATGAAACCTTCTTCCAGCGAAAAGCCCCCGATTAGGACCAAACTTTCATAATCCTGATATTTTTGGAACGTCAATGTATGTCCAGCAAGAGGAGGCGGATACTCTTCCTTATTTTTTATAAGACTCCAACGTTTTTCTTTTAAACTAAACTGCCAAAAATCAGTTAATGTTTTATTTTGACCACTTTTATCCTGCAAACTCAAGCCGCCATAAATGTAGATGTTTTGTTTAGCATGGTAAATCTCGGCAGCATGAAAGTATCGTCCGTCTGGCATTTTCGGATCTGGCGTAGCGTCGAGCGTAACTAGCATCCAAGTATTATTCTTTGTGTCATAGTATCTTATGTCATTTAATGGACCGTGTGAAAGCGAGTACCCGCCGAACATCCATAAACCTCGTCTATCGGCAACCAAGCTATGTCCAAACCTCGGGAGTGTTTTTCTCAAATGGTCGAGATCATCAGAAAGGAAATCAGAATTAAACAGCTCAGTGAAAACAAGTTGGGATTTATCAAGTTTTAGTGAACAGTCGTCGCCACCGAAACCATCGTTGCAAAGACATCTTCCATAGCTTGTATCGCAAACTCCACCTTTGAGGTGCATACTACAATTGTTACGGCAAATTTCCACGGAACAATCGAAGCCCCCGTAGCCCTCCCTGCATACACAGTGCCTATTATTGCACACCCTTGGCCAAGCACAAAACCCGTCACAGGCAAGAACATTATAGACTCCTTCAAATCCTTGTTCCGGTTGACTCTGCTTATAATGGACAGTCAAATTTCCACTTCGAGCTTCCACAACTCCTGAGGAAGCACCGTTACAAAAGACGCCCAAAAGTTGACTCTGTTGGTTATTCGTTAAATCTGGTACACCTCCTAACCCATCGTACACGTACACGGCATTTTCATCGCAAGGCACGTTGAAGGTCGAAGAGTTCACAGTGAATTGTATTATGGCATCTTTGATATTTTCCGAAGAGATAATCCACAGGCACTCCTTTATAGGCCCAATGCTTTTTATATCAGGGTCGGTCTTATAGGATCCTATACCTTCAGTCTGCGACGCATTTAACATTCCTCTGGGCTCGCACTGATAGTAACATCTGCCTCCGTGTCGAGGATCTCCATAAAATTTGGGCTTGCAGCGCTCGCAATTCTGCCCCTCTGTGTTATCTTTGCAAATGCATTCACCGGTTGAGACGTCGCATACGCCTTGCGTTTCATCCCCGTGGTCGTTACAATCGCAACGTCGACAGCCTTGTCCCGTTGTCGCGTTCCCATGGCTTCCGGGCTTGCACGACTCGCAAAACTCGCCTTCCGTCCAGTCCTGACACTCGTCACACCTCCCGACGCCTGTTCTACACGTCGAGTGATTGTGACAGCCACAGTTGATGGAACAGTCTGCACCGGTCCAACCGAGGTCACAGTGGCATTTGTATTGTGGGGCGCCTAAGCAGTATCCGTGGACACATATGTTATAACAAGTGCGCATACAGCTCTTTTTGCCGTCCCCTATGTACCCCTGTTTACACTTGCAGGTGTATGAACCGTGCGTATTGTTGCAGACGGCGTTCTCGTGGCAGTCGTGGAGCCGCAGCCCGCATTCGTCGACGTCGGGGCACTGCGCGTACGCCCACCCCGCGTCCGTCGAGGTAACGTTTAGAAGAGTAGCACAATCCACGTGAGAACGCGTAAAATCGCCCTCCGTACACAAACCGTTGATCGGGTTTTCATGGGAGTGGCACCAACCGCAGCCCATGCTGCGCAGACACGAGGAGCACTGCGTATGCGCCTTGCAAGATTTACATTGACTAGATTTTCTATTAGCTTCCTCGGCCGGCGTGGAAGCGCGATCGAGCCATTCGCGACATAGGCCAAACTGGTACTCGCTCGTGTAGACGCTAAAACTGAAGCACTGCCGAGTCGCTTCGCACCAAACGCAACGCCCGCGTTCATCGAGACAGTCCTCACATTCCAGACGCATGCGGCAAGGCGCCGGGCACGCGGCCGCGTCGACGATCGCCCCGCTCGCTCGCCCGCGCCGAGCGCAGCGCGCCTCGTCCGCCCACCACTCGCAGTAGTTCCCGGACACGCACCGCTCGCAGCTGATGTAGTTGGAACAATTCGGACAGGCGGCCGGCTGTAAAGTGAGATATCTCCATTCGCCATCGGTCGCGCACGTCAGTTTTTCGTCCACGTTTCTCTGTTCACAACGATTCGTCAACTCGCACCACCCGCAAGCCGCATCGGACAGACACAATAAACAGTTATCGTAGTTCGAACATTGACCGTCCGAAAATGGTTCTAAAAATTCAAATGTGAACACCTGAAACAGAAGAGATAAAATATACAATTTTTTCCGAAAATGTATATAAGACACCTTTCATTTCGTTTTTATTGTTTTATTACCTTAGCGCTCTCTTGCGATTTATTGTGAAGTAGTTCCATTTTGGCGTGATGATGAGAGGGATATAGGCCCGTGTGCAAGGAATCGTTAGCGTGCATATCGATCGCGAGGCGACCGGGCAGCAGAGCGGGCCAGTCTATCGGCACACAGGAAGATGGCTGAGCTGTCAAATTGGAGATCGGTTCCGTGCTGGCTCCCAGGCTGAGCGACAAATTGGAGTACCCCGCACACATGTGCAGTGTTTCCCCTGACCCGTTCCAGTACTGCGGTATATGCAACCAGCCTCTCAGCCTCGCTTCACTTGCACCGCTGAATATATGGTTACTACCTCCGCCGGTGCCCCAGTCTACAGTTGTTGCGTTCACAACCGAAACGCCGTCTGGATGGTTCCAGTCAGCTGGTTGTTGGTATCTCAGGAATGTAAGGCCAGGGCGTTTATCCAGAATTTTACATTCGTCTGGAACTGTCACTTCTGTACCAGTTGTACCCCACCAACCGGGATTTTCAGATGGTGTGTCTTCACCACACACGCCGTAACTATCTGTAAGTATAGTAAAACTTTAATAATTATCTGAATTTAAACGCTGAAAATGTAATTTATCAATTAGCAATAAGCAAATTACACTCACCATCTTTAAGGTGGCATCGAGCATTTTGAACGCACCAAGTGCACTGATATAAGCCCAGTTTTGTGCTGACTGAAGTTAGCGGTGTACGGGAACTATTGCTTCCGAGCGGAGGGCCGTGGATGAGACACGAGTGACAGTCCCCGAGAGCTGGGCAAATTCCGCCGCATCTGATTGATTGTAAATTCGTAGTACAGTTTGACCCTGTTCTTCCGTAGCATATCTGTAAGAAAAAAAATTCTGAAATCGTTTTGGCTAGAAATGAAACAAAAATATATAGCATTATGCACGCAAAGTAACATTTTTCCAGACAAAAGAGGGCAAAAGCTTAAAGTAAAGATACGGGGGCATGGCGATAGAGGCAAGGTGGTGAATCTTCCATACATTTACGTTCTTCTAAAATGTTCATTCACACTACAGCCATCTAACAAAACAGGTACGCTAAACATGAATACTGTTTTAAATTAATGTTTCTAAATGGAGCTAGTTAGAAAAGGAAAAAGAATAATTTTATAGTTTTAAGTATAAAATAAATTACTGGTTATGTATTGTAATGTAATAAGAACTTGTAATAATTTTTAATTCAAATTAATAATTTGAATTAAAAATTATATATTACAATAAATTATACTCTTTTTTATACTGATTTCTAAACGAACGTCCATGTTTGAACTTTGTCTGTTGTCATTGAGCTAGCAGTCAATACTGTCATTAGATGATATGTGCAAAATTATTCAAAGTTATTTGAAAAATCAGCCAGAACAAAATTAACTTAAGGCTAAAATTAAAGAAGTTTCAAAAATATTTTGCAATTTACCAGAATTTATTTATGTAGATCATAAATCACAGGTACGAAATTTCCTCGTAGATATTATAAGAAATATTATGGTCAACAGCTGGTATACTAACGTCAACAGAATTCTTAGAGGACAAACAAATGCGTGCAATAATAATGAAACGAAAATACAGGCACTAAATTATTTCATAAAACATAAAAGGAAAAAAATAAATTGTTGATTATTTACGTATTTTACATTATCTTTTACTTCCCCGTTCCTACTCCTAGTTGAAGTTTTCAGTCAGTTTGAGAGTAAACGGAAATATTTCTAATACTGTTTTTAACATGATTACATGACAATGTTCTCATATTAAAAAAAAAGAAATATTTTCTTTTGCTGTTAAAAATAGTTAATATATATATATATATATATATATATATATATATATATATATACAAAATGAGCGCCATCTAGCGATAAGAATGTATTAGGTAGACATTCTTAGTGTTTTCATACTGGCAGCGCCATCTCTGACAATGGGCACTCAAACTTAACAAAATTATGAAGTGAGTTGCACATCTATCTCAGTATATAGTGTATTATCTATGGATAGAGGGCAGCGAGTAACAAACGGTACGCGAGTTTCCGCTTGCATTTTTATCGTTCCCAACTTTCATTACAACTGTGTCCTGAGTTCTAATCTAATAAGTATATAATAAAATAATAAAAGTTCTTAGTAAGAGTTCTCAGCTTGGCGTAGGGAAGTTACTGGAGAGCACGTTTAGCCGTCGGTCCAAGTCATTGACTGAGAATTATTATTATTATAAGATATAAACATTATCGCCCGAAGCTTTCAAACTCGCATTGGAGCAGCATGTTGAATCTAAGCCCTATCACCAATCGTCAGAAAGTTTGTTCATATGCTCCGATAATGATGGCGATGTCTGTCGTCCCACACCGCACTCTCGTCCCGCGCAAGGGAGGAATCAATTATGCGTTTGATAGATGTTTTGTGTGTGTGAAAACTTTGGCAAAGAAATGCTCATGATCGCAAAGTATGGAAGCTCTTGGAGGCCTATGCTTAATATGCATTTGCAATACAATTTAGAGGTGTCATAACAGGCTGTGTCATCATCATAATCATTATCAGCCTATTAAAGGCCCACTACAGGGGCAGGCCCCCCTCCTTATAGGAGAGGGGATATGGAGCGCACATCCACCACGCTGCTCCAATGCGGGTTGGCGGGGTGATAATCTTTTATATATATCGGCGCAACAACACTAGTTACTTAAACTATTATTATTAATTATTTATTGTTTAGCGTTAAAATCAATCTGAATAACGTTTTCAAATAATATTTTCATAAATGATTGTTATTTAATTACTTTGCAAAACATTTGTAACTACCCCACTCTTCGACTGAGTATAAATACGAGTGAATATCGCCGCGCCGGGTATTCAACCGTAGACAGTCGAAGTGTGAGGAGCTCTCGTTTGTCATTATACGAACTTAAGCTCAATAAAGTGATTATTGGAAGAATAAGTGTTTAAATTACTTTAACATCGAGAATCATGAAGGTGTTAATAACAATGATGTCAGCAATGCTGACATTATCATTTTTAAAAACAATACGGTACCGCAAGCGCCGTTATATATTAACGACCACTATCAGATGTTAATGATAGTGACCGGGACCGACGTCTCAACGTGCTCTCTGAGGCACGGGGGTGTAACACCGCCAACTTCCAGACTCCGGGCTTGGAAAGTACTGAACATTTCATAGAAGAATGAAAAAGCTCAGAATTATTCTGTGATCCGACCCAGGAATCGAACCCAATACCTCATGATCAGCCACATAGGCTAACCACTAGACCATCTGATAGTGATATATAAATGAAATTTTAAAATTTAAAGTACCTAAGTATATTGTTAAACTATTATTATTAGATGTTTGTTTTTAACGTAGATTCGCAGCATCGCGAAGTCTTGTTTTTCAACTACAACGCGCGTCTTCGCCCGATGACAATCACGTTAGCTCGCTCAGATGTTAGTACTAGATCTGTTCGTCACTGTGATACGTGTGGTAGTGACGACACTGCAGTGACGCGGAGGCGGTCCTCGAGCCTGTCAATCTTTTTTTTGGAACGAAGTTCCTTATCGCGCGTTGTGAAAGGGGGCTAGACGGAAAAAATTGGTACGAAAGTTGTCACGACACTTTTTGATCACAGGATCTTGCCGCCGCCTTTGATGTGTGTGCGCGTGAGCGGCGGGGGGCGCCCGCGCTGTATGCTGTCTCGCGCTCTCGTGGCGCCCTCTGGTGTTTCCTTCCTTCCTTCACTAACTTGTTTAATTCCTTCACTAATTAATCGAAAGGAACTTCGTTCCATCCGGGTGTCCCTTGACACCTCTCAACTTTTTTACAATTTGCAAGATATATAGAGCTGTACATACGTCATCAGCAGAGCACCAGCCGCACTCCGGGTCGGCGAGACACTCCGGCTGCGTGCGGTGACGCGGACATGCGGTCTCCGGGTCCTTGTCTGTGATACCAGCGTGCCAACTCGGAACTACATACGCTAGCAGATCTCCTGCAAAACAAATTACGCTATCAATATACTAGATTTTTAACCGACGAAAAAAAAACGGAGGAGGCTCTCAATTCGACACGTATATTTTTTTTTTCTTAATTCTTTTTTTATTAGAAAGGACATGCTTCCAAGGTGGTCCCATTGTCATCATGTTAGGATCTGATCATGATATCCTGGGGAAATTGAAGGAACTCATCAAATTTTGGAGGCACGCTTACAGCGATTTCGGTTTTTGTCTCGGTATCGGTAGCTTTTTGGCTACTATTGCCTTATAATATACTATGACAGTATAGTACGAGTACGTTACGTGGCGATAAATCACTAAAAAGTAAGAAATAAAATTTTTTAAATAAAAATCGAACCGAGTCAAAACGCACTAAAAAGTAAAAAATAACTGTGTCATTTAGTTGCTTTAATTTACTTAAGCATATCTAGGAGTCGGTGCCAGCCAAGGTTTCTACTTTAAGGACATTACCTAGAACCCACAAACTGCTTTACTACGTAAAATAAATGTTCCTTAAACTTGGCTGGCGCCGACTTCATAGATATGTTTAAGTAGATTAAAACAACTAAATGACACAGTTATTTTTTACTTTTTAGTGCGTTTTGAGTCGGTTCTATTTTTATTTAAAAAATTTTTTAATCCATGCGGATATGGCAAATACGAAAGTGTCTTTTTCGTCTGCTCGTTATCTTTTACATGTAATTACTGGATTATAAAGTTATTATAAAGTTTTGCGTACATTTTATTTTGTACAGAAAAGAACACAAGATACTTATATCCAGCCAAAACATATTATCCACGTGGTCATGAAAATAATCAACATCAAAATTATATATATAAATTTTTTTTATCAACTACAAGTTGGCCCTTGACTGCTATCACACCTGATGTTAAGTGATGATGCAGTCTAAGATGGAAGCGGGCTAACTTGTTAGGAGTAGGATGAAATTCCACACCCCCTTTTGGTTTCTACACGACATCGTATTGTCGGTAGGTTGGTAACTAGCCACGGCGAAAGCCTCCCACCAAGACAAATTAAGAAAAATGTCGATTTGCCCCGCCGCGAATCGAACCCAGGACCTCCGTCTTATAAATCCCATAGGTAGGCGGACTCCCTCAGGCAAGAGGCGTGGATAAAATGTAACTAAAAACGTCACATGGTTGCCTCTCGAGCTCTGACTCACTACGAAGTGACGTCAATTTTGGATCTTCCACCCATTTTTACATGTCACACTTTGTCGATCTCTACGTCTCGCTTAAAAGTAAGTTAACGTTTAATATTAATAAATATAAATAAATAAATATTATAGGACAGTTACACACATCGCTATATAGCTCCAAAGTAAGCATACTCACTTTCGAGTGTTGCAGCTTGTGTTATGGGTGTTACGGTGCATACACGGTGGGTATGATAACTGATGAATATTTTTATATATATTATATATAAATACTTATAATATATAGATAAACACCCAGACACCGGAAGACATCCATGCTCATCACACAAACATTTTCCAGATGTGGGAATCGTACCCACAGCCTAGGACGCAGAAGCAGGATCACTACCCACAGCGCCACTCGGTTGTCATATAGAATAGATAGAGTTAATGCTACATAAATTAAACAATGTTATTTAAAGGATGTTTAGTTTGTAATACAGAAGTTAATAACCTATACAACACAGGCTTTGTTTTGTTGAGATCGGAGATTGAAATTGAAAAAAAAATCGTGCAAAAAGTAATTTAGTTATAGTTTATAAGTAGTGTGTAACGGCGATACTACTGTAGTAAATTGCGACATAATATGCGAACCTTGAAACGGTCGTGCAATATTAATTATTCTTTCCTTATTCGTTTCCATACGATAAAACGTCTGATAAATGTTTTGTTAGGTTAAATGTTCGTCTCGACTAACATATGACCTACCAATTCCTGAATTTCTATAACATATATATGTCACCGGAAAATAGCGAGAACCGCAAATTTATAAATTTCCTAGGAAATTTATAAACTTTCGTAGGATTCTAAACGACAGATAAATTGTATTATTTTACGCCCACATTTTCGTAATTTAATAAATTTACCGTAACGCGTGAAATAATAAGTAAGCAATAACTAAACGTCATGTGCGCTCTGATTGGTTGAATAAGTCCAATCAGAGAGCAGTGTGCTATTTTCCGTATTTTTAAGAAGCGTAAAATTAAAAGCTCTTCTGTTATTGGTCGAACCGTTTAGAATCTTACGTATGGATATCCGTTAGTTTATAAATTTAACACGAGATGTCGCAAATTGATAAATTTGGGCGTAAAATAATACAATTTATCTCTCGTTTAAAATCCTACGAAAGTTTATAAATTTCCTAGGAAATTTATAATCTTGTTATCTTCCGGTGACATATATACTTTTTACATTATATGGCTTCTGACGTGAATATGTGTTAAAAATAATCCATATGCAGTCTTGCAAATAACAATATACTTCTTATGGTAAAATCCGCCAAATGGTTGACTTGGTGTAGTATGTTCAAGAAAGAGACCTACCTGTCAACGAAAGTAATGTAAGAGAATGGTGTGGTGTTAAAGATGTAGAGAATAAAATTGAGAAAGGGATGCATAAATTGATTACGGCAAATAGAGAATGGATGAAAGACGCTTAACAAAAGAGATTTATGAAGCGAGGATGAATGAAAATGTTGGAAGGGGAAGGCTTAGACGAATGTTCCTGGACCAAATTCAGGACATTTTAAAGTAAAATTAAAAATTCGAGTATAGTGATCGCATGGCTCCATACAAAAATACTAAAGGAGGCGGTACTCTTCGAGCGCCGCGTTCTTCCGGTGAGCAATGACCTTTACCCTTCCTCAGATGCTTAGACATATGTCTTACCATTAACATTCCCATGGTACCCTCCAGCAATAAGCAACGTTGATGGCGGTCTCAATGACGCGGCGTGAGCAAACACTCCCTGCTTCTTTGGATAAAACTTGCGTGTCTTCCCCAGAACGTCCAACGGTATCCAAGAGTGACACCCGAGGTGGTAGAGATACATTTGGCCGTCGTAGCATATCTCCTCCCGGTTGTGTCTGTGCGAATAACCACCAAACACGACTAAATAGTTTCCTGAAAAGAAAACAAAATGCGTTAATAAGTTTGTTTGTATATCACCTATTTTCTACTTAATCGGTGAATCAAGCTTGACGAATTTTGACAGAGAGATAGAATACATCAAGAAGAACATAGAATAATAAAATTATTATTATAAAAACAAAAAACCCAACTGCTTAGAAGTTATGAACTAAAAAGAGAAAAACAAGGATCACTATATCTGTATAAAATTCTAAATACTTTATTGTGATCCTTGTTTTTCTCTTTTCAGTTCATAACTTCTAGGCAGTCGGGTTTTTTGTTTTTATAATAATAATTTTATTTGAGATTTTTTAGTTTTAGTTTATGGTATAGAAATGAGACGGTACACTTGGTACACTTTTTGCCATTTTTTGTTAAAAAAGTAATATGAACATGATATGATATTTTTGAAATGTTCTTTTTACGACCTTTCAATTGGTACCCATATTGCTAAGATAAGAGAAAAAAATACACACATCCCCCCTTTTTTCCCCCATTTACAGCCGCCATTTTGAAAATTTATATAGGCTATGTCACTACCACAATTTTGACAAATTCAACGACACCTAACATGTCAAAATCCGTTCAGCCGTTTAGGTTGTAGCGCGTGCCGAAGAAATGGACATACATACATACGCTTGAAAAACATAACCCTCCTTCTGACGCAGTCGGGTAAAAATAAAAACAACAGAGTTCCTGTGGTTTACTAGCTAGTTCGCCTAGTTTTGTTAATATTTAAGGCCTTAAAATCAGTTAATCTTTATTAAAGATTTTGATTTAAATGATCGATATTTTTAATTTAGGCTTTACGAGTCTATAAGAGACTTGTAAAGCCAGCCAGCCAAACTTTAGTCATTTTATAAAAGATGAGTTTTGTTAGGCGATGCTCCTATAAGCATGGTAGGCAACTATCTATAGTTTAAACTATTGCGACTTGATCTCCCTCTTCAACTTAACTAAAAATAAAATTACCTAATTTATTTATCTTATTAATTGCTTTTTATTCGTAGACATTTATAATAAGACAGCTATATATTTTATTTTTTTTTTTATTTAAAAGAACGCTAACAATATAAATATTTAACATTGTTATTAAATATTTGGTAGATTACAACTTCTGATATTTATATCAATCATAAGCGCTCATATCAATCACACAATAAAAATGTCAAGTAAAAAGTTAACTCTACTTTCTTGAATGTATATAGATGATATATAGCTCTATAAGGATAGAAGGCTTAGAGAAAAACGTTTGATATTTTTAGTTTGTACGACTTTTTACCAAATTAATAAACATTACAGCAGCTAAGTTGAATGAACTATTATTAGAAAAAAGATGTTTTGTCAGTGCATACCGATGATGGTCGCAGTGTGGAAGGCTCGCTCGCGCGGAACGTACGTGTCACGCAGGTGCGCTCGAGGGTAGTGGATCTCACTCCAGTGCTTGTAGTCGAGGTCGAACGCGAACATTCGGTCCGATAGCTTCGAAAACCTTCGAACAAAACAATCGTGGCACATTACTAAAAAATCATTTTTAGAAGCGCCATCTCTTATTTATAGTTAGCATACTGACAATACGAATCTCAATCCCGCACACATGAAATTGAGTAGATGACTGATAGTAACATATTGTTTTAAATGCTTTTTTAAAACTTGATTTAAATACAAATAAAATCATGAAAAACGAATTAAATTATTAAAAAAATAAAAAAGTTATGTTCTTTATATATTAAGAGTTAACTAAGACGGCTTTACAAAAGCGTGAAGGCAAAAGTCATCACACTTCTTTCAGCCTAGCCCCCATCCACTAAGAGTGGTACACACGACGAGGAACTTTGTTCCAAAATACAAGCATTTTTAACAGTTTCACATTTGCGCATTTGTCTCTGTCGATATAAATTACTATCTAAAATAACTCACCTGGCAACACTGGCAACCACACCGCCGTATACTAAAATAGAGTTGGAATGGTCGTGATAAACTGCAGTGTGAGCCACCACTCGCACATCCAACTCCTTCCCGCCCCGTACTTGCACTTTCTCCCATGTCTCAGTACTGGGCTCACTCAATTTTATTCTATAGAGGCTGAAAAGGAAATGGAATAATTATAAGACTATACTAAAGCCAAACTCGATTGAGAATGCTTGTCAACAAACAAATGAAGGTAGAAAAAATCTTATTTAAATGATATTGAATATATTAATTAGTTTTAAGCTTACTGGTCTAATTTACTGTCATGAATTCGTCATTAACTAGTTTATTTAAAAAATTAGTGGTAAAATGACTAGTGAATTCTACCTTCATTTTTAATTTGTTTGTTGACAAGCATTCTCAATCGAATTTGGGTTTAGTATAAGTATGCAATCTTATTCCATTGTTCCATGGTCACAACACATGATCAAGGTTATTTAATAACTTTAGGCACGCTAAGCAAATTTAACGCTATTTATTATAAGCAATTTACTGTATAATTAAAAGTCATGATATACGAGGACATAGAATTATGCAATACTACCAACCTTGAGGAAAACTCTCCATCAACAGTGCTGCCACCAAACAAATACAATTCGTCTCTGACTGCCGTTAATGTGTGCCGTGTTAAGCCAGGTGGATTGAAGCTGGAATTAGCTGCTCTTAAAGTCCAAATTTTAGTTACCGCGTCATAATACCACAACTCCGAAGATAAGCTCCCGTCTGACAACTTTCCACCGTACAATATAAATCCATTGTTGAACGCACACGCTGAATGCCCATACCTCGGTTCAGGTTTTGTGTTATTGGACTTGAGATTCGTACTAAGGAACTCTGGCCGATCAGTGAATTGCAAATAACTTTCAGAGTAAGGCGTGGAGGTGTGGGAATACATTAGAGGTAATGTGGTTCTGTCATGGTGTGTGAATGACGTTAGAAGTAAATTAAAGAGTGAACTGCGATTGCCTATTGGCCAGTTGCCATCGATGTTGCCCTGTAAAATAAAACATTATGTTCATCATCGTCATCATTATCAGCCTATTAACGGCCCACTACAGGGCCAGGCCTACCTCCTTATACGAGAGAGGATATGGAGCGCACACCCACCACGCTGCTCCAATGCGGGTTGGCGGGCTTAGGGTGATAATATTCACTATGCGATGTTGTTGATAGTGACCGGGACCGACGGCTTAACGTGCTCTCCGAGGCACGGGGGTGTAACACCTCCAACTTCCAGACTCCGGGCTTGGAATGTACTGAACATTTCATAGAAGAATGAAAAAGCTCAGAATTTTTCCGTGATCCGACCCAGGAATCGAACCCAGGACCTCGTGATCGAAGCCACATAGGCTAACCACTAGACCAACGAGGCAGTCATCAAACATTATGTTATTAGGTTATATTCAGGTCTGATTTGTTTAAACCAGGGATCAAGACATCATCAAAGTGAAGATTTTTTTTTTACTCATTATATAGAACAATTTACCTACGCACCTATTCCCAAATTAAAGATAGGTATAACTTATTGATAGTACTCTGAAGCGCACTAAAAAGCCTGGCGTACTTCTTAAACTAAACTAAACTGTGGAATCTTTAAATATAAATTGTAAATACTAACGCAGATTGCCGTGGTAGATGGACACAGCAACCCCATAATTTTTTTGGAATATACGTCATCCAATAGCGCGCAATAAAAAATTATCGTCTCTTTCGTCCAAACGCAACGAAAGAGCGAGCGATATTAGTTAATAATTATTATGACACAGTACAGAAATAAATATAATATAATGTATTCAAAGACGTCAGTCATTCGAGTGTCGACGATCGCAAAAAATAATATAGCCAAAGTCAAAGAAGTGCAAATATCAGTTGAAATGTTTCGCATGTGTACTTATAGTATCTGGCGGTCTGTCTTGGTACAATGACTTTTTATTATATATACTTATATCAAAACGCACTTGTTACATAGTAACCATACCCTAGATTTGATAACGTATCGGAAGCTGGCATTCATCTCTAATTATGTTAAGGTCTTTGTTTACTGTTTCATATTTTATTTAATAACTGCATAAGTCGAACTCTAGTGTCATAACCCAAAATACCTAACATGAAAATAAATCTAACATAACATAAAATAATATCTAACATGAAAAAAAAATTAAAAATGGTACAATTTGAAATATATTCCATACTCGACCCATATCTATTTATGTACGAGTTTTATTTATTTATTTACATTACATTTAAGAAATAAATAATTCCAAGGCAGTTATCCATTATCATAGATTGAAAACAAAAGCAACAAAGGATTACACTTTTGATATAATCATTGTCCTGATCAAAGTTCATGCCCATAATGAGCGTCATCTGTGGCAAAAAATAAATATCCTTAGACCCAAACACACATATCATAGCCCCCTAGCGGTCATATAGACGCCAGTAACAATTTGGTCAATCTTAATTTTCCAGCTCAAAACTTATTCGGTGGTATAGTGTTGTTACATGATCCCTAAAAATAGTGAAGTTCTATTGCGATAGAGTTGAGGAGCAGTATTCGCCGTTGCAAAAGTTTTGAACCAGAGAGAAATGTATTGGTCACGAAAATCTGCTCTTGGTTCAGGAATCAAAATATACATTTTTACTACTTATTGAAGATTGATGACTGTAGTTAGATGGAGTTATGGTTTTCTTAATAAATGAATATTATAGGACAATTACACACATCGCTATATAGCCCCAAAGTATGCGTACTCGTAAGTAGCTTGCGTTATGGCTGCTATGATAACAGATTAATATTTTTATATATATACATAAATACTTATAATATATAGAT
Source organism: Mycalesis mineus (assembly GCA_034621355.1). Taxonomy (NCBI): domain Eukaryota; kingdom Metazoa; phylum Arthropoda; class Insecta; order Lepidoptera; family Nymphalidae; genus Mycalesis; species Mycalesis mineus. Next base: position 9,283,287 of record CM067883.1, on the reverse strand, counting down.
AAACACCCAGACACTAGAAAACATCTATGCTCATCACACAAACATTTTCCAGATGTGGGAGTCGAACCCACAGCCTAGGACGCAGAAGCAGGGTCACTACCCACTGCGCCACTCAGCCGTTAATAGCTGAAATTCTAAATGAAACATCCACGCGAGCTCTTTATAACCTTCAATTTTACACTTAATTTTTTAGTCAACATGTTAATGACGAATTCATGATAATAATAATATCTTTTAAATAAGATTTTATAAATAATTTTAAATTTATTGGGCATGAAATGTGTTGCATTTTCTACCTTCATTTTAAATTCGTTTGTTGATATGTGCTTTTCACATTGATTTTGGCTTTAGTATAGTTTACCCTATGTCCCGAGTAACAACGCATCGCACAAATGGCGCACGAAACTTCCTATAAAAAGTCAATGCGCCTTGCGCACTTTGGGGAAACAAACAAACAAACAAGAGGAACATTTTTATATTGCGCCGGTAAATCCTCCTACGCGGTACGCAGTCTCTCAGGACATGACATATATATGTAGGGTTGCCATCTCTAACATTTGGAAAACAGGACAAGACGCGTGAAAACCCCAGATTTTAGAGTTCGAAAGCCGGACATGTTAACAAGATCTTTTAAACATATTCAATGTAATAAAAAATAGTTGAAAATGTCATAAATCACCTTTTTTATTTGGGACGGTGAATATACTTGGTTCATCGGTTGATCGTGGTGTGGTGCGAGCATAGAGCGTGTCTCGCGGGCGGCCTAAATTTTTTTAATTTATTTATTTTTCAAAACCCGGTCTACAAATGAAACCCCGGACGCTCCCCGGATGCCCTCTAAACTAGGACAAATCCGGGGAAACCCGGACGGATGGGAACCCTTTATATATGCTTAAGCATTAGTCGCTCAAGCATATATAGGCACAATGTAAAGAGTATGTTATGCTATACTTACTTACCTTGGTGAATAGTGTTAATAGAGACTTATCAATCTCTTCATTGGTAGGGTAACGACGCAACACTTTTCCGTTTTCGTCACACCATTGACTAGTTGAAAAGCTATAGGGAAAAACGTAAAGGAAGTGTAGACAATACTATCAATAACAATTGTTAAATTGCGAGTGATTAACAAATCTATTCCAGGAAAACAATATTTCCCCATTTAATTATGTTTGTTTTATTGACTTAATACAAACAAGGAAAATTTGTGTTTTATGTATGTTTGTATGTTCACTAATTTCTCGAAATTATTGATTGACCCACAATGGATATCTGGAAAGATGATTTGGATTTCGTTCTCAATGGTAAAAACTTCAAAAAGTTTTTAACCATTATAAGTTAATCCTTGACTGCACCTGATGGTAAATTTTGATGTAATCTTAGGTGGATGTGGGCCAAATTGTTAGAAGTAGGGTGAAAATCAAACCCTTTTCGGTTTCTGCACGACATCGTACTGGAACGCTAAATCGCTTATCGGTACGTCTTTGTCGGCAGAATGGTAACCATCAGACCAGGCCCAATTAAGAAAATCTCAATCGGTCCCGCCGGGAATCAACCCCAGGACTTCCATCTGCGTACTATATACTGCGTCACGAAGGCCGTAAAAAATAGGTTTGATAGTAAAAAAATGTGAAGCAGAAACATATAAATTATCATCTGTCTGTGAGTACTAATTTGGTATCATATTTCAACACCTCCTACTTCACTCTAATGGGTAATTTAACAGTGTTTTTGTTGTGCTAACGTTCCTTTACACAAAATTGTTTTTACACATGAAACATAGAATTGATGAAAACTCAGTAGATAGCACATGAACATAAACATATTGATTTAAGATAGTCCTCATGGCGCAGCGGTATTCACAGTAGATTTATAAGACGGAGGTCCTATGGTCGTTTTTTGACTGAAAAAGATTTTTAAATTGGTCCAGTCTAGCTGGTGGGAAACTTCAGCCGTTGCTAGTAACCACATAAGCGATTTAGCGTTACCATACGATGTCATACAGAATGCTAACCTGATTCCATCTTAGTTTAGAACATCACTCACCACCAAGTGTGTTTGCATTCAAATTAAAAAGGTACTGACATTTGATATTGTCAGCAAATACCATCAGCACAACACAAAAGCAATCCACAATTAAGCCAGTGAACATACATACATAATTTTTTGGTAATACATATATACTTTAAACAAATCCATTTTATTAAAATAGATATTTAACATCAGACATTAAACTTGGTATTGTTTATGAAGATAGGTACAAAAACTCTAAACCCATACCATATAGTTATTAAAAAATATTGAGCTAAAATTTTCATTTGAATTAATTATTCTGTATAATAATTATTATGATTAATTATTCAACTCTGTGTAACATTATTTAATTTAATACAGTGAATATAAATATTCTTAATCTGACATGAATCTTGGAATTTTACATGCCTTAAGGTTTTGATTTACTTTGATTGTGAATTTTAAAAACCTTGATTATGTTAGGTACTTACTTGTAAATCTCCAATAAACCTAAAACCCTGTTCAGATCATATCCTCCGAATACATATAAAGAGTCTGTTTTGTTAACATATATAGCAGAGTGGGCGGCTCGTTTTGTCATGCCGCTTTCTGTGTGAGAGAGCCAGTGCCAGCTATTGCCTTCTTTGTCATTATTTTTTAAGGAGCAAGCCTCCCCTGAGTATCTGAAAATAAATTGCATTGTCAATACATAATCTAATAATTTTTCTACAGCATTTATCCTATCTATCTATTTATTTATACTATAAACTGCCTCGTTGGTCTAGTGGTTAAACTATGTGGCTTTGATCATTCGGTCCTGGGTTTTAATCTTGGATCGGGTCGCGGAATAATTCTGAGTTTCTCATTCTTCTATGAAATTTTCGATTCATTCCAAGCCCAGACTTGGGAAGTTGGTTGATGGTGATACATGCCTCAGACTGCAAGCCACTGTTTTCAACATCTGATATTGATTGTTTGTAAATTAAACATTAAAACCCTAAGCCTACCAACCCGCATTGGAGCAGCAAGGTGGGAGTACTCTTCATATCCCCTCTGCTATAAGGAGGGAAGCCTGGCCCTGTAATGAGCCGTTAACGGGCTGATAATGATGGTGATGATAATCTATACCTATGTTATTGTGTTCCCTACCACCTACAATTTACTTTCCTAATACCTAGATTGTGGTAGCTGCCTTCAATTCAAGAGTAAATAGGCTCAAGTCTACATCATGCCTTACATCAGGTGTGACTGTACCCAAATGCTAGCCTAGGTATATAGTTAAAAAAATACTAATATTTTAATGTTAGTTTGGATATATATAAATGTTTGTTACTCAACCATGCCTCAAAAGTATATATTCTATATTCTATACATTCATATCATTACAATGGCTTATAAAAATATCTTTAGCCCTGGATAGAATCTCTGCTAACAGTCTGTTTTATAATTTAGGTCAAACTCAACAATAAAATGTTTTAAGTTCTGTGTGAACTAATGCTGTAAGGTACTCCAAACACAGTATTTACAACTACAGTAATACCCTGCTTTACGCGACCTCGTTATGTGCGGTTTCACTATAACGCGTATTTCAAATTTTGCACTCAAATGCCTCAAATTACCCGAAAGAGTGTGTATAAACATAATGTAGTAATGAAGAAAGGTGTGGGTTAAACAGGAATTTTTTCAAGAATGGTATTCTTATAGATTTTGCCCTTCTGTCAAATCTTACTGTGACCGAAATGGGCTTGAACCTAAAGTTGACATGTTTGGTTATAAACCTCGATATACGTGAATTTCAGTTAATGCAAAATTTTCCAGAATGTATATGTAAAGCGGGGTATTACTGTACTTTAGAATGTAAAGAAAATACTGCTTAAATATTATAGAAATGGTAATTACTTTATTTTATTTAAAAGAACACCACCTTAAAGAATAGCACCCTGACTTGTAGTGCATTAGCATAATTGAATTCACTCACTTACCCCTTTTTACATATACACCTATCACCAGCACAATGTCCATTGCCTGAACATCCACTGGGGCAGAGTTTCACACTACAATCAGGCCCTCCCCAAGTGCCTCCACAGAAACATTTGTTAGACATACACAATCCCCGTCCAGTGCAATTGTTGGGGCAATTGTGAATTGCATATGTTGCTCTGAACCCATCTAATACATAGTTAGTGTCACTGTACAGTAATATGAGCATCTGAAAATAGATTCATTATTAAAATACTCAAATATCAAAGTAATAAATTAATAAATGAATATTTTATTTCATTTATTAATTTGTTATTACTGTTAACTTCTAGAATTGTTAGCTAATCTGTGGCTTAGGATTATGAAGTTTCGGCTTATAGTCCTAGGTTAAATGAAATATTGATTTTTAATTTCTTCCAAGAAATCATCAGTACAGAGCTACGATTAGGTGGTGTTACTCTGTATGTATATAACTCAATGCATAACAGTGACTGTTACAGAATGAATAAGCCTGCCAACCTATATTATAGTAGCATGGTGGGTCTAATCTAAATATCCCCTCTCTTATAAGGGATGTTTAACCCTATAGGGTTTTAACAATAAGATGATAACAATAATGATTTACTCATTTAAAGTACATAGTTATGTATATATATTTGATTGTTCAGCCAACATTTTTTGTAGAGGTTCTTGTTGTTTCTAATTTCTAAGCTGGGGCATAAGAAATATGCACTTGAAATATACATAACAAATATACTACTATGCCTTTCATACCCCTGCTTGGACATGGACATGTTACTAAGCTACATTATAACACCAAAATCTTAATATTTAAGTAGAAACAACTATAAAAAAGTATGAATTATTTTAATATAGAATAATACAAAAAAAAAATATGATAAGCAAACTAAGTAATGAAAAAAATACTATTTAATTGTAATGTATTATGTTAATAAACTGTTACTATGTTAATATAATACTGAGTGATAATAATAGGTTTATGTATTGAAGCCAAAAGACTCTTTTGTAAGCTCTTTTATAGTTCTAACAATACAGTACCGAGTGCTTAAATTAAAAACAAATTACTTTATGGTAAATAAACAAAATAATACATACATATCCACTAGAGGCTGTGACATTTTGTGGCTCCGTTTTACCACTGAAACTTCCTAACAGTGGTGCATCAAAAGAATCACCATCATACACAAAAACATAGTCATATGAACATTCTGTGCCCATACGGAGGAAACTTAAGGTTATGTATTGACTTTTATTAGCTGCTTTAATTAGCCATTCACAGTGTGAGTCCTAAAAAAGATTAGGTTGTTACTATCACACAATCTGATAGGAAACATACTTGTTGTTGACATCACTAACTTGTGTGTAGTTGGAACTACTGGGTCCGTCGGTTATGATGCCACTCGGCTCCGTGAACACCCTGCGGGTCTTGTCGCAGGGCGCCGTGGACGCAGCGCACAGCACAGCCAGGCAAGTCCAGCTGACTACTACTAAACTTGCGCCTTTCCCCCGAATGCCTGGGTAAAACATGCCTCTTCCAGTTTGTCGCAAAACATAAGTCAAACGTCAGAGCCATATAATCATGAAATTACGACTAATATCACTAAAATGTTAAATAAACAACACTCATTTAAATGACATCTACTTCAAGGCTAACAACTATAAAATGTGGATAGTGCCACAGTAACTCGGTAAAGATTCGGACTCTTAAAAATGAAAATGTATTTGTATAAAATGTATTCAGAACCCTAATTTTAATGACATATTAATACTTTCTAACGAGTTTTCCACAAACAAACAATCAATCAAGTCCATCACAGTATTTTGACATTTTGCGACAAAAAATTGAAATTAAACCACAGAGAATAAGAGAATTCTTTGGAAACAGAAAAGATTAAATTCACCACAGATTATATTTCAAAGTGAAGATAATAAATACAATACGTATAGACACAACCATCATTATAATTTTGAATTATTCAGTTATAATTATCAACGACGTTTAGTCTAGCTAAATATAAATCTTTTTATTTATCGCGTGAAACATTTCGAAAGAAATATTTTATTTTTAAACTGCATGTAAGATGGCGCCACTTACATTTTAGCGCCATTTTTGTGTCTAATCTCAAAATTAATACTGTAATAGGCGCTAAGTTTGAAAAGTTAATCTTATTTGCTTTATTTTAGGAAATGACTTTTTAATTTGATTAATATTTCATCATGATTTTTGAATACCTACAAACTTTCTTTTTTTATTGGTAATCACTAAATTTTTACTAAAATAGTTTCTCTATAGGTACCTATTTACATTCTTTAAAGTAAAAATTTTAGCCAGATTTACATGTAACCTCTAGTTCTATATACTCTGATGACATTTTATTACAGTGAATTAATTGTATTTGATCGAAGTGCGATGTTTTTTGAAGCACGAATTTGGTGTCCAAATACCCAACGCCTCAAGAATTCGGCATTCAGTATTCGACCCTTATCCAAGAGCCAAAGAAAGGTGATGTTGTTGGTCGAAGCTTTAACGTAGTTATTATTATTACTTGTCATCTGAAATTGAGGCTTCTTCGCTCCTTCTAGCTCAATTTATTTATTCTCTAATGAAACTTGACAGTGCGAGTCACGATTTCATCTCTATATTTCTCTATCGATAATATAGTGTGGCATAGATAGATAGATATTTACAGAATCGACAAGCAGAACATTGATGTAGATGACTTACGGTATAAAAACGGCCCACTACTGTGGCTGGTGGGAGGCTTTCGCCATGGCTAGTTACCGACAAAGACGTACCGCCAAGCGATTTAGCGTTTCGGTACGATGTCGTGTAGAAACCGAAAGGGGTATGGGTTTCATACTACTCCTAACAAATTAGCCCGCTTCCATCTTAGATTGCATCATCACTTAACATCAGGTATTATAGCAGTTAAGGGCTAACTTGTAGTCGATAAAAAAAAACTACAGGGCCAGGCCTCCCTCCTTATTGAAGAAGGGATATGGAGCGTAAACCCACCACGTTTCTTCAATGCGGGTTGGCGGGCTTAGGGTGATGTTTTATTTGTTTATTTATAAACAGCCTCTATTAGATGTCCCTGATACTGACCGGGACCGACGGAATAAATAAACGTATTTATGAATTAATTATTTGTGTTATATTCCGACCATCTCTTAGTTAATAGAGACGATTCCAACAATTTTGTTTTATTAATTATAGCTTTTGCCCGCGACTTCATCCGCGTGGAATTAGTTATTACGGCAGCCTAATTTTTCTAAGCTTTGAATGTCATATTTATTAATATATAATCAACTGCCTAAGAAATAGGTCTTAAGCTTTCAAAATGACGATACTTTTATACAACATTTCATCCCCCCTTTAACCCCTTACAACCTTTTTTTCTCAATTAAAAGTAGCCTATGTCCTTTTTCAGGCTCTAGACTTACTGTGTACCAAATTTCATTTAAATCGGTTTAATAGTTGTAGAGTGAAAGCAAGACAGACAGACAGACAGAGTTACTTTCGCATTTATAATATTAGTTAGGATTATATATCATTAGTGAAATCTGAAAATTTAAAATGTAGTCGTAGACCGTAGTATTTCTTTAATCTAACAATTACGGACATTTGCTATTTACAAGCCTTAATTATTGAAGCAACCAAAAATTAAGATGGATGATTTAATAAGCAAATAATAATGACGTCATAGAGAAAATAAACTCCTCAAAGGCCAGCAACGCACATGGGCGGCGGTAATCATTTATGATTTAACACCAGGTGACCCGCTGTCTCCTTTGCTCGCTATTTAAAAAAAAAAAAACATCACTAGCTGTGTAACCTTACTTACCTACAACTGAGTAGTAGGCAAAAGAAAAGCGCGAGGTAAATTGAACTTGGCTCCATCTACCGTCGGCCATATGAACTTGGAAAAGCTTTTTTCCTCATCTCCAAGATAACATGTGATAAAAAATAATTGTAGAATTCATTAAAAATGTTTTTTCTAATTAATGTATTCTACAATAATTTTTTACCACATATTATTGCAACAATTCAACATACTTTCGTCTACGAGCCTAAGTATAAGTACCTACTAAGTTTAATAGCGAAAATGTGTATAGCTGGAGCCATGATAGTCAACTACTAATTCAATAATATTCCTGTGTTTAATTAAAAATAGTGTGTAAATTACAAAACTCTGGGGTGTCTGGTGGTTAAGTCAATTTGTAAGGACAAAAGGCATTCTGTAAGCGGAGATGAGTATCGATCGTTCGCTGCTGAGTCGACAGTCGCACTTGACTATGGCGGGGAGCGAAATACGGCGCCTATCTATGTTTACAATTAAATATATTTATGTTTGATACACATTAAATATATTTTTTTATTTGTGTGCGATCTAACTTTAATTGTTGGATAGCTTTTATTATTGCCTTACCTGCCTTTTGTCTGATATTTAAGAATTTATTAATATACTGAAATTACATACTACGGTTTTTAAATTATCTTTGTTTTTACACTATAGGTACTTGAGTCTTTTATTCATCGAATTCACTGTATTACAAATGAACCTTAAGTTGTAGGCGCTTTTCTCTGTAGAGAAAGCTACGTAGGTATACTTGTGACAGTAAAGAAAATAAAAATCTCATAATCACATAAAAGTATATCTTTCTATGTGCTTCTAAATTCGAATGAAAAGAAATATATGAAATAATATTTTGTTTTAACCTGTTTTTTAACCCAACCAAAAAATATACGGTTTACAAGTAGGTAAGTAAGTTACCTACCTACACTAAAACACAAAAATAAGATACTAGACCGAAATCACTCTTTGAAACAAGTGGATTTATCTTAATTTCAATTTAAGTAAATATTAATCAATGTATAATTGCATATTGTATACCTAAATTCTTTCTTTACATCTCTCGAGAGAGATGTTATCAAAAATTGTATTGTCATGAGACGCTACGTAATATTCTCTTTTAAGCAATAAAATAATAATTACTCCGTTTAGTAGGCATTACTTATACTTCCGATCAAAGCAAAAGTGAAGCGCAAGTTTATTTGAGAGTGGCTCCATCTACTATCATCTTTATAAACCGAGAGAAAATTTTTATCTCAATCTCGTACATCAGGATTTTATAATCTGATATGAGAGTATTATTACTAAGTTATAATCTGATATGAGAGTATTATTACTAAATTTTATAAATCGAATAAAATCTATCAACTTCTTACAAAATTTTGACTTCAGGGGATAACCTTTCTCCGTCAGGTTCTCTCTTATATATACGAATTTCTAGCTTTCTTTCTGGGCAGATTTTAATAAAGCTTAATATACAAAATTACTAAAAAAGCAGTTTTAGTATTTTCAATTTGACGTCATCGATAATTTACCCATATTTTTCTAATTTCATAATAATTTTCAAATTATAACAAATATTTACAGTAATATTATTATTTATCTATTTTGGCTGCTGGGAGGCTTTCGCCGTGGCTACCACCCAACCGACAGAGACGTACCGCCAAGCGATTTAGCGTTGCAATACGATGTTGCGTAGAAACCGAAAGAGGTGTGGATTTCCATTTCTAATAAGCCTGCTTCCATCTTAGATTGCATTATCACTTGTAGTCGATTAAAAAATATTCAAAATTTTGTATCTTTTTAATCTCATATGAACAATTTAATCTCACAAGTTGTGAGCAAATGAAAAGCTATTTATTTTCCTAAAGGGAAATGTTGTAATGAAATTTTGTTAGAATAATTTTCCTAGTCCAGTTTCATTATTCCTCAAAAAATATTTGAGAGTTTTGGATTTTTCAAGATAATAATTTTCTCAGCTAGGTATATTCACTGAAAAAAATGTTTACCATTCTCTAATGATATTTGCATGTATAAAATGTAAATTGTACGCTGGGCACACAAATTCGATAATACTGTCCATATTATTGACATTAGGTAATTGTAGAGTTGCTTATAGTACCACCCTACCGTCATAGACGTACCGCCAAGCGATTTAGCGTTCCGGTACGATGTCGTGTAGAAACCGATAGGGGTGTGGGTTTCATCCTACTCCTAACAAATTTGCCCGCTTCTATCTTAGATTGCATCATCACTTAACATCAGGTGTGATAGCAGTCAAGGGCGAACTTGTAATCGATAAAAAAAAAACAAAAAAAAAATAAAAAGTTGAGAGGTGTCAAGGGATACCCGGATGGAACGAAGTTCCTTTTGATTAATTAGTGAAGGAATTGTAATAAAATTTTATTTTTTTTAAGTAATAATAATATTTGTTGTTGTACACCGAAACATCAGAGCGCGCCACGAGAGCGCGAGACAGCATACGCCCCCCGCCGCGCACGCGCACACACATCAAAGGCGGCGGCAAGATCCTTTGATCAAAAAGTGTCGTGACAACTTTTCGTACGAATTTTTTCCGTCTAGCCCCCTTTCACAACGCGCGATAAGGAACTTCGTTCCAATACCACGGCGTAAAGAGTAAGTTCTACCACAATAATATTATGACAGTATTATTTCGTTAGCCAACCTAACATATTGTTAATATTATTGTGTGTGTGTGTGTGTGTGGACACTCTTAAACCTTGTATGTTAATAAATTTGAAGTGGTGTTAGTGGATGAGTTAGCGCTTCAGGCGTGTCATTAGCGGTTATCACTTCATTCCGCGTGAAAAATCTTCAACAGCCCCCGGCTCCACTCGCTTGCGCATTAATGATTTATTAATTCTCACCTCCTTAATACAGAATATGTATAATGAATTTGCTTACCTCAGGTTTAATGATATTGACTGATGACTTATCACTACATAGTGGACTGTGCCTAACAGTGGCACATTGATTAACTAAATTAGGAGATAGTTCTCTTCGTACTGCCTATTATGTACTGACGAGTGGAGGCCCGCTGTTTCACGCTGTTTGAATTTTGGGATAAAATGGAGCCTATGAGTTATTAATTTATATTATGTAAGTTATATTAGGTATTGTGTTGTATTGTCTGGAAGAACAACATCCATCCAAGCATACAAATTTTCGCATTCATAAAATTAGTAAGTACTATGGAAATTTTTCAATCAAAGGGATTTTTTATTAGACGGATATTGTATATTTTAATTATTGTTGGCAGCATTGTATGTGTGAAAAGACTATAGACAATAGAGTGGCCACATTTGCTGTGTTGTGGTACCCCGTGCCAAGCATAAACTAAAGACTGTAGTCGTCGAACAAAATGGCGCGGTGTAGGCTATAAGAGGTGCCAATATGGAAAATTGACATATTTCACGTTAGTGATTAGTGTCCGAATCTTGTGCAGTCATGCTGCTTAACTAGTGTCTCTGTGCGCGTAATGTTTAATTAAGTGATTACTGTAAGAATGTTTCATTTTGTCATGCTGTCAATAAATTGCTTCGTTAAGTTTTTAGTGTTTTAAGTTTTATTCCCTTCTGTGTGTGTTAACTTATATGTTTAATTTTTAAGTGATTACTGTAAGAATGTTTCATTTTGATCATATTTAATGTCTTTGCTGTTTTTATTTAATTTTCATAAGTCAAACCACGGCACATTCCTGTCTTTAATCGTCCAGCATTCTTGCGAGCGCGCGTGCCTGTCCATTCTAAGCGGCCAGTCGTTTACCATATAAATGAAAGGCCACCGCTCATTTTTTTAGCACAAACACAACATATCGCGCCCGCTGTTTGCACTGTCTGCCTGGATTCGGACACGGTGTTTGTTGACATTGTATCTACGATATACCTTTTTCTGAATTTTTTCCTTTTAACAGTTGCATACCTATAAAGTATCCTCGTAATCAAAGACACATAGATGAATGAAGTAGTCAAGTGATAGTATAATGATGCTCTTACAAACATATAATTTTAATATGAAGTTGTAGAAAATGAAATCCTTTTCTCCCTAATAAATTTAAAATGAGGTCTTGTTGTTTATAATAATAGGCTGATTGAAATGATGAATTAAATATTTAATTTGTTTTAAACCGACATTGTAATGAACGCTTTTCCTGCAGTAACACTTGTTAATGAGAAATTCATGACAATACTGTAATATACAACTGAAGATAATACAACTTAAAAAATTCGGTGTTAAATGACTAGCGATTTCTACCTTCATTTTTAATTTGTTTGTTGACAAGCATTCTCTATCGAGTTTGGCTTTAGTATAATACCTATGTGGCAATCAAAATAGGTGCTAATTGATATGATTAATATGTTCAGTAGATAATTAATTGAAAAAGAAGCAATCGAGCGTCGACATTTTTATCTGTTGTTAGTAAGAATTGATTGTATGAAGTTGATGACCCAACTAGGATTCAAACCCAGGACCTCATAATCGAAGCCACATAGACTAACCACAAAACTTTATTTAAATCAGCACATCTGCGGCTAGGAATCGAATCCAGGACCTAATAAATCAATCGCGCACACCAATGCCCCGCGATGGCCGTTATATGATCTAAGTCTTAGGTCATTAGATTCATAAACTCGATAGCTTTACACATATAGCTTGCGCGAAATCTAACTTTAAATATGGATTAAGCCAAAAATATACGTTAGCCCATATGCATCCGTGGTAATTAGCCGTAACGTTCCTTCAATCCATGTTAGGCTACTAGCGGAGCGCTCCCGAGGGACGCTCACTCGCATCACCATACAAATGGCGCATTAGCCCCGCGGCCGGACGCACCTTATCTACCTCTCAACGATATTTGTTCTGCACCGGATTACTAGAGATTTACCACGGTCACGGCGCATTAACAGCCGATTAGCAGCCCTGTGTAAAGAGAAGTTAAATTTAATGTGCGGCTGACCTTTATAAACCTCTGTCACCGTAATGTTTCCGTATAAGATTACATATTGTGGCCAGTCAAAACAGTTCTAGCTGCCTTTCCGTAGCGGCGCAAGACCTAAACCTAATAAAATAAATATTATAGGACATTTACACACACCACTATACAGCCCCAAAGTAAGCGTAGGTAGCTTGTGTTTTGGGTACTATGATAACTGACGAATATTTTTATATAATATAATACATAAATACTTATAATATACAGACAATCACCCAGTCACTGAAAAATATCTATGCTCATCACACAAATATTTTTCCAGACGCAGGAATCGAACCCACAGCCTCGGACGCAGAAGCAGGGTTACAACCCACTGCGCCACTCGGCCGTCAATATATAATATGAGTAAAGTATATTTCGCGAAGCCCCCTGACAGTGCAAGGAGAGAATATAAAAAAAATCGTATTACATTTTTTAATCATTAACAATTTAAAAAGAATAAAGAAAAAAGTCAAAGAAAAGAACTCCGTAATGATTGATTAATTTAAGTTAATAATAGGTGTGTACTTTTGGATTGTCTATACTTTTTAAATTTATTTTCAGCTGTGAAGCGTGAGACCCTTTGCATCGCGAAGACGCGCTGCTTGCTTGTTCCCATATTATCACAGGAAAATACCTGAAGAAACAATCTTTTGTAACTTCAAGTAAATCTTTTAGTCTAAAGGTTGATAATAAGATTATACTTTTTAACTTTGCATGGATACCCACACATTGAGTTCTATATTGGAACGAAGTTCCTTATCGCGCGTTGTGAAAGGGGGCTAGACGGAAAAAATTCGTACGAAAAGTTGTCACGACACTTTTTGATCAAAGGAACTTGCCGCCGCCTTTGATGTGTGTGCGCGTGAGCGGCGGGGGCCCGCGCTGTATGCTGTCTCGCACTCTGCGCCCTCTGGTGTTTCGGTGTACAACAACAAATATTATTATTACTTAAAAAAATAAAATTTTATTACAATTCCTTCACTAATTAATCGAAAGGAACTTCGTTCCATCCGGGTGTCCCTTGACACCTCTCAACTTTTTTGTTATTAAACTTAATCCCCTCGCCTCTTCCATCTTACACCAACTGGGGGCATAAATCATTAACATAATTATTGTTATTCATAGCATCCATATGGTTGATTAAGTATAAGAATTCAAGCATTTCAAGTAAAGCTAGGTATCTAAATCCTATCTTATCTTTTAAGAAACTTAAATAAAAAGTAATTATTTGCGTAAGGGGTAATCCCCAACAATAGTATGGAATAGAATAAATGGGCATGGGTGCGATAACGCGACTCCGCTATAAATCAGTTGTCTGTCGATGTGGGGCCGCCCTATTGCAGCTCGCGGCCTGATTTGTCGCGTCCACATTATGCCAATGTATGGACCACTAGTAACGTTATCGGCTATCTATCGATATATTATAATCATTTTAACTTTTCAGACGTTTCTGATCGCTAAGGATTTACGAATGTTATATTATCTAAGTACATGTATTTTTAAATTTTATAATTTTAAGTAATTATATTACTTCTTACAACGTTTATTATTTTTATCGCTTTCTCTTGCTTTAATTTAGCTAACAAAAGGTGAAACTGGTAAAAAATTCCTTTTATTGTTTGCAATAAAGATAAAAGAAACAAATAAATAAATTGAACATCAAATAAGAAAATAAATAGATATTCTTTTACACGTTATCAACGTTAACCATACGATAAAATAAATCATTACATTCTAATATTAATTTATATATATTAAAATGTAATGATTTATTTTTAAAGCAGAAATGCATGAAGTAATGAAATAGGATCGGATCCGATGAAATCGTCAAACTACATTCGAAAGCAACTTAAACTACTCTCAATTTATATTATTCAAGTGCCAATAAGATTAATACCAAAAAGTCGAAACGAATGAAATAAATAATATTAAAAAATTTAAATATTAGTAAATCATCATTAACTACGAATACAGCTGAAAGCTGCGCTCAAACCACACTACTATATTTAAGTGCTACGAGACTGTCTTGAATGCTTGTTTTTTCTAGAGGCCTTTTCTATTTGGTACCTATTGTATGTAAATAAACTAAATATCTAACAACCCAACAGTAACTTATCGACAATATTGGCCCGCATCACTATATTGGCGTTTATTGCCAAGCAATAAAGCGTCGCTCAGTAAAGTTGTCCCCGCACGGTCAAGAATATCTTTAACTATTATTAAGGTCCACATGCATAATCACGCCGTTTTGTGACATCAAAACATTTACCATAGCGATTTATTTGATTTAGTTTTGACTTTAAGTAATATTTTTGTTTTGTTTCAATTAAATTAAAACGATTAGATTACATTTATCTATTCTGCCTAATATTAAAGTTTACCTAATTTACGGTAGTCCTAAATAAAATAATATACGCTTATAGTCGACGCATTTTAAACTGAGTCGTCGGGCAATAAATGTCACTGACAGTATATTGGTAATTAAACGATTTTTGTAGTTTTGGATATTCTTTATAACGAAATTAAAACGCCTGGTAGTGACTTTTGGATAAGATTGACTGTAAATCCTCGATAAGTTGTTAAGCAACGATATTTATCACTGCGCTTGACCGACCTGGCGACTCAGTTTAAAATGTGTCGGTTATAGATATTATGAAGGACCGTTTTAAACAACTGTTTGTACCCTTTTTTCCAATTACTAAACACAAAATCGGCAGCTACACAGAAATTATGATATACACAGAAAGTAATTTCCAGACAACCTCTGGTTAAAGAAACTATCAAAACAAAGTCCGTATGACGTATATAATATTCATAGATATAGAAAACAAACGTGAATCGACCGTAGCGTGACATTTAAAACGTCACAAAAGCGTGCACTGACCCTTACTTAACACTACGGTGTTAAACTGTGACCTAATTTCAGATTAATACGTTTAAGCGGAAACCTCACTAAGCAGGTTCAAATGGCACGGAAGACCGGCTACGTAATACGGATGAATAGCGACTGGGAAACGAGCTAATAGTCAACAATAGCTATTTACTTTGTTTGATTCTCCATTGCCTAACTTTTGCTACTAAGTAGATTTATAGTTTCCGCCCCATTCATTATCGGTATTGAACTACATGGCGATGGCGTCCAAACGCGTGGCATAAATCTGAATGCAACTAATAAATAGCCCGCCGAGGAAACTTTCCTCCGCTCTGACATAAGTTTCAGAACTTCGCGCCGTTTGACTTCACACTGAGAGTGATAAATGTGCCAAATTGGAGAAAATGGGTGCGACTTTTCCTGTATCCCAAAAAATTAACGTTCCATTTTAAAATTGTGGCATTTGTTTTTCTATCTTGATTTCATTATGGCTTCAAATATTTGAACTTGTATATGACGGACTTTTTACACGTTCATAAATCAGTCATAATACCATTGTTAGTTGCCCCCTAAAAAAAAGTAGTTGTATCGGCTATCCTAATACCAACAAATAAAAAGAATTATAGCGGAAATCATAACCCGTCCCACAGTCCTCTTGCTTCCTAATATTGTTTTTTTCTATGTTGGCATTTTCTGCAGTTAGAAAAACAAAGAGGCAATAAATCTTGCCGCTTGATCTGATATGGCCGTAATGGCAATAATGGATCCTGGTCAGCGGCCCGCATGCAAATAAATCTGCGGACCGATGCAATGATGTGTAGAGAATGGGGTCTGCCACTGCGTATCGCTCCCGGTCGCTCTGGCCTCGTAGCCGACTTGTTCACCTATGCGGGGACTTCTGTATTGCGTAAAATTAATATATTTGTAATACTATTTAATAGTAATACTAAGACACCTAATAATTAACAATTCAGCTAAAGAATACTAAGACAGCTACAGTAATAGAACAGTGCCGATAATTTTTGAAACAAAACAAATCGCAGAAGAATAAAACCCATTGCAAAAGGAAAAAAATATCATAAAAATGAAAGGAAAAATAAATTACGGGCGATCTGAGGTCGGGAAGGGGTAGGGGGTGAGGGTTTAGGGGTAAAAAACGGATTTTCTCGATTTCCGGCAAAACTAAAAGTCCTATGGAAAAGAGTTGAATGGCAAAATTGTAGGTACTAAAAAGATCTAAAACTTTTGTTTTTACACTTTTTTCACATAACCTCAAAATATATGTGAAAATTCAAAAAACCTACTTTTTTGTTTTTATTTTTATCTTTTACAAATAAAATTTTATTTTCACGAAATTTGGTGAAAACTTAACTTTTTATGTCACAAACACGCTATAATTTATTTGATTTGAAATATTTATTTTTCACCTAATTTTGAATAAATATCGAAAAAATAACCGAAAATTCGGCCGTCAAAATATCAGCTTTTTCCAAAAATTTGGTGTGCTTGCTGTTCGTTGAAATTTCTACTTTTTGATGGTGAAAAAAAATATATATGTATATATTTATACTACTATAGTAAAACTTTTCAGAAAATGCAAAAACAAGGCTAACGGTTTTTACAGCTGCAACGAAATAGCAGGTATGTAGTAAGCTCAGTTGAGGGTCTGCCTCGGTGGACTCCGCTGTAGTGATATATAGTTTTAGTGGAGGTGTTTATTTCGATAATTTAATTATTTATAACAAGATTTGGATATTCAAATCATGTTTCTTTTTTGTGCTTTCTATAGAATAAGATATATACAGATAATATATACATACTCGTAATATATAGACAGGTACTTTTATATTAAAATTCTTGTTTAAATAAAGACGTTATTAGGTTTTGAGGTTAAAAGAAAAATAAATTTCATGTGCCTATAACACAATTACACAGCAACACACAGTCATGCTGTATAGCTGAACACAGCAATGCTGCTTAGTGGCAGAGACAAAAAGACTCTAGTAGGTACTTCTCAAGACGAACTCTACTATCTATTGATACTAAAATATGGCGCCTGGCAGCAACAGATAGAAAACAAATACAAAGTGATCCAATCTAGACGACTCTTGAGATTAATTTTCAGTTATGGCTATTGGCCAGTGATCTTTACCTGATGTTTTTTTATCCGTAAAATAGGTAGCTATAAAAGTCAGAGCAAATGGCAGTCAATAAAATAAATAGCGATGGCGGGGTGTTCTGTAAATAAGTCGGTGCCCGGGAAGGCACGGCGGGGCGACGATCGCCTTTTTTATTGGCGCCTCGATTGCTCTCAACACCCGAGTGTAAAGCGAGCTGCAACGCTGATGTCGCAGATTATACCGACAGATTACAAAACGAATTCCCCGCTGTGTGTTATCAACTGCGCTCCTGTGTCTTGGCAAATACGTTCCAAATATCATAAAATGTAACTATTAATATTTTCGACTTGACAACTCGTGCCTTCTTATTTAACGTTTATAGGAATTTTAAAATATACCTATTTTTCTATTTACGTCATTTTTAGTCTATAACATCGGCACCCTGTGAAGTCTTATGGGAGAGATAAAATGGAACTTAAGCCCACCACATTGCTCTAATATTGGCAAGATTAGGGGGATAATTATTGAATATTAACACGATTAAACGAACGACTACGAACGAAATATCTGTATGTCGATTCTTGAAAAATAAAGTTAGTATTGAAGCCGATGAACAACAGTTGCAAAGCGGATGTAACGGTAAACAATTGACAGTTAAGACAAGAAACAAATGGAAGTAGACGACGAATAAATCTGAATTGCTTTAAGAAGCTCAATTATGAAAATAATCATTAAAACTCTACATGTCATTTTTATAAGTATATCCATCATCTAGAACTCGGATGACATTCCTTCGAGGAAAAGCACACTGTGTCAATATTTCGAGTATCGGAGAACTTAGTTAAGACAAAAATAAAGAATTCAGCACGTATCGCGATCGGTCGCGAGGCGGTGGCCAAATAGATGTATTAATTTGTAAGAATTTGTCGTCGGACCCTCGCCCTACACGAGTCTTGGATTCCAATCACGCGCTACAAGCTCCGTAATTGACGCTAATAATTTCTTTAAATAGCTCGTGGTCGCTGAAGACTAAATCAAGTGCATTATATCTAGTACTGCTTTTTTATCTGATTTAATCTTCATACAAATATTTTATATAACTCAATAAATGATCTTTAGTTATTTACATAAACCTAATAACGCACTGCGGGGCATAGGTCTTACTGCGATGTAAAAGCGATTGTGAGTTTGATCGTCCACACTGGTTCACTATGAGACACTAATTTCCCAGCTACGTGCGCTGAAAGTTTCGAAGAAAGGAAACCCTAATATCTGATACCTTACCCAGGACTTTACAATTTGCTCACTAACTCAGAAGCTAACTAATGGGTCATTGACATTCTTAGCCTTCCTGCACTAACAATAATCTACATTAAAGTAAAAAGTATCAAAATACTTAGACCTTGCTCATGAGATAACCGCCATGTGGAATGTTGATTCAACGATGATTGTTCCTATAGTCGTTTCAGTTAACGGTCTTATAGCGAAAAGCTTTCGCTTAGTTGATGGATCAAGGGTCGGATACAGAAGGCAGTAATTCTTAAAACGGCGCGCATTGTGAAGAGGTTCCTCAGTCTGGAGCCCTGACCACCGGTTGCTTGGACCCCCGGGATTTTTTTATACATTTTTAATAGTGTTTTTTTATAATTTTATAAGCATTGTTAAAAATTTTAAAAATAATTGTAAATTAATAAATGAGAGTAAAACCTACATTAAAATTAAAATAAAAATATACCTACCTACGAGACAACCTTTAATATACTTAAGTAATCCTAAGCATAATATCGATACCATGATAAATATACTGTGTTGCCTGTTCAAGTAGCTAATAACATTTATTAGGACATTTTTTGCAGCGGCGGAGATGTCCTGTCACTGCATCGCTTTGGGCTACGGATTCTCTCAAGGGACTCGTCAACGCCGGCAAACCTAATCCAATCACGGCTATTGGTCTCCTTGCACGCCTACATTGCCTTATACTTAGCCGAAAACAGGGAGCACCTGATCTGTTTTATATCTATGTGTATTTTTTTTTATATATATTCATAAGAAATCGATTGTTTCAAGTATGTAATAATAAACTTTAGCTAGGTAACTTATCTTAATAACTTTACAAGTATTTCAAAGTGTCAAAAACCTTTTTGGTATTTTGACCATTCAGAACATTTTCGTTAAAAATGTGTAGAAGGTTTAAGGTATTGAAATTGGGGTCGTTTGGGCAACTCTTTATATATTTTATTTTACAAGTATTGCAAAATACAATACTTGACCATTCTTCATATTTTTTACCTATGTTTATTTATTCTGCTATAATTTGTACTGTTTAGTTATTAAGTACAAAATCCCATTGCTTGATTCTGCAGGTATCTGTTTTTGATAAAACTTATTTGAAGAAATGAGTGTTGTATGCAATGAATTAGCGATATCAAAAATTGGCCACGGATGCCTTTAATTAAAAATTTTATAACGAATTCTGCAGCAATTTTAAAAAAGAAGAAATGAATCTATAGTATCGAGCAGTGGGATCTTAGTCCATAAGGACAAATTAATAAAAAAGTATATCACTTATATATGTTTAAGTTCCTATCAATTACAAGTAAAACATGGCATGGGTGATCAAGATCATCCAGCATCGAAAGCAATTTAGATGTGTATATTCAAATAGCAACATTTAAATAACGTTTAATTAAATATAAATAAGTGTGTTACTAAAATAATTTAATGATTGCATTCAATTACATAAATAATAATCAATAATTCAACCCGAAAAATGCTACGACATCCGTAGACCTAGCGTCGAGCTACGAATCGTAGCTCCTTACGAAACGCCAGTTAATTTAACTAAGCATCTTACTGCTATCTGTACTGCGCCCGCTGGGATTATGCTAATTGTTAATTGTAACTCCCTTATCACTCTTTGTGCTCCGTCGAGAACACGGTAAACCTAAATTGCCCACAATAAATCTGTGAATGTCTATTTAAAATCACAATGACGTCTAACGCACCGGATAATTTCTCCAAAAAGTTAGACACGGAATCACACAAAATTTAAAATAATAGAGGCATTTTCTTTACTGTATGTGATATGTCACAATCCCTATTAAGAATAATTTGACTCTTCAGCTCTCCAATGAGGTAATGAAATTTTGGGTGAAGATAAAGATATACAGCTGCAACACTACACTTATTCCCTCTATTTTTTCCTTAAATAAATAAATAAATATTATACGACAATTACACACATCGCTATATAGCCTCAAAGTAAGCTTAGGTAGCTTATGTTATGGATACTATGATAACTGATGAATATTTTTATATACTTACAATATATAGAAAAATACCCAGACACTGGAAAACATCCATGCTCATCACACAAATATTTTTCAGATAAAGTCTCTACCCACTGCGCCACTCGGCATTTTTAAAGAACTGTAAAAAACTTAAATTGCATCCTTACGTGGCATCTTTACATGGTAAATATCCAGGCAACTCGTACCAAACGTTTTGCATCAACGTTTCTAATAGTAATACGCACGGCAAAAAAGTGGAATGCCAGCGTCAGATGCGACCAGGCATTGTCCAGCACGTTCCAGTTAGACCTCATCACTGCTTTCCATAAAAAAGGTAACCTGTGTTAAAGTGTACTGCACTATTACCATGTAATAATTCATTTGTCATTACCATGTGATGGTGAATAACTCATGTGAAAACAAACTTGACCTCAATAAAAAACATAACTTGCCAAAATAAAGAAGACTTTCTTATGTTTTATGGAGAAAACTTTCAACCGCAAAATCGTTTACCTATAACCGAATCTAAAGCGTCTACGGCCAATTAGCCAACAAATGAATGAGACGGCAAGGAATGATGAGACGTATTAGAGGTTACAGCGCCGGTGGGAGCGTCGCCTTTGGCCGGAGGTAATGGGCGCGAGATGCGAGGGGACCAGCTATAAGTCACCCGGCCATCTGATAGCCACGAATCAATGACCGCCCCGCTATGATACATGGGCCCGACGTTTATAGTTTCAGCTGCGGCCATCGAATTAATACTGCGGAAATAACTCGTATAAATTTTTACGATCGCTATGTGGTCATTAGCAGATTAATCGGACTATTTTTTTCATAGTAAATTCTGTGTATACGTAACAAAGTTATTGTCTCATAGTTATAACTACAATTAAGCTTGTGTAAATATTTAGTTCTGAATATAAATAAATTTATTGATTAATTATTATAAAATTGATATTTCAGGAGCTATCACAGGGTTTATTTTTGCTTGCTGTTTAGGTATTGCTTGGAGTAATGAAATATAATAGCTGTATCTGATGTCTAACAATTTTAAATTCCAACCACAGAATTACTATAGCTAATGAAGAATGGATGAGATAATCCATACACATCATCAATTTCATAGTATCCAAGGATTTTCTGACACAACGATCGTGGTACTACGAGTATCTGTTACTTCAATGACTAATATAAATCTATCTCTATCCCGAATACAAGCAGCAGTTTTTTCGTAGATAACCCATAATTTTAGTGTATCACTTACTGATAGATCTCTGCTGCGCTGCAAAAAACCAATTACTGTGTAATTATTACTTCAGTGCTTCTGTCGTAAAGTTTTCGCAATACAAAGATAAAATGATAACAACTAAAAAAAAATGTGATAAGCATTAATAGTACAAAAGCTTCTGGACACCTGTCACAAACATTGCTGTTAAATCAGTGTGTAAGGGTCGCTGTCACTGCGGGTCTGTTTCGAGGCGCTCTCGTTAGTAGGAACGTGACGCGCTCGCGCCCGCCGGTAAACACGCGGGTAGATAACAATCTATTTGGATTGCCTCTATATTTCATTTTTCCCGTGTTCCCGCGCTAACTAGATAGACGCTCTGAACATTGCAAAAGGAAATACGGGAGCGTCTCTTTTAAAAAGGAATTTATCCTGTTTGCCCCCGTGGGAAGTGTTACAGTGTTTAACGTCTTGGATTCCAACCGTGAAAATATTTAATGATGAAAGAAGATTTGTCACGATATAATATGTTACTCGATTTGGTAGCAATCAAATCTTCCTCCAAAAATTAGAATATTATTTATATTTGTCCTTAGAAAAAAAAATATGTAACTGAATTTTAATTATGACCTAACGGTAAATTTCAAGTCAAAGATCGGATCGGACCTTTGGGTTGTAGGTATAAATATCAACAGTAACCAATCTTCAAAAACTCATCCACAAAGGAATCCAGCACTGTTTTGGTATGGTACTATCTAGATAAGGATGAAACCTAAGCAACTCGTAGTTAAAGATAGCCTACCACGATACTATTTAAACCTGAACTAGTAAAAAGCCCTAATTTTTAACTAGAGATTGAACTCGATGCATGTGATGTCTAGATTACAAAGCCCAACTAGGCTAGAGTTTTGAGAAGAGAGGTCGAACATTATTAGCCCTTTTAGCATTAAATCTATACTAATATTATAAAGAGGAAAACTTTGTTTGTTTGTTTGTTTGTTTGTTTGTTTGTTTGTTTGTTTGTTTGTTTGTTTGGTTGTAATGAATAGGCTCAAAAACTACTGGACCGTTTTTAAAAATTCTTTCACCATTCGAAAGCTACATTATCCACGAGTAACATAGGCTAAATTTTATTTTGGAAAAAATTAGGGTTCCGTAAAATATTTGGGTTTTTCGGACACAAGGTGTAAAAAATCAACCAGAAAAGTTACTTATTTTGCGTACGCTGCGTAAACTATAAAAGATAGCACCATAAAATGTTCTAATTAATTGGAGATCTTATAAATATCTACAAAAAAGTCCGCGACACACTATACCTATCTATGTCGAGTGAGGCACAACAACCATTTTTTTATTTAAAAATCTTAAATTTTTTTTGGACTACATTTAAACGCATTTATTTTACTCATGCTATTAATCCTTATCAAAATAAATTATTTCATCACGAAGTACAGTTTATGTAGATAATATTTGGTATGTAAAAGATTAAAATTGGACGTTTGGTTTTGAAGTTATGGCGAAATTAAAATATTACTATTTCTGCGTTGCGAAGTGAGCGTCACCAAGGCGGGGGCGCGCGTGCGGGAGGGGAGTTTAGATCTATGTTATATATACGATGATGAATTAAGAATTCGATCTTTGTTCAAATATCTATTTAATACACGGAAGAGTTTGTTCGTTTGTTTAAACGGGCTAATCTCTATCTGCGTGTCGGATTGTAAAATTATTTTTGTTTATTCTGAAGGCTAGACTCAAGAGTGAAATATACTATTTAATATCAATTTATACCTATCAGCTTGCCATAAATATATATTTTTAATGTTAATGTACTAAAATGTCATACAATGTTTAACAAAAATGTAGACCTTTAGTACACGGGACGGGACGGAGAATATTGCTT
The DNA here is from genome assembly GCA_034621355.1 of Mycalesis mineus. Taxonomy (NCBI): domain Eukaryota; kingdom Metazoa; phylum Arthropoda; class Insecta; order Lepidoptera; family Nymphalidae; genus Mycalesis; species Mycalesis mineus. Next base: position 9,259,016 of record CM067883.1, on the reverse strand, counting down.
CACGGAAAACTATAAAAAAATTAAATTGAAAGGGGGAGCGGGGAATGAGCACACTATATGTGCCTTTACACATTTTGTATGAAAGTCTGTCTTTAAAATTAGAAGGGTACCTAAGAGGTTTTCACGCGGACGAAGTCGCGGGCGACTGCTAGTATTAAATAAAAGGAATAAGGTGTGAAATAACGGTTAGTTAGGCAGTATTTGTTCTATAACACCGCTGGTCAGCCAATGAGTTGTGCATACTGAGCTCCCTCCATGCAATCACACCACGAGGACTCCACCGACAGGAGCACGCAGCCTGCATACGAGAGTACGGTGGTATGAGAAAGTGTTACTTAGCAATATGTGGCTATAACATTATAGATAATAATAAACTAACTGTCCCAATAGACTTTAACCTGTCCGTGTGTTGACTGATCTTGACACCGTGTGTTGAGTTATTGACGATTATTTCAAAAATTATTTTTGCTCCCTGAATTTATTTATTTGTCCATATATACGTGATTTTTTATCACGAGGTTTGGTTTCGAGTCCTGAATAATTCAATGTTGGTACCATAAAATGAAATAATTACTTCGAGCTTTTCTTTCTTTATAGAAATTCTCAGCAATAAGTCATGCCTGAAGTTATTAGAGGGATGCAACGGAGGTGATATTTCGGAGATACCTACATATTCTGATGTAAATAAATTAATAAAAAAAATAGAACCTAACGCACTAAAAAGTAAAAAAAAAATAACTGTGTAATTTAGTTGCTTTAATTTACTTAAGCATATCTATGAAGTCAGTAAAGCAGTTTATGGGTTCTAGATAATGAACATCCTTAAAGTAGAAACCTTGGCTGGCACCGACTCCTAGATATGCTTAAGTAAATTAAAGCAACTAAATGACACAGTTATTTTTTACTTTTTAGTGCGTTTTGAGTCGGTTCTATTTTTATTTAAAAAAATTTATTTCTTACTTTTTAGTGATTTATCGCTACGCAACGTACTCGTACTATACTGTCTTAGTATATTATACGGCACTAGTAGCCAAAAAGCTACCGATACCGAGACATAAACCGAAATCGCTGTAAGCGTGCCTCCAAAATTTGAAGAGTTCCTTTAATTTCCCCAGGATATCATCATCAGATCCTAACATGATGACAATGGGACCACCTTGGAAGTATGCCCTTTCTAATAAAAAAGAATTATCAAAATCGAACAACTCTGTAAAAAGTTATGCGTGGTCATACAAAAAAAAAAAGAAAAAATAATATACGTGTCGAATTGAGAACCTCCTCCGTTTTTTTTTTTGGTCGGTTAATAAAAGGTATTAGGTAAAGAAAATCCTATAGGTAGAAATTCAATGTCAATATAAAAATTACATTTACAAATCATTCTAGTCAATTTATAAATATGTCTTAGCATGACATATTTTCGAATTATTGATCGTATAGAGCTAAAACCATATCGACGTGGCTAAGGAAAACCGGAAAAGCTTAAAACTATCAAATTAGCGTCACCGCTTAACACGGGTACATTTACAAAAGCCGGCACTCTACACCCTGTTCACAGAAGGAAGGGTTTTTATTATTTTTTAAGTATACGCTCGTTTGCACGCGAATGGGCCACTTAACCACGAAGGCAAGCTCCCGGTGAACCAGCTCACCCCATACTAACTCTGTTAGGCATCTTTATGTGGATGATAATAGTTCGGCCACGCTTTTTACTTGTTTCGCCTTTTTCTAAAAACATCCCGCATCTGGTTAAAAGAATGTAAAAGAGTAAAATTGTTATAACGTTTGAAACAAAGGTTTTTGTATGAAAACAAACGGTTAAACTATACAACTTTGTTACACATAATACTCTTTTACTAGTAAAAGTTCCCCAAAAATTTTTATATGTTCTTTTGGTCATTTTGGTTACATTTTTAAAAGCAATACAGATCTCATGTATTTAGATTTATGTATATTTTTTAGTGATCATAATTTCTCAGTTAAGCCTCAGGTAACTAGTTCAAACCTTTTTACTCAAAACCATCACTATCAAGAATTCAAAAGATACAATCTTTGCGTCATATCATTGCTTCGCGTCTTTTTGCCCAGTAGAGTCTCATTACGTAGAGTCAAGGAACAAGGGTACGATTGCTTTTGCGTTTATTTAAATATCTTAACTAAAAATTCGGAAACTTAAGCATTAGTGCTTAAGTTTCCGAATTTTCTTTTTCCGAGTCTTCTTTGCGGTAACGGCCGCTGAGGTATTGACAAAAATAACTGTATCAAACTTTAATAACTAAATTAGATAAATTACTAAAATCAAAATAGATCAGTGCGCATAGTGTAATATTTTACCGCGTCGATATCAATGATTGCGTTGATAGGAGTAAACGCAAATTGTATATGGTATTGGAGTAGTGCCATCTAGTTATAGTGAGAGTAAACGCTTTTTTTTCTATATAATTTGACGTTACGAGTGAGTACGTTTTTACGCAGTCACTCGGTGAAAAACTCACACTTGCCCTACTGTACAACACTGTGGCTCAATCGGATTATAACAACAAAGCTGCCACTCCATTGACGACGCAATAAAAACGGACACGTTAAATTTACGAGTGCGAACGATACTGCAAGAACCAATCGCGTCAATTTCAATACAATAGCTTTGAAGACAGGCCGGTTGTCAGACAGGTACTCCGAGTACGTAGTACGGAGAACGTGACTTGGTTGCAGAGAGGAAAGCACGCGAAATCGGTTAACGTTTCCATTGCTTATTTACAGCAGTTTTAACCGACTTCAAAAAGGACGCTTTCAATTCGACGCGTATTTTTTTTCAAGATGGTGCCAATAACTAGCTGAATAAAACTAAAGTAAAATAGGTGACCTTTAAACCAAATTACTAGATAGCACATAGATACGATGGTATTTATTGCTTTTAATATTATTATACATCTCTATTATTTGTAAAACAACTTTGAAAAAAATAATTATGAGTTTTCTACTATCTACCATTTGTACTTTTTAGTTCTCTCATTTATTTTTATTAACATATATTATTTTAATTTTTAACAATGTTATAGGTATATATACCTATATACCTATATACAAAAATATACAAAAAAACACTATTAAAAATTTATAAAAAAATATTTTTATAAAGAAAAAAAATCCTTTTGTACTTATTATTATTTGTACCTATACTGCTAGTAATAAACAAATAGGTAGTAAACAATGTTTTTACAAATAATAAAACATTAAAAAAAAATAATAGCTTTGTATCTAGAACAAATTCATATACAAGTATATTATTAAAAACGATTCCGTTAATAAATTTCAACGAGCAATAGCAATAGTGTACACTGTACAGTAGAGGAAGATATTCAGTGATGAATCGAATTTAAAGTGGGAAGCTTATTGCATAGGTTGGTTAAGGTTAATTAATTCAAAATGTTTTCGTTTTATCATGTTAAAGAAAAAAACGTTATATAGTTATTAAACAGTGCAATGTGAACAAACCGATAAATATAAAACGGAACTGCGTTCTTTGAGTATCCTATCTTGTCAAATTTAGTACACCCCCCGTTGCTACTATCCATCTATTATCATATCAGTAGGCTTGTCTATCAATAGATGTATGTAATAAAATGTAACAGCTCGATATAGATAATTTTATCTACAAACTAGCGGACGCTTGCGACTTCCTGAAACCCTGAACCACAATAGCAGTACTTTTAAACCTTCCTCTTAAAAAACTCTAGCTAGCTAGTGATGAAAACCAAAAAACAACAAAAAAAATAAGACTAAAAGTACCTGAAGATAACGGGAAGTGACTATTTAATATGTTTTGATTTACACGGAGGTAAGTACTAAAAACATGGGCGAAGTATATCTAAATTATTATGGTGTGACACTATAATATACAGTGTTAATAAACATTGGATGTCTTCGTTTATTTATTTTCATGACTTACGCTTTTCCATAATATAATAATTATGTGTAAATTTGAATAAAGGTAAAAAGCATATACTTCAATACCTTCTATGCAATTATCTTCCCAGGAAATTTTCAGTGATGTAAATATTTATAAAAGTAGAAGAAAATACTAAAAAAATATAATTAGTATTTTTTATGAAAATACTAAAAATATATTTAACAAACGTAAGAAGTTCAAGTTTAAGTTACAATTATCGTACAATAAAGATTAACTTTAATTAAAGTGCTCCCTAAATAATAACATTGAGTATTATACTTTAATTTTTATTTATTATCCGTTAAAATGTTGTAGTCCAAGAGTCAGTAGTTAATTTGTTGATCATTTTCGGCATGAAAATATGACAAAACTTTCATTTTTATGATCACAGTACTATGTTACAGTCTATTGTTATCGTTTCATCATCATCATCATCATTACCAGCTGATGCAGGTCCACTGCCGGACATTGGCCTTTTTAGGAACTTTTAAACAACGATCCTAAGCCGTCCGTGGCTAGCAGTTCCCTGCGACACATTTGATGTCGTCAGTCCGGGGTTGACCTACATTGCGCTTTCCATTTCGCGGTACGGGGTCGCCATTCTAGCACCTTGGGCCTCCAAGATCCACCAGCTGTTCGAAACTCGTGGCCCGCCTATTGTCACTTCAGTTCTGCGACTCGATGAGCTACTTTGGTTCTTCTGCGGATTTCCTACATACATAGCATCACGCCTCGTTACCCTATGGTAGGTAGGTAGGCAGAGACTACATGCTTCCATTTGCCACGGTCCTTGCATACTTCCTTAGCTTCTTTCACTCTCATTAATCATTTCATACAAGATCGTCGATTTAGGGTAATCATGACCTGGCCATTATTTAAAACGTCCTGAATTTGGTCCAGGAACATTCGCCTAGATTTTCCCCTTCCAACATTTTCATTCACTCTCGCCTCATAAATCTCTTTTCTTAATTTTCTATCATCCATTCTCTATATACCTAAACCATCTAAGCATCCCGTTCTCTATTTTAGCCACTACATCTTCTTTTACACCAGACTGTTCTCTTATTATACTATTGTTAACTCTGTCACTCAGTTTTAATCCGCACATACTCCTCAATGCTCTCATTATCCATAAATAAGTTGTTATATAATTTAAGGATGAAATATATGCATATTATATCACAATTACAGTTAGATAGCCTCTCCAATCAAGTCCTACTTATATTAAAAATATCCTGATGATATAATCAGAATATTGTAGCGTGTATCTCTCAGTGTATAAAGTGAAATGGTTACGGATTCACTAATTTGCAACCCTCCGGAACGGCAGCGCTGCGGCTCGTGAGCGACAACGCATTTGATTCTTATTCATGAACGGGGCGACCGCGACCTAACGATTTGATAATGTATTCACTTGATAAAGCGGAAGGTGGTACTTCGCGAGTACCGCATTAAAAAACCAATTACAGCGTGACTAAATCGCGCCGCCGCTCCCGGCTATTTGTCAGACTCCAGAGGGATAAAAGTATATTCTAAATTTAATTTCACGCAATTTTTAAAATTGGGGGCAGCGGGAAATATTATTTTTTTATTGAGCGCCCGTTACAGAGTTTATTAATCGAATGTTAGGAGCAACGAAAACGTTACCGACGCTTTTAAAGGGGTGAATTAAAAAGTTACGAAACCAAGTTTTGCAATCTGTAACATTAGTATCATACGACCTCTGTGGCACACTCGGAAATGTTTTGTACACAAGAGGACCTAGGTTGGATTGATAGGTCGGATAAATTAGGGATTTCATATTTTGTAAATTGGCTCAATTGCTTTATTCACTACGCTCGGTGTCTTTCGGAGGGTAACGTCAACCGAGTATGTCTGATATCAGTAAGTTTTAGGTACACACAAATTTCAATCGTTATGTGTATTTATTGTTCAGCGGTTCTATGTATTTATTGTGCAATTTTTAATATTATGTTTACTTTAAAAATATATATCCTAAAGTAAACACGCTTTAGGATAATAGTATATAAGGTAATATTTACGATTATATGTTGAACATATTCCTACATATTTAATATCTTGATACAATTAAACAGTAACTCCTTCTAGCAGCTCATTTTTGATTAATAAATATTTGAGGTTATAAGATAAAAACTTTCATATCTCTTTTCTCCCAACTTTTCAAACTTACTTACCGTTTGCTTTTTTCTTAGTTACGTTATTTTCTACAACTGCTAATAAGTTGCTGTCTTGAACGCTACCGTTTTCTTCGGATCCAAAAGTACATACAATCTCGCCATTCTCCTTTAGTCTTTAGTTTTTTATTGATTAATACGAAAAATATTTAAATTATAAGTAAGATGAATGTTAGATGAGATCGGTGGCTTTTATTTTCTAAAAGGGGTCTTGTCGGTTATTTAAACCGACACATGAGAACCAGATAGACGGGTTCTCTAAGATGAAAGTTACAGGTACGTTATAAAAAAAGCCTTTTTTTTCAAGCCTTTGAATTTTGGTTGCGGAGAGTCCGTTATTTTATTGTTTCGGTTTATATACAGAAGGACATAGACATAATAGAAATAGTACATAAACAAAACATAGACACAAAAATAGTAAAAAAAATACGGATAAAAAATGATAATTACCTAAAGCCATAATTGGGCTATAATTTGGCGTTGACAGGTCTAATTAGCATATATACGGTAAAAACTGATTTGGTGGTATATTTTCCTATAGTTACCACCCTCTACACTCTCGTCTGTATCATCGCTTAGATAATACCAGTCGAAGGTCAGGGTTCAAAACCGCAAAAATTAATTTTAAAAGTTTAAATTTATTATAGTTTGGACAATTATCTCCATTCGCTGATTTGTGTTCCAGACAGCACTACTAACCTAATGTGATCGCAGTCAAATTATTGAAAGTAACAAATATAAAACTCCTAGCGCTATATGAAACAAAATCAGCCCGTGAGATCACTATAAACTATGTCATATAATATTTCAGGTGATTCAATCTTTAGATCCTTTAGAAAAAGGTATTTCAAAACGTGCTTGAGGGCGCCGTGTAACAAACAGCCGCCCTAATACAATAACGGCCGGAACAAACTACGCCATAAAATATCACCAGTGAATAAATCAGTTTTGCTGTGATGCGCACAAGTCTCGACCCTCTACCTCCTGTAACTATCATGGATTTATGGTTATACGAAATAATGTTATAGATAAAATATTAATTGACCAGTGTTTAGTGGATTCTGCTGACATTGTGGTTGAAAGTAGAACGCGTGTATCGGCTTCAAGTAGGTTGGTTCAAGGAGGTTCAATTGTAAACATTAATTTTTACATTAATATAATGCTATACCTACTAATAATAAAAATTATGAGAATCACTGTTTAACACTACCAGTCGGATTTGAAATATACAAATTAAAATATAAGTAGGTACCTAATAATTTCTATTTTGTTTGTTTTCAGGCTAATCTTCGAAACCAATAAGCCGATTTTCATCCAGTATTTAGTGCTAAATTATAACTTGTAGCAATGAAAGTGAAACTTTTTTCAATTAAATACGTTACATTTTTCCCGATACAACGAAAAAAGGAGACAACATAACTCGAACATAAGACTTGAACCCAGGACCTTATGATGTACCACATACGTTAACCACTGGACTAACGAGGTATTCATCTTTATTGACATTAGGGAAAGGATAGGATACAATTAAGATTATTAACTTTGCCCCCTTTATTGACAGTTAGCGGTGCCTTGCAGTTAGTCCTTCCTCTAGGAATATGCAGATAAAAATATTAATAGTTACTCTCACAAAAGATAAAAAGACGTGTGGCACTCGGAGACTGCCGCAGTAAAGCTATTGCATAGCATTTTTCATCAACTTATGTTTACCTACCGACGTCACCGGGACCGTGGCCTAGCGGTAAGGCGGCTCTATCTAAGTGCCCAGATTGCAAAAGAGACGCGGGTTCGAATCCCGTCGGTTCCGTATTTTTTTTTAAGCGTGATATTTCAAAAAGTCATTAAAAGTTCTGGTATTTTCGATAGATGGAAAAACTAAACGGTTTTTTAGTTTTAGTGTAAAAAAAATGATTTTTTGAAATATCACGCTTGAAAAAATAATAATAAAATTGCGGAACCGACGGGATTCGAACCCACGTCTCTCTGGCAATCTTGGCCACGATCCCAATGACGTCGGCGCCGAAATTGTGCTTTTTATATTATGTTTTTGATATCCAGGGGGTTTTAGATTTTTTCGTTACGGAATTTCTGAATTCGGTCTCCACGCTCAAGGCGCGCGATGGAAGCTCTGCAATAGCTTAAAAAAACCGGTCCAGCTGATCTCGAATTTTGTAACTAACCCGACTTTTATATCATATTGCGTAAGTCTGGGCATAGCGTCAAAGAAAAGCCGTCGGACACAAATGCAGTATCAGTATTCGGGGCAGTGAGCGTGAAACAATGCGGCGCGTGTGGCGCCTGCCGCCTCACAGCCTGCAGCCCTCCAGCACTGATTGAGCCGCGACAAGTTAAACCATTTGAAACAATTTAATAGAGATCAAAAATTCAGGCCCTCGCCACGCCCGCACTAACTTTTGAAGTTTTTCCCTCGCTAAAGGGATTATCGGTGAGCGGGAAACTTGGGGGATATATTATAGGTTTTGCGGGATTTTTAACCATTTTTTGTGATATTGCGTTATCGCTAATTACCTATCTATATTTTATGTTACCAACTTTTACGTATTAAGAAAGTTGATTTTTTATCAGTCCGTACCATCTTCTTATTTTTCTTGTATGTATAAAAATGCATTAGTGAATATACGGATTGACTTATGGACATTGCTTTTTGTTCATTTTGTATTATTAGACATTGTTTTTTGTTTATTTTCTTGCTAAATATCCCCTCTCCTATAAGGAAGAAGTTTGGAGCCATTAAAAGGCCATTATTAGGCTGATACTGACGTAGGACGGGCACCGAGTCGCCAGTTAATTTATTTATTTATATAGTCATAATCTTGAAGTTTCAAAAGCTCAACCGAAAAGTCGTAGGTTCGATCTCCGCCAGGACTATTTGGTATCGTGTCCACTATTAACATAGTTCGTAATGACTATTTAGTTAGACACGAAGAAGGGGAATGTTAAAAGTTGCTGTTGACAATCTTTTATAAAAAAGAGAAACTAAATCCAAATCTGAAACTAAATCAATATCTTAAGGGTCATAAGTAATGCATAATAACAAAATAATCCTCATTTTGTTATTATGCTTTACTTATATACATTACATACATATATATCATTATCAGCCTATTAACGGCCCACTACAGGGCCAGGCCTCCCTCCTTATAGGACAGGGGATATGGAGCGTAGACCCACCACGCTGCTCCAATGCGGGTTGGCGGGCTTATGGTGATAATGTGTCATTTATTAACGATCACTATCAGATGTACATATACAAATTTTACAAGTCGGTTTTTAACAAAACTCATGTGGTAGTACTTTCTCATAACGATCTTTGTAATTATCTCTGGAAATCAGCATTACGTATTAGAAAAAAAGATAAATATTATAAATCAAAACAAAAATAACGTGTGCTGTTCTAATCGGATAAGTTACGTATTATTCCATAAACCTGCAAGGACTAAAGCTCAATATTATGACAATCCCTGATGGAGTTCTTGTATGAACTCTACTTCTTTGTTGGAAAGCTATCAACGTAAATATCTGTAGATTTCAAGCAAACTTTCTGTGACAAAGTTCTAACTGTGAAATAGCTTCCAAAATAAACCTTAAACTTAGTGGTATAAGATTGAAAGTTTTCACATGTTTTCCGATGGAACTAAATCATTCTATGGTAAAGACTGGTATGCGATTGCGTTATGATAGGATCAGAGTTCAGCAGAGCGTTGTCGAAAGGCGCTACGAGCAATTCATAGAGCATGCTGTCGTTTGAGAGTAGGTATGTTGTATATTTTTAAACATCTTTTTGTCTAAAATGTTTTAATTCAGTTAAACTTCTTAATTTTTTGAAAACGTCTTATAATTCAGAATTAAACATTACCCCGCTTTATATATTAAATATATTAATTTTAAATTAAAAATTAATATATTTATTATAAATTTAAAATATATATTTATAAAATCAAAATCAATTATTTTATTAATTTAAATTAATATTTATAAAAATATACTTAAATTTTAATAACCAATTAAAAGCAATAAAGAGACAGACAGCCAGCTACAGGGCTGCAGCTTCCGACCTTATAAGATAGCCTGATGATGCTAAATAAAATACGCATAAATCAATTTATTTGTTTTTATTTTGCGTTTTCAAGTTTTATCTCAACCCATTATTCTGAAATTTTGCAAAAACTTATTAATTTTGTTTAGAATATAACAATCATACCTGTAAGCCAGAAATTTACTGTTTTTAAGTTATTTAATAAAATATGTTTCATGTGAAAAAATCCATAATAATATAAATTACCAATTTGTTTTTAAATTAAAGTAACAAAAACAACATACGCGATATACTTAGATGAGTTAGGTACACTGAGTAATCGTAGATTGATACATCTCAGTTGTACAAGAATTATATTGGAGGATTATTGCAAAGTATAATGGAGCAGAACTTCCCCAATCGGCTCATCCGATAAGCACAACCGACCGGAACGATGTTCCCCACTCACATCAATCGCACTATTGATTGTCACTAGAAAATATCGCTCCTGTTTAAATCTAAAAAATTCGTCGTATCGCCTATGTAACGATACATACAGTTTTTATGACTGCTGTAGATGTAGCTGGTTTTATTACCTTCATAAATATTACGTTTTTTTATATTGTCTCCCCCTAGACGTATTCGTTAGCTCTAATATATTTTTTTAATCGTGGTTGGTTACGTCTTATGTATCTTTTGCTAAAAGCTGTTTTTTAAAAAGAAATTGAGTATATGAGATATGATAGAACACACTTGATTTGACTTAAATTAAACAAAAAGTAAATTTAAAAGCTTTAATGTTTACAAATTTTTAACTTTTTTCTGTCCCGTGTCTGTGCCTATATGTTATTGATTGAAAGAATCAATGAAGAACTTTAGTAAGTAAAGTCCATTTTTTTCTTTTCGGACACATTTCTAGTTGTCATTTTTGTGTCCGTAAAGAAAATATAGACTAGTTTAAGTTATTATCAAACTTTATTATTTGAAATATGACGATAGAGACTTTGTAACAATACAAAGTCAAACATCACCTGTCAACACAATTCTCTACAATTTCCTATGATTACTATCGGCAAATTAACTTTAACTACGTTAACTTAGATTACTTACCTTACGATGCTGTCTAAATCATACTAATTTTATTATCTAAATACTCCATTGCACGGCAGCGTATCGGAACGCTAAGTTCTTGACATGACGTCTTTATGACTACAACAATAAACTTTTCGACGAGGTATTAGGTATATCTTTGTAATTAGATATATTAATTAGTAATTAGATATATACATTAGCTTTGTGTGAGAAAAGTTTTCCAAACTAAGCAAAATGCACAAAGGATGGTTCACATGCACAATTACATGTAACAGAAACCCATAAGTTGCTGATTTAGAACATTGTCATACGATATCTTCGCGCGTCTTTTGATAATAACTAAGTATACCTAATGAAATTGTACATGCAAATATTTTATTGCCTTAGGTAACAGAGGTATGTTTGTCGGTTTCCAATTACGTTTACCGTTGATTACATTTCACGTAAATATAATAAGTATAAAATAATTTTCTAGTCCTTGCAAGTAATTTAACATCATTATGAGCATATTATCGGCGCACTACGGAACCAGTGTGCCTAGTGCTTTTTTTCTTTCAATAAATCTTTATTTACAGTTAAATATGTACATTAAATTAAATAATTACAATTAAATAAATAAAAAGTAAAAGCTCAAGTGTGCCTAGTATAAGATTTTAACACGTCGATATCGAGAACAGTGAACGCAAATTTTATATGGAATTGGAGTAGCGCCATCTAGTTATAGCGGGAGCAAACGCTTTTTATTAATATAATTTGACGTTCCGAGTGAGTGCGTTTTACGCAGTCGCTCAGGGAAAAACTCGCACTTGCTTGCCCTACAGAACTCCACTCTTATAAGAAAGGGCTTAGATCCAGTATGCTGCTCGAATTCGGATGACTGTCTCGTTGGTCGCTGGCCAAAGCTTACATGGCTTCAGAACAGGATGTCCTGAGTTCGAATCCTGGGCCGAGGTATCATAAAACTGAGTTTCTTTTTTGTAAAAAATATCTATTAAAAATTCTCTATAAAGAATTGGTGGTAATATACGTCGTCCCTTAGAGAGCACATTGCGTTGTGGAAGTCATATTTTGTACAGGAAATATGAAACTTAACTATTACTTAAATACAGAAAGTTTTACCTCATATTTACATCCTGCCTTACTTTAGTTTATAGGCCGGTCTTCGATTACAGCTAAGCGCACGCTTATACAGTATGTGTGCCTTGAAGAAGCCTCTGAACTGAAGGGAACGAGTCACTAATAAATAAACATGAATATTTTAATTAAAGCTTCAGTATTAATTAACGTGAATGTCCAAAGCAACTTCGTTAATATGTTTGAAGCAAATATAGAATATTAAATAGTTCTCTTCATAATTTAATTCGCAACCATCCAAGGAAATAATCTTTAAGATTGATTCCCCAATATCTTAGCCGTCGTTTGATTAAATTTCAAGAAAATCCATTCAAAGCGTGCATCTATGCGGCATTTGTAATGACAGTCTTTGATAAGTCGCAATCCTTTTGAAGAAATCGTATCAATTTCAAATTCAGCCGGATGCTCAGTGGTTTGTAGGGAAGGGGGATTATATTTTTATAGAACACAAACACAATCATGACTAATCGGATCTCGTCAAACGGCCGGTCATTTAGCGGAACGACCGTCAATCGAAGACTGTCCCGGTGACTATCTAAACTATTGAGATAATAGGAGCGGGGGTCGTCGAGTCCCCGGGCACGGCAGGAGCAGTAAGGAATAATGTAAGTGTCCGGGGCGACATTTGCACCGAACTGCCGCCGACCTCTGCCTCTTACTTATGCGGTTTTTAATATTTTTATTGTAATGGCTTTGGTCACTTCGGAACAGAAGTGGGATAGAAAATCTGTTGTACACGAAAAATCGTTACCCGTTACAACTCGAGTAACAAAATATACCATGCTATAGGTACATACTCTAATCTAAAGTGAATCGTTGGATTGAAATTTTTTCGGTTTATTTGCACAATTTTTTAATGATTTTTAGTTATGCTATGAGTTACGTAGACATGAAATCAAGTCGTATTTTTAAAGCTAGTATAGGCTCTCGTACGAGTATGTATTTTGTTAAATTACTATTTTTAAACGACTTTAAAAAAAGGAGTTTCTCAATTTGACCGTAGATATATATTTTTTTTACTAAAATCATTACTTAATTTATTCGAAAAAATGACATACCTACTTAATTTATTTTTACACTATAGTGTCTCTTACGATTTTCGGAAATCCTGTTTCCCGAGAAAAACGCCATAAGAAAACGTGTAAAAAACAGCTGCGATGTGTTCCCCGACACCCTCGCGGTCACTATTATTGGTGGCTCGACAGCGGTCGCCATAAAACTGCCCATAAACCATACTATGTTGTCGCCTATGTTATGTAGCACTGCATTTATTAAAACTAGCAAAAGCTCTACTCTGAAAGGTGAAAGCTAGAAAATGTAACTTGAATTCAAATCATTTTTATTTCTTCCACTACAACTTTATTACAATTTATTAAAGTTTATTAAATTTCGCCAAGTATTGGAGCGTGGTCTAAACTATACCAGCTCTCGTAATGGATTGGCTTTTAAAATAAGCTGATAATCGTAAAAATATGTATTTATTTATACATATTTTTACGATTATCAGCTTATTTTATGAAGAATCTTTTTGTGCCTAACATACACTAATTAGAATAGAATAGAATAGAATAGTGTAAATAAAAAGAAATTGTTCAAAATATTAGAAAAGGTAAGATACAATATGCATACTGGAACCGATTTCAGTGAAAGTAAATCCTTCGAACTGAATACGGAATTGTCAAAAGGTTCACGTGCGCTGGGCATAATATATGAGCTGAAATAAAATCTGTCAGTGACCATTTATGGCGGTGGAGTTCTGTTATTAAAATGTAGCGGACCAGGAGCGGGCGATGGTCCGCAGGCCAGGCGTCTCCGCGCCGGCTGCCACCGCGACGCGAACTGATTTATTGCCCCAGCAGCAGTATTTTATTCGGCGGGCGCCTCAAGAAAACTATAAGTTTCCGTTCGGCAGGACCAGGGGAGTAGCCCAGTAAATATTGTCTCCGCTCACTGTATCGATACTTATGGACAGATATCGATATTTATTGCTGTGCGTTTAGAGATAATTTGGTAATGGATTGGACTCGTCATGTTGGACAAATCTTTATGCAACAATGGGCTCAAACTTCGTTAATTTATCGTATTCTAAACTAAAGGCTAAGAAGGTAGGCTTGAATTTCTTTTATTTAGCTTCACGAGACCAAATCAATTAATGAAACATATTAAAATATATAAAAAAATTTATTAACCATTATCGTTAGCCGATTTTAACGACTAGGTCCTACGACCTTTTAAATTAAATTTGATGACAATGTTTTTTTTGTAACGGTCACTATCGTATGTTAATGTTTATGACCACGGTCTATCCGAAGCACGGAGTGTAACATAAGCTGAACTAAATTTCACTGAGAATGCCTTGGAAAAAAACAAAAGCTTAATATTTCATAGCCCGACCCAGGGCTTGAGCAGGACTTCAAGATCCGAGGTCGCATAGAGTAACCACAGAACCAACAAGGCAGATTTTTACCCGACTGCGTCAGAAGGAGGGTTATGTTTTTCGAGCGTATGTATGTATGTATGTATGTCCATTTCTTCGGCACGCGCTACAGTCTAAACGACTGAACGGATTTTGACAGGTGAGGTGTCGTTGAATTCGTTAAAATTGTGGTAGTGACATAGACTATATAAATTTTCTAAATGGTGGCTGTAAATGGGGGGAAAAAGGGGGGATGTGTGTATTTCTTTCTCTTATCTTCGCAATATGGGTATCAAATGAAAGGTCGTAAAAAGACCATTTCAAAAATATAAATATCATATTAATTTTATTAAAATAATTTTTTATAATTATAAATTTTTTATAATGATAATTTTATTAAAATGTCTAAACTAATTTAGTAGCAATGTTGATCATATTAAGACTTAGAAAATCATACCTAACTAGCCCTTCCACCCTATAGCTTACCTATAGAAAATAAATAAGTTCCCATTTGTTTTAAATTCCAAGCAAAACCTTATCCTCGTCACTCCTGACACTTTATGCGCGCGTCAAAGGCGGCATACTCGAAACGAAGGCAATTTGTCCGTCAACTTGCATTATGCTCCGGGCGGTATCACGATATTATACTATACCCGTATCATAACTATAGTTTAGGTTACTGATAATATTAAAAATAAAATATTTTAAACATTTCATCATTACCAATGGTGATGGACGTCCACTGCTAAACAGAAGTCCCAAGGTTTCTAAAGAACAAACCTTGATTGTTTTGATTATTTGTTGTTCGCGTTGATTAGCATAAATACAAGTGGGAATCCCTTGTCCTACCAAGGGAGGCGTAGTCCTGGTGGGCCGTTAATAGTTTGACAATAATGAAGTATTTTTAACCGACGAAAAAAAACGGAGGTGGTTCTCGATTCGACACGTATATATATTTTTTTTATGTATGACCACGCATAACTTTTTACAGAGTTGTCCGATTATGATAATTCTTTTTTTATTAGAAAGAACATACTTCCAGGGTGGTCCCATTGTCATCATGTTTGGGTCTGATGATGATATCCTGGGGAAATTGAAGGAACTCTTCAAATTTTGGAGGCACGCTTACAGCGATTTCGGTTTTTGTCTCGGTATCGGTAGCTTTTTGGCTACTAGTGCCATATAATATACTATGACAGTATAGTTCGAGTACGTTACGTGGCGATAAATCACTAAAAAGTAAGAAATAAAATTTTTTATCAAAAAATAGAACCGATTCAAAACGCACTAAAAAGTAAACCATAACTGTGCCATTTAGTTGCTTTAATTTACTCAAGCATATCTAGGAGTCGGTGCGAGCCAAGGTTTCTACTTTAAAGACGTTACCTAGAACCCACAAACTGCTTTACTACGTTAAATAAATGTTCCTTAAACTTGCTGGCGCCGACTTCATAGATATGCTTAAGTAAATTAAAGCAACAAAATGACACAGTTATTTTTTACTTTTTAGTGCGTTTTGAGTCGGTTCTATTTTATGTTATTAACGTACAGCTACAGAAACTACAGAGGTGAAGGAAAATTATATTGTAAGAAACCAATAAAATCCTCAACAGTAGCACCATTCTATAAATATTAGCTAACAAATAAACAAATCAGTTACTTAAGTTTGTGCATCTTGATTTAGTTCTCTGATTGACTATTAATTTGTACACACACACATATGTGAGGTTTATTTTTACTGGTACAAGTAAAAATTGTTTAAACAACACAATGACTTGTCTAACTATAGACACAGAACAACCTAACTTGCATTAATCGAATGAAACGAATGAGTGATCAACGTAGCCCTCCAGTGATAATTATTCACTAATGAGTCGTCAACGTCACTAGCGCCCGCCCCACTACAAATGATGAATTCCCGTATATACCAGCACTGATTGACACACCCTTTTTTGTAAATTAGCTATAAGTTAAAACTCTCCTTGTCCCTCGGACATCAAACGTGGTTGAAATGTGCTTAAAACTTCAGCTGAATGAATCTCGAGATCTTTAGAGGCATTAATTATTATTATATTTTCTGTTAATTATCCTTAACAGCGACGATCCAGTGGTTAACGTACCTAGCTATGGAATATGAGCCTGGGCACGAGTCCTAACGGGCTATGAAATATTGATTTCAGATTTTCTGTCTTCCAGTAAGCGGAGTTGAGAAAAAGGTTTAAAGGTTCAACATGAGTAAACAAAATAATAACATATTTAAATTCTCCAAATACAGTCTTAAAAATGGTTAAAAGGATTCCTATCTAGATTAAATTATGACAAGACGGAAAATCTCATAAAAACCTACCTACCACAATAAATACCACAACATTTGCTAGAACAAAAATACGCACACGCAAACACACGTACGCATAAACACACACGCACACGCATAAACATACGCACACACATAAATAAACTTGGGTCAATATAATTGTTTTTATTTTTTTTTATTTTAACTATTGTAGATTCATTTTCTTTTTGTGTAAAACATTGATTTTATTTTTGTGTAAAACACTGGCCCCTAAGATACGTGCTTACCTAGTTTAGGGGCCAGGGGTTCAATGTGTAAGCTAATCTGTAACTTCTCAAATAAATATATTCTTATTCTTATTCTTTTTATCACTATGCTTTAGAGAACATGTCAAGCCAGTCATTTACATCTAATAGCGATCCTTATAGAGTCAAATATTATCACACTCAGCCCACATTGGAGCTGTCAAGTGGGTCTATACTCCAAACTCCATACAAAGAAAAGAAACCTGTGCCGTTATTATAGGTACTGTGCATGTGGAAAGGGCTATTAGTAATGATGAAGCCAAAGAGAATAAAATAAAATATTGTATAATAGAGCCTAGAGACTAAGCTTGTAAGTGAAGAGAAAATCCATTGAGCAAATAAGGCTAATACCAATTACATGGATTAGACACCGTCCGTGATGGATTAGAGTAAGCTTCTAGTTCGACTAGACTTCTTCACTAACGTTATTTTTAATTGGATATAATAATGAAAACCTTATATGTAGTTAATTTGATTCTAACCATTGTTTATATTAGCAAACCCTCGGCTTATTAATAATAAGTAAAGTTTTGACTGCTTCGTTGGTCTGGTGGCCTATGTGGCTTCGATCACAAGGTCCTGGGTTCGATTCCTAGGTCGGGTCATGGAATAATTCTGAGCTTTTTCATTCTTCTATGAAATGTTCAGTACGGTGTAGTATGGCGGTGATACACCCCCGTGCCTCGGAGAGCACGTTAAGCCGTCGGTCCCAGTCTCTATCATCAACATTTGATAGTGATCGTTAATAAATGAAACATTATCACCCTAAGCCCGCCTACCCGCATTGGAGTAGGGTGGTGGGTGTAAGCTCCATATCCCCTATCCTATAAGGAGGGAGGCCTGGCCCTGTAGTGGGCCGTTAATAGGCTGGTAATGATGATGATGAAAGTTCTGACGGTTTGTGTAGCGTAATGATATGCACGGCGGATTTATCAAACGGAAGTCCTGAGGTCCATTCCTGGCTGGAATTGAGATTTCTCTTAATTTATCCAGTCAGACCTGAACAGGAGGATTCGGCCATGGCTAGTTAGCACCCTACAGACAAATACGTACCGCAAAGCGTTTTAGTCTTCTGGTACGATGTCGCGTAGAAACCGAAAGGGGTGAGGATCTTATCCTATTAGCCTGTTTCTATCTTAGATTGAATCGCTTATTATCAGGTGAGATTGCAGTTAATGGCGAACTTGTGGTGAAAAAAAGTTTTATAAAAAAATATTATTGTTAGGTACGGCATACTATAAATGTATCTGGTATACTAATAGGTATTGTGTCTTTTAGCAATTCTTATGTAGGTATTTTAGGCTTATACATTTGAGTTTTCTGCGAATTATTTTAAAATACATAAGCAAATAAAACAAATATTGTTGAAGTATTTGCACAAAATCGAGGTGAATGACCTTTACAGCATATTAACCTACTTCGTTATTGTCATATACGTTCATTGTTTTGCAATTGCACTGGAAATTTTTGCAGATTCATAACTTGCGTCAAACGAATAAATATAATGTGTTTTGTTGTTTTGTGCAAATTTGCAATATTGTTTATAATTTCTGGGGCTCAAATAATTATTATTAACATAAGATCAGGTAGGCCATCTATTTGCTTATTCAGTATACTTATAGCCTAAGAGCCTGTGATCACTACACTCTCGTCATTTTAAAAAAGCTTAAATGTTGTCAATTATGGTGCGAGCCCATTAAACTTTACGTGCCTACAATCGGATCTTTCAGACAAGAATACACCAATGCAGTTTGGCTGCAAAAATAAGTACAGCAAGTTTACTTCCAGTGCGATCTCTGTCACAGAATGATACTAATGCTATATTATTTTATTCCTTTTGCGATTTAAGGAGTCTTCTTATCATCATCAGTTTATTTTACCTCCTCCTATTCAAACTTCCCTCCTTATAGAAGAGGGGATGCGAAGCCAAGACCTACCACGCTGCTCCGTGTCGATCCTCCTGTGACGATCACTATCAGTTGTTATAATAATCTTGTATTTTTTTGGAGAGAAGGAAAACATCCCTTCTTACCTCCTCTGGAGTCTAAGGATCGGATCCGCATTAGATTTCTTCATGCCAGCCATCTTGCTTATTTTTTTTTTTAATTTTTCCATCTCCGCCCTTAATTTATTATTTCGCATTCTTAATAATATCTGGTACTTCTTGGAAAGAAACAAATAAGTACTCAATATTTCACCAGCCCGATCCTGGGACTTCTTTATCCGTGTAGTCTAACCACAAAACCAACGAGGCAGTTCATTTGACTTTTTCACTTAAGTTGTTGGGAATCTTGGTCCTTATTAGTACCTATTTAATACAGCAAATGGATAAATCTGTTTTTATATCCGATAACGATGTTGCCAGTCCTCCCCACAACTCATCCAGTTGGTGTAACAGTGTTACGGGATCATTAGCGCTCGATTGTTTTGTTGAATGCGCCGACATCCATCGTCTCCCCGCCATTACCGTTACAGCTCTGCACCCGTCTGACCACGAGCTGATTGAACACTTGTTACAAGATCATTACTATTTGACTCTTTACAATTAAACTAATACCTATATATATGAACTAATATATATGAACAGCTACTCTGTAGATGAAGCTCTAACTCCATGATTAAGTTCCGGTCCAAATACTCGTATTTGAGTCGTAACAGACAGACTTAGTTTGAGACAGATATTTTTTTTTATCGACTACAAGTTGGCCCTGGACTGCTATCACACTTGATGTGATGATGCAGTCTAAGATGGAAGCGGGCTAACTTGTTAGGAGTGGGACGAAAATCCACGCCCCTTTCGGTTTCTACACGACATCGTACCGGAACGCTAAATCGCTTGGCGATACGTCTTTGTCGGTAGGGTGGTAACTAGCCACGGCGAAAGCCTCCCACCAGCCAGACCAAGACAAATTAAGGAAAAATCTTAATCTGCCCCGCCGGGAATCGAACCCAGGACCTCCGTCTTATAAATCTACCGCGCATACCACTGCGCCACGGAGGTCGTCAAAGATTTTTGAAAATTATACATACCTAATATCAAAAACTTTCGTCTCTTTGATAGAGTGCCTTAATAGGTATTGTCCAGTAATGTTAATATTTTAAAATCTTTAGAAATAATCCTAGTGTGAGTAACACTATTCAACAAATAATAAGAGGGAAATTAGTCGTAATGTTTTAAAGATACCCAAGACAAAAGAATGACAAAGCAAAGTGTATTATAAGGCCAGTTCAATGTAAGGAAAGCAAACGAAAATAATTTGGTACGAGTTCTAGGAACATCTACAACAGAGGTATGAAAAACCCACTCCGTGTCTTGTTGTAGCGACTGACGTTAAAAATAAAAGTCGAATAGTTTCTGAGCATATTTACAGATGTATTTCATAATTATATGAAATAACGACAAACTGGAAACTAACACCTATGGTGAAAGCTCTGTAGTTTTGCTGCAAGTGGTACGAGTAAATCAATGGCAATGAGTTCCTGCTCGGTGGTGCAAAGCAACTAAAGCTGCCAACTAGTATTGAATGGTATATTGTTAATCGTGGTATTAATTAGCACTAGTAGTAGGTGATGACGTAATACATTAGTTATTGTATCGTGTTGATAAGTCTTTAATCTTCTTATGCGCTGTTAATCACGTTAAATAAGATTATGGTCACGAAAATTAGCAGCGGTACTACGTGTTCTAATTGTGCGAATAGTTTCACAGCTTAAGGACTTAACTTCAATGTTACATTGATAGTTAACATGGTTTTAATGGAATACCATTGATCTATAAGTCGCGAGTACAACGCTTATATTTATTTTATTACAAATCGGCATCAGAGGGTCGTTTGTGGCGTGAATACCAGTAGCTTTTGTGTAGTTCTGATGCATAATAATGATATGACGGCCGAGTGGCGCAGTGGGTTGTAACCCTGCTTTTGCGTCCTAGGCTGTGGCTTCGATTCCCACGTCTGGTAAAATGTTTGTGTGATGAGCATGGATATTTTCCAGTGTCTGGGTTTTTATCTATGTATTATAAGTACTTATGTATAATATATATAAAAAAATATTCTTTAGTTACCATAGTACCCATAACAAGCTACCTACGCTTACTTTGGGGCTATATAGCGATGTGTGTAATTGTCCTATAATATTTATACCTATTATTTATTTATTTATTTATAAGCTTTAGTGGCGTAAAGTTACACCAATGTTCGCTTAGTAGTTATAACATAAAACAGATATCAATATACGTCTAGGAAGTCATATTAGTTCAACGGACTTGTTTCGTATATAAAAAGGATTTGTATAAATAAAAAAGTTAAAAGCTGCCAAGTAAAACAAATAATAAAACAAACTATAGATATACTTACTTAAAAATAGATAGGTATTGCTTTTGGAAATAAATTTAAAACCTCCTCAATTCCACATTAGGGAGGCAAACTGCCAAGGATACCTCTGACAGACAATACCTCTCTATTCTATACTTAAGTACTAACTAAAACTAGAAACCAACACTAAACAAATAGCTATAAATTAACTTTACACCATTAAGTATAAGTAAATGTATAAATATAGATACATAGTTCTTATATTTAAAGAAGTTTTAGAAGCGTGACGTGATATTTTTTCTTCTTACCTTCCGGATCGACCTGGTAACACGGCCTCGATGTGAATTGCGTAAGCAACAGTCACATTGTTTTGAAAAAACATGTAAGCATGTAATGGACAATATTATAACCTATGCACGTACACATCTCGTGAAACAAGACAAAATGGTTTCTGTCAAAAACAAAGTAATTAAATCAACTCAAAGCCTGATACTGTACTCATACTCCTCACATGAAACAGAAATCAAGAAATAAAACAGAGCCAAAAGAATTTTGCGAGACGCGACTATTCGCTCATTATCATATCTCTTACATAAGCTCGATTTTCATTTTATCAACATATCTAAATAGATCCAGGTCTGGTTGGTGGGAGGCTTCGCCCATGCTTAGTTACCACCCTACCGACAAAGACGTACCGCCAAGCGATTTAGCGTTCCAGTATGATGTCTTGTAGAAACCTCGATGTTTGACGACCTCCGTAGCGCAGTGGTATGCGCGGTGGAATTATAAGACGGAGGTCCTGCGTTCGATTCCCGTCGGGGCAGATTGAGTTTTTTCTTAATTTGTCTTGGTCTGGCTGGTGGGAGGTAGAGACCGACAAAGACGTATCGCCAAGCGATTTAGCGTTCCGATACGATGTCGTGTAGAAACCGAAAGGGGTGTGGATTTTGGTCCCACTCCTAACAAGTTAGCCCGCTTCCATCTTAGACTGCATCATCACTTAACATCAGGTGTGATAGCAGTCAAGGGCCAAC
The DNA here is from genome assembly GCA_034621355.1 of Mycalesis mineus. Lineage (NCBI taxonomy): Eukaryota > Metazoa > Arthropoda > Insecta > Lepidoptera > Nymphalidae > Mycalesis > Mycalesis mineus. Next base: position 9,236,249 of record CM067883.1, on the reverse strand, counting down.
TTGTAGTCATTAAAAAAAACCGAAAAGGTGTGGATTTCATCCTACTCATAACAAGTTAGCCCGCTTCCATCTTACATCGTATTGTTATATTTACCATCAGGTGTAATTGCAGCCAAGGGCTAACCGTAATAAACAAATGGATTTTGTAATATGGTGAAAGCACAGGGTACAGCTAACATATAGCGACAAAGATTCTTGGAAACAATTGTCCATGCTTTCTTCTGCATACAAGATAGAAGATAGATAACTAAGATTGTAAGTTATAAAATACCGACTCTTCTCGGCGGAATCTGCTTTCCGAACTGATGAGACGAATATCTTAGCATTCCATGGATTCACCTTGCAGGTGCCGGGTCCATCGCGTGGCTGAGAGAAAAACTCCGAACCGGAGCCCGAGACTTGTGACACGGGTGTAGGTTTAAGGGTACCCTTAGTGACGCGCGTCAACACTCACCTCCTCTGTTCAAGATATTCTCTGCCCAGCCAAATTCGGAAGGACCCTACTAGAGCAGTTTTGGACACTCGTTCCAATATGGAGCTTACTGCACTTCTAGTAAAACCAAGGTCTTTTAGCAGGTTATAGAGAGACTTCGCTGGTATACCTCTCGCACCCACTTCTACCGCGTATAAACTAACCACATAGCCATTTTTGGTTAGTTCATTTGTAAGGTTAGTTCATTTGTAACATTTATTCACTTTGAATACATGGTCTTTAGGGATGTTTGTTTCCCATCCTACGGCACTGTAAGCTCAACAAGTACTATACGTTTGATTTGTTTGAAAAAAAGAAATATGTCCGGTCTAGATGTCGAAATAGCTAAGTAGAGAGACTACCTAGAGAGCTAGAGACTTTTCAAAAATAAATGAATATGGTTTGATTTTTATATAGAATGTAAAATAATAGTATGTACTCTAGAGTCGTCACAGGCACAAGTAGGTAGGTACATAAATATGGTTGTGCAACAATGTAGTCCCACACAAACATCAATGGCCGATGAAGCTTTTATCTTTATGGAGTCAAATTCGCGAAAACAATGTAGCAAGCGGCGCGCTCGGGTTACACAAACCCAAGGTGAACATTTCATAACATTGACGCCATTGGAATCCTTGTGTATCACTTTGTAATTGTATATAATATGATTCTCATTAAATCGATTACGCTTGTTATGCACATTGGAAATGTAATGCCTTTGATCCACCGCTTACCATACCTTTAAACTTAAACACGAAACATTGTTTATTGCTTTTATCATATAAGGCGATATTTTTTCCAGTAAATCGTACAAAATATTTTCAAAGAAACATAAAATAACACAAGTTTGATGACGACTAACTAATACAAAAATTGTTTTTGTTCAAAAATGTGTTTCATGATTTTTCTTTTCCTGCTTAAAATAAAGGGAAAATACTATTTTCGTCAACGAAATCTAATGTAGTTTTTGAGACTCCTTTAAAAAGCTTGCTTTTGTGTTGTATAATAACAAATCCTCATCATTATCAGCCAATTAAAAGCCCACTACTGGGCCAGGCCTCCCTCCTTATAGGAGAGGAGATATGGAGCGTACACCCACCACGCTGCTCCAATTGGCGGTTGGCGGGCTTAGGGTGATAATGTTTCATTTTGTAACGATCACTATTAGATGTTGATTATAGTGACCGGGACCGACGGCTTAACGTGCTCTCCGAGGCACAGGGTGTAACACCACCAACTTCCAGACTCCGGACTTGGAATGTACTGAACATTTGATAGAAGAATGAAAAAGCTCAGAATTATTATTATTAACAAATCCTACATATCTAATAAGTATTTTCTAAAATAATCAAACATTCTCCAATAAAAAGGTAAACTTTTTGTCCAACTTATTTTGTTTATCGAAATTTCCTGTCCTCTTATATTAACAAGGACAAAATTCGTGGTGATGGTTGTAATGTACTTATATGCCGTATGCTCGTGTACATCAGTGTAACTGTTCCTAATAAATGGCGCCAGCTTAGAAACTTTCCCATGAATCGGGAACGGATGTTGATACCAACTATCTGCGATTCGGTAGTCTAAACAACCGATATCCAATAGTCGTCGCGCCCACGTTTCCAGGTAGGCATGGTCTATCAATTACTCGTGAGCTACCCACAGCCTGTAAATTGATAGCTTTTAAAATAATATTTACAGTAAAACAGTTCGGATCATGTACCTATCAAAGTAAGCTAAGTACGAGTGTATGTATACTTACATATTACAAAATAAAGTCCTCCAAGTGTGTCTGTCTTTTCGCTATAAACTCAAAGACCACTGAACGGACTCTCAGGCAATTACCAACAGATAGAGTGGTTCCTGACGAAGGTTTTAGTATATATTGTTATGGTTTTATGTAACTTTGATGATATATGATAATCATCAACATTATCAGCCTATTAACGGCCCACTACAGGGCCAGGCCTCCTTTCTTATAGGAGAGAGGGATATGGAGCGTACACCCACCACGTTGCTCCAATGCGGGTTGGCGGGCTTAGGGTGATAATGTTTCATTTATTAACGATCACTATCAGATGTTGATGACAGTGACCGGGACCGGCGGCTTAACGTGCTCTCCGAGGCACGGTGGTGTAACACCGCCAACTTCCAGACTCCGGGCTTGGAATGTACTGAACATTTCATAGAAGAATGAAAAAACTCAGAATTATTCCATGACCTGACCCAGAGAACCCAACCCAGGACCTCGTGATCGAAGCCACATAGGCTAACCACTAGACCAACGAGGCAGTCATGATAGTCAATATGACGGTAGTTTTTGGAAAAGTTGGAAGTTTAAGCCGCCTTGGAGCTTTCATCATAAATGCTGCTTTATCTATTTGATATGTAACGAAACATTGGAAGAATTTTTTTTCTTTATTTAGACAATAAAAGTCTACGTTAGCATATCTTTATCTTTTAAGGATAGCTTTCTATACCAATTTTTCTTTAAAAAAAAGGGTTACGTAATTTTTGATGCAACACACAATGCACCACGCGGCTGAAGTCGCGGGGGCCTGCTAGTTATAGCAAAACTATAGGAAGACAAATAACAAGATGAGAACGCTAACTCGGACAGAATGTAATTTATAAGATTAGGTACCTACATTAACATGCAAATAAGTGCAAATGCATTAGGTATAGAATAGTATTTAAATATTAAATGTACTTAACTGAGATTTTAGAGCGAGTTGAAAGACATAAGTATTAGTTTATTTTCGAAAACTAAATTAAATTGTTTTTAAGGAATGATGCGGTCTATGATGTTGCAACTACTCAAAGATAATAAAATTATCAAAATATTAAGAACATGTTTTATATACGTAACGAAGTTATCATCATGGATGTGGTTCGATATTCAAAACGATATAAGGTATAGAGGCACCACAGAGCAAGAGGCAGGTGGCGCGGTAATGGCATGTACCGGTTCGTTTGCCGACAATCGCGTTTGCGGCGACGCCCCGCGGAGCGCAACCGCTTCATCGCAACTTACCGCCGACAGACAACTTGGAGATGGAGTTCGTATTTTGAATATTAATGTAAACAAAATGACAAAGAACAATACCTATTTCTATTGTTGCAAATGACAATGGAAGGTAAAATACACTCAATATCAGCCTGCATACTACAGTGCAGGGCATAGGCTTTTTTTTCCTAAATGGCAAGAAATTTATATCCACCTACACTTAAATCATCTCAGTCATATTAACATTAATAGACCGATGGTAATGGAGGAGGACCCATACGAGACAAGAGTAGAAGACCAAAAACTCAATAAGTAGGTTTACGAGATTTTAATTTTCTAAAAAGTCTGAACAGTCGTAGTGAAAATACTCTTTTATTCCCTTTCTCATTCGGAGTCTACTTTTCTGCCATCTTGTATCTTTTATAATATTTTTTTAATTCGCTTTTTATAAGCTATGCAATGTTAAAGAAGGAGCTACTGAGTACCTACCTACCTACCTGAGAAAAAGCATTTTTCGTATATTTTCCATATATGGTTTGCCTTTAGTCGGGATGCACAAGCCGACGGTAAAATGCGCCACGGAAAGAATATCTTCAAAGCTCTATAATTTACTTAAATTCAACGACTTCGCTAAAAAGTCTTAGATTTTTATTACGTGTATCAAACCATTTTGGTTAAGTTGGAAAATCTCAATATATTTTCAGAGCTGAAAAAATATTATAACATTACGTCTTTGTGTATTTTACAAATTATATATTATAACTGTAACTTAAAAACACCCGTGAAACGAAAAAACTGATTTTTCTTTAATATATTTTAAATATAAATAGAAGGTTAGTATTAATTTAGCTGAACTACTGATGCTGATTTCAAACATATTTCGTGATTTTTCGACATGCTGTTATATTTAAAAACTATTGTCAATTTTCAAAATTAAACGTACCTTCTAAGCGTGCTCTTTTAATAAACATATTACATATACCTAACTAAGTACGACATTAATACCGCTCCGATGACAATAAAACACAAGCTCAATGAATCGGGCATGGAAAGGGCTCGGGCATTATCCAAAAATCCCACAAATAAAATTCCAATTACGGGAAAAGAAATGACATATTCCGTTTGCACAAATCCTTAAAAAGTCATCCAGATATCCATTACATGTCTATTAAATCTTACGACATATATTCGTAGGGCTCAGTCAGCAGAGCTTCCCCTCGCAAACATGGCGCCGATTACAAGCTCGGCCGACTGGAGTAAACGAATAAAACACATGCGGGAAGACGAATGCAAAATGTACTCAAGTTTTGCATAGGTAAACACTAGGCGGCCACCCTACCGCGAACAATCATCAACACATTTCCAAAATCATATCTCATTATCATATAGTTACTCGTAGTAATTGAAGAATGACGTTGTAAACAATGCCAAAATAATTTATTTCATATAGGCTTAGTTTACTAGTACTTTAGAAACATCAGATTTTCTGAACAGGTCCGTGTCTTGCTGGTGAGAGTCCTTGGCCGCGGCTAGTCACCACCCTACCGGCTAAGACGTACCGCCAAACAATTTAACGTTCCGGTATGATGTCTTGTAGAAATCGAAGGGATGTGAATATTATCCTACTCCTAACAAGTAAGCCCGCTTCCATCTTAGACCGCGTCATCACTTAGCATTAAATGTAATTGCAATCAAGGGCTAATTTGTTAGTGAATATAAGCACAGTATACAGGTATGACTGTGTTGTGATGCCAGGTAAAAATAATTTTCATTTTCGATAAAGTACCTTGAAAAATAGGCATATTGTTATGTTAAAATATCATTCACATTTTCAGAAGCTGTAACTTGTTCTTGTGCATTTGTTCTGTATCTATTTGTTCTGCTAATAAGGTCGTAAACATAACAACTATGCCGATTTACAACAGCATCAAAGTTAACCCTACCTTTGATATTATGAATGAAGAATGTAAATAACATCGAACAAGTCTAAGACCACCTGCTTGGAACACTTGTATCATACAATGATTTACTACAAAGCTCAATTACCACTTGAGTGTTTAGTGACGTCGATTCACCCCACTATATTTGAACCAATCTTGTACAAAGTACAATTTACCAACTTTAAAAATATTCATTGTAAGTTTTCAAGTAATACTTATGTATTTAATACTTATGTATTAATCCATGGATGCCCCAGTCTGATGTATGTCAGAGGGTCTGCCTCGGTAGGCGCCGCTGGTTTGGTTGTTTAATAATACTCATATATTTATAAATAATTAATAAAAAAAATAAAACTATACCTATGGTGGAAGATTCACGGATTGATACCGGAGACCCATTCACCAGGTGACCTAAAAGAGCATCACTGGGTTTTTGTGAATATTGCGGGTGCTTCTGATGAGTCACACATACCCCTCCCCCCTCCGGAAACGCCGCAGCTTAGGCCGACCTGTTTAAAAAAGAGGAGCGTTAATTGCTTGTAAGGAATGTTCATCCAAAAGCTTGACCTATTTGGTATGTATGGTTTTAGTATATACGAGTATGAGTGCTTAAATAACATAAACAGTGCATGGACCAATTAACTACCTTAGTAAACTTACATGTTAAGATTTAAGGATATGGTTGTCATTAATTGAGTGCATAGCTCACAGGCGCCTAGCCATCAAATTGAATGATATTGCAGAATACAAGACAATATTAAACTATTATTCAATATTTAGATACCGATACGAGTACGTCAATCATCTTGCTGGAAACTGCAGGCGTTAACTAATTTACCTTTTTACAAAAATGACATGCACTTTATAAATCAAATCATACGACGCAAAAGTTAAAATTAGTTTTTTTTTAAATAACCGACTGTCAGTCAATCAATAAGCTTGTCACCCCATCAGCTTGCAAATAGAAACAACATCATAATCAGTCTAGTCACACAGATACCCAGACAGATACTTCAAACTTGTAACATCCGTCTTTGTTACGTATCTACAGAGTTAATAAACATAAAAGAGCATCTGCGAATCACGCAGGTGGTTGTCAACCGTGGACAAACAACACCACGTGGTGCCAAATCCAACGAAAACCTGACCTACAAAGCTAATTTGAAGGACATCGAGAAAAGGAGAGTAACCTGACGTAGCGTCTAAAGTGATGAGTCGCATTGCCGTCGCGGGTCGCCCCGTGCTCGGTAACGACCTATCGATTGGGAATAGTGCCTAGTTAGCGATCCGTGGCTCGGTGCCACTCCCGCGTCTCGCCTCGCCCCGCGCGCGCCCACCGCCTCGCCGGTGTAACTACGAGCTACTGCGAGTTTTTAGTATGTCGATTATTGAAAAAACGTCATTTTTGAAGCCGATATACAACGGTTGCAAAGCGGATGTAAAAGAAATCGGTATCCTCGAATGACATTTTGCCATATTAGACTGACAATCGAACTGAAGGTGGCATGATCGACGAGATGCAAGTGAGATGTTTGTACGAAGTATTTATTTCAAGAATTGACATACAAATTCAGAATACATATGATGTACCATTTTCGATTCATAATCCTATCTTGCTTTTTTCATAAATATTTTTCCACATAAAAAAAATTATCTTAAGATCACATATCTTCGAAAACAGGGATGTACTTATTTAATTTTGTGATCGTAATACAAATGCAATGTTTTTTAAAAACGAGGAGCCCATTTGCAATCTTACTTAAAAGCATTCCTAGCTATGCCAAAGAAGGTCCTATTTGATAATAAAAATAATTAAACAACGAACTTCCTATTTACAAAAGCATTCAAATTTTCAGTATTTTAATAAAATTATTTAAAAAATACAGATACTAAATAAACAATAGATTTTTATACAAAAAAACAACGAACCGTAACAGATTTGAAATACTGCTACGTCAGCTACGAATCGTAGCCCTTTTTGCTACGATTTTATTTTTACTAATTTTACTTCGTACAATTAATATATTTTTATACAGTAACGCTATTATTTATCTATCTATATACACACTAGGGACAAATGAAATAAAGACGAATTTGAAGCTTATACTGTCGAGTTATAAAACGATACAGAATAGCGCTACATCATTACATAGTATAAAACAAAGTCGCCTTTTAAGTTTGTTCGTATGTATGCTTTAATCTTTAAAACTACGCAACCGATTTTCATGCGGTTTTTTTATGAGATAGAGTGAGTGATTCGACAGGAAGGTTTATGTGTATAATAAATGCAATACATGCATAATATAATAGAGAAACACTGATAATTTTAGAGGTTTCTGATGTGATGTCGTAAATTAACGCATTTATTGCGCTTACATTGCAAACGCTGGCTAAACCCTAGGAGATATATCAAAATAATGTTCTACAGTATTGCACACCTTAAAAAGGTCAACAAAAAATCCCCAATGGTATATGTCTATCTCTTAGGGATAACCCAAAATAACCATTTTTTATCTTTTACTTTCAACCAAAAGTAATTTTTAGTTTAGTTAGTGATTTTAAGCTAACTGTATTAATCCTTACCCAATTAATTAGCTTAAATACTTTGTGCATTCAATATAGATCACTATTGCCCTTTACAGCATGTAATTTAAGTGAATATTTTCCAAGATATGTAAGATTCAAAATGCAGGGACAAGCGTCGTTGGTACCAGCATCGCACCCGTGCGAAGCTGGGGCGGGCAGCTAGTGTTCTAATTTAATGTGAATAAGGTAAAAACAGTAACTGATATACGAATAGTCGAATAGAGTCGAGTTTAATACTTCTACTACTATTAAGTGACATCGTAGTCCTTCCAGCTACGGGGTAAATGTTGCCTCATAATATGGTTTTAGACCGGAACATAGCAATTTTGGTTAAAAAGAGCAACTGCTAACTTTCTTGCCGAATCTTCTCAGTAGGAATCTGCCTTCAGTACCGGTGGTCAAACGTCAAACTTGACGTTCCAAATTTACTTGTAAATAAACCCTACTTCATATAAACGAATTTTTGAAATTGCTTGGCGGCAGAATAATTGATGATAATATTACTTCCCAGGCGGTATAACAAGACTTTCTGTAACGGTTTTCTAAAGCGATATAATATTTTTTTAATAATTTTTAAGCAGTGTAGACTGTACGTACTCTCTGAAAGTCGACCTAGTGCGGAGTATCGACCGGCGACCCTGCCGAGCTGGCGTATTGCTGGCTCAGCATCCAGCGGGCGCCGCTACAGCCTCCCTCCGCAGCCCTTTTACTACAGCGTAATATCTTGTATTATACGGAATTTTACTTTGTATTTCATACTGACGGATGTATATTTTCTATTATAATAAAATATGTTTTTATTTTCAGATTAATACACACAATTTGCTTATAGTGTATAATGAACTTGTGATATCGAGGTTAAATGCTTCCACGCAACGATACGTCTATCCTTTAATAGACACTAATTAAAATAATCTTACACACTAAATGAAATTATCTAGATTTAATATGAAAGAATTCATTAGTTATGCTTTTTTTACTAATATAAACCCAAATTAGATTATGGTAAGTAGGAATAGGTTACAAGCACTTCTGAAAAGTCATGTTAGGCTCCGAAGGCAGGATCTGCTCAGAAAACCCAGCAAAAAAATCAATAACATGCTCTTTAATTTACCATAATGTTCATTTATTTATTTATTTATTTAAGAAAAATATACATTTTAATACATTAGAAAATTGTTTGATGTAGATAGATACCACAAAACCCGCGAAACGAGAATTAAGCTAGATCCTCTCAACATTTTGTCTTTAATTTTTTTGTAAAGTATAAAACAACTCTTGCATACATATAAATATTCTTTTTCAATATATAAAACTAGTAATTTATTTATCTATCTTCAATAGGCGCTATGGTAGAGACTACATCAACATCATGAGGTAGGAACATGAACGCCGCGCGACCCAGTCCGGAGTATCGACCGGCGCGACCCTGTCGAGCTGGCAAAACACTGCCTCAGCTCCGAGTAAGCGTTGCCATCAGCCAATTTTAAACCTATTCGCAGCATTTATTCTTTAAAATATAAATAAAATAGACATTTTATAGACATAAAAATGCAGGAGTATAGAATTTTTGTGAATATATAAAGTACCACGTAGTAATAATTCGATGACTGAATTTATGTTGTTCCGGTTCTGGCATTAGAATTGGATCTGGCATTATATTAAATATTTTATTCTTTTGGTATAGTTGTATATTATATTATGTAAAAAATATTAACAATAAAGTAAACCTACTGAGGAACGAATTATATAAAAAAAAAAACAGAATAATTATAATAACTAATTAATTAACTTAACTATAGGGTGCCCATCACGCAGGCAGCATTTCCGCGCTGAATTGCGATAGATATTCGTTGCGCGAATATATATTGATATAGTTGTTGATTGAATCGTTAAAGATTTTACTGAAATTACCAAAATAGTATATAGTATTATTTTGGTATTACCAAAATAGTTCTTAAAACAGTGTTCATCGACGACTTTTTGTAAGCAAGTAAACGCTTTTGCATATAAAAATACACTATATATTCTAATCAACAAGTTCAAAAACGTGAAAAATAAAGATAAAGGTCCTAAAAATATGAGCGATGGCTCATTCGATTCGGAATCACCTCTAGAAAAATGTTTTGGAAGAATTTTGGTGCAGGTTAAAAATTGCAATTGTTATTAACAAAACAAAAATAGGAAAAAAGTGATATTTCGTTTTTTGTTAATAACTTAAAAAATATTAACATTTAAGCAATTTTAAAAAAAGCTCGTTAAAGAGGAGGAGATTTCCAATAAAAAAGTCCTAACTCCCGGAACTCGCTCGCTCATATTTTTAGGACCTTTATCTCTATTTTTCACGTTTTTGAACTTGTTGACTAGAAATATAATAGAAATATAAAATCTAATACTGATGAACTGAACTAGAACTCTAGGGAAACATGCTTATTTTAAGGTAACGTAACTTGCCTTGCTGTGTTCCAGATTAGCATGATTGCCGATATAATTACAGGCATATGACCATCCGGCGTCGTCAAGCTGAGGCATTGTGTTTCTTTCCCATAACTATATGATGGTTATCCACTTATTATCTAAGTGTTGATTTTGTAACAAAATTCGACAGCACAAGTCGTCTCTATTACTTGTTCTTATTCATACTCTCCGTCTAATAAACGTTTACGAATTGCAACTACTAAGTTTTTCTGCCGAACCTAAGGTTAAAGGTAGGTACACAATTTGTCATTTTTGGACCCTTGAATCCCAAAATGGATGTTATAGATCATTTATTGGCCCTTGGACCCACCCATAATAAAACCATAGCTACAACCTTGGCCCCAATTATTATTATCAAAATTTGATATCGGTCATTAGAGAGTGTGGGTCTAAGCTCCAAATTCCCTGTCTGTCTCATGAGAGAGGCCTAACTCTGCAGTGTATCACTAAAACAAGCTAATGATTCATTTTTTTAATTACGCTTGTCGCTAAATCCTGTATAAAATACTTGAAGCTGAAAAAGTCGATGCGCTGCAAAGTATCGACCGGCGTGCTTCAACCGAGTAGAAAAATTGCGACTCGACAGAAATGCCCTACGTATTTTTTAGCAGACAATAATTATCTCTCATGCTAATTTACCGATGTCAGTTATCAAGAGAATTATAGACAAGCTAAGTCAGGGTACAAGTCTCTTTAGCTTGACTAAGCTGAGACAAAAACAGCATAAACCAGTTTAAAGAATGTTTTCCTACCTCCAACCTCAGTCTTTAGCCACATATTCGAAATGCTTTAAACTTAAATATCACCAAAGACATGAAAATAACTTTTACAATTAACTATATGGTAAGGTAGGTACATAGTCAAACTTTTACTACTAAAAGAGTTTCTGTAGTACGTACTGAATCTGAACTGTTAATGTTTTTGCTGTCTAAAAATTTTATATGTATAAGAAAGACCAAAGCTTTCCCTATGCCACGAGCAGGCGTGTTATAGGGAATATTGGAGCTATTGATGCCTTGTTCTAAAAATTGGTTCTAACAAGAAATATGAAGAGCGAGAAAATTGAATCTCGCTTCATCATAAAAGCCTACCACAAGCGGATACAGAGACCTCCCCATTCTTTTATCGCCTGAAAAAAAAAGAAATACTTTAAAAGAAAAAATATTTTTTAAATATTTTGTATAGGTAAAGGAAAGTAGAATTGAATGGTGACGTCAGGGGCATCCGACCTTGCTACTAGAAAAATGTGCCGCGTCGCCGCAGCCACGCTGCTGCATCATCACTACTCGCGGCCATCGCTCCCTCTACTCCATTCCGTCTGTCGACACGACCGACCTATGTTGAGCTTTCATATCATTAGAAACTTAAATTACATGTTACAACAAGACAAGTGCATGGAATTATGTAAAAGATTAAATAGGTGTACACCGTGTGCTCTTCTTACCCTCTGATGTGATTTCATATCATTAGGTAAAAGGTTGATTGTGTGCTTATTATTTTCATACAAAATGGTTTACGGAATCTTTATCATCAAAGACTATGACATCGTCATCATCATCATCAGCCAACTACTACGGTTCTGAGCTTTCGGAATCTTTTTGTATTCTAATCGTAAAGCTTTATTTTATTGTCAAGTAATTTTCAATAACAGATTTTGTACTTTGTTTAAACTATTAAGAGTTAGAGTTGACTGTGTTTTAAATTATTTTCCATGTATTTTCTCTCCAACTTAGCCTAATACCCCTGCATTCAGTTTAAGTACCTCGACAATAATATACTAGTAGTAGCTAGGGTATTAAAGAAATGCACATTATGTAATTTAATTAGTGCTTCTACTCATTGGGTTCTATTAGTGCTAGGAGTTTATGGCCTGCAGTATTTACTCCAAGATAATTTATGTGGATTTTGTGTAAATTTGTTGGGGTGTAAGTCAAAACGCTCGAAATCGGCGTTAAAACCGCGCGAAGACCGCACAAATGGCGCGACGCGTCCGCATGAGTCAAATCCAAATAAATTAAGCCGAAACAGCAAAACTATAGCTGAGCTAGTTCGAAATAAAATAATACACGGGCTTTATATGGATTTTAGTCAGAATCATAAGGGTATCGCTTCTATAGATGCTTTCTAAGCAGTTACTAGATACTTACTCGAAGTAGCTGGAGCATGTTAATTGCAAGTTTCATCTAAGTAAGTATTCATTCTTCTGAGTTTATTATTCTGTTCTGTTTTTAATTGAGAGGTTATAATTACGTAATTTTTTATTCCCTTCCATTGCAAGCCTATAAAACTGAGTAATTGTGTCATATATTAAAATGATCTATAACAACAAAATGGGCCATTCCGCCGCCGGACCGCAGTAACAACGCCCATAATTCTCCTCGGCTTCATTAACAGCCTTCCATTTGCATGACAGTCTGACTTACGTACAACTACAGCTTATAAGCGTTCTGTAGATAAGAAGAGAGCATGGACATGGCCGGAAAACTTTATAAAAAATACACCCGTTTTAAGTAAAGGCATAGGAATTTGTACTTTAAAATCAAGAGGTTACGATATGCGTGCTGTTTTTCAGACTGAAAAGCAGTTTGCGTTCAGAATTTAATAGGCGGCGTAGTGTTCCTCTCGCTCTGGCGGGGCGTGGCGCTCGAGTGCACGCCCTGTCGCCCCCACTGCAGCCTTTCTCTTTACAAGATTGCTATGAATAGACTGCTCATACAAATATATGTAACCGACATATACTTCTGATATTATAGAGGTTGTAAGCTTTGGCGAATTACAAATAAAATCGGAGTTATTGAAAAGCGCACAAGAGCTTGAAGTTTTGGGTCTTTGACACGATGTGAGAGGAGATTTTTCGTACTTCAAAAATTTTCACGTTTAGCCAAATACTGTTTTCATATCTAATCTAAAAAACTTTCTTTGAAAAATAATCTAACATTGTGCTGAACCGAAAATTATTTTAATTGTAATGGCCGGTACCCACATGATTTTTTTCCTATGTTTTCAAAGTCGGTGATTGAATAATTATTAAATAATTAAGAAACAAGAAGTTATTATTAGATATTGCATTTGTCAATAAAATACTGTTTCTATTTTTCTTTGCTTTTTACATAACCTTGGCTACATCTTTCCCTTTCTTCCTAATTATATACTTAGACGTCAGGACTATATTAAAAGTGAGTAAGTACCTAGTTGGGCATGGATGTGGTCCATAACCTTTCAGTATAGAGTGCAGTCCCTTAACTATTGAGACCTCAGAACTTTTAACAATACTTCTTTGTAACCTTTACGCCACAAAACAGAAGGAAACTGCTATCCTCTGCTTGCTAGTTTTAGTCGATTCAGCTGGATGTTGTTTATTCATGTCAGTGTAGCACAAATTACACAACTGCGTAATAAAAAGATCTTAAAAATTTTGGTCCTGACCAACGGTTCGATCATCAGCTGGACTCGCTAACTCAATCGCTTTAAGAAAAAAAAATATACAAAGAAATGGAAGCAAAATATGTGTTGTATAAGTGACCTGACATTTGAAGCTTTTCATAGAAGATAATATGCTTCCTAATATTTTATATTTATTTGAAGTTTTATTTGATACATACTATTTTCAAATAAAAATGCTTGGTTTTATTTTTCGAAAGACAGCTTTTGTTATCTACTACAAATTGGCCCTTGACTGCTGTCATACCTGCAGTTAAGTGATAATACAATCTAAGATGGAAGCGGACTAACTTGTTAGGAGTAGGATGAAATCCACACTCCTTTCGGTTTCAACACGACATCGTACCGGAACGCTAAAATCATTTAGCGGTACGTCTTTGTTGGTAGGGTAGTAACTAGCCACCGCGAAAGCCTCCCACCAGCCAGACCAAGACAAATTAAGAAAAATCTCATTTCCTGGGTCGGGAATTGGATAACCTCCGTCTTATAAATCCACCGCCCATACCACTGCGACACGGAGCCCGTCAAGTATTGATCATCTGCCTGAGGGAATATCAGAAAACAAATTACTTAGCCTGTCACTCTTAATAATTAATCTAGCTATCATATAAATAATTTTTAGAAGGGTATTTTCTGTGAATAGTAGTAGAGATAGCTAGGTATATAGATACATACACTAAGGCCAATATAAACCGGAACTCCGCTTACCAAAAAACCTAATGCCTTAATTTGCTGCAATGTCAAATGGATGCAGATTAACTTGTTAAGTTAAATACAAATGAATTCCACACCCCATGTTTCATATAAATCTTTGAAATTATATCAAAAAGATAAGATTTCATTATTTTTTGTGGTCTGAATCACGGGAAGATCGACATAGTAAGAAAAATCAACTTTTATCAACCTTCATAATTTTATCAACGACTGCTTAGCTACAATTAACTTTATACCACTGAAATAGAAGATCGTTCTAAATCACAATATACACTCAAGCCAATATAAACCGGAACTCCGCTTTTCAAAGAACTTTGTGAATTGAGTAGGTAGGTAGATACGAATATTCTATGCGCATTGAATTAAAACCCTTCTATAATTGAAGTCAGGTGAACAAAGACTTTGTTACAAAATCCATTTCGATAATATTATTAAACCTATCAGAAAACCTAGCGCCTCGCAATTCTAATAACTCGAAGTATTAGATTACAATTTGTCAGAAACTTGCCTGCTTGCGATCCTAGGTGCAGTAACAATGTAGGCTTCCTGTTTATGTTCACACACAAGTACCTACATTAGTACATTATGTTATTATAATGCAATATCTCTATGAACATATAATAACATAATGTCGTAATACGTAATACATTATTATGACTTATCTATTAATATAAAGTTTTAAGTATATTTACAATAAATTATTAGGTATAGGCAAACGAGTCGATGAGTTATTAAGAGGATAGATATTAAGAACGGCACTTAAGATAAGAGACGAGACGAATATCTTGGCATTTCATGAATTCACCGTACTGTGCCGGGTGCCGGGTCCATCGTGTGTCTGAAGACAAATTCAGAAGGACCCTACTAGAGCAGCTTTGGATACTCGTTCCAATTCGAAGCTTACTGCACTTCTAGTAAGGCCTGGTATGGTCTGCGTTGGTACACCTCTCGCACCCACTTCTGCCGCGTATAAACTAACCACATAGCCATTTTTAGTTAGTTCATTAGTAAGGTCATAATATTTATTCACTTTGAACACTGGTCTTTAAGGATGTTTGTTTCCCACGGCACTGCAAGCTCAACGAGACTCGTAACTCTTTTTAGAAAGAATTTTCAATGAAAGATTTTGTTTTTTAAGTTACAGTAATACATGTTTGACACATATGGTCTAAAATTCCACTGCTGGGTTCAGTTATCAGTGTTTTTGATAAAACTAATTTTAAATGTATTTTCAGGGAGTAGGTAAGCAATGGATTGTCTTATTAGATACAATTCTATATTTTTTAAACAATTTTATGTTATTTGGTTAGGTATTTATGTAATTATGTAAAGAATTAAAAAAAAATGATTGCCTGCTCTGAGTCAGCAGTGACGGTAAGGTTACCAGGTAAAACATGGTATAATTGTTAATAACTTTGGTACTTCCTTTAAAATGACATAAAAATAATTAAAAAACATATCGATGTCTTTAACTCGCTCAATTAAACACTCAATAATTTAATAAAATGGATTTGAGGCTAATTCTGGATAGGTAATCTATTACTAATCCATTCCATACTCTCAATATTCATTTAAAATGTGAAATAGGATAATACACAGTACGATGAATGATACTTATCTTTTGGAGCGTTCACCCATCAAGCTGCTGCAAATCGGGCTTAGGATGATTTATTGATCGATTGATGATGAATTGATGATTATATTAGACACTAAGTATCAAATGTTAATGACAATGGCCGGGCTCGACGGCTTTACCGAGACCGGTGGTATTACAACACTAATTTACATCCAACGCTATCTTGTAACAAAAAAACTTCTTAACATCGGACTGCTACTGACATTTTTAAATTAAGACAATTTTAATGTTTCGCCTCAGGATTCCAAACTCTCAGAGGAATGAATGAATGAAATATTCTTTATTGTATACCAAAAAAAAAACTTACATAATAGAAAATGCTTTAGAAATAAAAACCATGTACAAGTGGCAGTCTTATCGCTAATGAGCGATCTCTTCCAGTCAAGCAATATTGGAGAGGAAAAGTGCAGACTCAAGGATCCAAAGCCTCTTCGACTAACTACTTGAACAATAAGACAGTTACTATATCGCAATTATTCTATCACATTTCAGATACAATCTGAAACATATTCCAACTAGATACCTACGTAGATGAATGCAAATATAGCCGAACTTAATACTTTGTACTTATTAGTGCAAACATTTTGTGCAATATAGACAATTCGACAAAAGCTAGAAATGGATAAATAAAATATATTTTCAAATGATGCTTTTTAGGTGCAATTACCATCATAAGCCACACACGACCTGATTAAAATGCATTGTTAGGCAATAACAGTAGTCGCTAACTTTGCAATATTGCTCAATCACCTCCAATAAGTCATTGGTCCCATTTCTGTGTATTAGATGTATAAATTAATATCATCCTTAAATTATTAAGACACGTGCAAAATATGAGCAGTCATTGATTGTAGGTATTGATATTCATAGAAGATATGTGTCGAACTACTTTGTTCTTGTTCTTTGACATTGTATCTACCCTGAAAGATTACCAATATTAAGTGTTTTTGAGCTTTACTCAGATACTACTATTTAAAGCACAAATTCAGTCTTCTGACAGCATGGTTATTAACTCCCTTTCTTGTAGAAGAAGAAACTTTATTGCACATAAAAATAGATATAACAGGTACATGAAAAAAAAGCCTTATTGCTAGAAGCAATATCTTACAGGCAACCTATTGAAAGGACATTTGTGTATCGTAAGCGGGATGGTACAATGAGAAGAAATTACTTAAATTTATTATAAATATAATAATATTTAAAAAAATAAACTACATAAAAATGTAAACATAATATTTAAATGTATATAAACAATTTAAATATACATAAAGAAATACATGTGATTATTTTCTATTTAGCGAAAAATAGTAGCTTTTCAAGCGGGATTTAAAAATGAGCAGCGAATTACTCGCGTGGACCTTGGATAACAGATCTTGTACCTTTTTTTACAGAAGGAGATATTTTCATGGACATCCTTAAAAGCATATCAATGAAAATATCTTAAGTAAATGGAATGGTAAAATTCCCTACAGTAGTAGTTGCCATAAGAAAGGTAAAACAGCGCTCTGAAGGTAAAGTAATATTGCACCTACGAGTACCTTGCGCTCTACCACTAACATCAAAGCTCCGCATTACTTTACACTCTTCTTTCAAAAATATCTTGCACCTCTAGAAGAAGAAATGCTACAACATTTGCAATTTAGCTGTTTGTGTAGGCACTTTAGTGTGCATAAAGAATGATTTGGTGATTTTATCCGCGCTCTTATAAAATATAGATCTAGGTCCAGGAAATTGGGCAGATACATGGAGGCAGCCAGCAAGCATCGGTGACTAATTTGTTTCTTTAACTGAAAGCTTATATTCTTTTTGAGTGTTTATTGAAAAGTGTTACCTACACTTAAGAGATTATTTAGATGAAGATGCATAAAGTTTTCATACAATGTTTTCAATTTTATCCAATAGGTAAGGCAGCGCACGCGATTTACGCCGATTTAATAAATTTCACGGTCGGACTCGTGCGACAAAAACTGTGATAACTCGGGTAATATATACAATACAAATATAATATATAACCTATGACACTCACCGATAACGTAGCATTCTACTGGTACAAGAATTTTTAAAATCGGATCAGTAGTTCCGAAGATTAGCTCCGACAGAACTTTATTTACAAACTTACAAACTTTACCTCTTTATAATATTAGTATAGATTATAGTAATCTTTATGCTGGTTTTCGTAAGTTTAATTTGAATAATGAAGGACTTTTACATACAAACTTTCAACCCCTAAGTAATCCTTTGGGGTAAAACTTTGAAAATCCTTGCATGACATTAAATTTCATATTTATGAAGTAATTTTAATACCGACTTCCTTAAACGTAACTTGAAAAAATTAAGGACTTTCCATACCCCCTATTTCAACCCTTTCTTTTTTCATTTTCGCCAACCAAATGTATCCTATAGCCTTCTTCGTCCTATGAACTTAAATCGTTCATTTCAATACATTCAGTAGTTTCGGCGTGATTCGTGGCCAAGAAACTACGGACAGATAGACAAAAAGGAAAAACCCCTCTGTTCTTCATTCTGTTCAAAGTTCTCTACATGAGCAATTCGTTATTATAGAATTGAAAATTTAATTTGTTCTGAAAAAATTTGAAATTTCAACACCAATGTGTTAGAAGCCAATTTTACCCCGAATTGTGGTCCCAGGTGGTGGTGGTTAATATTTTGGGATGTAAGGTAGGTATTTTAGGCCACTTGAAAGCTTTGTTTCCTGGCTAAATAAAAGGCCCTTCAACAAATAATGACCAATGAAAGGAGTTAGCAAACCTCTTGCGAAGGCTTATCTATATTAAAAAAAACAACAAATTGTTTAAGAATATTTTATTAGGAAAACAAAAGTCCTAAAGTTAATATTCGTCAGATATTAATTATGTAACTATTTACAATTATTCGATTAATGAGTTGTATCATTTTAACTTATGTATAATTTTTAATAATACATAATATACTTTAACGAACTATGAATATACGACACAACCATACATTTAACACGGTGTTTGAATAGCCTTCTCGTTCACGGCTTCAATGTTCCACCATTAAAAAACTATAAAACTGGAACTGATGATAATTATAATAATTTCTTTTTCAAACTTAACAAAAGCACTCGCAGTCCGTCATCGCAGTCGTTCAGTAACGCTGCCAGGCGCAGGCGGCGGACGCGCCCGCGGCGGCGGCGGACGCGGCGGCGGACCGCGGCGCCGCGCCCTGCCGTCACAGCTCCGAGAAGAACTCGGGCGACGCGTGCGGCGTGGGCGGCGCGTGCCCCGCGTGCTGCGGCACGGCGTGCTCGCGCTCCACCAGCGACAGCCGCTGCTTGAGCACGTCGCACTCGTGCGTCACACGCGCCACCTTCAGCTGCAGCAGGTGAACCTCGTTCTGCAGCGAGCGGTTGGCCAACTCCAGCTCCTGCCGCTGTTGCAGCCGCTTGCTGCGGCAGTTCTGCGCGTACCCTCGGTTTTTCAGAGTTCGCCTTTTCTGTTTCATGCGTGTCACGTCGTCTCGGGGGAACCCGTGTAGCCGTTTGTTGAGCTCGCGGACGCTCAAGGTCATGAGCAGGTCGTCGCTGATGAGGTCGTCTCCGCAAGACGGGGGCTGGTATGACGGGTGCGGGCCACCCCGTGGCGACATGGCCGAGCATGTGCTGGGCGGGCGCATGCCGACTTGCTGAATGTGGTGGTCTTGTTCTCTCCAGTCGCGCCTATCCCATTCCTCGTAGCTGCCACACGTAACGGTACGCATGTCGAGAGGTTCTCGCATGTGAGGAAGCCACACAATGTCGTCGCCGGGCTGAGCGCGGCAGGGACTCCGTCCGACGAGCGCAGGCGGCGTTTCCGGCGGCGTACTGGGATCGACTGCAATCGCTACGTGAGGTTGCGGATACGGGCCGGTGTCGGGCCATTGTCTATAAGCACGGGCACAGGCGGGCAGCGATTCTACGACATCGCGCCAACTGCCTTTTAGGGGCTCGCGTTTAACGAGATGATGATCCTCCAGATGGTCCAGCTCGAAGTTTTGCACGTACTCGTTGGCGAGCTGGTCGTCGTCGGCATCGCGATGCGGCTGAGGAGTTAGAGTTTGCATGGCACCCGCCTGAGAGCAGTCCACCAGCGTGTGTTCTACCATGGAGCCGTACGGGGCGCGCGCCGGCCGGACACTGACTGCCGCCACGACGCAGGGCGGCGCGAGACTCCGCCCTCCACTCCAATGACGTTATACGACGCGCGCACCGCTCGCTACAGCCTTTATCATTACTGCCATAAGTTCGCTAACATCAAGACATCACAATATAAACACAGCACACATTTACAAGTCAGCATATATGAGTTAGGTACTTACTTAGTAGGCACATAATGTACTTACACCTACCGTAAGCACCTACTCATATAACATATATCCAGTTTACCTACCTAATTGTTTTTACTTAACAATTTATTGCATTCAAGCAAAAAAAGCTTAACTTGGATAATTTAGCTCTTCATCTTTCAGTTTTTCAGTACATTCGTAATCCGTGTATAATATATACATATTATAAACGTGTGTGAGTCAAATCCTTATTTGGTATGTATCTAGTATCTTCTAACTATTTGACGTGCAGACACACCGAAAATTCCTTAAAATAAAGATTAAGATAAAGATTCCTTGTTGAATACGGAAAGAGAGTAAAAACTGGGAACCTCCTCTTTTTAAGTTAGTTAAAAATCGTCAAAGAGAAAACGGTATTAAAATTGATTAAGCCAAACCCAAGATAAAAAATATACAAACATATAGGTCAAAGTGAGAAACTCCTTGTTAAAAAGACAAAATTTTATTTTGACAGTTAGGTTTTGCTAGTAGTAGGCTTCGGCCGTGGGTAGTTACAAACCTACCGACAAAGACGACTTCCGGTACGATGTCGTGTAAAAACCGAAAGCGGTGTGGATTTTAACCTACTCCTAACAAATTACCCCGCTTCCATCTTAGATTGCATCATCACTTAACATCAGGTGTGATTGCAATCAAGGGCTAAATTGTAATGAATAAAAAAAACGAAACTAGCAAATAAATATGTAAAGTTTTTTATAAAACACTTAATTACTAAAAATGAAGAAGCTCAATGTAACGTAATAGATAACGTGAATGGGTGTAAAATATAGAATAAAGATATACTTAATTTTCAGATTCAAATTAAAATTTAAATAGATTTATCACGTCACTTTAATAAATCACTGTTCAGGGCTCATAATAAACCATGGCAGTTATGTGGCTAACATTAGAACAAAGTGATTTCACGCGTCGGTGATCCCGGAGGGGTTAACAAGTCAGCGTAATCCCGAATTACATTTAACCACCGACCTGCGCTCTTCTACATTTAACCCTTCCTTGTTATACGCAAATAATTGAAACGATGCGCCCATTATTGTTACCGCAACCGATATAATTAAAAGCCTATATGAACTGTTAATTAGAACCATTATTTTAATTTGGTTGTACGTTGTTTTAGTAGCTCCTGTCACGTTTCTAAAATGGCCATGTGATACAACATTTATTGATTGTTACGATTTGATTATCTCACTATTTTAATTGGACATGTCTTAGTTTTTTTGATTTTAATTTCGGGTGATTAAAGAATTTTATATTTTCTAAAATACTTAACTAAGTCTCAAATCTGTATCAATAACTAAAGCTACGTACTTAGGTACCACAATAAGGTAAGTAAACTGGATATATGTCATTATTTGTTTACTCTCTCCCTTCAATATCGTCTAGTTTCTATTATTTTTTTATTTACTATATAGGAACTTTTGTATGTATGTATGTATGTATGTGTGTACCTATGTATGTATGTATGTATGTATGTATGTATGTATGTATCTATGTATGTATGTATTTGCGTATGTATGTATTTATTTAGTATTTTATGTAAGTATATTCTATATTACATAATTTGATACAATAACTTCCTATACTTCACTGTACGTACACCCGAACCTCTCCAATGAATGCATTTTTCCTCTTCAATATTGGTTGTCTGGAAGAGATCGCTCATTAGCGATAAGACCGCCAATTGTACATTTTTTTTTAAAGTTATTTTCTATTTGTAAGATTTTTTTTTATTATTTGGTGTACAATAAAGAGTATTCATTCATTCATTCATTCATACCACTTTCGAAATTACAATTATTTGGCTTTTAAAGTTTAATTTATTCAAGGTACATAAAACGTGGGCTTTGTTTGGCCAATATTAACTAAGGGATACTAATTTAAAATATTCCAATACACAGAAAACCTGTCGCAGTCGCACAGAACCAGAATATTAGCCATGTCTATTAAACATAGCCCCAATGACCAGAAGTCTAGCGAATGAGATTCAAATTCAAGATATCTTGACCTAAACTGTGATTTAAATTACCATTTTTTTACCTCGCAAAATTATTTTTTGCGAATTTACTCTAGCATGATTTTAGTTATTTAGGTAGTTAGGTATTCGCATTTCGGTAGAGCTGCGGCAGTGAGTCGGCACGGGCGGGCGTGCGAGTGCGCCGAGCCGTGGGCTGACGGCGCTGTTTGCTCGCCACGGTCAACATTGTTAGCGCGGCTCCACCGCAAATGTTATTACACGATTACTGGCGCGGGCATCTCTCCACTACTGAGCACCGACACGTACAATGCCTCTGTTTGTTCCCAATTTCTACCACCCGCTAATTAGCTAGGTGAAAGTTACGTAATTTTAAAAATAGATTTTTAATTTTTTCAGAATACTGATAATGATAATTATATTTGGGATCTACTATTTTTATTATATCTATTTGATATAATAAAAAGGGCTCTTGCCACCATAAACGTTCCTGCGCTAATCGAGCCGTCAGGAATAAGCCGGGATGATGGCAAGAGACCTGATGGATTGACGCTGGTTCCCTGGGAAGTGGGACGGGCCCTAATGTGGGACGCTACTTGCGTTGACACATTGGCTCCGTGTCATATCAGAGAGATAGAATCAAGACCGGGAGCCGCAGCAGAAAAGGCTGAAACCGGTAAGTGGCACAAGTATGACAGAGAGTTACATATTTGTTCCTTTTGCCGTGGAGACCCTTGGGCCATGGAGTCGCAATGCCAAAAAATTCTTCCGTAATTTTTCACCGCGCCTAATTGCCTCAACTGGTGACCGAAGGGCTGGCTCATTTTTTGCGCAAAGGATTAGCCTGGCTATCCAATGCGGAAATGCAGCCAGTATTCTTGCCACTATACCACATGGGCATGATTTGTATAGTTATTAGGATAAGTTAGCTTAAGTTCCTTATTGTATTCTTTCTCAATAAAAAAAAATCTATTGTCACTGAATCTACTGGTATGCTGAAATCACCGACTATCGATAGGTATAATACTTCTGTTCTCAATTTCTATCACCCGCTAATTAGATAATGCTTTTGCAGAATACTAAGGACAATAATTACCTACAAAAAATTGAGGAGTACAGTTTATATTGCAGTTTCTGTTGTTATCTACTTGAACTTTTTAACCGCACTTAACTTTTAAAGTATAGGAGCACGTAACAGCTGCCTTAATGTTGCCTACTCTAACCTAACCCTGCCCGCCAACTCGCATTGGAGCAGTGTGGTGGGCCAAGCTCCATATCCTCTCTTAAAAGGAGAGAGACCTGGCCCTGTAATAGGCCGTTAAAAATACGCCGACAATGATGAAAATGATGACGATACCCTTATGGCATGGAAAAACTAAATAAACACTTAAGAAAACAATTTGGAGCAAATAATGTGATTATGTATCAGATGGTGGCTTTAGAAGGTTATAAAGGCATAGACCCTCAACCATTCAAGTAAAAACCGTAATTCTTATTTTCTTTTACATGCCGGCATAACTTCAACCGTCTCTCCTCATCATCATCAATCAAATCAAACCAGCCGTCAGTCTATTGGCTTTTAACCCTTCGAGGGACAGTGTTTATGATAGAACTTATACTTTAGAGTATCTAGCGAAGAGTTGTGAAGTGGGGATATGATTTCTCATGACATCCTATTTAATATAAGAAAAATAATATGAAAATAAAAAAATGTATAAGAAAATTAGTTATAAACCCGTAAAAACTATTAGCTTCTGAAGCCTCCACCGTCCAAACTCCAAAGATGCGTATCTGACATACCTATGGTAGAAGCATCAGCTTTCAACTTTTATAAAATGACGAAGGTCTACCGATCACAGGCCCTTCAATCTATGCACACAGATACATAACTTTAATGGTACCTTTAGGAATTGTAAGTTGTTCACGAAAATCCATTGAAAAATACGTTCTATTACCTATACCTAGTACACACAAATGTGTGTGCTAGCTATAGGTAATATTAACCTCTATAAATATAGAGGAACCCTAAAAATTCTTTTACATGATATTATTTTACTAATAGTCTCTGAGGTATTTACTGCTTTATTTTATAGTCACAAATTATGCACTGTAGAAAAAAAGCTTTATTTAAAGGTTTATTTTATAGAATTGCTGAATTGATTTAAAAATTTAATAACAATTTTTATTGCGAACGATACAAATAGGTATTTAGATATCTGTTTATAGTTTCTTTTTAAAGGTACTTTCTCAGTTCTGCCAATTAAGACATAGATGTAAGATCCAAACGTTTTCTTTATATTTTAAAGACTGGAGTTTAGGATTTTATATAGGTAAAGTTATTTATAAGCCCCCTGCCTAATCGACTGAGTGAAATGCCATTCACTACAATAAATGCATTTATTACTGCAGCTTCAAGAAAATACCAAAGGATCGAGGATCAAATGCAGTGTTGTTACAAATACGCCTTTGGTATCTTTATTTTTGCGCTCACCTTATAGTTGGTTCACACGGAGACACGATTTGCCGAATCTTATTTTCATCGGATCTGGAAAAACCGAATGTTGTATTCACACAGCACATCTTGCTTGGCCGTATCCGACGGCCTCGTATCGGGATCTCGTGTGAACTCACCATCCGGCTTTTATTAGCAAGAGCGCGCACAGTTCCTCACGTTGATTTGGAAGCGATGGACGTGAACAGTCTTGCTATACTATACTGGTATTATCGCCGTCAGCGTCGTAGAAAAAGATTGTGGTTAAACCCAATAGTACAAAGAAGATCAACAGTTGGTGCCTTTACAACTCTAATGCAGCAGTTAAGAAATGATCCACAAAAATTTTTTAACTACTTTAGAATGACTATACCTACATTTGATAATCTTTTGAAAAAAGTGGAAAAAGATTTGAAAAAGCGTGATACAAATATGAGGAAAAGCATTAGACCAGAAGAAAAATTAGCGATATGTATAAGGTAAGATTGAAATACTGTATTTTATTATAATTAAATTATTTATTAAAAATATGATTAAGATATTATAGACAATCGCTTGGTAGGTACACAGTTTGAAGTTTCCCAACTACATATTATGAAAGTCTGGTAAATCAGAAGCATTCGATTGAATACTTTGAGACTCTGGTGATGCTTGGTACTGCGATGTAAAATAGCCTTGTGATTGTGCCACATTTGGTTGATAGTTGTATGTTGATGAGTGTGCAGGAGACCATTCATTTCGGTTCTTTATATTTTGCAATAAATTTAAGACGCCTGATTGAAATTCTAATGTTTGATTATCGTTTAGCGTTGCCAATGATGGAAGTAGACTTTTAAAGAAAAACAAATTACGGTCTTCTTTCATTTCTTCTTTCTTCTTGCATTCCATTTGATAATCTATAAACTCACTCATTTTCTTATCAAACACGTTTAAATTCTGCCTCGATGGTCTGCTTTTTTTTCTTTTCGAACCACCTACTAAATTTTCATTATTACTTTCTTGTTGACTTTCATCTGTAGCATCTTGATTATTTGCGACATCTTCACCGAATAAATTGTCCAGAGCCATCGCACTGTCATGGGTAACATCTGATGTAACTGTAGCGGCTGTACTATCGTCTGCTGGGTTTGGTGTAACAATAGTTGCACTATCATGTGTGTCAGCTGGCGACACAATTTTTTTTAAGAACAACATTTGACGATGATAAACGTAGGCTCTCGGACATGTCGCAGACGATCCTGATTTTTTTGATTTCTTTTTCTCATTAATACTCCTCATCCAGCTGTCTCTAATATTAGTCCACTTCTTTACGATCGATTTAGCTGAAAAATATAATTAAATTTACTTGCAGATATATGGCTTCTGGGTGTTCATACAAGGATTTACATTACGCCTACCGAGTCGGAGTGTCTACGATCAGTAACATTATTAAGGAAGTAACGAATGCTATTTGGAACAATTTGCATGGGGAGTTTATGACATTACCCAACACAATATCTGACTGGGAATATATCGCCAATGGATTTAATACTAGAGCAAACTTTCCCCATTGCATTGGTGCAGTGGACGGTAAACATATTAGGATAAAAAAGCCAAACAACAGTGGTTCCATGTTTATGAATTACAAAGATTTCTTTTCCATCGTATTATTAGCAGTGGTTGATTCATATTATAAATTTACATACATCTGTGTGGGCTCGTATGGAAAAGAATGCGATTCGACAATATTCAAGGAGTGTACTTTTTGGAAAAAACTAATAGATGGTGATTTGCAATTACCGGCAGCATGTCCACTGACAAACGATTCCGATTTATCGATTCCGTTTGTAGTAATAGGCGATGAAGGTTTTGGCTTGCATCAACATTTGATGAGACCTTACGGCGGAAACCATTTGGATAGAAACAAAAGAATATATAACTACAGATTAACCAGAGCTCGACGCTATGTTGAGTGCGCCTTTGGGATATTAGCTAACAAGTGGCGAATATTTCATCGTCCACTGGATGTTGATACCAGCACAGCAATATCGATTGTAAAGGCTTGCACTGTACTTCATAATTTTATAATAGATATGGAAGGTGTACAGTCGAACATAGAAACAACAAGCAATGTATCATCAGTGGCTAACGTGTTCATTGGCTATGAACAAAATAGTACACGAGGTGGACGATGTGCTAATGTTATACGATCTGAATTCACAAATTATTTTATTTCTACAGCAGGAGCTGTGCCTTGGCAAGACGAATCAATCTAACGTTAATTTTGTAACACACTGCTAATGTACAAATACACCTGTTTACTTTTACTTAAAAATTACAAACTTACCATAATCCTGCCTGTTTTTCTCCTCCATTTCTTCAAAATCTTCATTCAAATTTATACATATTTCTCGCCAGCCAGCAGTTCTCAAGTTTTTATCCTTGTATATTTCGAGAGTTTTGTCCCATAAAACTGGCCGATTTTGGACAAGAGTAATTAAATTTTCAACGTTTATATTTTTCGTCGTCATAGCGAGCGGTCAGTCAAAGCGGGCGAAAAGAACTGGCGACTGGCAAGCGCACGTGCAGTGTGTCCCTCCCGCCCACCCCTCCTTCCCAGCTTGTGCGACGCATTCGGTTTCAAGATCCGACAAAAAACCGAATCTACCCCTGCGTGTATCGTATGAACGCATGTATTGAATGCCCTATACCACTGTATCGGATCTGCATTTTGCAGTATCGCCGGATCGGTTTGTAGTCGCAAAATCGAATGTCAACTTCAGCAAGATTCGGCTTTTTTGTCGTGTCTTGAAACCGAATGCATGTGTGAACTCCTTCATTGAAATACTTATGCCACTAAACCGAATCCTGCAAAAAACCGATTCGGTAGAGAAACACTCGACGCCGTGTGAACGTACACGTAGTCGGCTAAAAAACCCGAATGCGTTTTTTGTTCGTAGTATCTCTCGATGTGTAACAATGGCGAGGAGTCACAGGTGGAGCGATAGCGTGAAGTGGCGCGCTCCCGGCGGCGGTCACGTTCCGCGCCTATCGACTGCTCTTCATCAATTGATCTGCCCGCCGCCCTCGCTTCGCACCCGGACACTGCCTCTGTTCTATTATCGTTTGCATCGTATACAAGCCTCTGTATGTTCGCGGTTATGGCAGGGTTTGAAACTGGTAGTCTTTGGGTTCGATTTCCTATCCTTAGATTATTGACGTACTTGCGCATGCACGTGAAATGCATAATATATAAAAACTAAAACTAATAGGTCAAGTTAAAAAATGTCTATCATTTAGGACTCTCTAATGGTTTCACTACACAGCGGAAGAGGCAGGATGGTGGCGCACCGGCATGAACCATTGTAACTAAATAATATAATCATGTCCGTGCCACGCGTTACGCCGAGCACTACGACTCTATATTACATAAATCAGGGGGCACGGCAGTGCCGAAGCCATGTCGAGCGCGAAGCAAACACTGCCTCCTTTACTGGAACCATTTCGCCGCATTTTCAGGTCCTTTTTGAGAACCTCTGCATAAGACTAGAATGCAGAAATTTTCGTCATCCAGTAAGCTATGACCACATACTTACAAACCAAAATTTCAAGTTTGTAGGTTATTTAGTTCCGAAGTTAAGCAAAAGCAAAGTTTCGCATTTATGACACTCACTCACTCACTCATGATCATCTAAATAAAACTAGTCATTCCCGTAAACATAGAGAGCTGAAATTTGGTACAGAGTTAGGGTTTATTGGCCACGTAAAGGGAAAACTATTAAAACTAGGATAATCGAAGATTTGAAGTACCTGGTGACCCTGATTATAAAACACAAGAGCCCAACCAAACTATTAGAGATCGATATGAATTATAAAGCCTACAATTGACTGGTTTTTGAATCAATGTTTTCCAAGTGACAATTTTCCACCATCCATGGGTAGCGGTTCTGGCGACAGATTAAGGCAATGGTGTCATGGATCACCTGGTTTTGTACCCTTGTGTACCGTTCAACGGCTAAGTCACACAACATTAACTATAATAATATAATAAGAAATCGCAGTAAGGAACCTTAGACTTGGCACGACGTTGTCTAGATTTCATTACTTTTTCGAGATAAACAAGCAACTCCATCGAGACTTGGCTATTTTTTCTACAGAATGTTTTTAGTGGGATAGAATATTACAATTGCAACTCAATAATTCGCGCCAGCATAGCTTCGCCGTATGTGTATCTACTACGAATATTCTTATTTATACATATTTGCTTTTTCTCTTAGTTCTAAATTGTATTTTACCTTCTTTTTGTGTTTAATGCAGTAAAGTGGTTTAAAATAAAATAAATAAAAATATTTAACAAGTACCTACGCCTCAAGTTCTGGCTCAGAGCAGCGCATTATGGGATATTTTATAGTTTAACTATGGTTTACCACTTAGAATTATGTAGGTACTAGGAAGTCGCAATTTGCTAGTTCAGTGAAAAAACTTAATACAAAAGTAGATACCTTGTTACCTACCTGAGTGCCTATATAGTGTAAGATTTTACCGCGTCGATATCGAAAACAGTAAACCCAAATTTTATATGGAATTGGAGTAGCACCATCTAGATATAGTGAGAGTAAACGCTTTTTTTCCTATATAATTTGACGTTACGAGTGAGTACGTTTTTACGCAGTCGCTCGGTAAAAAATCGCACTTGCCCCACTGATCACTCACCATGTTATTGTTATTGTTGTTATTGTTTTTGACGTGAAAACGTCTTATAATTCGATAGAGCCGGCTGCACGCACGAAAAAACATGACTCATGCGTCGTTACCTCGCTTTGAGGCGTTCCATGTAAGGCTTGAAGTACAAGCGAGAGCGCGGAACGAGCGACAAAGAAGCACAATCGGCCTTTGCGTTCGGCAGCGTTCGACATCCGTCTATTAAATATAATTATTAAATAATTATATTAATTTTAAATTAAAAATAAATATATTTATAAATTAATATATTTATTATAAATTTAAAATATAAATTTATAAAATCAAAATCAATTATTTTATTAATTTAAATTAATATTTATAAAAATATACTTAAATTAAAAATTTTAATAACCAATTAAATGCTACCATTCTATCAGTATTTTCTTAAGACGTTGTCACGTTCAACTATCGTCAGTAAACCGACTTTACAGACAACCAATTTTTTTCAAGGAATTAGACTTACTCAAGTAACAGTGTGTGTTTGTTATGTGGGCTAGCCTGGTAAAGTTTATCTACATGAGAATAAAATGTATACTTTGAACAGGCCTAAACGAAATCTTAAGACATGGTTTATTTGCATCCCACATGTGGTTTGTGGCATACAATTCAAAAGTAGAAAAGGTTAGGTTAATAATACAATAATGCACTTTCCATCTCACGCATACATTGTAGTATTGAGAAATCATGTAGTGATAAGCAGCGACCTTCGATACAATCAGATTATCGTTCATTGACTTCTACACATGTCTTGCCAAGTCAGAGGTTGCACGTGCATACTAACACCAGATTACTAGAATATACATATAGGTATGACGCATAGTTCTAAGCGAAGAAATATATAAATGAATAATTGAAATTATACATAGTTGTACATAGTATAAGAAGAAATAAAAAAAATTAATAAAAAATTGAACCGACTCAAAACGCACTAAAAAGAAAAAAATAACTGTGCCATTTAGTTGCTTTAATTTACTTAAAGCATATCTATGAAGTCGGTGCCAGCCAAGTACACATACAGTGCCACCGACTCGCCCGCAGAGTTCGCGTAAATTTTATTTCAGCGCCGTGGACTCGCCCGGCGAGTTCAATGTAAACACATTGAACTGTTTTTTTCCAAAATGAATGTATATTTTCTGCTTAAAATAATACTGAAGACTAAAGATACCCTAATCTAAAGAATTAAGTGGTGGACCGGGTGTGCAGACCCAGTTTATAATCGAAAGAAAAACTAAACTAATCTAAAAAAATAAACTATTCTGCAATGTCTTGAACTCGCTAGGAGAGTTCCCGGACAGAGATTCTCAAACTTTTATTAATTTTTATTTTCTACTTTTTAGTGATTTATCGACACGTAACCGTATTATAGTACATTATACGGCACTTGTAGCCAAAAAGCTACCAACACTTGCCCAATAACTAAAATCGCTGTATGTATGCCTATAAAATTTGAAGAGTTCCTTCGACTTTCCCAGGATATCATCATCAGATCCTAATATGATGACTATGGGACCATTTTGGAAGTGTGCGCTTTCTAATAAAGAAAATATCAAAATCGAAACTCTGTAAAAAGTTATTATAGTTATTATAGTTATTATAGTTATAGTTACATAAAAAAAATACGCATCGAATTGAAAACCTCCTCCGTTTTTTTTTCGTCGGTTAAAAATAATAATTAGCTGATGAGATGTTGAAGAGACCTCACATCTCTTATTACCACTGGAACCGCTACTGGTAAATCTCCACAACCATGATTGTCGTCGGTTGGTTGCGAGTTTTGTCTGTATTTATAGGATATATTACGGAAGTTCTCTAGAGTTATTTGACTTCGTACCTCCTTTATATTTTTATCATCGTAGTGCAAGACAAGGGTGGGATTTCATCCTTAGGGCTAACGCTAAAACTCTCGCGGGTGTATAATGAAAAATAGTATGGACATCGCAGGCGCGTGCGACGCAGCGCGGGCGCGGTCGGCGGATTGTCACCCGCGCCCGCGACGGGCACACGCGAGCGGGATTGTTTCTACAAATCAGACAGGCGCCGCTAGATGCTACGGTCACACGCGTCGGAAACTAGGTACAATCATGAACATCGAAACAAAGCGCATAATAATTGATAATTCATATGGCGAATGAATTATCGAATTCTCTGCCGAGTAACCTACTTGTCAAGAACGGGTTATGCAGTCGACGTTTATTCCGTTGACGTCTTTTTGCCAAATAATAAATTAGTAAATAATCCATGGTAATCTACTCGACACAACTGCACGCGCTCGACATCAAAGTTATACTAGCAGCGCTAACTGAGACGGGCGCACGCGACGGGTGCCCGCACCCGCCCGTGTTTTAGCGTTAGCCCTTACGTTGTTATTCCCAGGACTCGTACGTTTTACGTCAAGCGCGAGCTTATTTCATTCAATAAAAAAAATATTATTTTGAGTAACAAAAAAGGATCTATTATGTGGGGAATAAGAGGAGGTTTTCATTTTTAAGTAAACAAAAAAATAAACAACAATATTGTTAATAAATACATGCTTTTATTGAAAAAAGTAACAGTTGATTTTTATATTAACTCATTATTGCAATATTAAAGTATAAAATCACATGTAAAAATATATAAAATGATATTGTATTTAAAATGCGTATCACAGTATTTTGCACTCCCATTTCAATTCCTGTTCTTTTGGCGTACGTAATTTATTTATAAATATAAAAATAAGGCACTCGCATAAAATTAAATCTTAATACTAAAACCCAATAATATCAAAACAATATATTGCATATTTTATTAAAAATACCGCCCATTTATATAAATAGTTATTTCTTATCGTTAATACAAAAGAAACATAGATAAATATGCTTCTTTCTATTATTTATATTCTATATCTAATATAATCAGCCTAATTTAAAAAAAAATCTACAATTTCTGACGCATCATATGATTTGTATCTATTTGGTATAACTGTTACATCATAATATTAAGTAGAAAATATAGACAAAATATTTGATTCTTATAAAAAATAATATCGTAAATATATTTCTATACAGGAATGTATGTAGGCTTATTTTTTATTACTTTTACTTCAAGATTGAAACTTCGAGGCTTGAATTGTACACAAGTTTTCAGAGTTATTTTTTAAATTTCCTTATATTATCAAAAATTACTTCGCGATCATAATAACATACATTATTGTTATTTTTGCAATACAAAATCAAAAACAGTTAATAAATGTTAATAATATTAAATTCTTTAGCTTCAGTTTTATTCTACGGCACCTCGAAATTTGTAAACATTATAAAAAAATTTAATACTTACGCCTAAGTAATAACAAACAACAATCAACAATAACTTTACTCCCAACAAAATGCGTTGAATTACTACAATGATTGAGTACAAACACATTATGGCCATATTAAAATGTCATGCAATCTCTTTGGAATACAAATACCTACCATCTGATTTATTATCTAAATCAAATTATCAAGACAGTAGAAAATTAGATATAGTAAGTAGCATTATAAATTAAAAATGCAAGGAAACAACTCGAATAAATACACATTCGCAAAAAATATTTTCAGACAATTTTGTCTAAAAACGTGTCTGGCAGACACATGATGACCGTTCAGGGGCAGTTCTACATACGTCGCTTTACTAACGGATATTTAAAAAAATTACTAATTTATTTGTTCGGGTGATTTTGACTGACGCGTATAGACCACGTAAGGGTTAAAAAGTACCCCTTTCTTAATAAACGATCTCAGATAATTTAAGTTATTGACAATAGTAAAACGTGTAAGACTCGGTTTGGACACGTACAAATTATATATTGAACGCGACAATGATCTTCAATATTCAGTATGCTTCCTACAGATTTAGTATAACGAGACCCAATGCAATCACTGTTTGGGCGCAAAATGTAAGAGCGCATAGTCGTGGTAGTACATCATGATGGCGAGCGGCTGGCCCAGGATGAGGGAGCTCCACACTATGATGTTCCCCCAGCGAGCGCCCAGCTTGGCTTGCACTAGCTTCGAGATGACCGATAGAGGCGGCTGCGCCATCATACCCAGGAATGCCCATATACGGAACATTTGCAGCGGAACGCTCACCTGAAAACCATTGCATTAGCATCATCAGCTTATTTATATTTGCTAAGTACAGACGAAAAACACCAAAAAAGGTACGTATATAAATGTATGTATGTACTATGTAACCCTGTTTTTAAGAAAAAATGGGTATATCAAGCTAGCCTCAAAAATATATGTGAAAGTCTACAAGACTTTTTGTCTAGCTCTAATAAAGAAAAACAATGTTCCATACATTGTTTCGTTATATCTCAAATAGGTAAAGCAGCGTTTTCGGTCAAAGCTCTTAGGCGGCTTAAATTTCTCCGACTTTTCCAACAATTATAGTCAATTTTCGTCTTATTTACATAAAACCTTAAATAAATTAAAAGCTTCCTCAGAAACCACTCTATCTATTGCTGAAACCCAAATGATAGTCAGTTCAGTAATCTTTGAATTTGCCGCGAACAGACAAACAAACAGTCGCGTCGGGAGACTTTGTTTTATAATTGTATAAAGTTACGAAAGCCCTTCTTATTCCTATAAAAAGAGATAAATATTTCAAAGCGGTTAAGCTGAGATGGTGATAATTTTACTTCGTTCGACGGTTTGCCATACTCACTGTCATACAGGGTTTCTGTTATAATGTTAAGAAGTGTAGGTAATGTACGAAATTGTCGAGAATTATGTTATGCGGCAGTTTAATAACCAAGTGGCGCCATCTGTTATTGGTTCGCGGCAATTTTAACTTGTTTTACTTGATTTATACGAAAGAAAGTATAATGCGATTCAAATGACAGTAGTAAAAAAGCGCCATCTTGGACCGCATTGGTCGACAACTTCAGACTTTGTAGTATGATGTGCAAAAGAAAACAAAAAATAAATTTATTTTTATTATACATTTTCATCTTCACTCTCATTGTGAGTTTGAGCAATCACTATAAGAGAAAAAAGATTTTACTGAAATAAAATATCAGTTTCTTTAAAAAAAAGTGTTGCTATTAGAGAGAGACGAATATCTTAGCATTCCATGGATTCACCGTGCGGGTGCCGGGTCCATCGCGTGGCTGAGAGAAAAACTCCGAACAGAGCCCGAGACTTGTGACACGGGTGTAGGTTTAAGGGTACCCTTTGTGACGCGCGTCAACACTCACCTCCTCTGTTCAAGTTATTCTCCCTGCCCAACCATATTCGGAAGGACCCTACTAGTGCAGCTTTGGACACTCGTTCCAATATGGAGCTTACTGCACTTCTAGTAAGGCCAAGGTCTTTTAGCAGGTTGTAGAGAGACTTCGCTGGTATACCCCTCGCACCCACTTCTACCGCGTATAAACTAACCACATAGCCATTTTTGGTTAGTTCATTAGTAAGGTCATAGTATTTATTCACTTTGAATACATGGTCTTTAGGGATGTTTGTTTCCCACGGCACTGTAAGCTCAACAAGTACTATACGTTTGATTTGTTTGGAAAAAAGAAATATGTCCGGTCTAGATGTCGTAATAGCTAAGTCTTCCGGGATTTTATAGTGCTTTTCATACGTGTCCATTAATATAGTCCAATCAGGAGCAGAGCCCAGAATTGAATAAGGCTTGCTGGTGGAATTTGTACTTGAGCCTGCTTTAACGAAGTTAGTTTGTCTTTTATTCGTCGTCAACCCTTTTTGAGCTCTAGCTACTGAAAGGCTTATTTATAGCTTCACGTATGATTTCTAGTACTCTGTCGTGGCGGCGTGAGAGACCCCTGTCCAGGAGCACCTTGCATCCTACCAATAAGTGCCTTGCAGTGCCCACTGCCTCACCACAGGTATAGCAAGATTTTTCCGAGGCTTTTCTCCATCTTACTAGGTTACTCTGATCTGGGAGAGTCAGTTGAAAGGCATTAAGATAAAATTTCAATAAGGCAGGAGACCAATCGTACAGCAAGGCGCGCCACTTCAGAGCCAGAGGGATGCAGAACTCGCCTAAGTTTAACCACTCCTTTTGCATTTCTAGGTTCATGGCATGCACTTTGTAGTTGTCGTCCTCATCTTGTTTAAGAAAAGATTTTATTATGTCTTGGTCTTCCTTTTTACGTCTTGCACCCAACCCGGTTCTATTTACCTGAGCCCCTGCCATAAATTGTTTGTAAAATTGAAGCCTAGAGTCAAGTTTTCCGGCACCCTCGTCTTTAGGAAGTGATGCAACTAGTTCGTCCTGGGACTTAACTAGAATGTGCGTTCTGGTAACCCTGAGGTGTTTATAGAGTTCCGATGGCCTTTTTAGTTTTAACCCAAAATTATTGTAATCTCTGAATAGAGTTGAAGGGTCAGCCGAGAGTGCTAGACCAAACCAAGACTTCAATGTTTTTATGACATTTGCATCTAGTTTTGCCAGATGGGTTCTGCCAATATCATAAACGAGGAATGGCCAAGTCAGACGTCAAGTGAGATAGTTGTCATAGACCCACGCTTTTTTTATATTGTTAATGGGCTGTTGGTCTACCTTATTGAGGTCATTTATGAAGTTATCGACGACTACCTCAAGGGATGGAGTGCGTCCTTTGTAATCAATCTTTCTACCGAGGAACTTAAAAGGCAATGCGTCAGCAATGGTGGTTACACTTTGGCCACTAATAGAGAGACCCGGATCATAAGATGTAAATTTAGTATTTCGTCTCCCCAAACATAGACAGTGACATTTGCTTGGCTTTACCCTCAGCCCACCAGTCCATGAGCAGAACTCATCCACTACATTCAATAGCTCCTGACAGTGTTTTGGGTTTCGTGTCAGTAAAGCAAGGTCATCTGCAAAAGCTAAGATGGACTCTGTATATTTATTGTTAATTTTAAACCGATAGCCCCATTTCTTTTCTTGAACAATTAATTTATCTATTAGAATATTGATGACTACATTAAAAGCTATTGGGGATAAGCAGCAACCTTGAAACAGCCCCACATTGTAATGTAGGGGTTTTGAGTACTCATTGTTTACTGCTATGGTGAATTTCAATTTTGAATAATAAGAAGTGATTAAATCAATAACTAGATCAGGAAAATTGTACCACCTTAAGGCGAAAGTCAATAGATCATGCTGGACAGAACCAAACGCATTTTCTAGGTCTATCCAGCAGATCGTAATTTGCCTCTCATATTTTCTAGCATCCTTGAGACTTTCGCCTAGAAGTGAATTGTGTTCCAGGCAACCAGAAATTCCGGGCAAAAACCCTTTCTGGTGATTAGGCCTGAAATACCTATTGTTTATCATGTGCTTTGTCATTTTTGTTTGCAATATACTGAAAAATAATTTGGAAATAGTATTAGTTAAAGCTATCGGTCTAGTGTCCTTTGGATGAGTTACTTCGACTTTTTTTTGGGATGAGGACAAAAATCGCTTCGCCAAATGTCGCTGGTATTTGTTGTCCTAGCCAGATCTTATTAAATATGTTTAAGAGATGTTTACGGACTGAAGCACATTTTTTGTACACAATATAGGGGATGCCATCAGGGCCTGGTGCAGATTTAGATGTTTTCTTCCTGATAGTATTGTTTATTTCCTCTATGGTGGGTGGAATACTTTTAACTACCCACACTATTACGTATTGTAGAAGTACGAAAAAAAATACGAAAAGCAAAATTTATTGTATAGCTAAAAGGGCCATTGTCGTCATTCTCTCGAGTCCAGCACTCTTGCTCTGTTCTTTTACATGATTGACTTGTCGCCGCCAATCGTCAGCAGTAATGCTTTGCTTTGTCAATTTTTCAATTTCACTTTCTAGCTGGCTTACATTCTTATCTACCCCTCTCCTTTTGATTAGGTATCAAACAAATTCGATAGGATTTAGGTCGCAATTGTAGGGTGGCAACCTTAACATAGTCTCGTGTCCGTTGCTTCTAAATAAATTCTCCATCACGTAATCTTTAGGTTTTATTTTTTTATTATTTGTCGATAGGAGCAAGGCTGGCATCTTAGATCCACACTGATTATTTGCTCATATTTATCAATCATTTAATAAGTAGTTATATTATTTAAGTTATGTTAAAATAATAAACTTTTATTTTATTATTTTATCGTAACTTTTAGTTTTCGGTGTTTGTGCAAACGCTACTTTTACGCTGTTTTCAGTATGAAGTTAGTCCAAGATGGCGCCAATTGCATTTCTATTGTTATTTGAATCG
This sequence comes from Mycalesis mineus, assembly GCA_034621355.1. Classification (NCBI taxonomy): domain Eukaryota; kingdom Metazoa; phylum Arthropoda; class Insecta; order Lepidoptera; family Nymphalidae; genus Mycalesis; species Mycalesis mineus. The sequence continues at coordinate 9,198,212 of CM067883.1, read as the reverse complement.
CATTATACGAAGCATTTAAATTTAATTTCATTTAATTATTGGGTAACTTGATATTTAATTACGAGATTACAAAGTTGATAAAAACAAAATTAAAAATGTCTTTAATTAATCATATAGTGTTTAACCACAGAATAAAACAGAATTAGTTTTATTTTAGTAAGAACCTTTATTTTGGCACTCACAAATGCGAGCAGAATGTTCTGACCTCCTTGTAGTCCACGTTCCAGCAGTTGGAGCCTGTATCCCGCGCATAAAGACTCAATGTGAATTTAATAGCTCAACAATTACTCATGAAAGGCCGATATGAAGAATGCACTGCACTGCGCACCGTTACCGCAGTTGCGGTCTCCACCTCTCTTGTTACCCTTTGTCGTCATTTTCCGCCCTCTTTTACCACACAGGCGAGGACTCAGTTTTGCGTATTCACTAGCGACTCGGTAACAACTCACCAAGTACCCATGGAAGAAGGCCGATATGAAGAACACGACGATGCTGGCGGCCGCCTTGCTGAAGCCCAGCCCGGTGATGGGGATGTACACGTGGCGCACGGCCCACACGTGCACGGGCATGTTCCACGCGCTCCAGAACTGCGCGAGTTCATCTAATAGCTCACCAAGTACTCATGGAAGAAGGCCGATATGAAGAACACGACGATGCTGGCGGCCGCCTTGCTGAAGCCCAGCCCGGTGATGGGGATGTACACGTGGCGCACGGCCCACACGTGCACGGGCATGTTCCACGCGCTCCAGAACTGCGCGAGTTCATCTAATAGCTCACCAAGTACTCATGGAAGAAGGCCGATATGAAGAACACGACGATGCTGGCGGCCGCCTTGCTGAAGCCCAGCCCGGTGATGGGGATGTACACGTGGCGCACGGCCCACACGTGCACGGGCATGTTCCACGCGCTCCAGAACTGCGCGATGTTGTTGGCGTTCCACCAGTCGTTGTAGAAGTTACGGTCCGCGAAGTGCAGCAGCTCGCCCATCAGGTTCAGGAACGAGTGGAAGCTCAGGTAGAACAGACACAGCCATATCAAATGATTCGGTACCTGTAATACCAATTACTCTATAGTTCTCTACATATAATTATTTATGCAGGTCATAGATGTTAAGTAACTCAATCAAATGGGCTGCTGCAAGCAGTTTTGTCCAATTATACTGCCTGGCTATTATACATAATTATACAAAAATAATTTTGACAAAACGACTGGTAGTTTAATAAAACTAGTCAAAAAGTTTACATAGATTTAGTGAAATTTGAAATTTACAGACACATCAACTTTATTTAATTGTACTGGCACAATGAAAAATGTATGCGAAATTAAAATTAAACTGAATTTATAGAAACTAACTTCCCAATTTTATTAGCAAATAGATAATAGGCATAACTTACGGCGAGCTTTAGCAAACGCTCAGTTATCTTGATGAAGCTCATCTCCGAGAAGGGATCCACCGCATTTTTGACAGACGGGATCATCCACTGTTGGAACAGCGCAAGAACTAAATTGAAGCCGAACACCACCTCTATGATCCTCTTTATTAGGAACCTCTTTCTGATACTGAAAACATAGGACAAATGTATTATATCTTTCGACGAATAATGGATGGATGGATGGATGGATGGACAACCGAAAAGTTGGCTTCAATTGGTCATTTTAAATTACAAGCTCATGTGCACAGTGAGCTTGTAATTTGAAACGATTTGATTGGTTAGAGGTCGAGGTCTGGTCGGCGCTCACTGCATTCTAAACGCGAACGAAACTATAGTTTTTTTATCGTTCGCATCTGATGTTGAGTGATGATGCAATCTAAGATGGAAACAAGCTAACATGTTAAGAGTAGGATGTAATCCACACCTTTCGGTTTCTACATGACTTCGTACTTGTACGCTTAACCAATCCAATTATAGGATACAACCGTCGCGTTAAAAGCTATGGCTTCAATTGGTTGTTTCAAATTACAAACTCATGTGCACAGTACTTGTAATATAAAACGATTGGATTGGTTAGGAGTCGGGATCTGGTCGGCGCTTTTTTATCTTCTACATATTGGCCCTTGACTGCTATGACATATGGTGTTAAGTGATCATTGAGTGATGAATCTAAGATGGATGCAAGCTAACTTGTTAAGAGTAGGATGTAATCCTTTCGGTTTCTACATGACTTTGTACTTGCACGCTAAATCACATGGAAGTCTTTGTCGGTAGAGTGGTAACTAGCCACGGCGAAAGCTTCCCACTAGCCAGACCAAGACAAATTAAGAAAATCTGAATCTTAAGTGATAAATATAATATGCTTGAGGTTCATAAACAATACATGCGGGTCTCACCGGGTCGTGCGAGGGAAATTCAACTCGTAGCAAAGGGTGGGTGCCAAAATGAAGTAAAACAGGTCTTTGAGGTTCAAATTGTCGGGATATTTCACCAGAGCAGACTTGCCTTCCGATTTCTCGCCTTCTAACGTTTCTGGAGACACACACATGCGAATAATGCTAAATTAGACACATAATGTTAATAATTATACAACAAAGAAGGTACTTCGCCACACCTTTATAAAGCAAAGAGTTACTGTGATTTCAAAAATTGCTCACAACGTGAAAAATAAAGTTTTTGACAAGCTAAAGCACAATTTGTTTCGTTACAATGCAGCAAGGTTGCAGTCAAGTGACAAAAAAAAGAAGACTATACAAAAAATGCATGATATTAATAAAAAAATTATTGGAAGGGCAATACAAAGTTTTCAACAAAAAATTAAGCAGAAGTTACGCCTCTTTCACAGTCCAGTTTTACAGGATCGGCTTTTTACTGTAACCTGCAAAACTGGCCGCTGTGTTCACATGACAGTTCAGTTTTACAGAATCCAGTAAAACGCTGGTCCCGCAAAACTGTACTGGCGTGTGAACACGGTTGCATCCTGTTTTTTAACCATTTCTACGCCAGTCACCAGGTGAAATGGAGTGAATACTATCCGAATATTCTATTTGTATTATCGGCGTTGGCGAAATAGATGATTCTGGATTCGTCCTATTCTGACACAAAGCTTGAGTTTAGGTATTTTTCTGAATGTTATGAGCGGTTTGAGAAAATTTGTCAATTTAAGAATAAATAGAAGGGCGGCAGCTGCCACCACTCAACTATCCCGCAAAAAACAGTATCAAGCAAAAAACTGCATGCAGAAAGCCGTGTGAACACTGCTATTGAAATATATATGTAATTAAACGGGATCTGGTTTTTTACTGGACACTGGATCCAGTTTTTAGGACAATTAACGGAATGGCACAATTCGACTGGATCCCGCATGCGGGATGCTCGTGTGTACGCTAGCATATAAAGACACTGCCATCAAAGGATCGTTGCACAAAACGATTTGTATTGTTCAAAAAGTTTTAAGCATAATAAGCTATTTAGTACAAAATATCATTTGTATTCTTCAAAAAGTTTTAAGCATAATAAGCTATTTAGTGACAAAGTTTTATTATTATTTTATTTATAAATATCCTTAAAGTTTTTGGAGAAAAAAAAAAAAGTTTTATTAACACATTATAACAGACTGGAATAATAACAATAACACACTGATTTAAATTTGCCATACTTGGGTATAATTACTACTCCGTTAGCAAGCTGCCTCTCAGGGTCAGACTGTCTACAAATACTTTGCATTACTACCAAATTCCATAGCAAAACAAAATCTAAGTAATTTCTTTATTGCTTTTGCAATAATTGTTTAAAGTTAAGAGATCAATTTTTTAACCAAAGCTTGAAGGATTGTTGCAATATGAACCACCGCTATGAGTTATAGTAGTTTCTAAAAAAGCTAAATCTCATTTACGATTATTATTATTGGTATAAAATTACTCACAAAGAATAAAAGCGTAAAAGAGGAAATATAGCAAGTAAAAAAACGATACGTAGCCTTGAAAAAACATAAGTACCACAGAACAAAAAAGGTGCAAATAAAGTGCGGTGCCGAAATGATGGCATTTGTTTTTAACTTACGCTCGTGTTCCGCGTTAACAAGGTTATCTGTAAATATGACGTTTATTTAAAATTTTACATTTCCTTATAGAGAAATCTTGGACTGCCTCCTTGGTCTAGTGGTTAGCGTATGTGGCTTCGATCACGAGGTCCTGGGTTCGAATCCTGGATCATCGGGTGATGAAAAATTTTGAGATTTTCATTCTTCTATGAAATTTTCGGGACATTCCAAGCCTGGAGTCCGGAAGTTGGTGGTGATACACCCCCGTTCCTCGAAGAGCAAGTTAATCCGTCGGTCCCGGTTACTAATTTCTCAACATCTGATAGTGATCGTTAAATGGAACATTATCACCCTAAACCCACCAACCCGCATTGGAGCACGCATATCCCGGTTACTATTTTCTCAACATCTGATAGTGATTGTTAACGAATGGAACATTATCACCCTAAACCCGCCAACCCGCATTGGTGCAATGTGGGTGGGTGGCCCAATGGTAGGACATTATTCATCTGATAATGATAGAGAAATCAATCTTGGATAATTAATAGTTTAAAATAATCATACAATCTGTCACAAACTTATTACATATATAATACTGAATTGCAACTCATGAAAAAAGTATCACAATAGAAACACAAGTAGTATAAATCGTTTTTGCTGGTATACCTCGGCCCCCACTTCTTCTCATATACAGTGTCCCATAATTATTATTGGACCAAACAAAAATGGAAGATGGGAAGTTATCTACACTTGAAGTAAAGTTAACTAATTTCATTAATTTAAAAACAAACCGTAGAGTGACCAAGTTATGAAATTTCTTCAGATTTTTCAATGTTCTTCATCCTTAATCACATTTTTAATGCTGGAGTTCATGTAAAAAAGAGTTTTAAGATCTGATTTTTGTTAAATATAATGGATTAGATTACTAATATATTTTTATATTAGTAATGAGTTTGTAAATGTTTTATTTGTCTTGTGAACAAATTTTTCATTGGAGTAATTATTTTACTTTATTCAAGGCACCAATTAAAAATTAAAACAAATGTATGACTCCGAAGTAGACCATAATTTTATAAAATTATATACTTACAAGGTTATGGGACATCACAGTATTTAGCCACTTTTACAGTATTGTCTCTAAGTAAGTATATTACCCACTCTGCTGTAGCCATGCACTTTCGTGCCAAGTGCATATGTTAAATAAATTATAAAACAACTTACTCCAGTTAGGTGCTGATAAGCTCTGTCGACGCAAAGTATTCTTGTATTGCTTTCCTTTCATCCCTTGCCTGCACCAGTGGTTGGTTTGGACGTAGCTCCACAGTTTTAAGAACAGCACCAAATATATGAAGCATACAGTCGTTATTCCCACTGAAAAAGGAAAATGTAACTTATTAGCTCTTTAAATCATTAGCTGGTGCCAGCGAGTTGTATATTTTTAATCGACGAAAAAAAACGGAGGAGGTTCTTAATTCGACATGTATATTTTTTTTATGTATGACCACGCGTAACTTTTTACAGAGTTGTCCGATTTTGATAATTCTTTTTTTATTAGAAAGGGCACACTTCCAAGATGGTCCCATTGTCATCATGTTTGGATCTGATGATGATATCTTGGGAAATTGAAGGAACTCTTCAAATTTTATAGGCACACATGCAACGATTTTGGTATTTGTGTAAATATCGGTAGCTTTTTGGCTACAAGTGCCGTATAATATACTATCACAGTATAGTACGAGTACGTTACGTGGCAATAAATCACTAAAAAGTAAGAAATAAAAATTTTTAACAAAAAAATAGAACCGACTCAAAACTCACTAAAAGATAAAAAATAACTGTGTCATTTAGTTGGTTTAATTTACTTGAGTTTAAGTTTCTACTTTAAGATTTACTACATTAAATATATGATCCCTAAACTTGCTGGCACCGACTTCATAGATATGCTTAAGTAAATGAAAGCAACTAAATGACACAGTTATTTATTACTTTTTAGTGAGTTTTGAGTCTGTTCTATTTTTTATTAAAAATTTTTATTAAATACAATAACTGAGGAAAATAGAAGTCTGCAGTCTCTCCATGCAACCGGACCCTCAAGCTGGCGCACCGCCACTTAGAGTTTCTCAACTTTGCAACCTTCATCACGTGTGGTCGGCAACGCTAAAGCAAGTGTCTACACCAAGATCCTCGAAGTCTCGTACGACATTCAGTATTTAGGAATAATATGGGACACGCGACATAACAGCAAGTCCTTGTATATCAAAGTCAATATCAATAGTAGTGTGTTGTCCACATTACCAAAAAAACTGTGCTAGCCCTAGTCAAATTCACGCGAGTTTATAATTTCGACCGTTTTTTAAAATATAATATTATTAGCAATAATTGTTCATTATTAATAAATGGGTGATAACTAATGTAGTTATCACACATTTATTAATGATGATAAATGGGTGATTCACTAATAATAAATGGGTGATAACTCTACATTAGTTATCACCCATTTATTATTAATGAACAATGTAATACATCTCTAAATAATCACCCATCCATCACATATCTCTGTGTAAGCAGTGCTTTAGTCACCTTAATAATTACACCTGTCAAAATACTTGTGCTTGCCCCTGAACACTAGAGTAAGCAGAACTACAATAAATTAAAAATTATAATAATTAATTCCTAGATCTATTGGCTATATTCTATTTATTTTTTAATGTTTAATCGACAGCGAACATAGGCAAACTTACTCGTACTGAACTAGAAGTACCATTACATGCCAGCCACATAAAAATCACGAAATCAGACTACTCTGTAAAAAGTTATGGGTGATCATACATAAAGAGAAATATGATTGAATTGAAAGCCACCTTCGTATTTTTGTCGGATAAAAATATGATGTAAATGAGGGTTTGGTCTCATGTAGTACTCACGCGGTTAACCCGGCAAACGCGAACGGGTTTGATTGGACAAATTACGGTCACTGTCCGTTAAACAAACACCTCTCACGTCGAGGTATGACCAACTGAACATTATACAGAGCTTATCTGGAATTTCGACGAGACTCTGGAATATGGCGAATGTTTATGCTCCGATAGCAGAACCGCTTGTCAAGAACAGGTGATACATACATTGGTTCCATTGACGACTTTTCATAATAATTAGTAACTAAGCCTGGTAAGCTTCTCGACAGCTCGGTACTCGCTGGAGATCAAAGGATACAGCAGGGCTAACAAAACGGGCACTCACTGGCCCAGTGCGGAAAATGCCCGGGCGTGAAGAAGAAGAGGCGAGCGTACCGCCCGTGTTTTAGCGTTAGCCCTTACGCTACAAATTACGATAGTAAGAAAAGAAAATTATTCAATACAGTAATAAATATATTATTTTTATTTTTAAATGAAGATGTTTTTACCTGGTAACTTAATTTTCAACTTCTGTGAAGACAAAATTGCTTAGAAAATTAGAAAGTTCTGCTAACAGCTAACACAATAGACATAAAAAAATACGAATAAAACCTTTTTTGGTCGAGGCTGGGAATTGTCATAGACAAACATTTTAAAAATATTACTTTAGCCCCGCTGTGGAATAAATGTAAATTGTTTTTGAACAGAAAAATATACTTTTGATTTGAATACATACCAAAACTGAATTCCAGCCCTTTGAAATACAACACTATCACAGGAAGGCTAACCACAGACACAATATTAAATATCTGTAGCCCGACTCCAATTTTTGGTGAAATTATATCCTATAAAATAAAAAAATAATATTAAGGACAAGTTTGTTGTGATTTTACTACATGTGTTTACAAATTTAATATTACTCAATAAAAAAATTGGTTTATTTCTATCTTTTTTTTTATCGACTACAAGTTGACCCTTGACTGCTATCACACCTGAAGTTAAGTGATGACACAGTCTAAGATGGAAGCAGGCTAACTTGTTAAGAGTAGAATGAAATCCACACCCCTATCGGTTTCTATACAACATCGTACCGGAACGCTTGGCATACGTGGTACGTCTTTGTCGGTAGGGTGGTAACTAGCCACGGCAAAAGCCTCCCACCAACCAGACCTAAACAATTTAAGAAAAATCTTAACCTGCCCAGCCGGGAATCGAACCCACAACCTCCGTCTTATAAATCCACCGCGGATACCACTGCGCCACGGCGGTCGTCAAAATCTGTTTACATTTCACTATATAACCAACTAATGACGCCCGCAAGCAAAATAGTGTACTACAATCTTTAAGATCACCAAAAAGCAAAATAAAAATACACAACCCATTTTATAAAGAAAGAATGAGTAACACAAGCTATCCTTAAAAGATAGACATATGCCATCGCAGACCTTTTGTAGTCCTACAAAAGAGGAACAATCCTTTCATACATTGTTTTGTTATATCCCAAACAGATAACGCATAGTTTGCAATGATACCTCTTAAGGGGTGTGATTCTTTCAACAATTATTGTCATATTTGAGCCAATTTATAATGTGTACAAAATCATAACAAATTATATACTAAAACCTTCAGAAATCACTATCAAAAATCTGTTATTGCTAATATGATGTCGTGTAGAAACCGAAAGGGGTATGGATTTCATCTTATTCCTTACAAGTTAGCCCGCTTTCATCTTGCGGGCTTTCATTGCATCATCACTTAACATCAGGTGTGATAGCAGTCCAGGGCCAACTTGTAGTCAATAAAAAAAAATACTCTTTGAAGATTAATAATCATAACTTTAGTTTTTACATCTATTAAAGTTTTTTTAAAAAGCCTTGTTATTTAACTTACCACTGCTATAGCTTTCTCAATCAATAAAGTTACTACAGCCGGCACCACACTAACTGGAAAAAAAACAGCTATTTAAGTCAAGGAAATTCATAATATGTAATTCAATATTTTAATTTAATCAATTATAATAATACATACTTAACATCACACCTTATTCCTATAGGGGTAGGCAGAGACCACATCTCTCCACTTGCCATAGTCCTTGCATACAACCTTAGCTTCTTCCACTCTAATTAATCCTTTCATACAAGTTAGTCAGTTTAGGGTACTCTTGACCTGGCCAATATATAAAATGTCCTGAATTTGGTCCAGGAATTTCGCCTAGACCTTCCCCTTCCAACATTTCCATTCACTCACCTCTCATAAATATCTCTTGTTAATCTTCTTTCATCCGTACTCTTGTAAGATATGGACCTCCCTATTTCAACAACCATAGAAAAACAGAGAAGTGGACATGTGGAAGAAAATAGTGAACAAAAGCAGAGACACTGCAATGAAAAATCAAAGAACTAACAAGAAGAAAAGACAATAAATACATACATACATAACATCACACCTAGGGGTAGGAAGAGACCACATCCCACCACTTGCCACAGTCCTTGCATACTTCCTTAGCTTCTTCCACTCTCATTAATCCTTTCATACATAGACAATAAGTAGACAATGAATTACTGCTTCAAACAAAAACATATTTACTCACAAATCAGTAATATGACAGAGGGATACTGGCGGTTGTCCCCTTCATTGTAGCCAGTCAACACAATTATCCATTCAATAGGATTCACACGGATGCCATATCTGTAATACAAACACCATAACAATTATTAAATAGTTAAATAAATAAACTTGCATAGTTTATTCCTGTGGATGTATCAAGATATTGTTCTTAATGTCTACATTCTGCCATCGTAACAAAAAGTGCAATAAGTTGAGTTTTTGGGCACATTGACTTAAGACCATATCAGTAATCAGAAAAATTAGCTCTATATTTTCCAATCTTCAGTAGTTTCTGTTCTTTTATTATAACTGCATAACGGTGATACATAAAAATCAAAAATTAAATCTTTAACCATGAATATCTCGTGAAGTAGTCAAAACCTATATTAAAGCCAAACTCAATTGAGAATGCTTGTCAAAAAACAAATTAAAAATGAAGGTAGAAATCACTAGTCATTTTACGCCTATTTTTTTTAATAAACTAGTAAATGACGAATTCACTACAATAAATTAAATTAGTAAGCTTAAAACTAATTAATATATTTAATATCTTTTGAATAAGATTTTTTTAAAATAACAAAAAATAATTTTAAATTTATTAGGTACAAAATGTGTTGCATTCTCTACCTTGATTATAAATTTGTTTGTTGACTAGCATTCTCAATCGAGTTTGGCTTTAGTATAGTTATTGCACTCTTCATTTAGACGGCAGCACTACGAATTGTATCTAAAGGCCCAGACATCAAAAGAATAAAAATATTCAAAGAACCTATATGTCAAAGTAGGCAAGAATTATCTGACCTTTTCTCTCGTAAGCCATAATGTTGTCAGTTTTTCTTTCATTTCAATGGCTCAATTAACTACGCTAAATTTCAATGTGTATATAGTTTTAGAGACTCATTGTTAAATAAGTCAAAATTTCAAAGTGGTATATTGTTTTAGAGACCTCTGCGTGATCGAATCAGAAATGAGGAGATCCGCAGAAGAACCAACCGAAGTAAGGTCAGACAGTGGTATTTTGCTTATTATATTAATTTAAACTAATTATCTTACTTGGCTGATAATGATGATGATGATGATGATGAACTTACTTGATAAAATTTTCAAGGCACAATCGAAGCCCTCCCACAGTCAGAAGGAGAAAACCCCAATTGACTAATCCAGTGAAGTCTGTAAACTCTGAGCTCCATGAAAATAGTGAATCACGAGGTTTGTGTATTCTGAAATAAATATGTAAGTTATATTGCAAATGTTACACAAAAATTATTAATTATTAGAAGCTAAGTGGTTGCTCATGATAATATGATAATCTCGACGATAGAGCATGCGTACGGTAATTAGGTCAATAAAATTAAAAAATCTAACGGTTTATCTAATTGGGATTTTCGAGCCTTTTTCTCCTTCTCTGTGATTTCTTCAGCTGTTGTTACACTTTGAGCTCTTCTGTACCTCAACGCATTGTCCTCTGCCTTGTTAGACATAGTTAAATTCAATCTATGTTTTTAAGCCAGAGCTGCAAATAGAAATTTAAAAATATAATAAATTGTAACATTTTTAAAATGTAAGTGTCTTAATTCTTATATGTACTTTATAATGATGAGAAAAATTATTGTTACCGGCAACTTTATTTTATTTTATTAATAGTTAAATAATCATATATATACAATAACACCTTACCTGTTCCTTGAAGGTTACTTAGGGTATTATTTTATTCAACATAAACAATTTATTATATCCAATAATAAAAGTGGGTTAATTTATAACAATATAAACATATTTTATAATACAAAAAATTGTTACAAAGTAAAAATGCGGTAGAAAACTGAAAGCCGAAAACGAAAATAAATCAGTGCAACCCTTGAAGAAAAAGAAATAAGAATAATATAAAAGAAACCAAGGATCACCAACATAAAAGGAAATCACAGTCAGTGATTTATATTCTATATTTGGCATCACAGAACTTTAGAACATTTATTAGGATCTATGGTATAACTTACGAAAATGTCATTATTTGGCGTAACGTCAATGTCAGTCTCTTCGTTTTCAATTTATTGGATTCAAGGTCTCTTTTTCTTTCTTGTGTCGGAAGTAGTGAGGAAAGTAGGTAATGTTTTTTCGAACGTAATGTAACAATTGTAGTTCAAACTCCAAAATATATATGTCTATAGAGATAAGTTTAACTATCTCGACATCTGAAATTAGAGAAGAAATAATTAGTCAAATATGAAGATTTGGACCTCCGAACACACATTTCAGTAAGTGTTTATGACGCAACAGTGTTTAAATTACAATGGTAAAAAATGTAATGTATAATTTCGATTCTATTTAATGCAGCCATCCTTGGGAGACCGTTGCTCAGGCAGCATGGAGGAAATACCCCAACCCGATGAACCCCGCCGTCATCGGGATCGATGTGGTCGACAGAAAAGTAGTGAATGGAGTTTTACACACTCACAGACTTGTCAGTTCAAAGTGGTTTTTTCCACGCTGGGCGCAAGCAGTAAGTACTATGTCATAAGAATTTTGCTTTGTTATGTTATTAATAAACATTCAATACATTGTAAACATTAACTATGATACAGCTAAATTTAAATTTTTCCAATATCATTCTCACTTTGCAGCTTATTGGCACAGCCAAAATATGCTATGCCAGTGAAAAGTCTGAAGTGAACCCAAATGAGAGGAAAATGACATTGAAGACAACAAATCTAACATTTTGTCGATATATTGCTGTTGACGAAACTGTTAAGTACACTCCTGACCCTGAAGACCCCTCAAAAACTCTTTTAACCCAGGAGGCTGTGGTTACTGTCCAAGTAAGCTTTTTATTTTTAAATTGATAAGTATATTATATATTATGCAAGTATTTTAATATTTAGGTTAATTGCTTGGATGGTTGGCATAATGTCTACAATCATTAATTTTAATAGACTTATTCATGTAGGTTTTGTCACTTGGCAGTTGTTAGTGAGCCAATCTTTTTTACAATCTTTTCCCAGTAGAGTAATAGTACTGTTATTTTATATTCTCTTATGTATTTTTCATACATCTATTTTAAATTTAAGGCTGATACAGTCTTATCTCTTAGCTTAATGTTCACAAATTGATAAAATTGATATTGCATGTTGGATTATTCTGCCCAACATTATCATGAAAGTTGAATGTCAGTCATTAACTGATATCAACCCAAGGTTATGTCTCAAAATATTTATTAATATTTATACTTAATTAATGTACATTCTGAAGGTAAAATATAAAACAATATTCTCATTTAAAGTAGATCTGTCTGTATTAAATAATTATACAATTTACATTTGATTAATTTGACTTTTTACATTTAACAAAAAATTCTCAAACCATGTTTGGTAAAATAGGGTAGAATGTTTATCACATTTAAAAATATACACTTCACACAAAATTTAATGTGTTACTGTCAATAAACTAATTAATGTTTGGTAGAATAGGGTAGAATGTTTATCAATAAATTAAAAATGAATTCTGATGTCTTTTTACACTTAATAATTTTAATTAACTAGTTGTTAATGACAATAAATTAGATTAATAAGCTTACAAAAAATATCAGTAATATTTTTGAATAATATTAAAAAAAAACAATACATAGCTTTAGGTATGAAATTACATGAGTTATAAAAAATTAAGACATTTTTTATTTGTTGGTTGATAAACATTTAGCAATGTTTCATCTATATTCATCTATCACCTGTTTAATAACTCAGTTATTTTATAATACTTCATAGTATTATAAAATAACTGAGTGTCCTAGTAAAATGAACATAAGATTAAGTTATGAAATTACATGAGTTATAAAAATATACCATAAAAAATTAAGAAATTTTTCATTTTTTTGTTGATAAACATTTAGCAATCATCTATATTCATCTATCACCCGTTTAATAAAATTTACATGGTGGAGCAGTTCACAAAATAAACATTTCAAATTGTCTTTTCATACTTCACACTGGAAATATTAATAAAATATGTATGCCTAAGTTGTCCACAAGAAAATTAATAAATTTTTTATTTATATATGTATATAATTTCACTTGCCTTTTTAGGGAGTGCCACTTAGCAGCTACATGGAAGATTTGTTAGCAAATAAAATATCATTAAATGCAGGCAAAGGGCGCCAAGCAATAGAATGGGTTATAGGAAAATTAGACTCCGAAATAAAAGAATTAGCTAATTCAGCATGCAAGAGCACAGATGAGCTTCTATCACAGACTAAAAAGTCATTAGATGATATCACTACCACAGCTCGAAGATCAATGGACGACATATCATCCAAAGCTAAAAGGTCTCTGGATGACATAGAAAAATTCAGAAAGGCAAATGCTAATCAACGAAGCTGAAAGGAGGAGTGATCCTTGAACTCTTACAAATAGAGGTGGAATAAAATTGTTTTACTTGACTACTGGCTGTTAAATAAGTATCCTTATGTTAACAAGTTTATAATTAATTAGAGTTTAACACCAACTGTACTATTTTTTTATTTTACTGCATAAGGATTCTTTAATAAACATTAGTTGCATTAAACCATTGATCTTAACCATAGTGTATCAATTTATTAATAGTGAGGAATGTATTTAATTTTTTATTGTTATGTATTTGTGTATATATAGCATATTAAATAGAATTATACAGAGAAACAGTTTTCTCAAAAGATGCATTTCATGTGTTCTTTTCTTCAGTGTGTAGTATTTCAATAATTGTGTTATTATTGAAATACTAATGCAATAATTGTATAATTACTGAAATACTAATGCAATGATTGTGTAATTATTGAAATAAATTTGTGTGTGAAGTAGTGTATTTGCATCACTGTTAATAATAAAGTTTGATTTTGAAAATGTATTAGTGTAAAATGTTGTATATTGAAAGATTTCTGAAGCACAATCACTTAACAGTATTAGGAAAATAATTGATGTTTAATATGTGGTGAAGATTGATGTAAAAAGCTAAAAATATTCCATAAACATTGCTCACTATATTATTTTTCATGTATATTTTCATTTAATAAATTTTTGTATTTGGCTGTCATAATGTATTTAATTTAAAATATCTTGACAGTGTGGTTATAATAATAACAATTTGAATTAACTATTAGCAGAAACAGAACAAACAACACAGCTCTTCTAGTGCTGCCAGAAACATGATGGTAAACATATTCTAATATTGTATCAAGTTTGACTTTGTATCAAATGTTTTTATTAGTAAAATATGTTGTTATTGATTTGCATAATTACCATATCAAGTACATATGTTATAAATATTTTAGTTGGGTAATGGTTAGTTAAATAAGTAAATGCAATAGAAGACAAACTAATATTTTATTTAATTAATAGTAAAACAAGCATCGTAAAATCACGTGAAATATTTAAATATTATCTTATTGAGTGCTTGTACCAGAAGATGTCATGTTGCCATTTGAAACACCTGCTGTTCTATTTGCAGTTGCCAAATGAGATGCTTTAAGTCTGTCCAACTCATTCACCCAAGATCTGACATGTTCTAATCTGTGCCAAGCCATTTGTAAGACTTTCTGTGAAGCATATCCAGATCCCTCGTGAGGCTGACCAGTTGAAACTTGAGTCAAATAGTTTATCTGATCACTTAATTTTGATTCAACTTGACTCAGAGTGCGTAAGAATTGAGAAGTATTGCTTTCAGCTTGTTTCTGACTAGACTTTTCTTTCCCTAACTCCAACAATGCTTGAGCTGCAAAAACAGTATTGAACTATATATAGTACACATCACACAAAATATAAGAAATGCAAACAAAAGGTATTTAAATCCTTTATACTAACCTGCACATTGTAAACAAGTGATAATATCCTTTTCTATATCATCTAGTACCTGAATTCTCTCCATAGGGCCAGCCATAATATCGAAAACAAAATATGAGTATGTAAATGTATTGGTATGGATTTATTCTTTATCACTCCTATGAGGTAGAGTATGTAAATCAAGAATTTTTAAGTTATTGCAAATTGCAATAAATTTATACCGATCAATTGAGCATAACATAAAACTCCGAATGTTAGGTACGATAAAAACCGTAATAAATAGGTAGGTAACTATTTGTTACTATAGTTTACAGTATGACATTGACAATCGTTATTATTAACATCAATGTTTTTAATTTCTGGACCTGGCCTTTTTGAGCCTTCTGCCTTATTGACATTTCGGAGGATATCTTTCTATTTAAAAAACCTCTTTTACACTTACGCTCCAAAATACTTGAGTCAAAGTCCTATAGAAATTATTAAGAAGAAAGTCTTGGTAAGTGACCAGTGTTGCCATATTAATGAATTTCCCATTTGAACTGGTGGTTTGAACCCTCATTTTAGTAGTAAAATTTTACATTCGGTTTCGCAGTTTTTTATTTTACGATACGCTACGCCTTTAAAGATAATTTCTGAACAAATATTTTATATTATTATTAAGCAGATATCAGCAACGTAGTATAAAATTTTCAATTTGGTAGTTTTTTGCAGCAAAAATCTAGTGGTGGATGCTGAATTATTTTCTAATATCAAATATTATATTACGTAACACAAACACAAACTTGTTTGTGGTCACATTGTATATCTAGGCTTCAATTAAACTGAATAGTGTACGTTTCAAAGGAAATCACTTTTTCTGCACTTTTAACCTTCAATATAGCTGAAAGTAAAGGTTTTACAGCATTGCTGCCTTAGTAAAAAATGTTAATAAAAGTAAAAAATACCAACAATTTAAATAAGTACTATGTTTTAACACACACGTACACTTTGTACACTTTGAAATTTTTGTATGGGTCGAGAATGATGTCTCTCTCTATCTGTAGAATTGGATTAGGAGAGACATGTGAATTGAAATGCTCATAGACTTATTAAATATTTTTGACGACCTCCGTGGCGCAGTGGTATGCGCGATGGATTTATAAGACGGAGGTCCTGGGTTCGATTCCCGGCGTTCGATTTTTTTAATTTTTCTTGGTCTGGCTGGTGGGAGGCTTTTGCCGTGGCTATTTACCACCCTACCGACAAAGACGAATAGCCAAGCGATTTAGCGTTCCGGTACGATGTCGTGAAGAAACCGAAAGAGGTGTAGATTTTCGTCCCACTCCTAACAAGTTTGCCCGCTTTCATCTTAGATTGCATCATCACTTAACATCAGGTGTGATAACAGTCAAGGGTCAACTAGTAGTCGATAAAAAAAAAAAGTATTATCTAAGGAATCGCACACTGTGGAATGTCTTTAAAGCTTACATTTATATCAAACTCAAATAGGGAAGCCAACTTTCACAGTTTGCAACACTGCAAGTGACAACAAGTGTCAACGTCATCAAAACTTTCCTCTCGAATCGGCCATTTTTGTAGCGATAGTCTTCCGACATGGTAAGTTTTGTGTTCCTGTTTAAATCTCGAAATATTGTGATAATCATTGTTTTAATATTGTAGAAATTTATTGCATCGCCAAAC
This sequence comes from Mycalesis mineus, assembly GCA_034621355.1. Lineage (NCBI taxonomy): Eukaryota > Metazoa > Arthropoda > Insecta > Lepidoptera > Nymphalidae > Mycalesis > Mycalesis mineus. Next base: position 9,181,252 of record CM067883.1, on the reverse strand, counting down.
ATATTAATTCTAATTTATATATATTAAATTATTTCGGAGTGGAAATTGAATTAAACATGATGATAAAAAGTATAATTTATAAACGGTTAGAACCTGAATTCTAATGTGAAGATTTATACTAGGGCGGACTGATTTATTCTATATGATTAATTGAATTTCGTTGTGCTTGTTGCTTGTATTATAGCAAAATCCTTTACTTCTTTCCAGTCGCATAGAAAATTTTCGGCGCCTCGCCATGGGTCTATGGGATTCTATCCCAAAAAGAGGTCCCGTCGTCATCGTGGTAAGGTAAAGGCTTTCCCCAAGGATGACGCCAGCAAGCCTGTACATCTTACGGCCTTCATCGGATACAAAGCTGGCATGACCCACGTGGTTCGTGAACCTGACCGTCCTGGTTCCAGTAAGTTATAAATAACTTAATCTATTTTTAACGATTATTTAAACAATTTTATTGACATCTTCTTAATTTTGGTAATGCAGTATTTATAGAAACTAAGTTTTAATGTATTGGTGAGATCAAAATTTAATTTTGTTTCACAGAGATTAACAAGAAGGAAATTGTAGAGGCTGTGACTATCATAGAAACACCACCAATGGTGTGTGTTGGTGTTGTGGGGTACATTGAGACTCCACATGGTCTGCGTGCCTTGCTGACAGTCTGGGCTGAACACATGTCTGAGGACTGCCGCAGACGCTTCTACAAGAACTGGTGAGACATTACATTTTGGCTGTTGTTTAAGTTAGCAGTTCTTTAATTTTCCTGTTTTCCTTCATAGAAATTTTTAGTAGTGACAGTACAGACAGACAGTACCTTATGGGCAGGAATCGACCACAGGAAGATTTAAGCCAGGCCCGGGAAACTGTTGTCATTTTATATTCACTCATTAGCTACATTTCTAGTGCTTTATTTAAAGTCCTTATTAATTTTTGTGTAATTTACTATAAATTATATGATATAAAATTACTAATAAATCTCTACAAAGCTCTCCTATCCAATGATGAGAGTAACATGAAATATGCTGTGTGCATATGGCTACCAAGTGGTCTCCGCTCAACGATGAGGCTGCTAGGTTCTTTCTTACAGCTGCTTAACTATGTCACACAATCAGGTATAAGTGCAAGAAGAAGGCCTTCACCAAGACAAGCAAGAAATGGCAAGATGAACTTGGCCGCAAGTCTATTGAGAAGGACTTCAAAAAGATGATCCGCTACTGCAGTGTCATCAGGATCATTGCTCATACACAGATGAAACTTCTTAAGCAACGCCAGAAGAAGGCCCATATCATGGAAATCCAAGTTAACGGAGGCTCTATTGAAGACAAGGTCAAATGGGCATGTGAGCACCTTGAGAAGCCCATCCCTATTGATTCTGTCTTCGCCCAGGATGAGATGATAGACTGCATTGGTGTTACCAAGGGCAAAGGATACAAAGGTAACCTTATAATTTTGCTATCATGCAACTTGTCATTAATTTTATATATATACAAAATTATTTTTAAAATATCGAAACATAAATTTGATTGATTTCTTGTAGTTATTAACTTGAATTTTTTTTTAGGTGTCACCTCCCGTTGGCACACAAAGAAACTTCCCCGTAAGACACACAAGGGTCTGCGCAAGGTTGCTTGTATTGGAGCGTGGCATCCTTCAAGAGTTTCGTTTACAGTAGCCCGTGCTGGTCAAAAGGGCTACCATCACAGAACTGAGATGAATAAGAAAATTTACAGAATTGGACAAGGTATGTATAAAATCTTTTCTTAGGTTAAAAGGTGTTTATGGATATTCAGCAATTTTTATTTCTTCTGTAACAATTATAATTGACTTTTTTAAATTAATTATTCAGGTATCCACACCAAGGACGGAAAGGTTATCAAGAACAATGCTTCCACTGAATATGATTTATCTGAAAAGTCCATTACTCCCATGGGAGGGTTCCCTCATTATGGTGAAGTCAATAATGACTTTGTCATGATCAAGGGATGTTGCATGGGACCCAAGAAGCGTGTCATCACTTTAAGAAAAGTAAGTTTTAAATTTTTAAATGTATTGACTCAACAAACTAAAAAATGTAGGTAAACACAACAATATAAGAATAGCAACATTGTTTAGCCTTTCATATAAATAAATTTAAAGTTCAACATTCTAATATAATTAAATTTTTTTTATTTTTTAGTCTCTTCGAGTTCACACCAAGAGGGCAGCACTTGAGAAAATCAATCTCAAGTTTATTGACACAGCATCCAAATTTGGACATGGTCGCTTCCAGACACCAGCTGACAAGGCTGCGTTCATGGGAACGCTCAAGAAAGATCGTATTCGGGAAGAGGCGGCGGCTACAGCTGCACCTACCGCAACTCAATCCTAAGCTGTCAATTCCTGAATAAATTGATATAAAAACTAGTTATTCTTTTATTTTCTACTGTTTGTTGGAGATAGTTCTGTCAAATCATGCAATTGTTTCGGGTTTGATGCCCTTTTTTTATAAAATTAAAATTATTTTTTTAAACACTTTCAAAAAAAATAGGTGTTTTCAATTCATTATATATATAGTTTTGTTTTTGTGTGATCGCGCATAACTTCGTCGTTTATGAACCGATTTTGATAATTCGTTTTTTGTTGGAAAGTAGATAGTCCGTGGTGACCATGACAACAGGTCTGATGATAATCCTAAAACGTTGTTTCAAAATATTGTAAAAACAACAATTACTTTATTAATTTTTACGTAAAGTATTTAAAAGCATTAAATTTGATAAAAATTTACCGATCTAACTTTAAATAAGAAATCAATAACGTTTTACGTAGCTACATTACATTTTACATTAACTTAACTTTCGATGGGCTGTTCGCTGCGACTGTTGCAGCCGAAAATATTACAACTCACCATAGCACGATAACGTTTAAATTAATATAGTAACCGCAAAGTTATATTATTTATCAGCAAATTAATAAAAAGCTAATAATTGCTCAGATATGTCCCTTGTCTGTCACAAATTCCACTCTTGACAAATAATAAAAACGAACACGCTGAAAGGGACAAAAAATAATCTTGTATCACTTTCTAATAAAGGCCGAATGAAATAAGTCCGTCACGCTCTTGAACCTACAGCCGCGTTATGACTCCATCTAGTAGTCTTTAATCTATGATAGCGATAAATTTGCGTATGTTATCATTAAAAAAAAAGAATACGTGTCAAATTCAGAACCTCCGTTTTTTTCGTCTTAAAAAATCGTTAATTCTGATGAAAAAGACTAGGCCACATTTGTTTTTTCGAAATCATAAAAAATATTTGAAATATATTTTACTATTTTACCTACATCTTTTCAAATTAAAACCAACTATAAAATGTTAGAAATTTCTAAGCCATAAATTTGTAAAAAGCAGGAAATAAACAACGGATTTTTGTATTTTTACTAAAAATAATTATGAATTCAGTATTTATAAATAGGCCCAGATGTTCTACATAAGCTTGAAAAGGATATAATTTAGAAAATCCCATGCCCATCTACATTTTGATCCTCTTTTTTATTTTCTCAAAATCGACCCCTGTGGGGGTACAATTGGTCCGCTCTGAATATGAAGCGTACAAATTGGTAAGAAAGTATTGAAATTGTTATAACAGTCAGCAAAAAACCTGCGGGGCTGGGGGCGCCACAAGTAGTTTTAGCAGTACATTACAAGCTAATAGTAATTGATACCTTTTCGGCAATACGGCGATTTTTTTTTTCTGATCGGACTATACAGTAGGTACCTAGCGCAGGATCTTGTGTTTTGCTGCTATACATGCCTACAAAAGTACTATTTCCCAACCAACTGGACATTTAGTACCTACCTAATTAGTGTCGTCATAGTCAGTCGACTGGGAAGGAATTGATACCAAGGTTCAAAAGGAAAATATCAACCACTTCAAAAAGGAAAAATATTAAGGACCTAGCCATGCTTTTCTACACTCAGTTATATGCCACACAAACTCCCAATGTAAAGATCAAACATATAGGTGCATTTTTCCACCAGACGCAAGTAATCTCAGAGGAAACAATACCTGAAATTTTACAAAGCGAAGTTGAAAAGTCAATAAAAAGCCAAAAAGCGGAAAGATCACCAGAGCCAGATAAAATTGCAAATGAGGTGTTGAAGGGCATAATAGATGAACTGGCTCCTTTAATCACAAAACTATTTAATGAAATCTTTTTATTGGTAAGCTTTGTTTTAGGTCACTGTTGCGGCGTTTGACCTGGGGTCAGCCATTGCATTTTCCGCTTACGATTATCGTAAAGAATCCATTTTTCATCACATGTCACAATTCGATCCAATATTCCTTCATTTCTTTATCGATTCAACAAGGCAACGCAAGTTTCAACATGCGTTTCTTTCTGCAGATCAGTCAAATCATGAGGCACTAATTTTTCATATGATTTTATTTTATTGATTTGATGCAAATGAGTCAATATTGTTGGAAAAGTAACGTAAAACCATGCCGCTAATTCCTGGGTAGTTTGCCTCGGATCGGCTTCCACCATCTCTTTCAAATCATTGTTATTCACTATCTCTTTCAAATCGAAGTTTCCATCACGAAAGCGTTTAAACCACAATCGCACAGTGCGTTCATTAACAGTCTCCTCTCCAAACGCAACATTAATATTGCGAGCTGTTTCTGTCGCGTTAGTTCCGCGTCGGAACTCGTATTCAAAAATCACACGAATTTTCGAAGTATCCATCTTTATTCCCTAATTAATTGCAAATTTTTTAAAAGAAGAACTACACAGGTACCGTATGAAAAAAGTTTCACTTTAAAACCTTAAACCATGAAGGTTCTATGTCAATTCGAAGTATCTCATGTAGCGCTTAAGATATGTTGTGATTAAGAGTTGTGACGTCACTAAAGGGGGGCTAATATGATGTACGGTAGACGATACGGTATAGGTACCTAAATTATGGCTATTTATGATATATAGGTAATATGTGCGATAAAAAATCAAATATACATAAATTAGAAATAAGTACATTAATCTTAACATATGACTAAAATACCTTTTGTTGACTGCACTGAAGACTGAATGAACAAAACCTCTAAATTTTATTTCTGAATTAGCAAATTAGTTTTATAGTTACACAATTGCGTTAATAATAACAAAAATAGCCTTATACGTTTCAATTAAAACTTATTACCTATCTAGTATACTGATTTCACGCCAAAACAAAAAGTAATATGCGTTTATTATATTATTTATATTTATTATCATTACAACATTTAATTCAATTTTTAGAGATTCGCTGCGCGCTACGAGGGTCGAATACTTGAAAGTACAAATAATATAAGTACCTATGATGTTCACGATCACATACCTGAACTTTGATGACTGAAAATCTATAAGTACCTATAATGCACTGAAGGCATTGAAAAAATAAATGTAAATAAGGAACAGATATGTGAAAGCGGACGATTATTACCTCTGTCATTATCTCTCGTACGCATAAAAAATGTTATCAGTTTGTCAAGAAAGATTCATTTTCGATGACTCAACTATACATCTATTAACTTGTGCCCATATTTAATGGTAATGGAGCCTATGTAATTAAAGTTTAGTCTGTAAATAATAATCTACATACAAATATATGTCGAAATAGTCGGTATGATCTTGAAATTAAGGAGAAATATAATAATAATACTCATTTCAATTAATGTAACAAGGCTCTAATTTTGATTTCAGTTTACATTTTCAATCAAAAATATTTTACATGAGCAATTCTTCACGTTCCATTTGAGCTATTTTCAAAATATTTGTTTTTTACAACATATCGCACACACTGCAGAATCAAATTTCGTTCATGTTGTATTTCTCTTTGTAACAGTTTCTGTAAAAGGGTGGAAGGTAATTTATGTTTTTTCTTAAATATGTTTCTTTTCATTGATGGCCCATTAGTTTTATTAGAAGGTAACTCTTTCGTAACTTTTGTTTTAGGGATTTTAGTTTCATCAATAGGCAAATTAGTTCCTTGTTTGCTGATTTTTGCTTCTTCAGGACCACTGTCATCATCATCACTAGCACCATTACAATTTGGTACATTACTTTTGGAAACCTGAAGCTGAACATTGTCTGACATATTTGCTTTGACTTTTGGTTTGCTGTTTAATTTATTAATATTTAATTCTTCTTTGGCCTTATTGTCATTTAATGGTTTCTTTATTTCTGAACAGGTGTCAACATCATCTTCATCAGAAGATTCATAATTACAAATTAAAGATGTTAAAGCACTACAAACAGCAGGCTCTTTGACTTCTTCTTTAATCTCTGTATCAGAATTATCATGTATATGCTCATCTTCTATTGGAACAAGGCTTAGATTTTCTGATTCTGTTTCTTCATCCAAATCATCATCATCAATTTGTAATAATCTGATACCCTCAAAAGGTTTCAAGGTTCTGCTTTCTTCCACGGCAGGAATTGCTTTACATACTCTTTTAGTAAACTTTGATTTTTTGGTTACACTTGTTGCAGCTCCCTTCCTATCATTTAAAGCACTTTTATTATATTTTCCTTGTAAGAGTCTTGTCTTTTGTATTTGTAGATGCTGTTGGTTGTTTCTTTGTTGTAAATCTGAAATTGTTAGGTGTCATTTTAGTATATAAAATTAAAAACATGCCTATTTTAAATTTAATCCTAAAAACCTCAGCACAGTAACAGTCACTGAACTTTAAAAAATAAGGAATAATAAATATACCCCATTATAACAATGGCAACCAATAAACTACTGCAGTTTCTAAAAGATGATGTAAAATAATATTTAGCTTTATCTGAATCTTCTATTTATACTAATAGGCTTGGCTTTGATCGTAAGAGTAAGATGTACAGACAGACAAGCGAATTTATGAGTAAGCAGAAAAATATTCATGAATGTTTGTGAGTGCTTAGAATATATGTTTAGGGCTTGACGTCTTTTTGCCAAATAATAAATTAGTAAATAATCCATGGTAATCTACTCCACACAACTGTACACGCTCGACATCAAAATTATACTAGTAGCGCTAAATGAGACTGGAGTACGGGACGGGTGCCCTCTCGCGGATTTGTGGCCCGCAGTGGTCGTCCCGTTAGCCCTTAGTAAAAGAGTATCACAAGGCTCTCTCATATTACTCTAAATAATAATAATTTAATTTAGTGATCAACAACATGTTTAACACTAAACCATACATTATTTTATACTGTCATTCTTTTCAATATAACAGGCACAAACATATACTACACTACTACCAATGCCTAACATCCCTGAAATAGAATATTATTATGCCCAAAATTTGCTTGCTCACCTTTTTTATTATCATATCTATTGTTTCTTTCATGTCTTAAACCCATTTTTTCACCTCTATTTATTTTCTCCTTAGTTTCAGCTTCTTTTTTCCTAATATTTTCTAAAGTAGGATATTTCCTTTTTCTCTCTTCTCTCCATTTTGTTATGTCTTCTGGGTTATTTAACTTTGATATTCTGTGGAATAAACCTGTTGAGTGTTGCATTTGTATGTGTTTTGTAATTATTTTTGGATGAGCAACAAATTGGCATCCATCTATGTTGCATTTCTGAAAAGGAACACCATAAAAGTTAATATTATGTAAAAAACTAAGTCTGAATTGTTTTAAAATAAATAAATGAGTTTATTTTGTTTAGTAGTTTTGCTAAACTGAGAGCAATTTATGGGTTAAAACTTTTTATTAATCTTAAAAACTATTAAGATATGGAAAATGAAGCATATTTGGAGAGTATTGCAGAAAACTAGCCAAGAAGCATAGTTGTTTGAATAAATTGGTTAATGGGGCATAGGCACATTTAGTAGAACTAAATAATCAACCTTATCAGCCTGACAACCCACAATAGGGCCAGGCCTCCTCCATATTTAGAAAATGCAAAAAATGTTTTACAACCTTGTGCCTAAGAGAGCAATGTAAGCCATTCATCCTGGTAATTATCATTAACATGTATTAGAAATTATTACTAGAGATGAACTCATCATTATCACCCTAATCTCGCCAACCTGCATCATAGCAGCATGGCGGTTCTAAGCTCAATAGTTTATATTATTCTAATGTTTAAATTTACCTGATGTTGTAGTCTATGATTTTCAAGAAAACGTGCAGTTGTAAATCCTTTATCGCATGTTTCACACCAGTGTTGGTAGTCACAGCTTTGTACGAAATTGCCTCGCTGGTGCGTTGAATATGGTCGATTCCATTGTACATTTTCTTTGTACCTAGCATAATTGGCTTCAGGTCCTCTTGAGTTCCATCTTTCAGCATATCGCTGCATTGTTGAGGTTCTACTACATAAAAAAAGGCATTTTAACCTCACAGACACATGGATGAACAAAAAATACTTAAGTTAATCAAATTACCTTAAATGAAAAATGTGACATACAATATTCAAAATTCAGGATAGTATTTACTTTAGATCTATTAATATAATTATTTCACATTTACGTGTTTGTTTTACTTGTAAGCAAAACAAAACAATTTAAAAAGTACTCGTTTCAGTTCATAGAGGACTGTCTGATAGTCAAATGTCAATGTTAATTTGATATTGACATTACAGAGTATAATACCAAAATCATAAACTCAATAGACTCGACGGGATATTGGATTTTCTGAGAAAAAGGAAACTAAAGCGACATCTGGAATCGACCTCCAAAATCTAAGACTAGTTAGTTTATTTAGAGTTGCATAGATGACGCTAAGCTATATGTAACTTTCAGAAAAGTTACAAAATACTAAGAATAATTACTACAAGTACTGGTCTTTTCATTTATAATATAATATTTGTAGTGGTAAAGTTTAAATGGAGCTTTCAAACGAGTTAAAACTTAAAGTCTTCTATGTAATTTTTTTTTATTCTTGTATTGTATAAAATAATAGACGAATAAGTGTACAAATCTATAGTCAAAATAGTATAAAATATATGTTATTCAATGCGAAAAGAGCGCTATCTCTGAACGTCCTCCAATATAATAATCGTCATGGAAATTCGCATGTCGTGTCAAAGAGTCTGTGGTAGGGAGGTAGGGAAGCATTGGATAGTCGGGAGGTTTGGGCACCCCCTCATTCCTCAAAATCTATTCTATATTAAAGCCAAACTCAATTGAGAATGCTTGTTAACAAGTAAATTAAAAATGGAGGTAGAAATCACTAGTCATTTTACACCTTATTTCTTTAATTAACTTGTTAATGACGAATTCATGACAATAAATTAGATTAGTAAGCTTAAAACTAATTAAAGTTTCACAGCCCCGAGGGGTCCCCTGGCAACCGTCAGGCAAATAATGACAGCTGTCATTATAGCTCCGTCGCTACCCGGGTAGCCGCGGGCTGCCGCGGGCCTCAACGAAGGTTTAATTTTATTAGGCGCTAAAAACTAAGTTTTAGTTTAAAAAAAGAATTGTTTCATATTCTGTGATAAATTTCCAAGACATTGACATTGAAATTGGTATTATTCTGTGTTTATTTTTAATCTTATTGGACAGTGCTCGAAAGTGAAATTATAAGAGTGTTTTTTCGTGATTTGTGCAAATTTATTGAATGTAAGTACAATTTTTATTACAAAACTAATTATTTTGCATACAGTGATTGTTTTCACGTTATTTGTTTTAAGAAATACATCGAAAATTTTAAATAAATCATGAAAACATCTGATACGTATCTTCCCGAATTACGACTTATTTACGCATGCGAATGATAGTAAATATTACTAAAAATGTATAAAATTTACTTGGAAGTAGTTTACATAAGTATTTACTAACATATTATTGTAAAATATTAGAAAATTATTTATTATTGTGCAACTAAAATTTGACGTTTCTTGACTTCAAAGCGACCGTTTTGGTCTGTCAATACCAAACAAAAGTTTCGTTTGGTATTGGTAAAACGAGCTATTTTGGTCTTTATTTGTGAAGCGCTAAGGACGGTTTACCGGTAACCAATAAGAATCCGTTTGTTTGTAAAGTAGGACATAATGATGTATCGATACATCGCCGTGTGTAAAAGATGTCGATAAATTTGGTTCAATTTAGTTTCAATTTGTATTTTGTATAAATTAATCATAAAAAGCAAATACAAGCTACTTGAAAATTTATGTTTAGAGTTTTTTTAACAAAAAAAAATCAACAGATCCGTGTGCTCACATGATGACAATAACTTTTCATTTATTTATTTTACAGTATGGCAGAAAACTGGCGAGAGGACAAAAACCCGCCGGCCGATATCCTCATCCTCATTTATGACGATGAGGCTGAGATTAGCGCCGACGAAGACCTGCTCCGTCATGACGGTGTATTAAAAAAATGTAAAATTAAATAACAAGAGAAATGAGTTCTACACTAACATTTCGAAAATACTTTAGGTAGTTAAAAGTAAAAATTAATAAAAATTAGAATCATTTTATTTTTATTTACATTATATAATAATACCTTACAAAAAGGATAACTGTCGATAAAATTACCAAAAGTAAAAGAACACATCCCTAGCTGTTTTTATATTTCGAAGTGTCGGGTGGATCGTGTTTCAAGTGTTTTTATGGTGATCATACCAATTGTTTTTGTTATGTTGTTTACAATAAATAGATAGCATAGACACCAGTTCTTTAGACTTTGTTTGTATTTTCATTTATTTTTCGTAATCCAACGCACAACATAGTTCCAAAATGTTGTACCCGTAAAATAAATATATAAAGCTTTGATTATATCAACATTTTGATAGATAAAAGTTAGGAAATATATCAATCAAGTCATTACATTTTACAGAATATATATACAAAATATGGCTTAAAAGAAGATTATTTATTAATTTTTTGTAGAGTAACGTATCAGACCGAAATAGAAAACAGCGCGCGAGCGGGAGGGCACTATGCCCGTAACTGACACTGACAGCAGTTGTCAACTGTCAGGCCCCCAGGGGTTAATATATTCAATATCTTGTAAATAAGATTCAATAAAAAACAAAACATAATTTTAAATTTGTTAGACATAAAATGTGTTGCATTTTCTACCTTCATTTTAAATTTGTTTGTTGACAAGCATTCTCAATCGAGTTTGGCTTTAGTATAGATATTTTGTCTTTTCTACCACCATAGATTAAAGACTACTAGATAGAGCCCATAGCGTTATGTTTTAAAATATCGTAAAATACGAAATATAACTTTATATAATATAGTTTAGTAAACGCATAATACATGAAATTTGCTAAAAAATAACATATCTAAGCTTTAAATCATCAATCAATGAAGTTTATGCCTACTTACGTATGAAACGTAATTCCTTCGATTTTCTGTTCGCTGCGACTGTTGCAGCCGAAAATATTACAACCCACCATAGCACGATAACGTTTAAATTAATACAGTAACCGCAAAGTTATATCAATCAATGTTATATTTATCAGCAAATTTAATAAAAATCTAATAATTGCTCAGATATGTCCCTTGTCTGTCACAAATTCCACTCTTGACAAATAATAAAAATGAACACGCTGAAAGGGACAAAAAATAATCTTGTATCACTTTCTAATAAAGGCCGAATGAAATAAGTCTGTCACGCTCTTGAACCTACAGCCGCGTTATGACTCCATCTAGTAGTCTTTAATCTATGTCTACCACAATACTATATTTTAATAACTGGTAAAACCGCTTATCAAAAGTGTCAGCTGTCATTTCACTTGGTTGTCAAGTATGGAGGGTAGAGGAAAGGAGGATCATCTGTGTATATGAAAAAGTGTCCGTCAAAATGTATTAAATTAGGATGGCGCCACAGTTGCATCAAAGTAACTCTCAAAAGAAGCGCCAAATATTGTTAGAGTATTTTTTTTTTGTTTTGAGATTTACGTCCACTTGGACAACTTTTCACAACACAAATTTTACCCATAACTGTTCTGTTATTCACTCACTTTTTCATAAAATTAAATGTTTATATATCAATAACCGTACTATTTACTGTTTACGAATTAAAATCACTCTAAACGCACGTTTGGTTATAATTCTGTAAGGTTATATTTACCACAATATTTTGTGCAACGTAAGTTGTTGAAGTTCTCAATAATTAACTACTTTAGTCGATAATGACATTAAATTTTTTAACTCGGCATACTTCAATTCATCTACGATTGCTACATTCATACCATACCCTGTGCATCCAGTAGCGCGATTGTGGAGGATTTTTGAACTGTTATTTAACGCATACAACTGGACACTTTTTCAACTTTTCTCCCATATAAGATGACTCTCCTTTCCTCTACCCTCCATATTGTCAAGTTACATGCGCTTAACCGTAGATTAAGTCTTTAATCTATGCGTTTAACGGTTTGTTGCGTACAGAAGTAAATATTTTGTTTGTGAGTTGAACGACGAAATCTGCTAGAAAGTGCAAGTATCTGTGTTAACTTCTTCTATTGTATATAATGAAGATTATATTTACCTGTCAATTAGGATTCAACATTTGATAAAAATAAATTTATTCAAATTTATTTGAAAAGTGGGGGTATGGGGAGTATTGGGCACGCTAGTAGAAGGGGGGGGTTGGGCATGTCCAATACTCCCTCTGTTTGTAGTGAATTTTGCTGTCATACATTTTTATATGCCTATTGGATTGAATAGTTAATTATTTCTTTTCAGGCCAATGCCGTTTTCAGCAGAAGCTACCAGTCTCTCATGGGCCACAAGTTTCAATACGATTTTGTGCAGTAGGTATTGATTCTAAGTTACATTGTTTAATTTTCTACAGTCTAAGATAAGGAAAAATGTTTGTATTACAATATTTCATAGCAATGTTATATATTACTTAAGCATAGTAGTATAGTAAAGCAATATCATGCATATTAAATACAGTGCCCAATCCTACCTCCTACCGGGAGGTTTGGGCACTTTGGATATGTGGCCGAAGATCTTTTGTAATTTTGAAACGAATTATAATATCAAAACTTTTCTTAGCAATAATTTCTGCTAAATATGTGGGTTCGATATATTTTTAATAAAATTTTGATTATGATAAAAAATAACAGTTTTATTATCATTTATGTAAATACGTGCCCAATGCTCCCCTGCCTCCCTAATATAAATGGCTCAAATAGGCTCAGCTGGCGATAAGTAAATTTTAAAAAAGCTATGACTAACTAGTCTGTGGTATGGTGATTTTTTTCTGTATTAGATTCGTTTCAAATAATTATAATATTTACAAAGTAAATAATTTTGCGGGAATTTGCGAATTTAATTTTCTTTTACAGCACAAGCATATTCACTAGGATAGAGATAATATACCAGTCATAAGTGAGGGGTATTGTAAAATAATCTGTCAGCAAAATAAACCCTAATCGCTAGAGTATAAAATGAATAATTCTGCTGCAAAGGTATTATTATTATTACATTACTTGTTGCGTGAGTATACAACCTAATTTATAACAAGCCTCTACTTGACAGAAATGTAAATATAAATTTATTAGCTATTGTACTTCACTATTTAAATGAAAACTTTGATTTTCAGGTTGGTGAGATATTTACCGAGGCTGGTGCGGCTTTCAACAAATTGGCAGAAATGACCATGATGCTTCATCCAATGGCCGAAAATCAATCTAGGTATACATTTAAACTGTAATATACAATTAGGATCTTACTGAACCATTTCTATGATGTATTCTTCAATGACAATAAAACACGTTAAACTAACCATAAATTCCACTTTACTTGTACTGTGTTAGCATTGAATACCCAAAAAAAGTAAGTTGGCTAGCAGGCCTAATCTACTTTAAGGCCCCTATTCTACCAGTGTTTTCTCATACAATCAGAGAAAAAATAGACTCCGACAAGAAACACTATTCCATGAAAATAACATTAAAAAATAAGAAATTATCATCGTCACTTCTGGGAATATCCTATGTGGTCCAATCAACAACAAGAAAGTGATTATTTCGCACTGTACTCTTATAGTATTAAAAATAACGAATCTGAATTTTATAAATATTTGCGAATGTCGGAATAGAAGCTTGTTATAATTTTGAGGTAAGAAAAAGAATATATTTAAATTTTTCATATAGGTTGTTAAAAAATTTACATGATTGCACTTGTTGTAAATAAAAGCAACACAGCGCAGACATTGAAGGAAAGTTGACGCGCAGAAAACGCTGGTGGAATAGGGACCTTATACATTACACTTTCACTTCACTTTCCCAGAATATATGATAGGATAGGAGAGCCTGTTGATATTTATAATAATAGTGTTTTCTCCAGTCTATGCAGTTTGGGATTATGATAATAATAAAAATAGTTTCGGATTATGAAGTCTTTATTTCTACCAAGAAATTATCTGTAGAAACAAAGAGTTGAGAAGTTGAGTATTACATAATATATGAGGTTGATAAGTTCTAAAGGCCTCAGATCCAGCCATTGTCATTATGTTTATTATTCTCATCTGATAGTGATAGGTGCAGTCTGACACAAAATGGGTATTTGTATGAGCATTATCACGTTGATACCTTAAAGATTAAGATAGCCACTTTCTACACACACATTTAGTCTGACTTCAATTTCTCTCATTGATCTGCAGTTCCCAGTCAAAAACACCAATTAAAAAAAAGGTCCAAGAGGAGCGAATGACACCCATCAGCAGCAGTAGCTCAGGGCAGGTTAGTTCAACACTTCTTGATGTAGTTGAGACGAATATCTTAGCATTCCATGGATTCACCGTGCGGGTGCCGGGTCCATCGCGTGGCTGAGAGAAAACTCCGAACAGAGCCCGAGACTTGTGACACGGGTGTAGGTTTAAGGGTACCCTTTGTGACGCGCGTCAACACTCACCTCCTCTGTTCAAGTTGTTCTCCCTGCCCAACCAAATTCGGAAGGACCCTACTAGTGCAGCTTTGGACACTCGTTCCAATATGGATATACACTTGTTAATTGGCACCGTAATATTTTGTCGGAAATAATAATTTCTGACAAAATATTACAGTATTAATATGTTTAAAACCAGTGCTGAATGGCTTGAAAGCTTAGTTTGCTCACATTCCCCAGCCTCATTTAATTAGAACAAGTTTAAATTAACTTAAATTAGATAAGTTTAAAAAAAATACTTTGATAATTTAAAGGGTAAATATTACCAGCAATAAACATATAAGGTTTATACTCTAACATACAATTTTCGCCTGTAATTGAATTTGAATACCTATTAATAAATATTTAGAAATACATGTATAAACATAATTATTTATTTCAGGTTACACTTAACATGCTAAATGCATCTGAAAGTGAGATGGATGTTGAAGGACTTGGTAATGATGTCAAGCTGGAATTTGAATCAAGCACAGAAGAAGTGCCACCTTAAGTACTCGTAAAAAGGCTAGAAAATAACTAATTTCATTCATATGAAAAGAATAATTTAAGAAATGTTAGTTGTAAAAATTATTGTTAAGTTGTGTAGTTTTTAAATAATCTAAAAACTTATAAGATATTATATTTGATTCATCATGTAATTAGCTTGTTTTATAAATAACACAAATATGAAGAAAATGTTTTATTTTTTTTTAAAAATTAATAAACCAAATTAAGTACATACAAATATAATTAACACTACAACTATTTTTCAATTATTTAAATTTTAAATGATAACTCTGTATCTTTCTGTTCCATGAAGATGATTCTGACTCGTACACTTTTGTATGGCTGGCGTTATCTAAGATCTCTTCTATTTTTTTATCCACATTGTCTCTGATTTTCAATAATTCAAACAGTTCAAAATTCTTTCCTGACCTTTTCATTCTTCTCTGAGCATTTTTATAACACTTCCAAGGTTGTGGTTCTATGATTAATGATATTGTGTTGTCTTTTAAAAAGTGTAGTAGTTCTATCAATTTCTCATCTCCATTGTTAATATGTATCCACATTGTAACAGAGAAGCAAAAAATTACATCATAAATTTGTTTTTCTTGTGTCTTTTTGAAATCTTGAATTATTTCACGACCTGTGTCTGTGATTATATCACAAGTTACAAAAGTTATATCAGAGATATCATTGTCTTCTTTGGCTCTTTCTATTAAAGTTGGGTCAATATCAATTGCCAAAATTTTTACATCCAAATTGCAATATAAATTTTTTAGATAAAAATATAAATCCTTAGTAAGTTCTCCCGTATTACAACCTATATCTAAACATATGATGGTGCTTTCGTTATCAATTGGGGGAAACATTTTTGGATGTAAATTGTTTGTTCTCTCTTTTGAACTATGAAATGAGTAATAGTTTATGAAGTTACCAAATTTAACTGCACCAGGATTGTTGCCATTGTATTCCAACTCTTTGTCCTGAACTGGTCTGGGCATAGTAAATTATTCGTAAACTTAATCACGGTTCAACAAGAGCGTAACAATGTTCTGTAGAGTTAACTGAAAAAACTGAAATAATAATATTTTATGGCTATATTTAACCAAAACAGTGGAAAACAATTATTGAATTTACAAAACAAGACCTATTTAAACATTTAATAGTAATGTTTTCATATAGAATTATTTATTAATTTAGTTTTTGAATATTTATTTTAATCAGCTTTTTATTTTGAACTTTTGACGTTTCAAATTTCGCGATAGCTGTCGAATTCAAAATGACATTACATACACGTCGCCTTTCGTCACACATTGTTGTTACTACAGATTAAACAGTATATAACTTAGAAAAAGTATCTTATAGAGTTGCTACTAGGAGTGTTCCTGTAAGACACTGCAATTCGACTTTTAGGCCTGTGTGCACCAAGATTTCGGTTATCATAACCAACGATTAACATAAGCTAAACGTAAAATATACTATTCACGACAACCCGTACGCCGGTTAAGGACGTAAACCGGGCGGTTATCTTAACCGAGCTTAAATCTTAACCGAAATCTTGGTGCACACAGGCCTTAGTGTGCATAAGAAGTGGTCATCTTGAATCATTATCAAGAAGGTAATAAGGTATGTACCTTCTTCATTGTGATAGCTAACACCACAAGTGTAAGGTTATGGTTTCTCAAGCCTGAAATACAGTAATGTACTATGTTACTTACTTACTTACTATGTCACTTAACATCAGGTGTGATAGCAGTCACACCTGATGTTAAGTGATGATGCAGTCTAAGATGGAAGCGGGCTGACTTGTTAGGAGTGGGACGAAAATCCACAACCCTTTCGGTTTCTACACGACATCGTACCGGAACGCTAAATCGCTTGGCGGTACGTCTTTGTCGGTAGAGTTTAACTAGCCACGGCGAAAGCCACTCACCAGCCAGACCAAGACAAATTAAGAAAAATTTCAATCTGCCCCGCTGGGAATCGAACCCAGGACCTCCGTCTTATATATACGGATACCGCGCATACCACTGCGCCACGATGGTTGTCAAATATACAATTTTTACTATGTCTATAACTGCAAATAATATTTTAACATGATTACTAGTTATCGCATAACAGAGTTTTCACTTCAAAAAATAGAACCGACTCAAAACGCATTAAAAAGTAAAAAATAACTATGTCATTAGTTGCTTTAATTTACTTAAGCATAATTATCTATGAAGTCGGTGCCACACAATAGTCAAAACTTTATACCACCCCTGTCCGCCAACACGCATTAGAGCAGCGAGCTGGGTCTAATTTCTACGAGGGTGGTCGTATTGGATTAAAAATGGCCATATTTAATATATGTGCTAAATTTCAGCCTTACTGTATCAGTGCAGATAATAACAAAATTTTAAGACATATTGTACACACAATCTGTTATGTGTAAGTCTTTAAAAGCTCAAGGACTTTGTCTTAAAAAGAGCTCGACCCTCTTTTACGATTGTGTTGTTATTAAACCCGTTCCATTACCTGAGCTCTGAAAAATACTCAGAATCCTAATGATTAGGGCTAAAAGACTGGAGTCCTTTGGATCACTAAACTGTCTGTCCACACTCCACTAAGACTAAGTACGAAATGTTTTTTATGCGATTTTTACCTAGTGGTTACTGGAGAAGGAAGAAAAAGTTTTCATCGAAAGTGCTGCCTAATTCCCGTTACATATAATAAAACGAAGTATACGGTAGCTTTAATTTTTCTTTAAAAAACGATCATACATACAATTTATTTTGTCTGTATAAATGCGAACAGTAGCGGCGCAAGAGCAAAGTACATCTTCGAGGCCGTGGGTGGTAGCCCACACCGCTCACGCCTTACGTACACCTCCTCTGAAATGATGAAATATAACTATACATAATTTATTTATATACAGCATGAAAGTACCAGGATATCATAACAAAGTAAGATTAACACTCACGCTGGTATCATAATACTTAATTCAGTTAAGAAGTCGGTACCATAATATTGTAAACACATGGAAAGTACCGGCAAAACTCCGAAACGCAAAGCTCAGTATTCGGTATCAACTAAGTGTTGATTTAGTTAAAAAGTTCTATATACCAGCTAGAAAGCAGTGGCCTGCATATTTTTGCATGCGTGCAAATGGGCGTGATACGGACTGTTGATGTCTTGGACTTAATATATTTTTGACACCTTTTTGTACGTACACTGTATCAGCAAATAAATAATTGATTGATTCGATGCATTGCACAAGAAATTCAAGAAGCAAAAAGTTATCAAAATACAAATTTATCAATATCCGTTCACCCATTCTCGAGATTACAAAACATAGGAACATATAATAAATACATACAAACTTGCATCAAAAAATACACAATATCTATCTAGGTACGATATAGAAAGTAAATAGTCATAGCGCATATATTCTTACATAAAACGAAAATTGTAAGAAATAAAATAAATGAAATGAATTCAAAGCTTTACGTCATTTTTATAGTTTGTTCGGGGATAACTTCTTCGTTTATGAACCGATCTTGATGATTATTTTTGTTGGAAAGGAGATTGTCTGATAAATATACCATGATAAGGAAACCAGGATCTGAAGATGGGATCCTGGAAAAATCGAGGGGATCTTTCAAAATTGTAGGAACGACTGGAGCGATAAGAATATGCATTTTGCTTTAGTTTGGTTATTGAAAATAAAGAATGAAATTGGCCGGCAAATAAAAAAACATCTAAGGGCATTCCCAAAATTATGGTGCAAATATTGAAACAACTCATCATCATTTTGTCTTGCGTTTTTCTGTCAAGACCCTTTTTCTCAGAAACGCTTGGAGGTATTGAGCTAAAATTTATATCAAATACCTGTCTATTTGTTTACTGTCTGAAAGCTGTTTAGAGATGTGAAAAAATCAAACTTCTGAGCCAACGCAATCAAAAGATACCTACAGCCGTTTATGGCGCAAGTTTCTACAAAATTTTAACACCGCAATGGATTCAAAACCTACAGGGTACTTCCCGTAATCTTGAAATTTTAACACCGCAATGGATTCAAAACATACAGGGTACTTCCCGTAATCTTGAAATTTGATACGAAGTAGTCATAGGACAGATAAAGGTTTCTTGCTTATTTATTGAAAGCTGTTTAGAGATGTAAAAAAATCAAACTTCTGAGCCAACGCAATCAAAAGATACAGCCGTTTATGGCGCAAGTTTCTACAAAATTTTAACACCGCAATGGATTCAAAACCTACAGGGTACTTCCCGTAATCTTGAAATTTTAAAACCGCAATGGATTCAAAACCTACAGGGTACTTCCCGTAATCTTGAAATTTGATACGAATCAGTCATAGGACAAATGAAGGTTTCTTGCTTATTTATTGACTTTTCTTAAATTTTATACACCTTTTCAAATCCTTATTCTGTTCTATGCAACTTGACATTGGCTAATCAGTGTATAGTCAAAAAGAAGAAAAAACATTCCTCTGGGACCCTTTAAATCGCCGTGCGTTTGGCATAAGTACGAGTATCTAGGTACTATTGTTTACTTAAAGTGTCCTTTTAGAAGGATGGTCTTGTATCTGTCTAAATACTGTAGGAACCCTAGTGGCTGTTAGAGGAGTCAGGCAGAAATTAACATTAAAAATGTATACTAAACAGTATAGACGTGAAGGGCTATGTTGATCAGATAAAAAGCAATTGACAATGAAACATTATATCAATCATCTTTATCTTAGTTAAAAATAGACGCCTACATGAAATGATAATTAATACCTACCTACTTGATTAAAACACTCTGACAAAAAGGACAATAATTTATTTTTCTTGGAATTTATATTATTCTCTCATTTATTTTTATTTACATATTTTTTAAAATTTTTCTATAGGTATATAATACAAAAATATATATAAAATTTAGATTCTATATTCTTAAGACTTTTGGTACCTAGACCAACTTAAAATTATTTCGGTAATTAGGCTAAGATTACTTTTTTGTTAACTGCATTCTGTTACTGGTTGGTATACCATGGTGGTGGTAATGAGAACCATCTCCTTGTTATGTTTTCAATTGGTAATGAAAATGAAAACAAATATTGGTGCTTGCTTATTTGATATTATATTGTATCACTGCAATGATATTAAACGGTTACGGATACTTTCGACACGGTTCGATACGACTCTTACTTTCTTTAATCGTAAATATCCGTAGTTCCTTATGTTGCATCCTCAACCGCGCCACGCGTTTGCGTGGACCATGAACACGCAAACCTACCTTGCACCCTATGTACAATGGTTGTTAGAGACAAAATTACTTCAGTAGCATTCTGTGGAACTGTTACTGCTATACTGAACTGGCCGCCAGTGAAATGTGGGACCGAATTATCCTCACGGTGCACGCAAAGTCGCTACAATTATAATTTTTCATGCTCACACGTAAACCTAAAACACACATTAACAATGATAGAATATCGTCTCTCTTTTTGTAGTACATTTTATCGGAGAAATTGGCTTGGAAAATTGTTCTCAATCATTTCAAGTTCAGTTACGTAAGTGCGCGTGCAGGAGAATTGGTGCGGAATGGCGGATGTTTGGTGGTGCTCGTCGGTGAAGCGACTCGCCGTTATAAGCTCGGATCGGCTCCCTCGACCACCAGTCGATGTTTGGCCACCCTCACATACGTTAATTTATTTTTAGTTAGTGTTATAAAATTATACAAACATGTGCGCCTCATTCCGGATAGCCGTGGTATCAGTTATCTGTGTGGTCGTCGCATCCGCCCATGTTCGCGGACCACGAAGATCTCGAAGAATGGATGTGGAAGATAATGAAATCGACAGTGGTAGAGCAGACGAAAGTTCATGGTGGCCTTCGGCAGAGTTCGGCATTTTACAGAAAGTTTACGACGACTGCAGTTCGCAAAAACATTTAACAATGTGCCTGAAGGGTAAAGCTCTGTCGGCCCTGACGAAGGCAGTGGAGCAGGTGAATTGAGAGTGACAGTGAAGTGATATGTGCAAAGTGAAGAAGTTTGTGTTATTTAATGTTTTGTTGTTGCGCAGGAGAGTGTGCAGCTCGCCGATGGTCTGACGTTGGTCAAACAAGCCGATGCGCCAAGTGCAGTAGCGGAGCCTCGCTTCTTCCCTGGAATATCCACCGAGGACAAGATCGACACAATGCTACGAACGCGTTTTGAGCAGTTAATGAACACGCACACAATTTCGATGGATCTCGCTTCCGAAGGTAGAGGTAGAGGTGAGTGTATTAGAAATTAAATTAATAAACAAGTGAGATGTGATACCTAACAATATTTTACTAATAAATTAAAATATCTTGCAGGGAAAAAAGTTCTGCCCTACATGCTTCTCGGTATTTTCACAACTATGAGCATCGTTGGAGGAATGGCTCTGAAGACTTTGGCAGCCATCGCTGGCAAAGCTCTGATCGCAAGTAAAGTCGCACTAACAATCGCCGGTATCATCGCCCTCAAAAAGCTGTTCAGCCATGACGGAGCTACTGGCGAAACGACATTCCAGGTTCACGCAGATGGCCACCATAGGTAAATTCATAATTTTACTAAATGCCTTTTTTAAAGCATGAAAAATTAATGGAATAAAACGCTTATAACATTTGTTAAAGACGTTTTTAAAAAAAATATTAACTTTTACATTTGCCCATTTCTGATCAATTAAATCACAAAAGCGACTGCATCATTAATGATAGTGATAAATTAAGGGTGAAAAATTTCTCTGGTTCGTTTGGTCGATGCGGCTACGGATCATAAGGTCTGTATGAATATCTATTGGTTATGAACTATTGGATATTTCTGTCGGTTATTTAAACCGACACATGAGAACTAGATAGTGTTCGGGTTCTCTAAGTTACAGATTACAGGTACGTTGAATAAAAGGCTTGAATTTTGGTTGCGGAGTGACCGTTATTTTATTATTATTCGGTTTATATACATACATTGACATAGACAAAACATAAACAATAAAAAATAGAAAAAATACAGATTAAAAAATATTAATTATCTCATGCCAAATTGGGCTATAATTTGGCGTTGACAATTTCTTTCCGGCAAGTTTTAGTTGTAGTGGTCAGAGTTGGGAAGCTGATGGGTTTAACTGTACGTATTAACATCTGATAGTGGTCGTTACAGTATCAAACCTTTTCATCGTATGCTCGCCAACCTACACGTGGTCGAAGCTTCAAATCCCCTGATTTACTTGTATAAATAAACAGCCATGCTCTCCTGATGATGGCAATATTTTATTTTACAAATACCTTATATCTCTTTGTGACCGTGTTCTATTTTTCAATTCTAGTCTTTAATTCGAAGGCGGAACTTATATGTGGTGAGGCCAGCGAGGTCGGGCGCGGTTGACCCTTACCGCTACTACGCGGAGCTCCAAGACGCTAGTGCGTAGCCGCCGGTGCCTCCGCCTACCTCACGCGCTCGCTCCTGCTCCGGCCTTCGACCCTCCTGCGCTCAAACCCATACAAAATAACCTCAAGCCAAAGTACCGTCCACCTACCGGACACCACTTAAAACAACCCGATGTCCACCTTCGTACTCGAATCTACGTCAGTTAATAATTTAATGTTATTTATTTATTCGTGACTACGGTTGTAAGTATATTTAATTGTTAAATAAATTATTTTAGGACAAAATAAAAGTAATTATAAACCGTGTCGTCTTATTTTACAAAAAAAACCTGTCACCCACCCTTAATCATAAGATCTATGTTAAATACCCAACATAGATTTATGTACATTGGGGAGACAGCAAAATATCAAGTATTAATGAGAAAAATTAATTGAACACTCTGATCCGCTTTCTTTACACGCTCTAGTAGGGAAGAGTCAAGAAATATGTTGAGATTTTCCATTAATGCGGGTGCAGTGGCTATGAACGTGGAAAGTAGAAAGTTTTAATCGATTCACTGCACATGCATGCACAGATAGATACAGCTGGAATGCCTAGGTTTTTCTGTTCCACTTTATTTAACAGTTTCAATATTTAATCTAAACTATAACTATACCTATCAAATATACTAAGAATATCAAATTTTTCTTTCTGACTTATATTTATATACCTTTGCAAAATCTGATTTACCTAACAACATCACTTACTTTCTTGTCGATAGGATCGATTAGTGAGAGTAAACTTTATAGAAAACTAATAAGTATCAAATTGTAGTAATATTGTACCTATTTTGATGTTCACCTCATGAAGCGTATCCCATCAGTGCTGGGCAATGAAGGCAGCGCAGTGTGGTGTGGCGTGTTAGGCTCGGAAGGTCAGCGCGTTGATTAGTCGGGCCCCGGTAAAGGCCGACCACATTGCACGTTTGTGCGCCCGAACGCTGTTTATAATGCAGATATGTGTTTGCCCAATCGCTGCACGGTACGTTGGCTATATGGCATAGTTAATGCGGCTCTAGTCTCTTTGCATACGCAAATATAGGGCGGGCGGTCCAGCTCTGATTAAGCGGTACGCTGGCGGTGATGTTGGCTTCATTTCTGTTTTAGGAGCTACGTTACACTTGATTACTTTCACGGAATTTTGTTGTAAATTCAGGCTGTTTAATCAGTATTTGGTCTCTGTATACGTAATTACAGGGTGTGCGGAAGTCAAAGCTGCACTAGGTAGGTGCTCGCATTTAATGATACAGTAGATTGCCAAGTACGTATATGCGTAGTGGTACATTTATGCCGATTATAAATCAGACATTATATGTCTGACATTATATGAGACATCCACTCTCATTTCATCTCACTTTTTAAGCTATCATAACGAAGAGGACATCATCCATCCTAGCAAGACTGCGCTCAAGCTCCAACGGTATTCTCAACATGCTAGCGAGCAAACTGGATTCGCCAATACAGCAGAAATTCACATCGGTTTTGGTGTGGTGTAATTCCTACTTTTTATTTTTAAATTATAGAATGTATACTAACATAGTTTTTTATTTTTGCAATTTCCCGTCTCACAGAATATTAAGAATCTTTCGGCAGGTTGCCTGGAAGAGATCGCTCTTAGTGATAAGGCCGCCTTTTGCCAATTAATTTTACTTTGTTTCTTCTGCTACGTTTATCTTTATAATTTGCAATAAAGTTTTTAAAATAAAAAATAAAAATAAATAGTTTTAAGTATTTTTGTAACTAATCTAACAATTGAACCTCAGTTAATAAAGAAATTTATTATTATTTAATATTATTTGAACAATTTTATTATTGTCAGTTTCAGACAATAAACTTACCTTATGCATTACAAAATTTCATTCCATAGTTTTAAATAAAACACTTAATAATAATATTTCAGTAATTTTATCAACGCAATATACGTAATTTCATAAGAACTGTAGTTTCCCTTTGCTGGTAGATTGGTCAGTCAGACGTAGAATTCCATTTATGGGTGTACAATAATAACTTCCGATATGAATTAATAACGTACTGCGGTAGGTGTTTGGTCTTTTGGGGATTTCAGAATTCGCAATAGTGTCTGGTGCATTAGCTGATACTAACTGCGTAACTACTCTATTCAGATGTCCGTCAACATTAAATATTTCGTACTACATCGTCTCAAATTAGATAACTGTAAAGGTTATAAACCTGAATAATGCTCAGACGTTTTTAAGACTTCATAGTGATTGAATAATAATAATAATTTGGCAGCCGAGTGGCGCAGTGGGCAGTGACCTTGCTTCTGCGTCCTAGGCTGTGGGTTTTTCTCACATCTGGAAAATGTTTGTGTGATGAGCATTAATGTTTTCCAGTGTCTGGGTGTTTATCTATATACGAGTATTATAAGTATTTACATATGTATAATATATATAAAAATATTCTTCAGTTACCATAACACTAACTACTTTCGAGTACGCTTACTTTGGGGCTATATAGCGATGTGTGTAATTGTCCTATAATATTTTTTTTAATATTTACAATTAAATCCTAATTATTTAAAAAATAAGAAACACAAGAAATCGAAAAGTAACATAGGAACGTATTGCATTGCTGTTCTATATTAATCCTTAAAAAAGTTAAATTTCGCGTATTTTTATAAATGATGAGAAAAGTTTACACAAGAAACCTATTTTTGTAAGGTATATAACTATAAAAGTATAGTAATAACTGATAAAGGTAAAGGGAAAAGCTTCGCAGGGCAAAAAAAGTTTACTCTGCAATAAGACCAGTTCCATAGCTGTATTACTTCTTCAGACGAGCTCTGTCACTATAAGTTCTACAACTATTAAATTAAAAAAGTTTGCTTTGTAAAATAATCTTGTAAGAATTTAATACTTAACGGTACTTTATCCTCGGAAGGACGTGGAAGGAGTAATATTTTATCGTATAGAGAGGAGTATAAGGATATAATATAACATATGAGGCAGCGGGCGTCAGTCGTAGAGCGAAGTTACTTTACGGGCGAATGGTCAAAGTATCCGACATAAACCTATTTTGTTCTCTTCTTATATTGGATGTACGCTCCCTTCTTCAGCCGCCGCGCCATCGACCGTTGTCCTTTGACGCAGGGCTGCCTGAAAGAGAATCATGAAAAATATTAAACAAACATTTAATACCCGACAAAAGGAGAATGGTGAGATTACTTTAAAAAAATAAAAAGAATAAAACCGATTTCATTAAAATACAAAAAATAAAATCCGAACATAAAATACAAAAAATAAAATCGGCACAGGAAATACTTGATTTAATTTACTTTGATGACATACCTACTTCAGTTATTTTAAAATAAATGCTAGACTACAGTATATAAAATTCTATTATTGTTTTGTTATTGTATTGTATGTATGTAAATTGTATGTATTGTTATTTTGAAAATTCTGAGGAAACATAGATGGAAACAAAATTGAGAATGTCCTTCTTTATTGGACTCACATATGAAGTGAACGCTTGTATCGAAGTTAAGAAAAATATTTTTTAATAAAAAAAAATTGGTACTATTTGTTTAATTATTTATGCTGGCAACAAACTAATTTCTTAATGAGGCATAGTAAAAATACATAAAAATTAAATAAATTAAAAATACATAAAAATTTGTCAAAATATTACTATTAACAAAATCACCCTAAAAGATGATATTTTAAATTTTGATTTTTTTAATTAAATTATTATTTTTCAAAGAAATAGTGTCATTTATTATATTCACTATTCATAATTAAATAATGAACTTCCGCAATGTAACGCCTGCTACAATTTTTTTTAGCTTGACAGTATTAATCTATAAGTACAAGTTTATTTTTATTGCAAGATTTCTATTTGACATTTCTTTATGATATTATTAGAAAACAGAAAGTATAACGAGACTGATATTACTGAGAAAATGATAACTTTGCAGATCTAACTAACTATAAGTTACGAAGAAATTGTTAATTCAAGATTAATTAACTGAAAAGATTAGTTAACAGAAGGAACAGAGAGAGAGAGAGAGAGAGAGAGAGACGAATATCTTAGCATTCCATGGATTCACCGTGCGGGTGCCGGGTCCATCGCGTGGCACACGGGTGTAGGTTTAAGGGTACCCTTAGTGACGCGCGTCAACACTCACCTCCTCTGTTCAAGTTATTCTCCCTGCCCAACCATATTCGGAAGGACCCTACTTGTTCCAATATGGAGCTTACTGCACTTCTAGTAAGGCCAAGGTCTTTTAGCAGGTTGTAGAGAGACTTCGCTGGTATACCCCTCGCACCCACTTCTACCGCGTATAAACTAACCACATAGCCATTTGGTTACAGCAAGAAAAGTAGTTAATACGTAATTTATGGTTATTTACGATGCCGTGTGGTTTTGAATATTGATGACAGTAGCTACCTACTTAGATCCCACACGAAAATATACTCCCAGTTCTTGTTTTCTTCTAAAATATTTCGGGATGAGGTTTGACAGCGTCGCGGTTACCCATACATTCTTTTTATTTGAGTGCCTCTCCGACTAGCGATGGTTGGCAGTCATAAACTCTCGTAAACTAACTATCTTTTCTGAGGTGAAACAATGGTGGGGTACTCGCGATTTCGGTCCTCAACCATGACTTCTTTCTGCGACCAACGCTTCTTCTACCGGCAACTTTTTCCATTATAAGGAGGTGAGGTGGTGAAGCTCTTATCTCTCGTGTCATAGCACTTGCCCCAGATACGCGACTTTTTTTATCTCTTTCACCCATACTTAGCTACAATTAATTTAGGGGAAAAAAGGTATAGGTATTACTTATTTTATAACTAATGAACGGGTAATTTAAGAAAAGGACAGTATGGCATATTCACGTCAAAATTAAAGCGTTACAAATAAATAATGTACAACCCTGTACGTTTGGGCGGGCCGTGAGGAAGTTTTGTTGGGAATTATGTTGGTACGTGCCAAAGCCATTATTGCTGCGAGAAAAGTTCATCAATTTCATTTCTATCTTCGCACACGTCCAGCGCTCTCTCCCCGCGCTACATATTGCTAACTTGATATGTATCAACCAGCCTTTTAGCTACTGTCTCGTAATTAAAATTTTCTTCGTTATATTACAAAAGAGCGGCCTCCTCGGTCTAGTAGCCATTGTAGCTTCGATCACGAGGTTCTGGATTCGAATCCTGGTTCGCATTTAAGAATAATTTCAAGTTTTTTGTTTTTCTATGAAATTTTCTTTAAAATCTAAGCCCAAGAAAGTTGTGGTGCTACAGCCCCGTACCTCGGACAGCTCGTTAAGCAGTTTCATAGTGCAATAAGATTTAAGTATCATTTATCAATGTTCTTATTATTTCAGAACTGGACACATTTTCTTAATTTCAGAACGATAAATGTAAATATATTAATTCCAATTAACGTTTAAAAATGTACTTCTAAACATACATTAAATAATAAATTGAACACAGCTAATTAGAACATTAGTGTCGTCATTTGATTTATCATCTCATCAAAGTAAGTTTTTCCGACTGGAAAAGAACGCAGTGAAAGTAACCGAACAACACGCTCGTCTATGGAAATAGGATTACTGTAAAGAGCATTTCATACTGAATAATAAGTGATTACTTTCTAATTTTCACTTTAGAGAAAAATTGGAGAGTTAAAAATTATCGTTAGGATAAAACTACAAGTTGGAAGTCGATACGTATTACTTGTATGATATTATGAAAATGCTCAAGAGATAGGCATTTTAGAGTTTTAATAGTCATGAGCGACTTCAATGAATAATGAGTAATTAAGCCTTACAAGTCACAGGAATAAGTCGTAATATGCTTAGTTATTTTTCGACCCATGCACAGAACGCCGCGTCGCGTGAACATGATTAAGAACTCCGGAAATATGCGAAAGAAGTCGGGTAATATACCCTTCTTTAATTAATGTAAGTTGAAACGTTTATTCATTATTTACTAAAATTTAGTGTTTAAAATGTCATTTATTAAATACGCGTCTAAAATGTTTTAAGTAAAGTTTATTCAACTCAAGGGTTGAACGGCCTCTCAGGTCCAGTGATTAACAAAAGTGATTAACAAATGTGGTGGTGGTGTGGGGTTTAAATTCCTGGTCAAGCTGGCTGCCCCTAATTGGAAAATTGGTAGTGCACCTCAGAGAGCACTTATTATGAACTGTTGGTTATGACTCAAATATTATCACTGTAAACTAGCCAACTTGCATTGGAGCAGCGTATCGCATATCAGCATATCCTAGAACGAGGTAGGTTTGTTTTCTATTTAAATACTCTGATAATGATAATGGTTTAGATATGATGTGCCATAACTGGATTTTTCGCGGCTTCATACCGGAACTCTTAATTGATTGCTATATTGAGGGAGGACTGGCAGTTAATAGTACCAGATCAGATTTATTCTTTTGGTTAGAGTAACCAAGTCTTACTTGTTGAACCGCCTGTCCCCGTCGCCTGAAGACTGGACTATTTGAATACTTTTTACCCAGTCGCATCACCCACTCTAAATTTTTGCCCAAACGTCGAGATGTCACGTCGTAGAATACAAGAGTAATCCCGTGGCGTCGTACTAGCTGACGTAGTCGGTACTTTTTTTTTGGAAAATAGACTAGATTTTAGTTAATTAACAAACTAAATTTGAACCCTTCATTGAACAAAGCAAGGAAAACGCCTCTTGGCTAGATAAACAAAAAATTCATATTGCAACCGTCAGTGTTTAGTTACCTATATACTTAGGTAATGTTTATTCTTACCAGTGCCGAGTATATTATTTGTAGCTGCATATTCAAAATATAATCCAGCTCATTGTCAAGGGAAAAATAAACCGCATAATCATATAATTTGTGTTAATTTTCCTGATTTTCAGCGGAGGCCACTGCGGTTTGTGTACTGAAATTAGGATGCAGGTGAAACGTGGTCCAACTAGTTGATTGCCAGATTAGGTAATGAGAGAAAATGTTTGCATTCTATGCCCTCATTATACCAATATGGGATGATATTTTAATGATAATTATTATGTATATTACCCTTATGAACTATATCTATGTAGGTATATCTTAGCTATATATATCGATAGATAGGTAGCCTGTGGCTTTTAGATGAAATTTGGAAAAGTGGTTATAGTTACCCAGGATAAAAGCTAGAATACTTTTTATTCAATGAGAACGAGCGGTTGAAAACACGGGCACAGCTAATAATATAAAAACTTGCATTTTTAATGTAATCTTAGTGAGATAATAGATAGGGTTCATCTATCATAAACAATCATTCTTATCATCATCAAGTTATAGAAACTGTAGATTATGACTGACCAAATGAATCAAAAAATACCAAGAACATTTCAAACTGAAATCGCTCAAGTGTTGCTAAAACAGTAGCAAATATGTTATTAGTTTTTAATAAACTGTAAATGAAGCGTGCCCAAAATGGCATTATATTTTATTTCCTGGATACGTTGTATTCACCAGAAGCTTGGAAATTATTTAGTTTATACAATGGGAATATAGTGCTGTTTATTTTATGATATTTATAATATTTATTAATTTCTAAGCACCTATTATAAATTTAATAAAGCCGCATTATATAAAGGTACACATTTCAAGGTTTAAGTACTAGGATAAAATATACTATATTTTACATTTTGTACGAGACTACTATATTTTATTCTAGTGACAGAGTCCTGCAAACTGATTATGTTATAATAAAATGATGGTTTCTCTCTATAAACATAGGGTGGTTCATCTTTTAATCCTTTATTTCATGAACTAATTAGGTAGTTACTATAAAACTTAAATTGAAGTATGCATTATTGCAAAAAGTCGAGTTGTAACGGCCATTAACGCGTATGATATTATCGTAACGGTTTCGCCGGGTGGAAGTGTATGTAATTTTCTACGAGCGCACGCACGGCGCGGGCGCACAGTAACAAGATCAGTGGGCCACTCGATCACTGTCCAATATGCAATCATGCGTGCAGGAAGATACTCAACACTTCTCTTAATTAACTGATTATTATCTACAGTGAATTGCAAAGTTAATTTATTATCCTCTGACTTCTATCGTTAGTTCAGTAGTAGTCCTAACTAGGAATCGCAGTAGACTACATTTTTACATAGACGATATAAATATAAATAAATATTATAGGACAATTACACACATCGCTATATAGCCCCAAAGTAAGCATACTCGTAAGTGAGTACTAAAGTAAGCATTCTTGTGTTATGGGTGCTATGATAACTGATGAATATTTTTATATATACTATACATAAATACTTATAATATATTATATAGATAAACACCCAGACACTAGAAAATATCCATGCTCATCACACAAACATTTTTCCAGATGTGGGAATCGAACCCACAGCCTAGGACACAGAAGCAGGGTCTCACCCACTGCACCACTCGGCCGTAAAATCCCATGATGTGTACAAAACGTTTTGGTTCCTGATTCAAAATGCTTAATTATGGAATGCCCTTCTAGCAATTGTTTATCCTACCACCTACAATATGGGTATCTTCAAGACAAGAGTGAATAGTCAACTTATAAGTAAGCGCCTTCCATCGTAGACTGCATCTTCGCTTAACATCAGGTGTGATCGTTGCCAAACGCTAGCCTATACAGAATAAAAAAAATAGATAAGCGGCTTCAGATTATGAGGTCCAACAAAGACCAGGTTTTCCTTTCGTCCAAGAATGAATTTCTAGTAACAGCCCTGTTGGGAACTTGGTAGAGTTACACCTCTTACCCTTCACTACCACGTCTAATAGTGATCGTTGCACAGTCAAACGTCACCTTTAAAGCTGCTTTAGAGTGGCTTGGTAGGTCTAGGCTTTAAACCCACAGCAAAGAGGCCTGGCTGTAGTCATTAAAAATAGCTTATAGTCATAATAGTCATAAATACGTTACCTAAATCGGTTTCCCAGGTATATAGATACTATTTTTATACGTAGGCAACACTGCGTGTTTTCACTGACTTTGAATTCTATACTTTCCATTTGATATATGCACAGTTTTTACACTAAAACTATTATAGATAAAATCAATAAGTGATTTACCTGCTTCGAAACACACTTAATAATTAATAATTTACTTAGATCAGATACGAGTATATCATAGACGAATATTAAAAAGGTAGTTTATTGTTCTATAATCTATATCAACATCTGTAGCACGCTCTACAGCCTAAGCTGCAGAACGGATTTCAACTTAATAATTAAATATGAAGTGCTCTTGATTTCGCTTCAGATGTGGGACTAGAGAATGTACCACGTTTGCTTACTTCACCTTATGATCAGTATAAAATATTTTAATTTTGACAATATTTTGCGATCGTCACTTAAGGAACCAGATGACATTAAAAATACTGTGCAAAAAACGCATATTTTGTATCTCCCATTTATTTAACAGGACTAGAAACTCCTGGACCTTGCTAATATGAGTAATTGCCACAAAACAAAAAGCGCTAGATGTCACTACGCACGCAGTGAAATATAGTAAACAAATTCAAAATTTAGTGTTTTTGACGTTTATTAATAAAACCACCTAAATCCAACATTTTTTGGATGAAAACATCAGTTCGTTCCTGCCAGTCGAGAACCATTTCATGTCATCTAAATTCTAAACAAAGATCACGCCTTTCAATTTTAACGATGAAAATGTCGAATTTAAATTGTTTCATTAATAAAGGTCAAAAACAGCAAATTTTGAACTAGGTATCTATACTTCTAAGCGTGCGACTAGATAGTTCATTGCTCATAATACCTACCAAACAAAACTGATAACTGATACCAGGAACTAATTAAGCTTAATGACATTTAATACAGTGCAATGTTATCAAATATCTTTTATCCAGAAACGATCCAAATATCAAAAAAATGTTTTACCGGCTAGAATTTAGATTTGGATGAATTTGATTACGTATTTCAGAATATTTTGCCGGATTACCGTGGGGAGCTTCAATTAGCTGCGGCTAGGGTGTTCAGGTGGCCGTCGACGGTCGCGACTGGACCCCGAAGACCTCCCTGGGAGGCTAGCTAACAGACCTTGACTGATGCATGACCCATCTCCAAGCTTTATAGATTTTGCAATAAGGTTTAAATTTGCCCATCCGGGGCGCATCGTGATTTTGGTTGGTCGCCACCCTCTGAACGTTAGTACGGCCGTCATTATGTGTCATTAGTTTTGCGACGCTGACCAAATGACTGGTCTGTGATATCGAATGACTCATTCCGTTCGTGATTAGTCTCTGTGATTTTCTAAATGCACAAAAGTAATTTCTGACTAAACTACAGCGATTTAGGTTAAAAGCTTGGGTGTCGGAAGAAAATTAAAAATAAAACAGATTTGTCCATTCTTTTTCCTTTTTACATTATTTTCTGTTTCTATAAATTATAAATGCTACATAAAAGGTGAGCCATGCCAAAATTCACACATGTGTGTAAATTATTATGTAAAAATTTCTTTTTGGTTTAAAAAATAAGGTGTTTTCAGTGATTGTTTATATACGAAGCAAGAATCGATATTTAATTTACTCAGAGATATCGATCAGATTCAATTCGCGGCAGTCCCTTACAGTATTTAAGTATCTGCACAAATTCAAATCATCCTGAACCTAGCTTCCGTTATATATAGTAGTTATCAACTTTTAGGAACTATTTTTTACTATAGGTACAAGCTAGCTAGCTAATAGCAGCCTATGGTGTAAGCGCGTACCAAGACAGTCCTATTTTACTCTTGGCTTGAAGTGTGCTGTAGATGGTAGAGAAAACGCTAGAAGTTCCATCCATACCTTCGCAGAGCTCGTGCAAGATTACATAGAGCTATGCACGTATAGAGGTTCCAATTAAGTATGAAGTCTCTATAACCGATCTAATAACAAACTAAGTATTATACCTAGCAGTGGAGGCAGACAAATTTACGACATTGTCTTGTGTGCACGGCGAGCCATCTCCCTTCCTAATTATCTCGTAAGTTACTCTTAGTAATAAAACTGATATGTTATTGGAAACTTGCCATAAAAATATTTACCTTAGCCCCATACATACACACATTATTTTTAGATCTGTTTTACGTTTCAGTTATTTTTTTGCATTTTTGTATGTAGTATTTCCGTCAGTAGCCGAAAACTTGTCATCATTTAAGCGCATCGTATATTCTTTTTTCTTCGATTAGTTTTATAATTTTAGGTCAGATCTATATTAAGTTATACGCGTATTGTGCGGAATGTCTTGTATGTGCACTTACTATAATAGCAGTAGTATAAAAAGTATAGAGTAGTAGCATAGTTTATGTGTTCTCATCCATAAAGGATCCGATTACATTAAACAAAGTATTGCAGTATGCGAAGAAAGAATATAAATGTTCAATGTTAATTTAAAAATGGAAAATGGACACTCAATTTGCTTGGTCCGCGGGAGAGCTTGGCGCACCGGATCAGTGTATAATGCAAAGTGTATCTGAAGGAAAACGCTTCATTCCCGCCGGAATATAATCGTCCGTTCGTAATTTATATTGTCTGTTGCAGAGGCGAGTCCCGCTGCACATTCATTTATTTTATGTGCCATTTACAATTGTCGGTCGATGGTCAAGGGAGCGGTGAGGGATGGCGGGCGGCTGGACGACGGTGCCTTCGCATTATAAAACCGTGCGGTCATCTGCGAACTCCGTAATTGTGTTCGTAATAGGAGCCGCTCCGATGAATAGTAAGCGTTCCACACATGGGACCCGTCTTGGATTTTGTATTTTGCCGTATAACTTACGTACCTTATTTTGATACACTCTATAACACATTTTATTTTGTACTGATTGCAAGCATGTATTATTATCTTTTTTCATAGATTTGATGTTTCAAAAATTTTAGAGTTCTGACTTACAATGGCATATTTAGTTTAGTTACTTATTTTGCGATGAATACAGTTACTAAGAACGGATTTCTCGATAGTCCAACGAGATCGGGATCTACGTGGACGAAACAGCTTGGTACCAGAAAACTGAAACGGCAATACGAGTCAATATTTATTAATAATTTTATTGTATTTTATTTTATTCGTAACTATGTTTGTGTAATAAAGAATTATTATTCTTATTTTGAAATGAAAGACGAGACGTTTGGTGACTGAAAATGATAACTTGCTTTCATAGACAATATACAATCAGAATGTATAAATCTTTCCTAGTGCTAGATAACAATAAATGAAATAAATACATTTAAATTTCTGAAGAAAAGGTTTTCTCAAGTTAATGATTTAACTGGTAGAAAAGTTTAAAATCAGACGTTGCTTACAGAAAACTATGTATATATTGTTAATAAAAATGAATAAAAATCAATAACGATTTCTTTGGTGCACTTCTTTTCGCATGAAAGTCGAACGGGCGGCAGCCAAGAGGCTGAGTGCCTCTGTATTCTTTTGTTTTTTAATTATAATGCTACCGAGGGTGGGGTGGCGCCCCCCGGCGGGTTCTGTGGAGGTGCTTTCTTGTTAAGCGCGACGGGCTCTCGCCTCCCACGTGCCCGGCCATTCATTTCGTAGAACTTATAACCTGACCCGCGTACTTATGAGCGTCGCCAATAAATATAGCAATGACCGGAGGCGAGCGCGGCGGTCCCTGTCGGGCGGCGGCGCGGCGCGGCGGCGGGAGCGGGACGGAGCAGGCTAGGTGGCCAGCGTTCGCGGCGAGGCATTGTTAGCTAAATATCTAGGTGGTCAGTTGGGCGGGCGGGGGTCGGGCGGCCGAAGACGGGCGCGGGCGGGGCGGCGGACGTGCCGGGCCCGGCGCCGGCCGATGTATTGAGCGCGTATTGCAGACGCGGTCACGCGCTGCAATATTGCGTTCGCTCTGCGATATTGCCCCTCAGTAACTCAATTTGATAAATTGTGCAAAGTTCGCCGGCTCTGTATTGCGATGAGTTCGATCGACATGTTGCTACATCTAAATTTAATTAAATGCACTCACCTCTCCAGTTGCAGAACTCGATACACAAGAGTTTCACTGGAAGCTTGGAGCTGTTGGAATGTAAAAACATGTAAAAAGTTGAATACTATTGCAACTAAGGAATAACGTTTAGTGTTGCATGCCGGAAACAACGATATAAAGAGCGCATTCTTTTGAATGCCAATTAATTAAATTAAAACTTATTTACAATTTCGCTACAACCGAGTTAGGTATTATAAAAAATGTGATCATGCTCATTTGCTTCTTTTTATTTAATTAATGTGATAATTAAAAATCGTTCCTAGTTACAAACTTTTAAGTTAACTACACTAACGAAGTTTAGCATTTGATGGAGCTGTGATCGTTTGTAGAGCTATTATAAGTATCAATACAATAGCGCCATCTAGACTCAAGTTGGTTCAACCTAACATACTCGTAAATTCGTAATTTAGAAAAAGAAGGCATTGTTCCACGTTAGTTAAGCCATTTAAATTAAAATTTTTATTGTTTTATTATTGTACTACCTACGGTATACCTAAAGTCTTCAAATTTTGAAACTGCTGCTTTAAAAAAATATTCCTGACTTTCGAACCGGTGGTAGAGTCACTTCAACCACACGTACTTGACGTATTAGTAAACTAAGTATACGAATTCTGAATTTCAATTTCACGGTATTGTGACCCGAAGTGGAAATTTAACTACGCTAGTAAAAAAAATCTGACATATAACAAGTATTTCTTCCGTTAAAAAGTTAATGCAACTTAGTGTTTTAGGGTGATGATACTTGACTTTTCTCTTCTTTTTCTGTTGGTTATATTAATTAATGCATATGCGCCTAGAATCATTGCCTTATTGACTTTGGGCTGCAACAGAAAATTTCTGAATGAAAGAAAAGAAAGAAAACTTTTATATAATATATTAGAGCTCTAGTCAGGGTTCAACCCAGAACCTCTTAATCCCAAGCCACTTACGCTAACCACAGGGCCAACAAGGCTTTGACTTAGAACTCAGATATATCTTTATAGCAAAACACCGAAACATTTCACGGCTAAAACGCTGGCTCTTACAAAAGAAACCTCGACCTACGCCAATTCGCATAACCAGTTCTCCGTGAGGAAAAACTAACAAACCGTTGAAAACCAAACTCGGAAGTTTCAATGACCTGTTTATCATTCCAATTGTTGTAAAACATCGGTCCTTAGAACGCAGGATGTTTAAAAACATGTAAAACGAGGTCTTTGTGCTATGTTTTTTTTTGGTATTTCAAATATAAACTTTGTACAGGTAATTCATATTTTAACTACTTATAATATCAACTCGTCTTTAATAAAAAATAAGCTATAGTATATAGTAAAGTATGTTTTGGGTTTTCTAGGTGAAGCAAAAATAAAAGAGCAAAAGAATATAAGGACTGTTTCACAGCGGCGTTTTATTTTATTAGGATTCTACATTGTGCTCTCTGTAACTTAGCATACTCTACACGTAACAACATTTATTAATTTTAACCAAATCAAATGTTACTTTTTTATATGGAAAATATTAAAAAAGTATAGAAAAATGTAATAAAAAAACACGTGTGTCTCGGGACGCCTGGCAGAAGTGATAACTTGAATACTGCTGGCACTGTGGGTAAGTGTACCACTAAGGGAAAGCCAGACAGACTGGCCCCGTACATGGTTACGTAACGAAGTGGTATTTGAACTTATCACTTCAAAAGGTTTAAGATTTCTAGCGAGTCTTATATTGTAGTGTATAAAAATTGAATAGGCGTATGTCGCAAGACAATAAATGATGATGATGTGGCAGTAACCAGTATCATAGGTGATGATGTTAACGGAGTGAATGGGAGTATTAAAGCGTAATAATGCCATGGGTAGTGACAATAAGGCTCGATGTGATAAAGAGTAGTGAATATATAACATGGTGACAGGCAATAGAGAAACATAAAGTCAATGGCAAGTCATGCGATGATAGACAGAAATGAATATCTTAGAGAGGTATGCTCAGATCCGTGGCACGTGGTGATGGACGTCCATTAGATCATTATAGAGAATTGTGCTAAGATATATAGTGACAGACAGTAGAGAACTTAAAAAAGAATTGTATGGAGACGTGTAGTGACAAACCTATTGAACCTAATGGAGAATTGTGCTAAGAGATGTAATAGCAGACAGTTGCACACAGCATAAAGAAGTGTGTTGAGACGTGTGGTGATAGACAGCAGTCTAACTGATGGAAAATTGTACTCAGATGTAGATATAGACATAATGGAGTATTGTGTTAAGACATATGAAACGCAGTAGATAACATTATAGAAAATTGTGATGAAACATGTAAAAAAGTGGCGATATGTATGAACACAGTTATGAACAGCATAGAGAGATGTGAAAGGAAAGGGTTAATAGACAGTAATAGACATCATTGACAATTGTGCAAAGACGACTGGTGATATACATAGAGAATTGAGCTAAGATAATTAGTGGCAGACAGTAATGAACATCATACAGAGATATGAAAAGATGAGTGGTGACAGACAGCAGTGAACACCTCAGAGAAATGTGTTAAGGGTGTTAAGAGTGTTGACAATCAGTGGTAATCATTATAAGTAATTGTTCTAAGACGTGTGGTGATCGACAGTAGTGAACATCATAAATATTTGTGTTACAAAATAGTAGTGTTTATTATGGAAAATTGTGCTAAGACGTGTGATAACAAACTGTAGTGAACATCTTAGAGAATTGTGGTAAGACGAATGATGACAGACAGCAGTGTATAAATAATTGTGCTAAGACCAGGTGGTATTGGATATCTTAGAGGAATGTGCTAAGATGTATGGTGTACAATAAGTGTGTGGCGATACGACGCGTAGGGTTCGGTGTCAGTGTGGTCACGGCTTAGGATCGGGAAAATGATTTATATTGTTTGTGTAGCGGCGGCGGTGGGAGGCGCGGGTGGCGCGGCCGGCCGCTTTCTCAAGCAGATCCAGTCCACTGCAGATATGGGCGAGTATTATTATTGATCCGGCTCGGGCGGTCGGCGGTCGGCATTTCCTACCGCTCATACTCGGGCGGGCGGGGGCGCGGGCCCGCTCCCGACATATTTATTGAGGCGCGCGGGAAGGGAACGATGCGGGAACGTATGACCGTACAACTTATTGCACGTTTATTGAAGCAGTGGCACAAGTCAAAAAATTTCATTTTCTAGTTTAATCGGTCATTTTCTCATAACCGTCCTACTTGTAATAACGCATGGGTCTTTTCTGATACAAGTGTGATTTAAAGTTTAGGTGCTCTTGCCGAAGCAATGAAGTTTAGGGGAACAAATAAACTTTTTAAATGTACCGACACCCTTAAAAGATCGTTTGTTACCTTAATGTGCATACAATTTGTAAATATTTAGTGTCTTTATTATTTGAATATACATATAATTTAATTATGCAATAAGCCGAATAGTGAAATAGCAAAATTAAGTAATTATAGCTCATTTAAAGAGCTGTAATAACGTGATAGGTAACCCAAGTGAGATCAGATTTTGTACTTCAAAATCCTTGTTCTTGAGTTAGGTCACGTTGTCGTTACTATGTGCGCGTTATTATAACACAGGCCAGCTCGCGGTGCACTAACCTTTAATGAGAAGGGTGCGGGGGACGCGCGTTGCTATCTCGTCCAATCCTGGCCCGTTATGATATTATATCAGCTTATAACGGCCAATAGCAGCTCGTTATGATATTGTAGGCGGGCGAAGGCGAATGCAAGCTTCAGTTTTTCCTCGTAGGGCGGGCGGGCTTATGATATTTCGTTATGATTATAATGGGGTGCGAAGCGCGTTTGAGATACCTTCTCCAATCGTAAGCCGTTTTGTGCAAGATATCTCATTGGGTTATGTATAATTAAACATCTATGGTTATAAATAACATAACATATTATTTTTATTTACATTTTTCTTAAATTCTAACAATGTTTTATGCTACAAAAATAAATATGAAACTAAAAAATTATACAAAAATATAATAAACATTACTATTAATTATCTACCTTTTATATGTATGTCTAAATAATACCCACTTTAAACTGACATTTTAACATTAGTATTGGTTTTTCAGGTGGATGAAGGCGCCGGCGTTGTCTAGTCCATGTAAAGTGATAATTGGAGGCTCTGGGTTCGAATCTAGTCTAGGAAAAATTTTTGGAAATTGATAATAATTCGTAAATTTCTTCAGGTCTACTCACCTTACAAAGACTGTCGCTACCAGCGATATAGGAGATACTAACAAGTAGCTTCTGAGCTATGTGTCAGTTCGTCAGTACCTACGTAGAAAACAGTAAAATTTATAAAATTAAAAAAAGCCGTTTATATTTGTAGAAGTATTTTAATCGAATATATATTTTTTTTGTTGTTACGAGTTCGTACGTTTTCTTAAATAAATTTTGAAAAAAACTAATTCACATTTTTTATCGTGCTGTGGGAAATTGCTATGTGAAATTTTAAAAATCCTACAAAGCAAAGATTAAAGCGATTTATACTTTGACTCTTCACAAGCTTCACACTTATATAATTGATTGAAATATCAAGAAGGTATAAATGCTCACGAGTCGATATATAAATCAATACCTGGCAGCGACCGTTAAAGAATCATTTTCACCTTAAGGCCACCAACCCTCATTGAAGCAGCGTGGTGAGTATAAACTCCACGTCCCCTCCCCTATAATAAGAGAGACCTGGCGCTGTGGTAAATAGTTTTATAATGATGATACATTATCATGAAGTATATAAATCAAACATCGCGATGCTTTTTCCTTTAAGATTTTAAATCTAGACTTTAATAATTAATATCTACCATATGTAGATATTTTCGAAGGTATCTACTTAGATTTCTCTGTATATCGTGTCTAAGTGTTCAAAT
This sequence comes from Mycalesis mineus, assembly GCA_034621355.1. NCBI lineage: Eukaryota > Metazoa > Arthropoda > Insecta > Lepidoptera > Nymphalidae > Mycalesis > Mycalesis mineus. Next base: position 9,140,646 of record CM067883.1, on the reverse strand, counting down.
ATTCCAACTAATTAGTTTTACAAGTCTTTAATCTTATTTCTCTCAATGGTTTCTTTTAGCAAATAATTTAATTTTTGACGACCTCCGTGGCGCAGTGATATGTGCGGTGGATTTATAACATGGAGGTCCTGGGTTCGATTCCCGGCGGGGCAGATTGAAATTTTTCTTAATTTGTCTTGGTCTGGCTGGTGGGAGGCTTTCGCCGTGGCTACCGACAAAGACGTACCGCCAAGCGATTTAGCGTTCCGGTACTATGTCGTGTAGAAACCGAAAGGGGTGTGGATTTCATCCTACTCCTAACGAGTTAGCCCGCTTCCATCTTAGATTGCATCACCAATCAACATCAGGTGCGATAGCAGGATCAACTTGTAATCGATAAAAAAAAAATAATGGCATTACATGCAGCGCTATAGTTATTTATTTACGTTTCCATTAAATCAATTCATTAATATAATAAAAGACAAGTGAATAATTTATAAAACCTGAAGCTAATTAACCTTATACTTACCGGGAAATCAATGGTCAAGTAACACTTAATGAGGCCTCTATACCCATTCTGGGAAAATTAATCGACCGAAATTAGATTACAAAAAAAGAGGTAGTCGATGTAATGTAATTACTTCTGAAAAATAACATTTGTGGGCGACATTAAAAGCGTATAGAATTAAACGATATCCTTGTTCGTCAAATGAGTTGATAATAAAAGGATAATAAACAGCGCCTTTGTAACAAACTATAACAGATCGGTAATTGCTTCCACGATGCCTCCTCGCGTTATTACGCCTTTTACGACGCCGTATGGGGTGAATAAAACATTTTTACGAGCGGCCATGGCTGTTATAATAGGACACGTATAGCTATGTACAACAGGTAATAAAGCACAAAACTGTTGTGATATGTACACTTATGTACGAGCTCATTGCATTGTATCTGTGCATGTGTGTGTAGATTGTATAAGTAAACGGAAAATTGCTATTATTCTGAATTTACCAATATGAAAGATGTCTCGTATTCCTTGTTTAGATTAATAGCAATGTTTTTCTGTACTAAATCCAATAATACCTAATATTATTATCGGATCTAGTACTTTAAATCTTATAACCCTTAGTTTATTTAAAATCGCATAACATTAAATTACTAAATTGTAAAATAGATTTCTTACCTCTTCTTAAAACCTCTTTTAATGTCATCTCAAAATCTTCCAATAATCAAAATCGATATGTCGTGAATCTACTCAACAAATAATTTTTTAGTATCAAAGACATCTGGCTCGTAAAGCGCAACAGTATCCGAGTTATCCTTCAAAGTTTCCTTTATCAGAGTTAGATAATTCAATAGAGATCTGAAGTCGGAAGCAGTGGATATATATTACGTCCCTCGGCGCTCGCAGGCACGGGGCGGACACATGGCCCGGTCACTCAAATAGATTGCGTCATAGCGTAATACACGTACGGACCTAGAGCAAAAACAATTATAGCCACCCATTAAATGAATAAAGCATCACTCGTATCGAATCGACGCTTCTTCCGTGCGTTGCTTTTTCTTTGTCATCCGCCGTACGCGTCACATCGCCGAATGTAGATACAATACGGATACTTATTTTTTATTTTTTACTCTGGGGACACTTTTTCGACCCTCGTCCGAGCGGCCTCTTTGAAAAGTGGACATCGGAACGCGGGGGAAGGAGCCCCCGAGGACACCGGACAGAAAATGCGTTGTAAACATTGCGACTACATTCAATTTCCCGTCATTTTTCAAACTGATAAATAATTCTGTCATCGAACGCTCGGACAGGGGTCGCTATGAAGTGATTGTCGGCGGACGGCCGTAAAAAATAGCGGACTATGAGCCTCAGCTCCTTCCCGCCGCATGTGTGCGATACATTTCTTTTTTATTATCAGATATCGAGGGACTTCGGAATCAAATAAAGCGCTCATATTTAATTCATAAGATACCGGCCATATAGTACTTACGCAACACTATTTTATTTAAGGCGCAGAAGATTACGAAAGGTGCGCAGCCATACTGTATACGTAAAAAAGAATAGTAAACCGCAAATAAACAAACAAACATATGTAGGAATATGAAAAAATAAGTAAACAGACTGATATTGGAAATAGTATTACAATTTTAAATGTTGTCTTACTAAAAACTTATAAGATAATTAGCATAAAGTAATTGTGTCTAACCCTCATGACCTCATGATCGTAGCCAGATAGGCTAACCACTAGACCAACGAGGCTCACGATCATGAGGTCCTGAGTTCGAATCCTGGGTCACGGAATAATTCTGAGTTTTTCATTCTTCTATGAATTTCTCAGTAAATTCCAAGCCAGGAGTCGGGAAGTTGGCGGTGTTACACCCTCGTGCCTCGGAGAGACCATTAAGCCTGGTCACTGTCATCAACATCTGATAGTGATCGTTAATAAATGAAACACTATCACAGTGGGCCGTTAATAGGCTGATAATGATGATGATGATGAATTGTATCTATGATAAGTATGACCTGTCAATTACTACTATCATATAGAGATTTAATTTCAAATTCAAAATAAACAATAACATTTTTAAATAGGTAATATATTTTACGGAACGGACATCAATACAGACAAGTCATTAAAATAATACAAACGTATCGCACTGACGTTTCGTTTAAATTGTTAAATTTATTACGGCAAAATTATACCACGAATGTCCGGCAGATGTGTTCAATACATTTACAGAAAGCCGGGGTCACTCGCAGTATTAAATATCTCTCCGACAGCTAAATGAGTAGGGGACGCGGACAACGTGGCTTTTCTCAATTATATTATACGTAAGTAGTTTACGTGGAACTCCGGTCGATGAGATATTTTGGTAAATAAATAAATAAATAAATATTATAGGACAATTACACACATCGCTATATAGCCCCAAAGTAAGCGTAGGTAGCTTGTGTTATGGGTGCTATATATATTATACATATAAAAATATATAATAGATAAACACCCAGACACTGAAAAACATCCATGTTCATCACACAAACATTTTCCAGATGTGGGAATCGAACCCACAGCCTAGGACGCAGAAGCAGGGTCACTACCCACTGCGCCACTCGGCCGTCGTGGTTGCAGTAGACCTTTTAGTGATACAGCTCGTATAGGAAAGTACCACTACCATGCTTATGTTACTATCAGCAGTACTTTGTTTATTGCTAAAAAGTATAGTTTTCATTTACACAAAAACAACTCAGGCAAATGAGGCTTAATACCTATATCTCATCATAGTCATCTCTTTTTAAATGGGCAGATGTCAATGCATTGTAGAGCGTGTAGAATGTCTTATTAACCCTGTGAAGTATTTTTCAGTTCATAACAGGTGTGCTTGTTTTCTTCATAAATCTGCACCATTATGAAAATGTTAATGTATGTATCGAGTACTTTTGTACGTACCTAAAGACCAGATAAATCGCTTTGCATACCACAGTAAGAAAATTATAGAACGTCTATGTAGGTCCATTATTTATTTCCGGACAAACAAGTTAATGACAATCTAGTTCGTTATTAAAAAACAGTAGAGGTCATTTAAAAAGCTTAATACGGTTTTATTTTTAGTGTATTTTTTATACTCGTAGTAGAAATATAGATAACCTGGTGCGAAAATTGCTTATTATTATATTTGCAGAATACTTCAAGACGGTATATCAGATTATACACATTCTGCTTGCAATTTCTTTAACTATGGCATCTATATCAATTGTTTTATTTCAACAGTAAATATGCTTATGTATGGTAAGATACTCGAAAACTACTTGACGATTTTTACAAATAAAATTAAACTTTGGTTTCTTATTAGACACATATACTTTACAGTCTCCAGAGTCGAAGCGAATGAGTTAAGACAATCAACGCAAAACTTAAAGAACACTGGTAATCCAAACCTGCATTGTGAATATTATTATAAAAACATAAATAAGTAAGTCAGCCTTTATAATGAGAAGCATTATTTAAAGCAACATATTACACGTAAGCCCGAAATAACAAGAGATTTCCTAAATCCAAGCGGCGATTGCACCGAACACGCCTGATAGGAACTCAGTTTATATTTTATTCATACATTGTATTGTTGGAATATCAATTGCCTCGCCCGGCGGTAGGTAAAGGGTACATTTCCAATCCGCACGGGATTCACTTAGATTTGAAGGAAAATAGATTTCGATTTCGAAAGCTGCGACAAAGCAATCCGATATATTTTTCAGACAGATATTGCTAGCGATTTCTTTGAGCTTTGAAATATAAGGGAGGCAATCTTTAGAATTTCGTGTATTTTCTTTATAGCATGGTATGTTTGAATTTTTATATGTTCGTTTGAAGAAGGCGGCGCTTATTTATAGGATCTATTGATTAGAAATTATGTATAAACTCTGATATTAGATTTATATTTTTCTATCAGTTTAAATCTAAAAGAATGTATAAAATCTTTGCCATCGTTAAAAAAAGAATTTAACTTAGTAATAATTTAGTTTTTAACATAGCTGAACCCCAGTATTGTTATGTAAAAACGCGCGAAAGGTCAATGTCGTTTTAAGCCCGAGACGGGTTATTTCCTCTTTTTAATTTCGTCGGCAGACAATGCATTAAAGGAAAATGTAAAGGAAAACATTAAAGGGGAGAATACGGACCCCTTTTGGGAGTGATTAATTTATTATGTTCTTTGTTTCTATTTTGATTTGGCTTCACGAGAACAATAATGGAGCATTATAATTCAAGGGTTAATAATTAAACGGAACTGAGTATGTTTAAATGTTTTGTTGACTTTGATAGTGATCAATTTGGACAATTAAATATTCGATTTCGTGCATATTCAAGAGAGTTGAATAAACTTTCTGAGTACCTTTACCTTTTCTGTGGCGACGTGTGAGTACAGGTTTAGATGATTTCTTTTGCTTTATTTCAGAATTAAAAGGCTAGTTAAGAGAGATCGACATCCGGCCTAGGAAATACCAACTTTTCACTCCTGTTTAGATTAATTAGATCTTGGGAGGTTTAATTCAAAAGTGTTGTTTTAATTTTTTTATAAACCTATGCTTGAAGTAAAAAAATAATACTCTGCTTAATTTTAAATATTACTTTATATTATCTATGGAAACCAATCTAATAAGTTATCCATTGTTTGATTTCCCGTGGCGAAAAGGTGTTATAAGGATTTTTCATAAGTTATGTTAAGTTAAGTTTTAAGCGGTACCAAGTGTGTTCTTAAATGTAAATAGAAGTATCTAGTTGGACGCAGTATAAGTTATGTATCAAACTCGTAAAAGTATCACTCGTGCAATATAAAAGTTAACGACACAAGAAAACGCGTTTTCCACAACATTAAAGATAACAACAATACGGGGGCGAGTGAGTGTAGAGCCTCCCGCGAGGGTGGCGGGCGGGGGTCGAGAAAAATTCAATATTAATATGAAGGAGGTGCGAGTGAGAGGCCCGTGCCCTCTCCCTCTCGCGGCCAATGGCGACCCGCGGTGCCGTTGCGATATGATGAATTTATGGATGTAATAAAAGCGAGTTGCGCGATTGGAGGAGCGGTCACGGCGAGCTTATTTTCTTTATTTTCATATTTGCAATATGACCCTTAAGTCGTTCACCTTAGCTTATTTAATTGGACGTCTATTTTATGCAATGACGTCACTCTTTATAAATAGCCGCTATGTATTTAGTATGAGCTACATATGGCTTGGAAAATCTGTCTTAGTTTTAGTAACGTAAGTCGCTCTAATTCTGAGGGTTGTGACGTTGTAACGACAATGAAAGCCTATAATAGGATGGGTTAGTAGTAGTAGTAATTATTTTCTAGTTTTCATTGCGAGTGTTGTTAGTAAGTCATCTTAGTACCTATTGTTTTCAAAAGATCATCATTAGGATAATAATAATTTAATATCCCTATATTTTACAATTATCTTGATGGTTAAGTGGTATATGTGGCGACCAGGTTCTAGGTTCAAAAATGGTAAATATTGAACTTTTCTTATAAGAAATTTTCAGTGAAAGTTTTCAGTCTGTGCTGGGAAAATACGTTGTGCTACACCCTCGCGTCTCAGAGATCACGTTAAGCCATCAGTTCTAGTCATAATCAGTGATATCTGATAGTAATCAGACCAGACAGAGATTTTAAACCTTCACCGTTATCACCCTTACGATTCGAATAGAAGCAGCCAGTAGCAATAGGATGCCTGGCCTCAGCAATAGGAAGACGTGAAACGTTTATTTATTCTATTTCACTTCTAAGTTATTCTTTATAGAGAAATGAAAACTAAAAATATTCATCATATTTACAGTCTAATTTAACAAATAGGACTAGGTCTACCTTCTCACAAGGGAAGGAATATGGAATTAGCCCAAAAGCGGATGGCAGGCTAAATTTATATTTACAGTATAATACATTAATGTATAATACAGACAGACTTTAAAACTAGAGTATTTGCTGAGAAGCCACACGATGATGATATTCGTGTTAGATACGTATAAGCTAGACCAGAAACAAGCAAGGAATAAATAAATAAATAAATAAATATTATAGGACAATTACACACATCGCTATATAGCCCAAAAGTAAGCTTAGGTAGCTTGTGTTATGGGTACTATGATAACTGATGAATATTTTTATATATATATTATACATAAATACTTATAATATATAGATAAACACCCAGAGAAAACATTGATTTGTCTTATAATGTGAAAAACGTAGTACTGAAAACGTTCCGAGGCTAGTGAAGGCTGTTGGTACAAAGGAACGTAACAGGCGGTTGATTGAGGCGTGAACGACGCTCGACCGCGGCCCGGAGTTTCTTTCTTGATTTGCTCCTCAAGTGGCCGAAAACGACACTTCTATTTGCATGAACTGTATTTGAGTATTCCTCTCAAGATTGTTACCGTTTACTTTCATTTTGTGTCTGTAATGCTAAACATTTGTTGTTGAACAAGGAAGCTTTAGGTATAGATTGTTGAGCTTTTTTGTAAAAAAGGTTATATTAGTAAGAAAATAAAAATTTAATAAATTTATAAAAGGTACGATTTCGAAATATAGGTTATACTCAATAAAATTTTCAAGAATAACATAATTGTGCTTGTTTTTATAAAAAGTGGATACTTTAGAAAAATCCAGCAGGAAAATAATATCGCCATCCTAATCCTCGCGGAGCCTAGATCTAAGGGCAAGACTTTGCAGGACTATTTAGCATGATGATACAATCTTGTAGGTGACGATTACAAAATAAGCAGTACTTCTCTTTCATTTATTTATTTACAACTATTTTAAAATTTTTAACAATGCTTATAAAATTATAAAAAAAGCGCTATTAAAAATTTATAAAAAAATCCATTCCGCCTGCTGCGGGGCCCGGGGGTCCAAGCAACCGCTGGTCAGGGCTCCAGAGTGAGGAACCTGCTCACAATACGCGCCGTTTCAAGAATTACTGCCTTCTGTATCCGACCCTTGATCCAACAACTAAGCGAAAGCTTTTTAAGATGTTGATCAAAGATTTTCGCTATAAGACCGTTGACTGAAACGACTATAGGAACAATCATTGTAATCTCATGAGCAAGGTCCAAATATTTTGATACTTTTTCCTTTTCAGCTTTCACCAGATTATTAACATTATTATAAGCATTTATTATTACCCACTAGATATTAAGATAATATCAAGGAGGCTGTAGGCTTTTTTGTGTTTTTAAATTCTTAAAATAACGTACCGTGCCAGGTATCTATGGTATAAATGGCATCTTCTTTATAACACCATACATCACACCCTGCTCCATAGAAAACATCAAACTGAATACTTTAAAAATAAATCATTTAAAATCAGTCCAATCACTTTTACGGTAGTTTCATGAGATCAAAGTTAAGTCGCTCACAAATCGGTAGCTATATCTGAAAGGAATTGATACCGTATATAATACGTCTCGCGGATAGGAAAGCGTTCAAAAGGCAGGCTGACAGCAGCAATGGAAGACAAGGCAGACAAAATAAATAGGAGGGCGGAGTGCGAAGCGAAGCGGAAGGATTGGGGATCTGCGAGCGCAGTTTTGAAGTCCAATTATATCAGGTGGCTCAGACTCAGGTGAGCCCGCGGCGACACCCGCCTGTCGGCTTTGAACACCCCAAACAGCAAGCTCGAGTGCTATACAGTGGCAGTGGCTTTCTTGTAGCTTGTAGTGTGTAGCTGAATATAATCTCGATAGTTTCGCGGTTAAGGGACTATAATCAAATCTGAGTAGTTTAAGATTTGAATTTTTTTTGTACTGTCCTAGCATTAGCTTTTTGCTTTTTGTAAGGGCAACGGGAGTATTGGTGATTTTTAAAAACATTTACCTATACCTTCATCACATTCGCTTCATTCTTAAAAATTTACTTTAGCTCATTGATTGATGTGTGATTTAATTTTAATAGTTATGAAATTAAATGTTTTAACGTATTAGTATGTCAATAAATAATAAAAAGTGTTTAGTTTTGATGAACGAATAAAATAGCTTAATAATTATCAATATATTGTCGTCACATTAAATGCTTATAAAAATACAAACTACCCCATGTTTCAAGTAGTGATGATAATTTATTTTCAGCAACAAGCAGTAAATATATTATTCCTAAGTACGGATAAGTTCGAAGAAACCCAGTCACACACACATACACTGTGCATCTGTGTTAGTGTGCTCAAAGCAGAACTTTTCCCGCAGCGATTTCTTTTCTTTGTTTGGTGTATTTATTGTAAATCTACTCATACCGCCTGCGCCCACCCGTTAGAAGTATTCGAACATAACTTTTGCCCCAAGCACCATGTACCGTCTGCGGCTGGCATTGTTAAAATTAATGAGATTTTATGTACGCCACTTGTGTAAACTATGTTTAAAATGTACTGCAATGAAATTCACGATAATGAATTTTATCAGTACGCTTTTTGTGTGTCGAAACTTTTTGTTACTTTATTTTATGATCAGATATTTCGATTGTTTTTTTAAAGGTTGTTTTAATAAAATATAAATAAATAAATAAATATTATAGGACAATTACACACATCGCTATATAGCCCCAAACTAAGCATACTCGTAAGAAGCTTGTGTTATGGGTGCTATGATAACTTATGAATATATTTCTATATATTGTTATACATAAATAAACACCCAAACATTGGAAAACATCCATGCTCATCACACAAATATTTTCCTGATGTGGAAATCGAACCCACAGCCTAGGACGCAGAGGCAGGGTCACTACCTACTGCGTCACTCGGCCGTCATCATATAATGTTCATATTATATTTTATTAACATAACAGTCATCGTTTAGGTAATCGATAACTTATATCCAAACGAACATCACGAATTGATTCAAATGCAAGCAGTTTCTAAAACACTAACGTGAAAATTAAAATAGAGGCTTGTAAAGAATAAAAACTTATCCTCCAAATTGCTTCAATTAGAAATACGTTACTAAAACAGTGCCTCTAAAAAAATTCTTAATAGTCAAATTGTAGTAGTCTTTATACGGTGTCAGTAGTGTTCAAAAGTCTATAAATTAAATTAAAAGTGGAGAAGAAAATAACTTATTCGATTCCTCCATGTAGTTTATGCAACTGAAAATACGTTACAAAAGAACGAAACAAAAAGTATTGCATCCCAGACGGCAAAACACTAACAGTTGACCGACATTTCTTCTGCTCTATTTCTGTACACGCTTTAACAAGTGCTAGGTGGAAAATTGGCAGTGCGACAGTGCGACAGTGAGGCAGGTTAGACGAACGCGACGTTCTAGTTAATATGATTTGCGAACTGCACGTGACGTGCTGTGACGCCAACTTAATTGAGTTTATCGCTGCACTGCATTTTTGATGCAAAAATCAAAAAAGATAAAGTTGTTTTGTTACTTGCTAGTTAAGTAAACTGATAAAGATAGCTTATTTAGTACGCAAATAATTGACGATCGTTGATCGTATCACAACTTATGTTATTTAATTAAAATGTGAATGCAGGGTTTTTGTTTTGCCCTAACCACTTAATCGATCGTCTTGCATACACATACAAAAATAAAAACAAAAATAAAAATTACAGGTACAAAAATAAAAATAAAAATTGTTTTTCGAAAAATATTTTTAATTTCAAGCTTTTCTATAGCTGCTTTAAAAATTATAAAGTTTAACAAACCCTTCAAAAATATTGTGCAAATAAACATTTTATTTCATAATAAATTAACCTCTCATCAAAACGGTCAACCAGTTTACTTGCGACGTATTTGTTAAGATTCCTTCTTTTTTATTGCAAAATAACAAAATGACGGTGCAAAGTAAATAATTCTCATCTTATCATCTTTAGGCATTTAGGTGTAACAGATGACCGACACATCTCCTCTTGTTTCTGTTTTATTCCCATGCACGCTTTAGCAGAAGCGAGGTGGAAAATCGCCAACACAAAAGCGGAGCAGGATTAGACACGGGCGTAATGTTCTCGTTAATATGATTTGCATCTGCCTGCTCGTAACGTTCCAGCTTAATATAAAATGTTCGTTGCGAGAATTTTGGACCTAAAAATACTAAAATATTTTGCATTTTTAGCACAACGTTCAATTTAAGCGGTAATTTTAGGATTGCTATTTAAAGTACTCGACTACTTTACATAAGGAATAATTAGCTGATTATTTGAAATCATTAATATATCCTTTAATAAATGGATAAGACAGCATGTACAATATAATTAAGACAGACAATAGCGGCTTTAAAATTACATCAAAGTACCTCATAAGACAACATAAAGGACTCTAAAGAGCGGTGTGGCCACGGAAGTGCCAGAGAAGACGTGTAGTGGACTGGGGAGGTGGAGGTCCAGTCTTGAAGACACTTGCGAGGCGACCCCCCGCCCTCCGCCGCCCCACCCCGCGACGCCGGACGACTTGCTTATTCTATCAAGCGTGAACACACACATGCAAGCCTGCAGCGACGCGCGTACACATCCACACGGCATTATACGGCCGGCCACCACTCTACTGTGTCAATACAATACGCTCTCTTCAGCTGGACTTAGATTATTTAGAAAGCACTTGTAATGCTCATATAAGACGCGCCACGGAAGGCGTATTCGACGTCACAATGGCCGCTACGTGTCGGCCGGAGCTAAGGCGGGATAGCCGGGAAAGATTACGATCCTAAAAAAACATCGTCCACTCAAGTATATGCCACTCTAAAATTCATTTCGGTGAAGAAATAACGCAAGATATAAAACTGAGGATGCAAAATGAATCACACAATGATTTGAAAGGTTTTTGAATTGTACTCAGCTTTCGACACTTTAGCTAACTCTCCTGTCATAATGTGGAAATTTGAAGAATGTTGGAATAGCTGACCTTTGTCCACAAAATTAAAACTAATAAACTAAAGATGATCAGAATAAACACATCGTGAATTATTCAAGCAAACACATACATACATTTTAAGAGCATAAGTTCAAGCAAGAAAAACGTTTTAGTTCACAAGCTTTGTATACTGCACGATCGGAATCAAAACAAAACAAAGCAGCATGGGGGTGCAAATCTGCATCATTATTGTATGCAGAGCTGACAGTTGCATTAAACATGACAGCGAAAGACCATCAGAGTCATATCGCGGCTACGGCGTGTGAGTGCACCGCCAGCGGATTATCAGCTACGCCGTAGCGCGTAGCCCTTACAACTGCTACGCGCGTAGCATTTGTTTTCTAAATGTAATGTTAAAGGGGTTTAACATTACAGCTTAAGATAAGGTAAACAATTTATTTGTTTAAAAAAAATTATAAGCTGTAGATATTCAGCAGAGCCTTGATAAATAGTACTTGCACCACTGTTGGTGATTTTTTTTACTGTATCTGTGTGTACGTTAGGAGATATTTTATGAAAAATTTCGGTAATAATAGTTAAGTACAAATAAGAGAAGCGTCAAACTAGCAGGTAACGAATGTGGCTAACACATGAGCACATTTCGCGTAACTTTGCTTTAATAGTGCTCGCTTAAATTTATCGGTAGTCGATACTCTAAAATTAATGACCCTTTAAATTAATAAGTGTCAAAGTTTAGCTACGATCGGGACATCGTTGTTTGCGTGTGTGAGTGTGATACGGTGTTGTGTGAGTGCGACGGGCACATGTGTGAGTACTTTCATAAATCTGTCGGGAGATATATGAGAGCGCAATTTCCGGTATCCGGCCATTAGCGCCGAGCTTTTATAAGCTTAAAGCTTAGGTTAAAGATTTTCTGGGTAGTTTAATACGAATCTTGTAATAGGTACGATAAATTTTGTATAAAGTATGTGATTGCATATTAGGAGTCGATTCGGGGCCTCTTAATGTGTATAATTTGGCCTAATGTCTGTTTGCGTTGTCTCCGTTAATTCCAATTGGTGCCGATACTATATGTGCAATGGCAATTTAAAAGCTTTTACTTATTTACGGGTGCGACTCGTGAGGAAATGTTTACTGCTTTATGTCTTTACATTTATTTAAAAATAGACAATACTTTTTATCCAGTTTTTTCTTATCAATCATATATATATATATTGTGCGTGTATTTGTCAATCTCATTGACCATATAATGAGGCATAGAAATCATAAAAATGTATGTTTTAAAACAAGTTAGCCCGCTTCCATTTTACACTGCATCGTCACTTAGCATTAGTGTAGACCCCAATCTAACGACAAATAAGTTTTGCTTAGTATTATTTGGTAGAACATAATAAATTTTGTAATTATAAACAACATTTCCAAAAAATTAACTCGGGTTAAAAAATTAAACCCAGTTCGGAGTACATTAAATTCAATGTTATCAAATTGCCAACGTCCCTTATAATTATAAAATGAACTATCATTTGTTCCGCTAGTCCACGTGATATGCAGCTGCATGTCATGATCTGCTCAATAATGCACCCCGTTGTTCTATGCTACTTGACACGTATCGCAATATTTCACTTATCAAATCGAGACATACATACATTATTACTCCTAATTTGTTTAAATGGCAAATATACAACGAGAACATTTGTTAGTATATGTTGTTATTTAAGAAAATTATAGGCGAATGTGTGTATGAGAGCCTTTAAAATTTAATAAAAAGTGTGTGTTGTTGTGTGGTAGACTTAATTATTCTTTAAGAGTTAATATTACCCATTATATTATCTCCTATAAGTGCTTGTTGTGAAGTAAAGTATAAGAAAATTCATGAAATTGTCAAGACGGTGAATATTTATATCCGTCACATAAAAATCTATTCTCAATTAAGGCAACAATCTTCATAAATCAATTTCCCCCGAATTGAATGTCAATAAGTGGGGTCGGTTGTTAAACGACACGCTGTAAAATAAAACTTTTCGGAGGGCGGAAAGTTCCGAGCAAAAAGAATATTTACATTAATTCTCTTCATTATGTTTTGAAGAATAATCATGGACGCCGTTTCCTATTCCACTTTCTCGATTGAGTTTTTATTTGAATATTTTTTTCGCAGTCCCCCGATTTCGTCTCTGGGCGACAAAAGGAAGTTTTTATTAGCATCTTAATGATTTTACGGCGGGTCCCCGGTTACAACAGCCTTTATGTTGTCAGATTTTCTTGAGCAGTTTTTGTCGAGTTTTTTGCATCTTACATTATTAAAGTTTTCATTCCGTCGCTTAATGAAGCTCATTTCTTCTGTTCGTCCGGGCCTTGATTGCCTTTGTTTTGCATAAATGCAAGATTTCTATAGGTTCTTTCTAGTAAATCGAGTAAGTTCGAAGACTCGAAATTTGTTCTTGGATAAGGCAATTAATTGTTTCTTGTCTCTCTTCAGATTCAATTCTTTTATTACAATGAATTTGCAGTCTCAAAACTATTTAGTAAACACAATATTCGGAATTGATTTTATATACCTTGAATCAATATATTGCCTTAATTTTGTGTATATAAAATTGCTAAAATAAATACGAGCAAGGATGATTAATTCTTTTTCCTCAATATTCATATAAATGGACTAATGAATGGAATTCGATAGTTTTTGAGCTTAATAATATAATTTAACTTGGCATTTGGTATTCTGTTAGGACAGATTTATGTTTCCCGGCAGTGGCCCTATTTCTGCCATTAACTACTTTTCCCGGTCTGTCTTACGCACCACAAAATAATAATTGTCCGGAAAATCGACCAAAGCTGTATGTAATGTTATGAGAGGAAGGCCGTCGTTTTTCTCCGCTCGCAATTGAGTCCGAGATCTTGCTTTCTTTTTAATTTCCCTACGGCGTCCTAATGAGGTCTCTGTGGAGGCGGCTCGGGGCCGTTATCTATGATATTCTTGAGGTTGATGCTTATTGTGCGTGTCACTGATGACTTCCCTTTTTATTATCCTCCCGAATACAATTCAGCGGTCGCCTAAATGAGTTCTTCTCATTTGTTTCGCTCTTTTTATTTCTCTTGGCGGCAGTTTGTTTCGGCCTTAATTTCTTTGTAAAATAAAAGCTTTTTTAACATCAGCATTAAACAGTTAAATGTATAGGGTACGTATATTTTGCGAAATGTAATCCGAGAGACAATAAAAATGGTGATATCGCGACGCCCTACGAAACAAATCACCCGACTCCGCCTCCACTTATCTATTAAAATGAGAGATTATTGTCGGATCAAATGTACACAAAATGGTCCGGTGTTATTTTCAGTGGATTGTGCAATATTGTCACAAGCCCTATGGTGGGGCAATTAGAGACGTGTCGCGCGTGGCGGTCGCGTGCCGCAGATCCTGTCGCGCGCCCGCGTGTCATACTACCCTCATTACAACCGATGTTTATACTGTGCGTAACACGAGGTGACGCTCCGATAGCGATATGTCAAATAAAGTATATCCTCTGCGAGCTGCATGTTTATCTTTATGGATACGAATAAAACAGGACAGCTTCGTTATATATTTTACTCGATAAAAGATAATGTGATTTTAAAACTTGAGCCTAGTAGACTTAGTGATGATTAGACGATTATGTAACGGTAAATACTCGTATTCATATATGTTGTATTTGTTAAGATTGTTTGTTGTTGTTGTTGTAAGTTGATATTATTATTTTTTGTTGTAATATATGTATTAACTTTTATAAAGCTCTATGTATTTTTGATTAAGCATTATAAGTATGTTCTTTCTTATTCATAAATGTCTATAATGCGGGTCTTGATTTAACATGAGGCGCACTTGATACTCTCAGAGGGATTACTCGCGCCATATTGAATTAATAAAACGTAATGGCAACCGAACGTTTGGATATCAGGGAAATCCCCATTGTGGAATTCACTTCATTTAAATATCGCATTTTTCTTGAAGATTATACCGTACGACAGCTATAAAAGAAAACAGGAGTACCGCCCCTCGATAATGCGACGAGCCTGAGGAATTTTTATTTCGCTGAAATCTCTTCTGACATAGGTATATTTTTGCAAGATCGCCTGGAGATTTTAATACCCGATTTTATTTAAATTCGTTTAGGAGGCGCGGGTGACTGCGCCTCAGACGTTTATCGAGGGGGCGTGATTGTATTTTTAAGCAGAATAATTATGCATCTCGCGGAATTTAATCTTTATACGGTAAAGAAAGTATGGGGCGTTACAATTTTTTTTTAATGCCTACAAGTTAGCTCTTGACTGCTATCACACCTGATGTTAAGTGATGATGCAATCTAAGATGGAAGCGGACTAACTTGTTAGGAGTAGGATGAAAATCCACACCCCTATCGGTTTCTACACGACATCGTACCGGAATGCTAAATCGCTTGGCGGTACGTCTTTGTCGGTAGGGTGGTAACTAGCCACGGCAAAAGCCTCCCACCAGCCAGACCAAGACAAATTAAGAAAAATCACAATCTGCCCCGCCGGGAATCGAACCCAGGACCTCTGCCTTATAAATCCACCGCGCATACCACTGCACCACGGAGGTCGTCGAACTTATAATTATTAATACACATATAAATTTTAATTTTGTATGTATTGGTTGGCATTAATGAACTTAATGTCATCGATTTCATTAAGTATTGCTATTTATTTCTAAACATAAACTAGTGTAATTTTAAAAGATTGTAAGACTCTTTCTCACTTTATACTTGGCAAATTATGCGACTAATATTTTTTTTTACTTTTACAAAGTATTGCATTATGATTCTATAAATAAATATATTGTAATTTTGAACATACATTTCGTAAAAATCTTTCTTAGTTTTGTGTTCTACCATCGTACTTCACTCGACTAATTTTTTCTAAAGTTACAATAGAATAATTTAATGTATCTTTTCGTTTAATATTATGGACTATGTTTTTCAAAGCTTTTATTAAGTAGTTCAGTAACATTACGGACCTGACGATGGATGTCTTTCAAACTGGCCGAATCTATAATCCTATTCAAGTACGTAATCATTCACTTACCTCGACGTCATACTACTAGCTCCCCTCACATAGAGCTCTGCTGTGGTGATCATTCTTCATTTGTTGTCTACGCTATACCTCTGACCAGTGATAATGCACTGTTAGAAATAGATTTTGTTAACATATTATTTTTAGAGCAGTATTTGGAACGGTTTACTTATTTTCCAGTTGTTTTTACGTGTGTCTCTATGTGGTTTTTATCATATATCAATTACAATTTTTGATTTTGTTAATGACAAAGATGCTAAGGAGATATTTGGACTGACGTTTACTTTCATCCACGGAGGTACTCATAATTTCGAAAAGTAGGTACTTAAATAAAAAATTGCAAATTATGTTTGACTAAATGGGTTTTTGGAATTGTCAATTAATATAACGGCGTTTAAATACGTTTTTTGGAAAAATCCTGGGAATTACTTATATTTTATTAAACTACATATAAAATTGTTTTAAAGTTTTGCTGTTGGGACGTATATAATAGAAATGCTGAGATGTACCACAAAAAATTGCGGTAATTTTTCTTACCGTTTTTGTTTCTTCCATCTCAATGAATTCCACCGACAAAAATTTTCCTTGCCATTTGTTTCCATCGCGCAAGATCTTTTCGTATGAGGCGAGTTCTCTGTTAATATATGTGCCCGGAATACCGTGGTCATATATTACACCGACCTCTGCCGGACCGGACATAACAATCCCCGATTTGCTATAATATCGCCTTACGTCCCTGTCTGTTGAGTTGGCAAGCGAGTGGGTGTGAGGGAGATGAGATATGGTGGCGGAAAACGCGGGGTGGCAGTGTACGTGCCGCGTATAATAAGCATTTCATGCACGGGGTGCGGGCGCGGTGTTACGTAGGTACCATTTTCCGTAAGTCGTGTACCTAACCGGACCGTACATTATGAGCTAAGGGTCAGCCTCGCGCCGTCTCTGTCGCGCTTGCACAACCTTATCCAAGAATAATTTTCCGTGATGTATCGCGCTGAGGGTCGCTGTGTCCGGTCTATTTGAGAAATATTTTACGTTCGTAAATTTTACCTATGGGTACTGAAATATTTTCTGTGTAACATTCATAAAATTACAGAAATTTTCATTAATAAACATTTCACTCAAATTTAATTTTACACATTTTTATAAAAACTTAAGAAGTTAAAAATTTTTGAAGTTAAAGTTATATTTTAAATGACATACATTAAGACATAAGTAGTTCGAAGAGAATAGAGAAGAGAGAGGTTTTGGGTCCCAAATTACTGGCGGCTCAAGACCATAATGTTTGGTAAACCATCCACATACGAGGTCTATGTCTAGCAGTGGCTAATAGCGATAATGATGTTATTAACACTTGTGTTGCTTGAACTTAAGAATGATAATAATCATTAAAATATATCTAAAGAAAGCAAAGCTCACCCTAACCCGAGTTAAGTAAATAAACGTATATAAATAAATATAAAGCGATAGCGGTCGCGAAATTCATCTTTTATCTATACGATTTATACACGGGGAGGTCGTAAAGCGGAACAATAAAAACCCAAAACAGTAATAAATTTCAAGCAATAGACGAAAAGGTTCAAGTGTGTCTTATCACTTCCTACCACGCATAGGACGTTAAATCTGACAATAAAATGATGACGCAACTGTTTATTTTCAGTTCAGGAGTCAAGTGTTTTAGTATGTATGTGTGTATTATTGTTATGTAGAACATATAGTTAGAAAGTAGGACTAACAGAACGTTATATAATTTGAGATGAATTAATTTTCATTGCTGGACAATTTGTAAGAACATTCAAAACACCGTCGTTTTGAGCCACCTGCAAACTGCGGATTCCTGTAACCCTCTTGTTGTCGGTCCATCTAGGGACAGGTTGACCAAAACTGCGCTTTCCGGTTCGGGCTCACCATTCCAGCAGTTTGGGATCTAAACGTACATCGAGTCTTTGATTATGTCCCTGATACTCCGAAATTAGCTAATTCTATCGCCTGTGAAGTTCGTCAGAGCATCATAAGATCATCTAAGGTTTTAATTATCTTATCAACGTTATAAACGTTAATAAGATAGCGCTCAACTGTTAGCTAAAAATAATAAAGACTCTCCATTCGAGAGTTAAGGAAAGGTTACAATTTTGTTATAAGCAAACACTTAAAGAGAAGCCGGTGTTTACAAGCAATCAACACTTAGTGGACAATTGTACGAGGGTCACAGGCAGGTAAAACAAATAGAAGACAAGACCGGTGCGCCTCCACAAGGCTCCGCGGGGAGGGTTTCTTAAAGGACAAGGAAATGCGGCGCCGTGGTCGACACGAGGTGTTCTTTATGCATTAGTAATGCAATCTAATTGAAACTTAGCCGGGAAGATGACCATTCCCTCAAATTATACATTTAAAGCGATTGTCTCGCATTTAATATTCTGTGTCGGACTTAGTAGTAATGGCCGTAGTTTCAAATTAATTTAATTTGAGAACGTACATTATGCTACATCTTAATATCAAATACACATTAATTTTGAACCACTTTTGATATATGTGAATACATTTCTATTATATTTTGGTACATCAAAATATAAACCTCTTAACATTTTCACGAAATGACCATGATTTGTGAGCCTTTATTACATGCTATCAATAATCCCTAGTGGGTTGTCGTCAGCAGAAGGTACTGCAAAGCATATTGGTATTTACGAACTCTTTATGGTAATATAGTCGTAGTAAGTCACAAGATGAAATCAAGACATGACTGCGAAAATTAAATAAAACTGAAAATCGTTTACAGGTAGAGCAGCTTATTTATGAGATTATGTTAAGGAATTAAGATATCTATTATAATCACTAGCTAAAATAATACTGATTTAAATAAATCAGCAAAATCACACGATTTTTGTTGGACTATGCCGAAGTAGTTTTGAACATCTTAATTATGATTGCATTTCATAGATCGCTTAAATTCGAATATATATACAATAAGACAATGCAGTAAACGTATTTCTAAATTCAATGAATATTATTATCCTTTGTCCAGCAACAAGAGAGCTGTTATTACGGAAGCACATCAGTTAATAATTCGTGAGTGCGGTCCGGCGCACTTACACGGACGATTCATTATTGTTACGGCCTCGGCCGACGGAGATATACGGTATAGCTCCCTGATTGACCCCACATTAAAAATTACATACAAATAGATGGAAGAAAGGTGGATTTCCAAACGTACGTGCTTTCTTTGTTCCTTTGGTTTCCGAGACAAATAAAAAATTTATGGAATAGTCAATCAATAGACTCACTCCGGCCTCGTTATTACGTAAATGCGGTTTGGAACATTTAATATCGCCTTTGATTCGTTAGGTTAATTCTGTAGGGGCACGGGCCGAGTGTCGCAGCGGTCGCCGGAGGGTCGAATAAATATGTCCCAAAGAGTTAAGTGGGAGAGAAGTGCGAAGCGTAAACCGCGTCCAACGTTTGCTCTTCTCCTCGTGTTGTTGTACCACTTATTACACACAAAGTTCTGTTAAAGTTTTCTCCGACACTCGAGCGCGAGTTTAATTTACTCGATAGTGTAAATAAAGCAGCCCGAGTGGGAAGTTTCTTAGTCCCAGGACTCCGACGACGCTCGCTGTGGTCGAGTGATAATAACGTCGTACCCCAGGCTTCCTTATTAATCGAGAACGACAAATTTTAACGACAAGAATTAATGAATCTCGTTACATGGGTTAATCCCCCGGTCGTAAAGTGTGCGCTTGGAGGTAGTTAAGGTGCGCGGGGTGGTGCCCGCCACACGTTACCTACCCGCGTCATGCTTTGTTTTCACACATTATTCATTACGGCATTTCATATTGAAATCCCACTAAAACATATAAACGTGAATAGTGAATGATAACTAACTTCAAGAAGCTCGTGCAATAATGCTAAAACAAATCTAGCAATACGTTGTAGTTCTCTGAAAAACAAATTACAGATTTTGTAATCACCCAACTTGGTTTAAATTCACTGGTTTAAAGAAATACAAAATGGATAGAATGTCTTTTTAAATAACAAAATAAAATTTCACGTTAACGGAGTAGCGGGTGTCTGTTAGTAGAAATTTAAAAAACAGTCTTTTAAGATCGTTAAGAAAGCCTAATGAGTAAAACGTTTCAAAAAACAAAGTGTTTTCATTTATTCATAATTTTTGGTAAGGAATCCAGGAGGCGAGACAGGAGGCTCGCGAATAGCTAGCTAGCTAAGGACTTGGAGATATATTGTCCAGTTAACGAGCGTGTGCGAATGGAACTTTATTGTAATTGCCTTTTGTAAGATCGGAGCGAAGTCATTACGGGCCACCCTCGAGCCCGACCTTATATTATACTGAAATTTTCATCACAATTCTAAATAGGTACACACATAACGTGTACTTTTATTTGTGCCCCAATATTATCAGGGGTGTAAGGGGGATGATAGTTCCAGTCGGCCTCCCCAAATGTCAACCTCACCTGCTCGCGGTGCACCCTGCAGATGGACCGACGAGGCTCTGGCGACCGATGAATGGCGGTATAACCATTCCAAATAGGCTGGACTACAAAATGAGGCCAGTGTCAGGCAGCAGTGACACTGGTTCGAATAGTCCAGCTCTGCGGTGACCAACCCGCCTGCCCAGCGTGGTCACTATAGGGCATTTCTTTTTATGGGAGACGGACCAACAAAACAGCCCCTAGTCCCCGGCAGCCCCGCTATTCCTGGCTCTGGCAGCGGTCATGGTAACGGCGGGGCAAGGGGTGTCAAGAATCTCCGGCAGAGATTCCGCTGCCAACCCCGACGACTGGACCTGGCAACATTCAACGCACGCACTTTGAGGACTGACGAAAAGGTGATCGAACTGGAAGAAGTATTAAGTAAGTTGCGCTGGAGCATTATAGGATTGTCTGAAGTCCGAAGAGAGGGCGAGGACTCGATAATCCTGAATTCCGGCAATTTACTATACTACCGGGAGGGCGAACATCTGTCCCAAGGTGGTGTTGGGTTTATCGTTCACAAGTCCCTCGTTAACAATGTTGTACGAGTCGAGAGTGTGTCGAGCAGGGTAGCGTTCCTTGTCCTCCGAATTACCAAACGGTATTCGTTGAAGGTTATACAGGTTTACGCACCGACCTCGGCACAACCCGACGAGGAGGTAGAGGTATTGTATGAGGATATTTCAAGAGCCCTGCATGCTTCGAACTCCTACTACAATGTTGTTATGGGGGATTTCAATGCAAAGCTGGGCGAGAGGAGTGGTTTAGAGTTGAGAGTGGGGCAATTTGGCTATGGGCAACGGAACCACAGGGGCCAAATGTTGGCTGACTTCATGGAGAAGGAGGGCCTCTTTATGATGAACTCCTTCTTCAAGAAGCTACCACATAGGAAATGGACCTGGTTGAGCCCCGATGGTTCCACGAGAAATGAGATTGACTTCATCTTGTCGACCAGACGGCATATATTCAACGATGTCTCTGTGATCAATAGAGTCAAAACCGGCAGTGATCACCGACTGGTAAGAGGCACGTTGAATATCAATGTACAGCTTGAACGGTACCGACTGGTGAAGTCAACGCTCCGACCTACTCGTGCCCACATCCAAAACCCCGAAAGCTTTCAACTGGAACTCCAGAACCGTTTCGATTGCCTAGCACATTGTGTTGATGTGGACGATCTGAACAACAGGCTAGTGGAAACTGTCCATTCGGTTGGGTCTAAGTTCTATAAGACCCACCGCCCAAAAACCAACAAGAAATTCTCTGACCAAACACTCAAGCTCATGGAGGAAAGACAAGGAATGCGATTACAGTCTTCAGGGGACGCTCTGAACTACCGACGTATCAATAGACAGATCTCTAAGTCGCAGAAATGTGACTTACGCCGCTACAACACCGAGCGTATCATAGATACAATAAAACACAACCGTGGCTCGAAAGTGTTCGCGAAAGATCTGTCTATTGGACGCAGTCAGTTGACGCGTCTGAAGACCGATGACGGTAATCTCATTTCTTCCAAGCCCGAGATCTTGGGTGAGGTCGAGAAGTTCTATGGACAGTTATACACGTCAACTCAAAAGCCTGTTGACAATTCGGCTGAAGACCCCAGAGCCAAATTGACCCGACACTATACCGAAGATATCCCGGACGTCAGCCTAGACGAGATTAGTATGGCTCTCGAACACCTAAAGAACAACAAGGCGCCAGGTGATGACGGAATCACAGCAGAACTCCTGAAAGCGGGTGGTAAACCAATACTTGAAGTCCTTCAGCGATTGTTCAATTCCGTCATTCACGAGGGCAAGACGCCTCAGGCGTGGCACAGGAGCGTGGTTGTTCTGTTCTTCAAAAAGGGTGACAATACCTTGCTGAAGAATTACAGACCAATCTCGCTGCTGAGTCATGTCTACAAGTTGTTCTCCAGAGTCATTACGAATCGTCTCGCTCGTAGGTTTGATGACTTCCAGCCTCCCGAACAAGCCGGTTTCCGACAAGGCTTTAGTACCATAGACCACATCCATACGCTGCGGCAGGTTATACAAAAGACCGAAGAGTATAACCGGCCACTTTGCTTGGCGTTTGTGGACTATGAGAAAGCCTTTGATTCGGTGGAAACCTGGGCTGTGTTAAGGTCATTGCAGAGGTGCCGAATCGACTACCGGTACATCCAAGCGTTGCAGTGCCTGTACGAAAACGCCACCATGTCAGTCCGTATACAGGATGAGACTACGAGGCCAATCCAATTGCAGCGAGGAGTGCGACAGGGAGATGTTATCTCCCCGAAGCTATTTACCGCCGCATTGGAAGACGTCTTTAAGCTCTTGGACTGGAACGGACTTGGCATCAACATCAATGGCGAGTACCTCACTCAACTGCGGTTTGCCGACGATGTAGTGATAATGGCAGAATCTCTAGATGACCTTAATAATATGCTCAATGACCTCAGCAGAGTTTCTCAACAGGTGGGCCTTAAAATGAACATGAGCAAGACAAAGATCATGTGTAATGCTCATGTTTCGCTCCACCCAGTTATTGTTGAAAATTCTGCACTCGAAATTGTAGACGAGTATATATACCTAGGGCATATGGTCCAGTTAGGTAGGTCCAATTTCGAGAAAGAGGTGAACCGCCGAATCCAACTCGGTTGGGCAGCGTTCGGGAAACTGCGTGACATCTTTTCGTCCAAAATTCCTCAGTGCCTGAAGACGAAGGTCTTCGAACAGTGCGTGTTGCCAGTGATGACATACGGATCCGAGACTTGGTCGCTAACTGCGGGCTTCATAAGAAGGCTCAGAGTCACTCAGCGGGCGATGGAAAGAGCAATGCTCGGAGTATCTCTGCGTGATCGAATCAGAAATGAGGAGATCCGCAGAAGAACCAAAATAACCGACATAGCTCAGCGAGTCGCAGAACTGAAGTGGCAATGGGCGGGGCACGTGGTTCGAACAGCTGATGGACGTTGGGGGCCGAAGGTGCTAGAATGGCGACCCCGCACCGGAAAGCGCAGTGTTGGTCGACCCCCCACCAGGTGGACTGATGACATCAAACGGGTCGCAGGGAGCCGCTGGGCTCACGCGGCTCAGGATCGTTGTGTTTGGAAGTCCCTAAAAAAGGCCTATGTCCAGCAGTGGACGTCTATTGGCTGATAATGATGATGATGATGATGATTATCAGAAAGATCATCTCTAAATCTTACAGACGAACAGTTAGGAAGTGCAAATTAAAAAAAATCGAAAAATAATCTGATTGTGGCTGGTTGTGTAGAATAGCTTAAATAAATATATAAATATTATGATACTTTATTATCCTAATATGACAACAAAATTTATTTATCACGGCACCACGTTAACTGGTAAATGTTCAATATCGAAAAAGAACTTTAAATTCAAATGTCGATATGAAGCTCTACATTTACACAGTTCATAATCTCTTTACAACTAAACTTTGATATATTATACTATAACTAAAATTTATATTAAAGCATTAAAACTTGTAATAACATAGTTCGTCTACATACACAACAATATTTCAGCAAACAACATTCTTCAGCTCGACATAACGCAAACAGACGCGGAAAATTGAACATTTCAATTACGCGTAAATGAAACGTTGATATTGAATTCTATCAGCGGCTCGTAATGTGTGTGTATTCATCAGGTGAAGAGGCGCGCGGCACATTAGGGCGGCGGCGGCCCCAAAGCCAGAAGACTGATTATGTCTATCCGCAATTTCTCGTCGGCCCTATTCTCGCGAGCTAAAACTAGCGAGTTTTCCACCGCACTATTAAGCGGTCGCTTTTACATTTGTCCTTATAATGGAAACGTGCAACTAATTAATTTGAAACGAAACTCATTTTCATTTATATGTACAGGAATGCGCGTCTGTTAAGTGATAGGGATCCTTCCTGTTTCATATTAAGAATGTGATTAAATTTATTTCCGCCTTACATTTCTGCCTTCCTTAGAATCTTAGATTATTATAATAATTTTTAAGAGGTTGTTGCTAATTTTGCATGTCGGTCGTAGTAAATATATTCTTAAATGAAGTAACTATGATGGATGTATTGGAGTTTGAGTTTAAGTTTAATGTAGTTCTATTTAGTTTACTATGATATCAAATTAAAATCAAATTTGTTAGTAAGTTGTGACTCAACCGTTGGTTTAGAAAACAGATTCTATCGACAAGAGCCAGTAAGGTGCATAATAAATCATATTAGCTATTGTTTCCTTAAATTTTTATCATAGGTATCCTTAATATGTTTGTATGAATTGTAAAAATTACAGCAATAAAAGTCGTTTCAGCAATATAAGAAAAAACCTGAAGTATTCAAATGGAATTTTTCGGAATTCAACTTCCAAAACAACTTTCATTGTGTATTTTTCAACATGATTTTATTTTTTTTTTCAACAAGGTTTATATTTCTTCTTTAAGCATTAATTTGATAACAGCCGTGATTACAAGCGAATAAACAATATCTAAAATATTATAAATTATATATTATAAAATATTATTAAATTAAAAAAAATATATTGAAATTGAAATTCTGCTATAGTGTGGTCTTGTCCATAAGCATTAATAAAAAAACAAGCAACAAATTGTTAAAACTCGCGTGTACACATTAAAATAAGAAGAAAGCAGTTAATATTAAACATAATTGTAAAAACACCTACGGTTTCCACAAACAGGTTCCTACTCTCATAAGAGTATGGGATAATTTTCATTCTTTTGTTTCCCAGTGTTATTTAGGAAAATTATACATGGTCCGGTTACAAGCCCTCACCCCATTAAGTGAAGGCGAGCTCATTCTCAGTAAGACTAATCAAATAACAGTCCCCCCATCGTCCCCCCTCCCTCCCGCGGCTAGTGGTCATCTCTCTTATCGATTGTGGTGGAATTCGTGCAGAGAATGCGATATTCCCCAGCATTCGCTACACGCCAAGATACAATCGGAGGAAATAATATTAGACATTCTTTTCTCTTCATGTTCGGATTCTACTCTAACAATAATACGATAACAAAAAATACTTAATGTTTTAGCATGGCCTTTCTTAC
This sequence comes from Mycalesis mineus, assembly GCA_034621355.1. Lineage (NCBI taxonomy): Eukaryota > Metazoa > Arthropoda > Insecta > Lepidoptera > Nymphalidae > Mycalesis > Mycalesis mineus. The sequence goes on along the minus strand of CM067883.1, from coordinate 9,114,707 downwards.
TTTTATATATCGATAATTGAGGATTATTTTAAATTAAATAGAGTCAAATAATAATTTGTGTAATTATTTATCAAATTAAATAAACTTTTATCAAATATTCTGAATACTAGGTATATTTTATCTCAACGTGCGTCTAATAATTTATTGTTTTTTATACTTTTTCGGGATTCAATTTCCAAAATAACTTTTATTATGTATTTTTCAACAAGGTTATGTTTATATTAGGTTAGGTTAGGTTTATACACACACCGGCATATTTAGCGGATCAATTATAAAAATATGGTTTTATTTTAAAATGTAGGTACTCACTACACTTTTTTGGTTATTTAAAGTTTTATTTGTTTTACTTAAAATGAGATCATATTAAGAACAGATTTTGCGAGTAGGTAAAGGCTATTTATGAAAAATGTTACATTTTTATACAATTTTCATGTAACCGGGAAAAGTGAAAATTAATATTAAAATAACAATTAATTAAATTAGAAAAAATGGTGACTGATATCGCGTATTTCCTCCACGTGCTCTTATTAAAGTTTCTACCCGTCTAGGCATACTGAGAATGATGTTTTCGATGGTCTCCTGGGATAGTATCCGCTATTCTTCAACAACGGCGATTCGCAGTTCACCCACGTTGGCAGGAACTGGACTTCTGGACTTTACTTTTCTTTTCGGCAATTAACGGCAGGCAAAGAATATACAGACGCAAAGGAGAACGATAATGTATCGACATTATCTAATTTTAAGTAAAACAAATGAAACTCTAAATAACAAAAGAAGTTTTAAGTAGATTTTAAAATAAAACCAAATTTTTTTATTTTATGGACCTTTTTTTATCTTCTGCAAAATATACCGGTGTGTTTATTTCTTCCTAAAGCGTTGATATGAAAGTTGACGTGATTATACACAAACTAAACAATAACTTGAAGTTTCGAAAATCCATGTTTAGTTGACAACTCATTGACGAAGTGACGTCAGATGAATGTGATTTAGTGTTTTATTCTTTGCTAATAAATACATGACATCGATCTATAACATTGATCTTGCATTGTTGATTATACCATTTTAAAAAGATAGATTTGAGAGAAAGTTTTTGAATAGATATTTTAAAAAGTATCCAAAAGAGTATTTGAATTTATGATTTTATGGGTTCAGCTAAATAAATTATACAAGATAATACATCCATTAAAAAAATGAAATGTAATAGCTGGTAGAATTGGAAACGAGCAACTATATGGAGCCGGTGAAAGATTAGCGCCATGGTAGCAGGCGCCTAGCGTAAACTCATCTACATCGCCTCCCACCGCAGCCATTGAGCCGGCATCAGGCGCTTTTGAAGTGCACTTTACTATATAAAACATACACACGCTTTGTACTGCTTTGCTTTTGTAATGTGTTTACTAATTATAATTGTCTAGTTAGTCTTTATTGATAGGCATCTTGGTTTCATTTTTAGTTTGAAGTCGTTGAAGGTGTCTTGTATTGTGATCAATACTTCATTGATCAATGACTTATACCCGATATTGAATTTACATTGAAAACAATCTTATAAGATCTTGCCTTCATTTCAGCTTACATGTTTATTAAAAGGTAAATTAATTGTTATTTTTGAAATGTTAACTTTCATGGGAGGCTTACGTGACGTTATACGGCGGCAGTCTGTCTGGCTTCCCCTTCTCTCACGCATACAGCAGCGGTAGGTAGGCTTCTCCTCGCTTACTCTATCCCACAGCATTAGCTGTATATAAGTTATTAATTGTGTCGGGCGTAAAAACACACACTCGTTTCTTTATTAAAAAAAATAGTGTGCATACAAAATAATTTTTAGCATAGAAAATAGCAACCCTATTGCTTTTAAAATTATTTTCTATTAAGAATTTTTGTGGGAGTAATTTCAATAAATGTTTTAAAATTATGATTTTGCGTTATTTAGAAAAGCTGTTATTATATTAAATAACTTCATGTTTTACCTACAGTAATATCTGCCTAGAAAATATTGTAATGTTGAGATGTACCTACTGAAACTTTGTGATTAAGACAAAATAATTAAAGTACAATCATATAACAATAATATCAGGGAATATATCTTTTTGTTTTGTATTAAAACTTTCCCCTTAGACAAACCCTGTAAATACTAGCAGTAGCGCAAAATTTTGAGACGAAAATGCAGTCGTATTAGAATTCTAGTAAATCCATAGAACGTGCAGGACGCATGGTGGACTGCAACCGCTTCGTTTCGGCTTGTAATTCTAATGAGTATTAGTGTCGTCCGTTCAGCTCTCCAGTGCTGATTCTAGTCGGCTATTCTGTTTCAAATGAGAATATGTTTCGTTGATATTATTACCGTACTTTGGTACATGTAAATGTATGGGTAATAATATAGATTGGTATAAATCTGACAATTGTCAGTGACAAAATAAAAATGTACAAAGTTCATGATAGTTTTAAGACAATTTTCATCTGACGTTTTATGACATATTGAAGTGGTTATTTTTGAAGTGAAACTTTTTATCGGGGTTGGAAAAAAATTTAGTGTAACATTTTTTCGTTACGCGTCACATTTTTCCGTTACGCGCCATTTTTGACTTATGGAAGTGACGTGATAAATATATATATATATATATATATATATATATATATATATATATATGTTATATTGAAGTGATCAGCAAAATCAAAGGGTTTATTTTAATTCTAATTCCAGTGAATTTCTAAAAAAAGTAAGTAATTACATCTCTTTTTCTAATACTTAGGTGTAATTATGGTATTTATTTTTCCACGTTATTTAAAATTAACTTTTGTTTGTATTTGATTGTATTTTTCAATACACTAACACGTGTACTTATGGTATCAATTTTTTCTAATACTTGAATGTTGATAAGTTAGTTAGTTAGTTTCACTTCTTACGAGTGTACGCTACGCACACATTTTTTTTAGCTATTAGTAGGCAACCTGAATAAGTACCATTTAATGGGGTTTTAATAAGTACAAAATATAAACTACATTTTTTAAATTATCCATCTAATCCAATTAATCTAATCCAATATATTTTTTTAAAAACTTAATGTTTAAAGGCAATTTTAAAATTGTTCGTTTGCAATCTTTTTTTCTTCCTTTTTAAGGAGGTAACGTTAAACTCGATATAATTATGATTAGCTAATATATCAAGCTTTTTAGTGAGTAAAGTAGGCTTATAATATCTTTGTAAGTTTTTAGAAATCTTTCCATAGCGTTTACTGTATCATAATATTAATCTTTACTGTTTAGTGTTTAGTCGCAGTCTAAACTAATAATCAGTAAGGCCACCAGCTATCCAACGCGATCCATTCGACACAAGATACTGTATGTCTGACTGTACGCACACCGCTCCACTGGGCTGTGAAAATGATTTTGATTTGACCCTTTGAAGCACCCTCGCTTCTACCGCAAAATTACATTTCCATCTGTGTATTTGCTCATGTATATCATATAACTAGGATACTAATTACAAAATGTCTCTCACTTCATAATTAATTTACAGAGTCATTTCATGATGTTATATTGATTTACCTAATTGCATTTTGACGAGAAAATTAAGTTGTTGGAACATTGAGATAATTTGACGTGTTTAAATCTGCCAAAACGTAGTAATATGTAACATTTTTCTTACAACTGCTGTAAAGTGAATTTTTTGTTTAATACTTTACAATTAATCCCCATAAAATCAAGTATGCTTTACTATTTATTTCGAAAATTAATATTCTTTTTTCCATCCAATTTTATTCACGCTTCTCATCCGTAAATGTGTTGGTGGCGATAATTTTATTCCGAGAGTATATCTCCTTACTGCTGATATATTCAACAGAATATTCCCATATGTGCGTAATTCTGCGGAATGGCAAAAAAGGTCTGTTTGAGGGGTGAAATATGTAAATTTATTGTCTTGGGCGGCTCCGGGCGGCGGTAGCGGCGCCCCCGTCATACGCCGACACGTAGGATAAAGGAAATGTTAATGCGCGCCAATTTATGTGCTTTTCTATGATTTCGCTGAATCGGGCTCGTCGGTTTCCCCTTTATGGCAAAGCGGCGCGAGCGTTTTGTTTATAAATTGAAGTGTTTCCAATATAATACGTAGGTACGACTTAGAAGTCATTTAATACTGATGAATTACTGTGTATTGCTTTACTGTCTAAAGGTATATCAGTGAGTTTATTATCTATTTTCCTTTTATGTTTAGTTTACTCATTGCAAAAGTCAGTATCGTAGTCTTGGTGCAAAGAATGTTTAGAGAGAAAGAATACTAGTAATGGAGAGTGTATACATCTCTTCTTGAATTTAATAGCAAGTATCTTATAAATGTAAAAATACGTACATCATTCTAATTAAACTTATTTTTCAGTTTACGTTAACAAAGTTGAACTATTTTATGTTAGTTTTATGCTTAATATTTTAATTTAAACAAATAAAGGCTATGAGCGCATATTATTTATGCATACATTTATTGCAAGTAATACAGCAGTAATAAATCAGTTCTGCGTATCGCTGACTAACAACGTCGACAAACAGTCGAATATCTCCCCTCGATATGCTTTGACTAATTCACAAAGGCCAAATGTGACATAATACCGGCATAATTCAATGTTTTGCTCACCATATTGTATTTTATTTATGAGTTATGCCCTGTTGAGTGTCTTGCCACCCTTTCACTCAGTATTGTGGAAGGTTATGCGTCTCTCTCGGACTACAACGAGGGTGCGTCGTCGCGGCTGTATTCAAACGGTTGGTTAACTAGTACCAGTTAACTTATACCGCATCCGCTGCGCATCATTTTAGGGTCTGAGTTACGAAGGTCAATGATTACAGCGTGGTATTAATGAGGCTTTATTCACCTGTATTTGTGTAATTATTTTAATTAAATAATAACAGAGATACGTACGAACTGAGGTATTAAAGGCTGAATTTTTCATTTGTGTTTTCAATAATAAATACAAATTTTGAGAAATAGTAAACAATATCTAAAGGATATCGACGCTTATTTTTTCAGTTTAGGTTTATTAGTTGCTATAAATAAAAAATTAATGAACTTTTGAAATAATATTCGATTCGTTCATTATATTAACTATCGCGTATACTCGTAAATTGAATTAATAATACACACCGAGTTTAAAGGTGTTAATTTTAAAACGTTTTCCCTATTCGATTAATTTCAGGTAGGGAAAAATTCAGTATTTTTCAAGTTTCAGACAGTGTAATTTGTCATTTTAAGATTTTCTAAAGATGTTTTTAGAAGAAATGCTATTATCCTATTCAATGGAGTTCTTACATAAAACTAATGTCAGATTAATAATCAAGAAACCGAGTGAGCGTATTTACAAGCGTGAAAGTCGTTGTTTAATTACAAAAAGTAGCAACAAGTGATTTTTGAAAAAAGTAATTTTGTGTAGGAACCCGCTTGAACATTTTTCAGAAGCGCACTCGTTTTAATTTAGTAGGGGTTGACTGTCGATATTTAAATTTTTAAACGTCGCCCAGACAGGGACACGGTGGCGCTGCAACCAATTTGTTTGGACAAATTTGTCAGACAAAACAGTAACTTGCAATTGATTGCGATGCCTATTTATTCGTTGTGAATTTTTAATGTTAACGACACTTGTATCTACGAGTACCTGTAGGTACCTTTTAGACATTTATGTTTCATTTGTTTCTTTAGTAGATACTCACTTGATTTACATTGCTTCCAGTTGATGCTTGTGACTTTGTTATAGTGTACTTAGGATTTTTATTAGCAAGAACTCCTGATTTACGTAAAAACCGTAGCCTCTATCATAGACTATAATCCACCTAATTAAGTAGTAATCGTCCATCTTTCCATACATACATCTATTGATCTATATAAGAATGATAGATTTGGACACGCAAGTAAATTAAAGCGCATTTGATGAATCTATGCAATACATAGTAAAGTACTATAGGTGCTTTTCAGTTTGTTTGTGTATTTATGGGAATCCTTATACTAAATGTAGCTACAAAAATATTGCGACTTAGTTTAATAAAAAGTAATTACTTTCAAAAGTCTACTTACTTACTTCTAGGAATAAAGCGCGTTTGGAACTCTCATAGCTTAAATTTTAAGTTTCCAGTTAAATAATAATCGCCATTACTTTTACATGATTTAAAAATTATAGATTGATTATTTAAAATAATCATAAAGGATTCATTGAATAAACAGATATTTACATTCATTTTGAATTAATCTCTTTATAAGTTATTTGAAGACTCTATGGCCTAGTGCACATAGTCCTTCAATGGTGTATGTCACACAAAAAAGTATTATGTATTATTTTTTATCATCGATTACGACAGCGAAAAATGATGGATCATACCTAATTGGTTTTTATATTCGGGACAAACCTTTAATCAACCGCGGCAGATGATGAAAACATCCAAAAAACATGCCAACAATGTCCGCTTCTTAAATATTATGAGGCGAAATAAGCGACGCGTGCGCTCGGTAGGGGGTCCCGGACATGACGCCTCATGGGGTCTGTAATTATACAAAGTATTATATTGATATTGTACACACCGTGCCGGTTTAGAAAGTGTTTCGTATTTCATAGATTACCAGCTCGACGTGAAGCTAATAATGTGTACTAGATTCTTTTGGATTGTGATCGTAAAATATATATTTAGTGACTTAATTTTTACTAAATATGGAATATTTATACGATAAAATATGAAACATAGTATCTTATAATAATTTGAATATCAAAACATGCTAACATTGTAGAATTGCGAAATTAAATTTGAAAATGAACCTAAGTTACGTAACAAATATTAACATTGCTTTCAAATAAATAAATAATTAAGAAACTGGTATATAAGCGTGGCGGCCTCATTTATTATTCTTTATAAGGAAACAAAGGCGAGGGTTAGCCGTAATAAGGCTCCGCCACCTCGCTGGCTTATCTTTATTGCTTCCAACCCACGTAGAATAATAAATCGTTTTCATCAAAAACAAATACTCGACAGTTTTTGCCGAGTCGAGCGAGCGGGAGGGAGGGTGGCAATTTTCCACCCCCATAATACAATATTTTCCGACATTTTCCACGGGAATACAGTTTCGAATCGCTCGCACGCGACCGGCAGGTTCCTTTAATGTGTATTTTTCGTCCAATCAGAGAGCGGAGAGAGTCTCGATATTACCTCAACTGTCACACATAAAGTGGAAAATATGGTCGGCAGATGTGGGGGTGGTCGGGGGTGCTGCGGGGTGCGCGGCGGGGGCGGCTGCTTGCCAGTCGGCGCGCGTACGCGACGCTCCGGCGCGCCGGAAGAAACGAACAGAACAGGTTTATGGCTTTTCTTTCAGCTTCAGGTACGGGCCGTATCATAACAGGGAATAGCGGCGCGTGATGTGAACCCGTGATAAAATAAATGTCGAGATAGGCTTATGTATTGTACTGTTTATCTTAATAATGGCCACCGGGAGAAAAGTTTCGATTAAACGCAACGTTTTGTTACGTTTTTTATCAAAAGTACGAAACAACCCGTTAGTGGGGTTCCTAACGTACGTATTTATTTATGACATTAATTACGATTACAACTGAAATATAATGTTACACATATATTAATTATATAAAACTATTTTCAAAAAAGAAATGATAAGGAATTTTACAATAAGAAAGATTTTTATTTTGCAACAACTGACTGATTGTTTGTATGTGTCTACTGTGTCATACAATTTACAGCTTCAACTGTTTAACGGTTTTCTACTTAGGACGTTACCTTAAATTCATCACAAGTCATATTTTTAGTTAATTTAAATTTATAAATTATAATTGATTTTAAAATTTCATAATTTCTTAGAAAAAGGATTCTCAATAATTACTTATAATGAAATATTTTCAGTGTATGTACGGAAGCAGCGAGCGAGCTAGCTAGCGCTTACCCGCGAATACAAATCGCGATTCATTTCTCATCGTAACTTTTTGTCGGTTCTTATCTGTAAGACTTCACTTTTCATCATCCGAGGGGATTTATGTAATGCCTAGTCATTTCTCGGCGTCGAGGCGAGGCTTATCGGTGGAGCGAGTGCGCTTGATTGATGAGCGCGCAAAAATAAATGTTCAGTTAAATTATTCGATAAGTTGGAAACGGAAGTTAAACGGGACTTATCTTTGTTCCTTTGCCCCGGAAGATTTCATGCTTGTAGCTGTTATGGCCGGGGTGATGGATTGGTTACCGTGCGTAAGGTACTCCCATAATATAAACACTGTATTTAAAATTTTGGTTGTGGCAATTTTGATAAAACAATTTATTTATTCAAAGCTATCAGTGTTGCTTTTTTACTTTAAATGTTTATTTTAAATATTTATAAATATTGCGTAAAATTCTACAAAGGAGAAATTTTATGCCTCGAGTAGTATTCAACTGGTTTCTATCAATTTATTTGTAAATTGAAACATAATACTTTAGTTACAAACCTCTCAAAAATATGTCATGTTATATGGGAGATTTTCATCGCAGTTGACGTGATATATGACGCAAAGTTAGTTGTCTGCTTGACCACACACTGAATCACTTAGGGGAAGTAACTGCAATATAAAATTAGGCATGGAAGCTAATGCTATAATTGCAGGCAATCAGCGCCCCCTCCCGATGATTTATGGACGTGCGCTCTACCCCGCCGCTGCCTACATTTACATCTTTAAGCGTACCTATCGCTATCTGTACAGATTTGTGGATTTTGGGGATTATTCATTTTATTTATGGACAGATTATTTGCTGCACTCGAGCTGTTGTACACTTTCATGTATTTACATTTATTAAGTAGCTACCCTTCTTGTTCTGACTTTTCGCTTAAAGTCTAGGCGTTAAAAGCAATTTAAACTATTTTTGTGACAAATGAACGTCAATTTTATATTTAACGATATGTTTTACGCTTTAGTTAATTATTATTTTTGACTTGATTAGAACAGATGTTGTTAGAGTGTTAACTAAAATTTAAGGTCACCTTTGCTACAAAATCTTTTACAAAATGGTTAGTTTATAGTTAACATTTTGTTCCAGATTCTTAAATTGCATGTGGGACCGTTGTCGGTCCACTTAAAAAGAGCATTGTGGCTAATCTCCAGCGACACATGTACAAACAAAGTTTAATTGTAGCGCTGCGCTGCGGCCGGCCCCGGGCAAAACCGATTACAGTCTTAGCGTTCACCTTCGATTGTACACCCCGCCCGCCCCCACATATTCAATTCCAATCAATCCGCCGCACATATTTATATGTAGACGCTCAGTGCATGTTTTTATTGCGGACTGCATTGAATGACGGCCGCAAACATTGCAACATCCGCCTCCCCCACTCGCGTCGGGAAATCCTTTTATTTTTAATTTCGATTTTGATTTTTTCCGGGCGCGCGGTGTCGTCCTACTTTTATTTCGTTTCATTTCATAGCGCAGGGTGGGTGCGCGACAGATCGGAATTTCAGATATGTACAATTTAAAATCGTGTAAGTACGGTCAGCGTGGGCGCGGGCGGCGGGCGGCGGGCAGCGCTGCTCGGTGCTCGCTAGACTGACGCCTGTCGGTTTGTTGTCTTTGCTTTTTTACAAATTCTATTTTCATTTGATTGCATTTGAATTTCCTCCGCCAATATCCGCTAACTAAACACGATTAATGCGGAGCGGAGATGGACAGGCGGGCGGAGAGGCGGCGGGGGCTGATGCTGCTCTCTAGCCGTTTTGTCGTTTTATATTAGATGCCAGCTAATTTATAGCACCGCAGGATTTCTTTTACAATATTTATGTTTTTACTTTTCTACTGCTTTATTTACCGTAGACTACAGACAGATATATAAGAAATATTAATTTTATGGTGACATAGGCTTAATTGCTTTACTTTTGTTGTTTGTATTAATTTCATGATTTCAAGTGAATTAAAACTACCATTTAAGTACGACAGAAATCATATATTTTTAAGAATTAATTATTCAAATTTTAACAAATTGCTCATGCCACGTCTACAAACCTAGTCTAAAATAATTGAAATTCTAAATAAAAAACTATACTTAACTTCCTTTATAGTCATGTAATTCCTAGTCTGGTCTCGGTGTTTTTTCATCGAAAGCGTCCGTTGTTTTTATGATAGGACATTATCAGTCTGGGGCGCGTTTGCACAACAAACAGCATTGTAATGCGAGGACAAGCCGGCACGAGATCGATCACGGCGGTCCGTTATTGGCAAACTTCTCCGCGACACGGCCCTTGATTAAAAGTATGCAAATTTTATTACATCCCACGGGGTGCGGACCTGGGGGGCTACGTACACCCGATTGGGGTCAATTGAACTCGTATCTGTAATGTAATTAGTATCAATCTTTACTTATTCTACACACTCGATATAAGCGAGAGCGAATTTGGGAATAAATACGAGGAAGTAACTTTAAAACTTCGAAATCATGATCTGTGGCCATGAATTCTATACGTTGCTTTATGCTGCTGTTTTGCTAGTGTTGTTTTTATGCAATTTTGAGATTACAATCAGTCGTCGATTGTTGAAATGGATATTGCACCTAAAGCCGTAGAGTCGATTCCCAAAATTGGAAAATATTTGTGTAATACGTTTATAAATAATTAAAATATATTCATTTACCTTTTGATTGCAAATCAAGCGTTAATATGTCTAATTTTCTAGAAGTGATTAATTATTAAATATTATATATTGAAAATATTTTGTAATGAATGAGCCGATACAACGTGCGATGTAGAGGTGTTTGTGTCAAATTGTAAGTTATTGAGGTCTAGCTAGCTAGAATATTACGGTGCGCTCCGCCCTCTCCGCCCGCCCTGTCGTTGAAAATTTTATATTACAGCCAGTGACGTCATCCTGTTTTTTCTTACCCATGACCAGCTAAAGCGATCTTTTGATTAAATTAAGGGGATCAACAGGGAATTTTTAAACTGATTGATAGGTTGACGCAGCGTTACGAAGAACACTGTAGGAATTTTTATTAGCTACAAATGATTGAGCGTAAATTTTGGACGGTAATTTATACCATTCATAAACATTAGGCTTTGATCCGTGGATTAATCGAGGGTGGATGGGTAGTATCCAGCAGAATAGGTATTGTAAATTAGTCGTACCACATTGTACATACATCATGGTGGAATTTAGCAGGAAAAAATAATATTTACTTGTTTCGATATAGTCTTTGGTAATTATGATAAAAATAATGGTTATTATTTTTTATTAATTTTATAACTGAGGAATACCTTACATAAATCTATTTATTTTTATGTAGGTATGCATTGTCAAAGGTAGGTATACCTTGTAATGTTTATTAACTGGTTTTTCATGAAATCGCATCAGAATGATAAGCGGTCATATCAGACTTGGATTTTTACATCACGTTTTTATTTTCCCTAAATAGAAATCGAATTGTTGACCTATCTGTGATAAAGCTCGTCAACATGTAGAGTAAATATAGTAAATATATAACCTAAGTACATAAAATAATCAGTAAGTCATAGCGTTGGTACTAATAAATGATTTGATTTATTCTTAATGTAATGTTTTATCCAAGTAACAGAACATAAAATTCTGTTCATACAGTCGTACTGTCGTGTAAATAGTCAGGGTTTTGTTCCCAAACATTTGACCCCGGGTCGCGACCCCGACACCCCAGCTGCGACAGAATGCACCCCATCTCATCATTGCAATTTTTCGCCACGCAGTTTAGCGTCCCTGTCAATACAAGTGAGGAATTATGTGTGAAGATAATAAGCTCATATGCGCTTTTACGCTGCAAGTTTATTACTGCAGTTAAGCTCCTGAATTAAATATAAAAATTTAAAAATAAATAAAGTATTTTAAAACTACGAATAACACTGAATGTATTTATGATTTTCCAAGTTTACAGGTTTTATTTTACCTCGTAGTTTATCATATTAAAAAGTAGTATAAAATATCTATTACAGCATTTACTGCGAGGGTAGACTAAATTAAAGAACATTTTAATATCTATAAAACCAAAAAGTGACATCATTTTACATACATCATAATATATTGTGTTTTTGTATTTCCTTAAGTAAGTATAAGTGCCCAGCTCAACACATTCTCGTCAATTATATAATTATATAATTATATAATTGATAGTCATGTCATATTAATAATTTAGTGTAACGTCTCATTTTCAGCTTAATAGTCATTACACAAGCATAGCGAGTAAATGTGTTGATGTGCCACGTAAAAAAATAATTACAGATCGTACTAGTTCAACTAAAACGGATGTCATAATGACGTCTTTGATAATAATAGTGCTGCATTTACACCATATAGCTTTCTACACAAACAGAAACCTAATGTATTATTTACGAGCAGTGTTGTAGCTGTCATGGAAAACTGTCTTACTGAAGTTAGCTGAAGCTCGCGTCGTCGAACTACGAGCGGAATTTGTCGACTTAAACCAATTTCACTTTAACTCACCTAACAACTTATAATAGAGTAACTTTGCAGATTAATCTATTTTTGGAAGGAAATCCTTAAATAAGCAATATCCGGGTTTTAATGAAACTGAGATTTTGTTTTACAACAGTTTGTCTTTGATTTAACAATGTTTATCTTACTCTATAAAAGTAAATGTTTGTAATTTAAAATTAATAGCTTTCATTAAATGTAGGTATATAAAAATATAATCGGCAGTACTTACCTCAAAAAATTTATGTTTGAACTGTTTGTCTGTGTCAGTTTGTTCTGAAACTACGACTCGGATTGTAAAAATTTTTGTATATTCTAATATACTGAGTCATGAGGAGTAGCATTAGCTTTTTTGTGTGCTGACATTCCCATAGGAATGTGAACTACGCGGGTGAAGTTGCGGGCGTCTGCTAGTACTTAATATAATATCAAGTAGCAAGTTATTACGTACTTTTTGTAAATTACGTCGCATAGTGGTTTGCATTGCTTTTGCAAGAGACTCAGCTAGGAACAAAATGTATCTGATTAAACTTTCAATTTAATTTAACCACCGCTGACGGATGGTTTTTAGGCCGTTATACGTGACAGGCATAACTTCTATGTCATATTCAAGGTATAAGGACAACTGCCACAAAAAATCGGAAAATATGCTCAAGTGTCCTGTACTCTATGCTTTTACAGTGATAGACGAAATATTTCTTAAAATATTTTACAAAACGTCTTTCTTTTGTAGTTTTAAGTATTAGAAATATAAGGCCCCTATTCCACCAGCGTTTTGCCAGCTTCCTTACTTCCTTCAACTTCTGCGCAGCGTCGACGTCGCGTTGACGCGTCGTCGACTTTGCGTTTCCGTACAGTCAGAGAAAAAATAGACTCTGACAAGAAACACTACTCGACGAAAATAACGTAAAAAAAGAAATTATCAACGTCTGATTTAGGAAAATTCTATATGTTCCAATCGATTACAAGAAAGTGAATATTTTGCACTGTACTCTAATAGTATTAAAAATAATGAATCTGAATTTTTGAAACTACATACGGAAGAGAGGTTTGTTATAACTTTGAGGTAAGAAAAATAATACATTTAATTTTGTCATACAGATTGTTAAAAAATGTACGTGATTGTATGCATGAAGATTGTAGTCAAGAAACGCAATGACGACCCTGCGAAGACGTTGAAAGAACGCTGACGCTCGCAAAACGCTGGTGGAATAGGGGCCTAAGTATAGCATACACGTATCTAATGAGAAATTAGGGTAATTAATAGTAAGTAGTAATTTAGGATAAGATTTTATAATAAAGTTCCTTGACTCTAAACTACTTTAGCATTCAACATTACGAAAGCTTTAACATTTTAATAAAACTGAAATAAAATTTCAGTATTAAATAAAAGTAACTATATTGGAGTGAACAAAACTTAAAAAATGGCGCCCATAGCCGAAGTTGTTCGAGTGGCTCGTTCGCTTTTTATTAACTTTTTTATTCGCAGTGACCCCAGGCTACGGCTCGCTACTTTTCCTGATAAGCAGTAAATTGCTTTTCTTTCCATTTCTTAAATAACCGACTCACACCTAACCCCCCACTGACGGACGCCCTCGCATCCTACAATATTGTTTTACTTTCTGCAACAAAAGTTTAATTACAGCCTTACTTAATAAGGCAGCGTTCCGTTATGTTCTAATTATTGTACCGGCAATAAAAATACGTAAACGAGTGTATTATAACAATTAGACAGACTCCTTGATCGTTAAAAGGGAAATTTAAATGGAATTTTTATGTTCAGCAATTAAGGATAACGTCGGCGTACTAGACATTTTTGTAATTACAAAAATAAGATTCTTGAAATGTAGCGTGAAAAAGAATTAGGCGGGTGAGCGGGAAATACCTTGAACTGTTATACAAACTGACAGATGGACGAAAAGATTTGTTGTGTTTTAGTGTCTTTTATAAGTAGGTATATTTTACTGTCTCTTAATTAACTGCATAGCTATATAGCCATATTAATGTATCATTGTTATAGTTCGAAGAGCCGATCTACGTTGCGGTCACAAGAATCCTTCCTTATAGGAGAGGAAATTTGAAGCTTGTATCAATTGGGTTGGTGGATTACCATTGATTATTCTCAGAAGTTAATAATGCCAAATAGTGGTGGCTTAAGGTGCTTTTTACACCAAATAACGGTTTTAATACCACAAACTTTCTATGTCCCGGCCGAGAAATATACTGAGATTTTTTTGGAAGAAAAACAAGTTTAATATTTCAGAACCTAGCCCTCAAGTACAACCAAAGGACTCGTGATAAGAAGCCACGTAGGCTCACCACTACACTAATGATACTTACTGTACTGTGATGAAAATAAATAACGAGCTTGTCGCATCAAGCTGGCTTTTGATTTTATGATGTGATTTTAAAGTGCGATTAAAAAGATAGAAGTAAATGATGAAGGAGGCGTATACATGAAGATGGAGCGAGGTGAAGAAGCCCGAGGGAGTCCCGGATTTATGGCCGTGAGCTGACGTAGCCCGCGCCCGCGCCCGCGCCGTCCCGCGATCCGCACTGATTTATACCTCACGAATCTCGCAAAACTTACTTCACATTTAAATTTGCAAACTGTCTAAGCTGATCTTAACGTTGGCCATATTATCTCATTCGATCGCCTATAAATTTTATGAGCTGACTTGCCTTTGTCGCCTCAGCTTTGACTTGGATTAATAGTCCCGTGAGAAGTGCAGGTGTAGGCACGAATCATTTATTTTTATTTTTGTTTCTTAAGAATATGATATTGAAGGCTTTACTTATCTTTAATAAAGCCACGTGACTAGGTAGTGATTGTATACATACTTATCTGAGATTTTTGTGTTCGTTTACATAGTTGAATGCTAATTTGATGAAAAATGTTTCTATTTGTCGTCATCATTACCAAAGTTTTATGGCCAATATAAGGCTTGGCCCTTCTAATCTTCAAGCTTTCAGAAGCTTGGATCCATCAAGCTGCTGAAATGCGGATTGGTGATAATGTGTCAAGTTGGTTTTTGTAGCTATCACTATGCGATTAATGATCTAAGGTTTACCATTAAGAAACGGAGAAAATAAACTTAACATTTCTTAATTCGGCCCATGCCTCAGATTCAGAGCTTTATGGTCTCAAGCTCCGTAGACTAACCTAAAGACTCCGTAATTGTAGCCATATTTAAGCACAACATCTGTGTACGTGTACATCCTGGTACAAACTAGTAACGGTATCCGCTGGGATTTACGAAATGAGCAGATCCACGGCGCCTGTTATGAATATGTAATCTAAATTTGGAATTCTCCAAGTGCGAGCTGTGTTTGCTACAACTGTCTCGAGCAAACATTTGCCTTCGTACCACGAAACTTTGTCACGTTATACGAACGCCAACATGTAGCCGAGCGAGTTACTTCACTTAGCTTCTCGGTATAACATTCCGGGGTTGGCGATGACACCCGCTTTGATTAAATTTTCGCTACAATCTTGGTACGGAGTCCATCGAAGCCCCTCTCATAATTCAGTTTGAAACTTTTTAATTAGCTTTATATTTGTGTTTGCAGATTGAGACTTCGGCTTCCAGTTTATCATTAAGATGCCTGAGGTTTGGAAGTTAAATATTAATAACAGCTTTTTCGGTTTCCTTTGCAGTTTTAAGATACTATAATTAATAAAATTCGTTTAAATGGTATACACTGTTTTGAGTTAAATCTGTATTAAGTCACTTCTATTTCTAACTGTTTACTTCAACCTGTACTTGTAATAAGTAGTACCTGGTCCGATTTTGGTACATATTAATATTATTTCGGGTTGCGTACACTTACCTAATATTCTTAATGTGTGAAGGAATGTATACTTCTTAACCAGTTTATATAGAACTATTGTGGAAAGAACTCGAAGAAGTCATAGTTAATGTTTTGATATGCAAAAATATATTGACGTTGTACCTAATTAGGGTATTGATGAAAAAATGTAGTACCTTTAAATCAGTGTGTGCCAACATCGGGCATTTTCTTTCCAGATACGATGGTTGCACCAATAATAACATTGATCTGAATCAATAAAAATATTTACTTTTTGAATTATTAAAATGTAATTGTACCTCATAATTAAAATCGTAATATGTCTGAAAAGAGCCCACAACAAACTAAGCCAGATTATTTTTTGTAATAACTTCACTATCATTTTGACGGCCTCCGTGGCGCAGTGGATTGCACGGTGGATTTATAAGACGGAGGTCCTGGGTTTGATTCCCGGCGGGGCAGATTGAGATTTTTCTTAATTTGTCTTGGTCTGGCTGGTGGGAGGCTTTCGCCGTGGCTAGTTACCATCCTATTGACAAAGGCGAACCGCCAAGCGATTTTGCGTTCCGGTGCGATGTCGTGTAGAAACCGAAAGGAGTGGATTTTCGTCCCACTCCTAAAAAGTTAGCCCGCTTCCATCTTAGATTGCATCATCACTGAACATCAAGTGTGATAACAGTCAAGGGCCAACTTGTAACAGATAAAAAAAAATTTTAGTTCAATGCTCTATGTGCACTATTTATTAGAACAGTTACCGTTGTTCTTACTACAGACACGAGTTGAATTTGATCAGACCAAACTAAATTTTATCAGTTGACAAACATACCTTGTTACATACTGTAATGTGATTTAAGACGTAGGTACTCAAATCGGAGTCTGTCTTGTTGGCTGGTCGGGGCACCTAATTAGATAGGCCGGTGTATATGCAAACCGAATAGCAATGAAGCAACTGGGATTTTGTGAACTGTTGGTCTTCGGTACAATGTCAATCTTATCGGACAGGTACCTGATAGAATCCGATATTCTAAGAAGATACTAATAAGCTTGCGCTGAAAAGATTGTAAGTATAAGCTAATATAAAATGTTTTTGTCCACATTCTTAGAAATAGCTTCGTATTAAAAAATTCGAGTACCTTAGGTCTTTGCGATTTTAACGTCCTACAAAAAGGATAATAACTATGGCACTGTTTGGACTCTATATATAAAAAATAAGCTTCTAGTAGTACTGACTAGTTTAGTTTTAAACTTTTTTAATTTTAATATTCTAATATTATTAATTCTAATATTACAATAGTACATATCTATAGCACTAGTTTATATAAAAAGTACTTATATATATATAAAAAAAAATAGACGTGTGGCACTCGGAGACTGCTGCGGTAAAGCTATTGTATAGCATTTTTTATCAAATTATGTTTTTAATTTTTTTTAAGCGTGATATTGCAAAAAGTCATTAAATTAAATAACACGCTTGAAAAAAAAAAATTTCGGAACCGACGGGATTCGAACCCGTGTCTCTCTGGCAATCCGGGCACGTCGTTGCCGTTTATGCAGATAGTGTTGTAACATCTTATTTGAAGTAGTAGTCAGCATTTGACAGAAACTTATTTTGCACCTGATATAGGTACCAGCGTACCTATGAGTAATGTTACCCTAGCCGGCGTATGACAGCTTAATACACCCATACAACTAATTTAATAATGTCCTAAAATCTAGTTAGGGTGCGAGGATATTATTACCACGTTATTTGCTTATCCTTGTTTGTACAGTCACTGCTTCGCCGACTGTACCAAATTGTAACAGAGCAGTGTCGCTTACAGATGTTTACTTGAATTAAAATAAAATAAACATTAATGTGTTTATTTTTAGATACATTTTCAAACAGCAGTGAGGTTAGTTGGATGAATATGATTATTTTTAAATTAATTTGGGAAAACGCTTCTTATACGAACTTTCTCTTTTTTTATTTGCAATTAGCAACCTAACATTATCAATCAAAGACAATAAAGATAAGATACTAGAGTAAGAGCATATAATGGCCAGACCTTCATTATGTCAGAAAAGGTGAATGTTAGTTGCTCTACTTCCCGTATAGTCTAAGTATGGAATTGGTAACATAGTTGGCTGTCTGGCTACTTTTAGCCAGGGGTAACTGGCTAAAATGGCTGGCAAATGATTAAATCTTAATAGTGTTTTTTTTAACGCCAGGGCGTAGGTATCATCCTTTCCGAAAGAATGGCTGATTGTGTGAAAGAAGTTCAGTATGTGAGCCCAAGACTCATTTGGATCAGGTTAAAAGTTAGACTGACCAGGATATTTGTAGTAGGAGTATATGCTCCAACGGATCCGGGTCCGAGAAAGTCCAAAAATGCCGCGAAAGAAATAAATGAGTTTTGGGAAAGTCTGGGAGATACTTTGAATAAATGTGAACAGAATGAGAGGGTAATTATGTTAGGAGATTTTAATGGATGGGTTGGTTTGAAACGTGATGGGTATGAAAGAGTACTTGGTATGTTTGGTGACAAAAAAGTGAATGAAAATGGAGAAAGTTTGCTAGGGTTATGTTTGGAACATAATCTTTTTGTGGCAAATACTATGTTTGACCACAAAAAGATTCATATGTACACAAGGGAAGAAGGGAATGCAAGAAGTATGATTGATTTTGTGGTAGTGGATGAAAAAAAATGTTCTAGATCTCGGGTATTCCCGGTCGAAACCGACACGGACCACTATTTCGTTATTTGCCGAGTTAGCGGTCTTTTTAATCGGTGGCGGCATAGACCAAAAGAAAAAACGAGCATCCTGGAACGGATAAAAGTTTATAGATTGCAAGAGGATGATGTAAGAGAGAAATACATTAAAAATCTGAATAATGTTATGAATGTTGATGAAGTGAAAGAGGTCGAACGTTTTTGGAGTAAGTTTAAAGATGGAGTGGTAGGTGCTGCCATTGATGCATGCGGGATGTCTAGAAGGAGCAAAAGTAAAAAGGAAAAGAATTTGTGGATGGATAAAAGTATACAGGCAGTTGTATGTGAGAAAAAGAAAGCGTGGTTAGATTGGTTGGCTACAAAAGCTAACCAAAGAATGAAAAGAGCAACAAATGATGATGTTTTGAATGCAAGAATGAACTACAAAAGAGTGAAAATGAGCGTTAAGGAAGCTGTGAGAAGAAAGATAGAAGAATGTAGAGATATGTATGATAGGAATTGATGATTTTCAGTCTAACATTAAGTTTTTCTGGAAATCCATACGGTATGCTCGAGGAAGGTCCACTACCTCGGATCTGAGTAAAATCAGAAATTCAGATGGTAGTGTAATAAAAGGTGAAGAATGCATGTTGAAGAGATGGAAGGAACATTTCGAAAGTTTATTTGAAAGAGATGAAACAGGGACTAACATATCCCCTGCGAAAAATAATGAAAGTGGGATCAATATCTGTGAGATTAGTATGGAAGAGATTATGAAAGCGTTGAAATGTATGAAATCAGGTAAGGCGGCTGGGTATGACAGAGTGTCAGTCGAAATGCTGAAACCCATATTGCTCAGTTGTACTGAATATGGAGAAAGAAATACAGACATCCTCCGTAATTGTTCCAATTTACAAGGGAAAAGCCAGCAATATTGAAAAATTAGATAGCCTGTGTCACTACCAAATTTTAACAAATTCAACGAAACTGACCTGGGAAAATGGGATGTCAGCGTTTAAAGAAATGTGTAGCAGGTTCCGAAGAGCTGGAAAAATTTATACAAACACCAAAAATCATTGTGCCTTCATTGACTTGGACAAGGCATGACCGTGTGGTGAGGAAGAATATGTTAACATTTTGTGGGAGAGCAGCAGTTGTAACATCTTATTTGAAATTTCTATGTTTTTAGTAGTAGTGAGGGTTCCCAGTGACAGAAACGTATTGTTGCACCTGATATAGGCACCAGCTTACCTATTTGTATTTGGTTTAAGAATGAACGAGTTACTCATCAAAGTCTTCTCTATGCCGAGCTTAATACACCCATTCAGCTAATATTAAAAATGTTACTAAAATGTAGTTTGAAAGGAAAGGAAGGATAATATTACCACGTTATGTGTTTAAGCCATGAATTTGTGACAGATTGATTTGCCAACTGTAGAAAATAGTAAAAGAGCAGTGTCATTTACAACAGATGTTTACTTGAATTAAAATAAAATAAACATTAATGTGTTCATTTTTAAATACATTTTCAAGCACCAGTGAGGTTAGTTGGATGAATATGATTATTTTTTAATTAATTTGGGAAAACGCTTCTTATACGAACTTTCTTTTTTTTTATTTGCAATTAGCAACCTAACATTATCAATCGAATTCCGTTCCAACAGAAGTAGTCGAGACAATAAAGATAAGATACTAGAGTGAGAGCATATAATGGCTTAATTCGTTATGTCAGAAAAGCTGAATGTAAGTCATGCTCTACTTCCCGTATAGTCTAAGTATGGAATTGGTAACATAGTTGGCTATCTGGCTAGCCAGGTACCCCCAAATGATTAAATATTAATAGTAATTTTTGAATGGTTAGCAACTTAAAAGAAATTGTGCATCACACTAATAATTATTCAAGGATTGAGGAGCCAGATCTTTAAAACATGCTGTCTGACAAAGATGTTTATCATGGTCAGGTAAGTGCAAGATCAGACAAATTTTCAATCTTTTATAAAATGACCAAGGTTTGACAATCACTGGCTCTTATACCATATTATGCAAATAAAGGGAAATATTACAGAAAACTGTGTTTTACGACTACGCCCACGACTGGTTTCAAAATGTTAAATCGGATATAAAAACATACAACCATACACAGGTACATAACTTAGTAACTACGAGTAGGAACTTACTACTTAGGACTAACTTAAGCTAGTTTATAAGTTGTCTACATTGTAATATAATTAATCGATGTCATCTTGTTAAGGAAGGGGAAATTCCTAATTTTAAATAAATTATATTCGCGACAATACAACAATACATCGGTACCTAACATAATAAATTGTATCCTCTGCGAAACATTTAACAAAGTTTAAACCGTTTGAGAGATTATCTTAACGTCCATTGTCTAATGTTCATAATGAACAGTTAGGTACAAAGTTCAGCGATCTAGTAAACGTTGCATCTTCAGTCTGACAGAAGTCCGAAACTAAGATACTAAGTTATTGCCGCAAATTGACAACGTCCTCAAGGGCTTCGTACTCGTATACTTACTTTAGGCATTATTTACTTACATGTCTACATATTTAGATATTCAACATTATTGTCATTCACAGCCTAGCCCTCGCTCGTTATAGGAGAGGGACTATGGAGCTTCGACCCACCACGCTGTTTGAGTTGGCTAATATAATATTTTAAAGCAATATTCAAATTTCAATCTTTATGTTTGTGAGTTATTTGAAGCATCGGTTGTTGTTATATTTTGTACTTGCGCATATATGTTTCTTTTTTCTGGAAGATCTTTAAGCCAATAAATAAAATAAAAATTTTTTATACAGTATTTTACATTAAATACAGTAAATCTCTACACATTTCTTATGCACAGATATTGGTAAATTTGAAAAATCTTTAAAATAACGAATTACCTTCTGACAATATTAGTTTTAATCACTGTACGGGTAACTTATTTTAAGGGTAGGATAACAGATTTAATATTTAATTTCTTAGTAACGTCAGTTTATATGGTAGGTTATGTTTAGCAAAACAAGCAGCCCGTAAGTAAGTATTGGATGAAATTAATCGAAGTTCGGATTAAGGGAGCCAGGGCTTAATCTGGCGAGAGTATCAGCGCGGAGTTGTTATCTGCTTAATGTCTGGTAAACAACGGGATCAAGGGATAAGGAGCGTCCTTCCAGGCTGGCCCTCTGGCGCGGATTACCGACCTTCCCGGCAAGATTGCTGCGCACGTCCCAAATAATAATCGACACGCGGTATGCTTCAAATGACTTACAAGCATTAAATACAAATGGCGGAGTCAGGGCGCTTGTGTACTACATGCGATTGGAATTCCGAGAAAATGCCATGTCATCTGCAATGCTTAGTTTTATGAGTCGATGTAATATTGTATTCTGGCTGATGTCTAACTAGCCACACTCTACGTCAACATCATTGTCAGCCTATCTTACGACCCACTACAGGAACTGGTTTCCTTGTAGCCTAAGTTGAAAATATAAGTTGTAAGAGAGGGGATATTGAGCTAAGGCCCGCCACGCTGTCCCAAAGTGGGTTGGCGGGCACGCCACGGCACTACAGCAAAAGGCAGGCTCAATTTGGGATATGATTCCCAATTGTTCGAATATTTACCATTCGTCATACAACTTTTTCGTTTAAGTAGAGAGGTAGGAGAAAATTGATCGAATTAGTAGACATGGCTTTACGATTAATATGTTTTAAAAAAATAAGTATCGTCACATGATTAAGAGCTTAGGTACGAAATCTATCTTCTTGTCTGCGAAGTAAGTTTTGTCGTATTAATATATGATCGGATACAGTGCACTAGAATTGTAAGAATGCTTTTTCGATCAATGATAAAAATCACTTCGATCGGTTATTTTGCTACCCATTTCTACTCAACCGTAATCACGTACTCGTATCACAAAATCCTTGGTTCGAGTCGAGTAATGAGGTTAAAGAAGGTTTGTTTCAAGAAATTCTCAGTGGCAGATCGAATTTAGGAAATTATTATTAAGTCCGTAAAGACGTAACTGTGAAGCGTGGTAAGTAAGCTCTATTGTCCCTCTCGTTGTAGATGAGTTCTGTAGATACTCTATAATAGAAGGTAAGTTATTAGGAATAGGTTGAAAATGGTAGCGATTATTTGCTTAAATAGTTTTACCCCTATAAAAAAGAAACAAATCTTTTTCGAATGTCTCTTTCCGTACAATACAACATAGTACTTTAAAATTAAAAATACGTTAAAGTTAACGGAGCTAAAATTCACCAAACTGATCAAATGCGCGTCGACCCAAAATTCAGACCGCTACTTTTAAAAAAATTATTATATTACATAATTGAAGTGAAACTTCTTTATCGGGGTTGGAAAAAAGTTTAGTGTAACATTTTTTCGTTTCGCGTCACATTTTTCCGTTACGCGCCATCTTTGACTTATGGAAGTGACGTGATAAATATATATATATATATATATATATATATATATATATATATATATATATATATATATATATATATATATATATATGTTATATTGAAGTGATCAGCAAAATCAAAGGGTTTATATAATTCTAATTCCAGTGAATTTCTAAAAAAAGTAAGTAATTACATCTCTTTTTAACCGACGAAAAAAAAACGGAGGAGGTTCTCAATTCGATACGTATATTTGTTTTTTTTTTTTTTTTTTTTTTTTATGTATGACCACGCATAACTTTTTACAGTGTAAACGATTTCGATGATTCTTTTTTTATTAGAAAGGGCATACATCCAAGGTGGTCCCATTGTCCTCATGTTAGGATCTGCTGGTGATATCCTGGGGAAATTGAAGGAACTCTTCAAATTTTGGAGGCACGCTTACAGCGATTTCGGTTTTTGACTCGGTATCGGTAGCTTTTTGGCTACTAGTGCCATATAATATAGTATGACAGTATAGTACGAGTACGGTACGTGGCGATAAATCACTAAAAAGTAAGAAATAAAAATTTTTAACAAAAAATAGAACCGACTCAAAATGCACTAAAAAGTAAAAAATAACTGTGTCATTTAGTTGCTTTAATTTACTTAAGCATATCTAGGAGTCGGTGCCAGCCAAGGTTTCTACTGTCAAGGACGTTACCTAGAACCCACAAACTGCTTTACTACGTAAAATAAATGTTCCTTAAACTTGGCTGGCACCGACTTCATAGATATGCTTAAGTAAATTAAAGCAACTAAATGACACAGTTATTTTTTACTTTTTAGTGCATTTTGAGTCGGTTCTATTTTTTGTTAAAAATTTTTCTAATACTTAGGTGTAATTATGGTATTTATTTTTCCACGTTATTTAAAATTAACTTCAGTTTTTGATTGTATTTTTCAATACACTAACACGTGGGTGTAATTATGGTATCAATTTTTTCTAATAGTTGAATGTTGATAAGTTACTTAGTTAGTTTCACTTCTTACGAGTGTACGCTAGTATACGCACACATTTTATTATTTTATAATAAGGCTTTAACTCGGGATTGCGGAGAACTCATGAAGACTTACTT
The DNA here is from genome assembly GCA_034621355.1 of Mycalesis mineus. Lineage (NCBI taxonomy): Eukaryota > Metazoa > Arthropoda > Insecta > Lepidoptera > Nymphalidae > Mycalesis > Mycalesis mineus. The sequence goes on along the minus strand of CM067883.1, from coordinate 9,090,232 downwards.
CATGTTCCGTAGTCGCACAAGCTAACGACTGGATCACATAACTTTTTAATAGACACTAGTCTAAAATTTATAAAATTAGTCACCCAACGACGATAGTTCCGGGATGGCTCAAGCGGCTCCACCTAATCGCCGACTAACTGTTGCGGCGCGGTAATAGTCCACCAAGACAGTTGAATGCGAAGCGCGTCTCAATCGTCGCCGACTTAAGACTCCATGCAAATTCAATTTCGTGCCCAAGCGAACCTCCACGTAAGGCCCAACATATTATTGCTGGATTTATCTTTATTGCAGCCGTAGAACACTCCAACTAACTTCGACTGTCGAACTTGCGCCATTAGTGAAGACACAGATACAGGATTGTTTTGGTAGGGGAGTTGTAAGTCTTATTGCTTTTAGTGTTGCGGGCGGGATTGCTTAATCTAAGGTTTTGCGAGTAAATAGTTATGATTTAACAAGATAGCCCTGGAGCTGTGCGTAGTACAACAGTGTAATGTGAACTCGAAAGGCCTATCATATTTATTCCAGACCATTTAACATGTATGACATCAGTTCTTTGGTAATTTTAGCAACAGTGATTCGAATTCAACTAATTAAAAGATAATTTTGAAGTGATAACTTCTTATGGGACGGTAAACCGCTTAACGTAATGTTGTATGGCGCCAGTCTGTTTGGCTTCCCTTTCTCTCATGCACACGGCAACAACCCACAGCGTATTTAAGTTATCACTTCTGTCTGGCGTCCCAAGACGTACACTTGTTTTATTCTAATATGTCACCTCAATGTGTGATTTTATACCAAAGAGCTTTTATCAACAGTCTTAGAAGCTTTCAGATGACCGTGCAATAATTTTTAAAATTATGAAGGGCTAGAAGTAAGATCTTGAAAAGGAAATCACTCTAACTCTTACCACTGTTTTTATTTTTAAATATTATTTAGTATTTTTAACCGACTTCATAAAAAGGAGGTTATCAATTCGACCCGTATATGTGTAATATTTTTATGAACAACGTAAGACGTAAAAAGAGACAATTGTTAATGTGGGACATCAAATTCTATGTAATTAATTAATTGATAGATTTACCTACATCGTGTGCTGTTACACCCTACTTCTACGTAACAGTTAAATTAACTAATTTAATTCCTTAATTCCTTTTATAGTAAGTGTTGTTTATTAAAGTTTGTCTTAACTAGCACGACATTAAAGTTGAAAATGGTTAATCAATTAACTGTAACAAACGGTTGTACATGTGTAAGTTAAGCATTTCACGAATACGACAATAAAATAGTTACAATATGTGCTATGTGAGTAAAATATTTACGATGGAGTTCTAGAACATTATTATGACGCATTAAAATTCGTCCAGCGTCAGCTTTCGCCCGCTAGGCGTGCTCATAATTTAATTCTCATAAATGCTGCACTACTGTGAATAATAATTTCTTAAACTGGCATAATGCAAAACGATACAGCGAAATATAAAATGCTACTAAGTACTATTACTAGTTCGTAGAGTAATAATTCTGACTGCCTCGTTGGTCTAGTGGTTAGCGTATGTGGCTTCGATCACGAGGTCCTGGGTTCGATTCCTGGGTCGGGTCATGGAATAATTCTGACTTTTTCATTTTTCTATGAAATTTTTAAGATATTCCAAGCCCGGAGTCGGGAAGTTGGTGGTGTTATACCCCCGTGAATCGGAGAGCACGTTAAGCCGTCGGTCCCGGTCAACTATCGTCAACATCTGATAGTGATCGTTAATAAATGAAACATTATCACATTAAGCCCACCAATCCGCATTGGAGCAGCGTGGTGGGTGTACGCTCCATATCCCCCTCCTATAATGAGGGAGGCCTGGCCCTGTAGTGGGCCGTTAATATGCTGATAATGATGATGATGAAGTTAATATATACACATTTTGATTTAGATGTTACATCAAATTTTAGAGTTCCATACCTCAATAGGAAAAACCGGTACTCATAAAGAATCACTTCGTTCCTATCTGTACATTTAAATCCTTTTAAAAGTAACTCGTGCATGTTTTAAAGTTGAAGTTAATAACAAACAACAAAGTTTATTTTAAGAAATTAATTAGTTTATTAATTATTAAGTGTCATCCCTTGTTATAAAAAATGAAGGATTTTGCTATAGCAGCCAAAATATTCTGTTGTTTATATCTATATTTATAGCACTTGGCATTTTTTTTTACCGTAAAACCAACAGGTATAGAAAGATTTTGTACTATTAAGTAGTCAATATCCCTTAGTTACGATCAAAGTGGGTTTTTTTTATACTGTCTGTCTGTTATGCTCTTTCAATTTCCTAATTACCGTCACAAACTTTTATTTCTCATACAATATTATTTTTTAACAACGGTTGTATAATATAAAAAACACTATTAAAAATTTAAAAAAAAAATGAACTCCTCCGGTTGCGGAGTTTCCGAGTGCTCAGCAATAGGTGGCCAGGGTTTCAGAGTCAGTTCCTCCTCACAATGGGCGCCGTTTGTAGGATTACTGCCTTCTGTATCCGACCCTAGATTTAGCAGTCAAACAAAAGCTTCTTAAGACGTTGGTTGAGGATTTTCGCAATAAGACCACTGTCTGAACAATTTGAAACAACCAACAGTTGATTTAAAATTCCATAACCTAAACCATTATTATGATAGAAAAAAACGCTAAATATCATGAAGTAAATTCTATCATGTAAATACAGTTATTAGTGTTGAGTAATACATTTTTAGATTATATAAATCATAACATTTCATTGCGTAAATATCAAACATTTAATGGGTTAACATTCTCACAGCGTCGCTCCGCTATGCATGTTCGAAAATTAATTCTCATAATAGCGCTGCCCATACGCATACCGAAGCATTATCTTATCTCATACCAACGTAGTTTTCTAATAACATCATACATAATTCAAATAAAGTGACGAAAGTTGTATATTATGAATTCCATTAGTTTATATGGTAAGTACTGGTTTGACGCGTTACTTCTATTAAGGTCTTCCGTCCATTACATCTGACTCTGCCATGATTTACGATCCCTTACTTAAAGCCTCGATGACACGGGGCGAGTCTACAAGCTACAAGCCAGTGTCCATTGAGCTTTTTACAATTTTTTTTCGATTATTTGATCGTAAGAAAATTGCTTGAAAAATAGAAAGATTAGCTAATTTTCATTTGCTGCCGTGTTGGCCTGTAAGATAGTTAACTAGCCATGTGTCATCATCGCTGCAAGTGAACCATTTGCAAGGAGATTTGACGCCACGCAAAACAACACAATGATTGCCAACCTCCACAGAGGAGACGGCACTTGAAGAAGAAGATAACGTGGTTACAAATTGCCAACTAGTTGGCTACTGAATGCGTGGAAGGTTTTGTCATTAACACATAGGTACTTGCTCGTTCGCTAGATTTTAAACTTGCCGACTAGCAACAGGTTAACTAGCTCAGTGTCATCGAGCCTTAACGACCGGCAATCGGGCAGCATAACTCGATATGGTGTCAGCCTCTTCTTTGCAATCGTCATTAATGTGTGTTCACTATGCAACACGATTTTATGTGCATTTCTTAAGTTCTTACTTTACTGAACCGCTATTTTAAAAAACGGTGCCTTGCAGTAAACATTTCCATATTGGCACTAGTTCTGAAGTAAACAGTGTGGAGACAGCTGTCATTTTTTATTTACGCCTTAACGGAACTAATGACTATTCATCATCGTCAGTACCGGCCATTTTAACAGTGCACAGAATCTTCCTTTATTATAACAGAAGAGTGGGAGTGAAGCTTAAATCTACCAGATCTAAAGCAAATTGGTAGCCCTAAGATGATAATATTTTTAAAATTTTCGTAATATTTACTATTAGATGCTAACTAGTTCGAAGTTCTCCGAGGCTAGGGGATTTAACACCATCAACTTTAATTTCTTAAAAAAGAAAACCTCAATATTTCAAAGCCCAGTAGGAAACTGGAATCCAAGATTTCACGATCCAAAGCTACATAAGCTAACCACTGGGCTGGCGGTAGTTCAAAGTATATTAGTGTCTGGATAATATGAAGTAGGTACTCGTACATCCTACCTGCTCCTTGATCCGGCTTACAATACACGCACTTCTCATTTTAGATAATAGTCTATTAAAAATACTGCGTGTACAAAAAGGCAGGATGTTTTCAACATTGTCAACACAGAATTCAATTTGGAATAAAATAGCGTGACAAAAACGCTAACGAGTGCGTCGAGTGCTCGTCTGTTATGACATAATACGCGCAATAGCTGCCCGCGCTCAGGGCTGACTACTGCCTAAAATTCACTCTCAATCTTGTTATGGTTGTTGAATTGTCTTAATGTTTTAAATTACTTGTTGCAGTGTGCGTGTGTAGTCAAGTCGCTATTTTATTGTGTATTTAGGTGTTAAAATTGGCCACACGTACGTTATATATATGTCATATATTGGACTTGTGATGTACGTGTGCGTGACTGAATCATTATTATATTATGTAGGCGTCTAAAATTATCGCACACGTAATTAAATTAGTTTCTTTTTTAATAATTAGATTCTTAAAAACATTTTGTGATTTCGTTAAACAGATACCATTTTAAGTAAGTTAATATTCGGGTTTGTTAGATATTTTAGATATACCTAGTCATAGTCAACTTACTTAAAATGGTATCTGTTTAAAGAAATGACAAAATGTTTTTAAGAATCTAATTAATAAAATAGGAACTAATTTAATTGTGTGTGATTGTCATATGTTCCCAAACGAAATCGCAAATCAATAGGAATAAGTAATATGCAACTAACAAGGTCATACTAATGTGTTCAAATTGACAACCCTATATATACCGGTATACCGGCACAAAAAGACATCAGCCTTAAAAGTATACGTCACCAGCTAATCCACCCGTAAAATGTCCCAAATCACAAAAAAACAACCGACGACAAAAGTGTTGTTGTATAAACGTAAAATGAAATTTAATAAACATCGAACAATACGGCTGGCTGTAGATGGATTTTGGGAAGATCCAGATAGTGAATGGGAGATAAGCTGGCAAAAGGTTTGCAAGCGCGTTATGTTTGATGTCGCCTCTCGTCGCTGGAGCGTGAACGTTTTAGAGCAAAATTGCCAACTCTAGTGGCATCTGGTAAATGTACACTCCAAACAAATAATAGTTTTAATTTTGTAGATGGAATGTCATATTGTCACTTTGATAGGAAACTTTCCGACGATAAGTAATTAAATAGTTATAGGTATCATCACTAGCGACAATAAACAGTTAGGTCCTTTTTAATAGTGTAAGTACGCGGATTACATTTTATTTTTATAGACTATGGCTTAATAAGGATAAAAAATGATACCTACTTCTCTAATATCGTTCATATTCGTAACACATATAAGTGCTTTTACACAATTATAACAATATGCAAATGAACGATCTTTAGGTATTTAATCTAATCTAATGTGTGTCTAATTTTGTACATTACGTATCTTGTAGACAGTTTCTAACGCAACAGTCTATTTGTCCTGCGAGTTACTCATACATTGTTATTCTGCCTTCATAAACCATTGACCAATACCGATAACAATTCCTGTTTCTCATACGCATCTCCTTTTTCTTGATATTTAACTTGTAGAGACACTCCGAGTTCTGCTATTCCAATCGCATGCCGAATAAATCCAAATTTCATTTTGAAACGTCTATCAAAAATCTTGTATCTTAGGAACAAGAAAATACATCATATATCGTTATCTGTCCAATTAATAAATTAACAAAATTGTATAAAATTCAATGGCGTTAAAAAATTTAATTTTCTCGCAATCATCTCCAAAGTGTATTAGAAGATAAGTATCAAACGTTTCTATTTAACTTCTCCCGAGCACAAATTCCCGGGGCGCCATATTGAAATGTTTATAATTAAATTACATAAAGACGAAGAAAATTAATTTCAGTAGCAAGTGGCGAGCGCCTCGTCGCCGGCAAGGCGGAAGGCGGAAAGCGCTCAAAGGTGGCGCTAGCTCTGCGAAGCTCTACAATCTCATTTCAGAGATGTTTTTGAAAATTGCCGAGGAGTTGAATAATCACGTTATAACTTAACGGTATTAAATTTTATACGTTAAAGTGTTAATATTTCATTTCCAAGTTTAATTTAATTAATTCCAAAGTTGGGAATCTTCAGAGCGCGTAGGGTGTAACTTTCTGTGACATATCTTGAGACTTGAACTCTTGATTAATGATCTATGTTACTTTGATGGGATTATTATTTTGATAAATTACTCAAATGTTTTTCATTTCCTTTATTGTTGAAAAATTATTACTTACAATATAGTAATTATAATTATTTAGGGTTCATAGATTATTATATATTTGTAGAACTATATCAATTCTCCTTTTATTAACTTATAAATTAAATAGTTAATCACAATTCCATAACTAAGAAAAAATATAATTTCCAATTTATCTTAAGAAAAATCGCTAGCCTGTCGTCCCATGTGCGTTGAATCCTCAGAAAGCGGTAGCTCGGCGACGAAACAAATTGATGTACCCAAATAATTATTAATGCCTCACGAAATTTAATTGGAAAAGTTGAATTTGTATCGCGCTCACGGCGTAGGTGAGCGATTTTAGTCGCGGGACCGAGTTGCGACTGTTTACGAGATAATTAATCTCAAAGTATTTACGGCTTTAATCGAGGCACTGCCGCCCGATGGGGGAATAACTCTCGTATGTAATAACGTCGCTGCTGGATGTGTGATACTTTTGTGTGCTACGCTCCACATGTGCGCTTTGTGCTGAACTAACTGTGCCCAGCGGTTTCATCCCGCGTATACCACGTTCGTATGAGAGTATAGAAAAATCTGTGCTTAGCGTCTATAGCGCGCAACGTGTGACTATGTACAAGATCAAGTCAATCGAACGTGAGTAATGTTTTAGAGACATGTCAGTCTATCAGTGATATTCAGGTAACATTAACAATTTATAAACTAAGTACTACTCTTACATATATTTAAATTATTATTCTATGTAAAGTCTATTAAGTAAACGACGTGACGTCGCATTGAATGTCTGAGAATTTACATCTCGCATATAGACAAAATCATAGATATAACAACAGCGAAAATAATTTTAAAGTAAACGGATTCATAATAGGAGTTATTAAAAATCGAGATAGAGATTGATTTATAAACCTAATTAAGTAAATTTTCTAATAGAGACTTGAGCTTTCATGCAATCAATCTTTTAAAACGAATAAAACAATTAGAAATCACAATAATCGTGATTTTTATAATTCAAAATTGTGCATGCTTAGAGCATCATAACAATAGCGCATGTAGGTACCAGTTTCATAGATCTAAAAAATTAAACAGCATAATTTAATTTATACTACATTATTTTACAATAATGTTATACGAATTTCAATCTTCAAACATAAATAGTTTTACTATTCGCCAATAGATGGCGCCTAAAGTACCGGTTTTGAGGTGACTGAAGTTATTATAGTTCCATAAAATGACGGAAGTTGTCAGTGCTATCGTGTTTACTTTTCGGTTAGTTTATAATAAAATTAAATTGAAATAAATTACAGGTTTATTTGTAAATTGACAAACTAGCTGTAGACAGTGGAATATATCAAAAATATGAGGTAGCTAATGTTTCACTAGTAGTCTGGCACGGCATAGCTCATGGGCCGTTTAAGCTAATTAACAATAGATCGAATCCGAATGCAGCAACAATGAAACACGAAGAATAAATGTCAATTTCACAAACGACGAGGAGGGTTCGGTTTAAATCGAATTCCGTTTAATAATAGTACCGCGTTAGAGTTGAACGCACTCTTGATAGTTCGATAGTTTATTGTATTGTAGACATTGTTATTATATTGGAATGCTTTCTTGTCAATAAACTATATCACAACAATAAAGGTGAATCTAATTTGACAAGGCTATCTGGGCCTATTTGTTGTGATCCATTCAATTTGTTGTGTATGGATAAAAATACAATACTAAATACTATTAATAGATATAATAGTGTGGTCTAACAGAATTACGACAACATACAAAAAGAGTCTGATGGTTTTCCAAATAACCTTTTAGCTGCATAATTTTAAATAATTATACCAATACTAAAGATAAAAACATTGTTTGATTTTATATAGATAACCTCGATGCAAGTAAAACTGCGGCATGTGAATAGTGATCGACAGAGCAACCAAGGTCAATACGGGCCTTAGTTACTCTGTTGAGTACCATTTTCTTTACCCTTATTCCACGACTGGTTGTAATGCAACGTGCGATAGATGGACATAAAAATTTTGATTTTGAGAAAATTATTTCTATATTAAAAATCTATATAATGTGTAATGTATATTTTAAATAAATAAAATTTATGACTAAATAAGAATGTTCTTTAAAAGTTACTTTAAAGTTTTCCTTGTCCATTAGTTCTAATGTCAATTAAACGGTTACAAATCGAATGCTTTTATTTTGCGCTTCCTATAAAATTCAAAGTCGCAGTTTCCGGAAACATTTTTAAAACGTTCCACACCACAAAATAAACTCTATTTTAGCTATTTAGCTTCCAAATAGAATCGGATGAACCCCTAACTGTGGCATCTGATTAAGATCTTCCCACTAAACTCGTTCGTTTAAAGTATAAAATGAGGTAAAAACCAACGAAAAACTCAATGAGTATAATCCGTTGCATCCTGAGCTTGAGTGTGCGCTTTTCTTTTTTAAAGTCGGGACTATAGGTAATCAACTAATCTATATACTTCGTAGCTACCTACAGTAAAATTATTTTATTGAATACAAGGTACTATATCTATATAATATTTTAAATACTTTATGGTGATGCAAGCGGGGACAAAATACTTTATTTTCTGCGGGGAAAGAAAGACTACCAAAACTACGTTTGTCCCCGCCTGCAACACCATAAAGTATTTAAAATTTTATATAGATATAGGCTATGCAGTTAGGTTTTTTGTTTTAATAATAATAATTTTATTTGAGAGCCATTTTTTGTTAAAACGGCAATATGTCTAAACATGATATGATATTTATATTTTTGAAATGGTTTTTTTACGCTAAGATAAGAGAAAGAAATACACACATCCTCCCTTTTTTCCCCCATTTACAGCCACCATTTTGAAAATTTATATAGCCTATGTCACTACCACAATTTTTACGAATTCAACGACACCTCACCTGTCAAAACCGTTCAGTCGTTTAGGCTGTAGCGCGTGCCGAAGAAATGGACATACATACATACATTCTGACGCAGTCGGGCAAAAAATAAAAGGTACAGGTATTACATCTCATTGAGAAGACGAATACATTAAAGTAACAAAATGTAAGAGAAATTAAGAAAGAAAAAATAAAATAAAGGTTTATTTTAAAATAACACAGAATCAAATCTCTTTAGTAATGCCTAAACATTTCTATAAATCTGTATATATTGCAATGTATAATTTTTCTAATACATCGACAAAATTATGTATCAGCAACAGTGTAAGTTTACCGGAAAAAAACCTACTTCAAAGAATAATTTCAACACAATAAAATATATAGAACATTAGAATTTTGTGGATCATATTCCTGTAATAAGCCTTCTGTAATCTGAATTATAGAACTATTGTCTTAGAACTAAGAAGTAATTAAAATATGTATGATTAAAGTAGCAATCTGAGTACAGCGGCGTTGTTTCCCTAGTCATACATTATTACAATAAAGTTACATTAAACTTAACGTGGTCTACGAGAATAATTACCAGGGTCGAGAAGGGTGGCTCTAGTATGAGGAAAGACCCCCTCCCGCTTGACCACTGCCCCCCGTTGCCTGGCAACCGTCCGCCTCATCATAAACAGATAACCCGAAGTTTACTAAAGGATGTGTGAAAATGGGCTTACTTACTACCTGAATTAGTAGGTCAAATATTTTATGTTAAATTTATATGAAAGTATATATGATACTTACAAAAACTAATCAATTTAAAAAAAATTGTACGTCTGTCTGTCTGTTTGTTCCAGATAATCTGGGAAACTACCAGTTGAATTGTAAAAACTCTTTATGTACATTAATTATGAGGATTTACGTGTAACTGGAACTACGCGGGTAAAAAATATGGTTGTCCTAAGAGTAAACATTTCAAAAAGGGTAACATTAAGTTTCGATAATATATTAAACATCTTAGCACTTCTAAATAACAGGGATAAAGTCAGCGACGTTTCGGATCTGAGGTAATCCTTTCACTTGAGCGTTTAACCCCCCCATTTAAAGTGTAAGCCGAGTGAATTTTTAATAAATTTCAAAGAGATGTCAATCGCGTATTTTATTTTGCATAGGGCTTAGGCAAGGGGTGCGCGGCTCGAGTACATTTCCCTGTACGTCATTTGTTTGTCTGAACACCCTCGCTCCAGCCTGCATCGTGACTGCACTTATTTTTGACAGCATATCAAATGATATTTTAATTGTGTACACATTGTCCATAATAAACTCGAAAGGGTGATAAATGGTTCGGTTTGTTTTGCTACAAAATTAGGGTTTGCATAGTGATAGTGATTGGAAATTATCATATAACTTAATATTAGCGACAGAAAAATATTTTTAATTTACCTTTAAGAATTGATGGTGGATTAATGCAGTCAGACTAAAATTGCTGAGTTTCTTGCCGGCTCTTCTCCGCAGGATCTGCCTTCCGAACCGGTGGTAGAGTCACTACATACAGACAGATTTAACGTTTCAAAAGTGCTTGTAAAACAGCCTACTTGAGATAAATGATTTTGAATTTGAAAAAGTATTTCAAGACCTCGTATGGACACTGATAATTCTCGTTAGAATTACGAGTAGTTCATAATTTTCTTAGGTTCATACCTGTCAGCCAAACACGGTTCTTACCTGTCAGCAAAACCTTTATTGATGTAGTATAAGAAAATGTTATCCCTTAGTTCCCGCTGGCCGCTATTCTCGGATATGATAGCGACATCGGCGGGGTACCTCCGGAAATAATGTGCCCCCCACTAAGTGGACAAACGACATCATGCGAGTCGCAAAAACCGGGACACAGGAGTATATTATGACCGTAGCATGTTGAAATTTTAAAAATTCCATTTCTTAAGTGAATTCCTTTATGAGTTGTTATAGCCAGACCAGTTATAGCCGTCCCAGTGATATGAAATCAAGAATTTAATATAAAAGTTTTTCAAAATTGAAAAAATATATATTTTACGTATAATTAATATAATCGTCATATTAATTTTTAGCCGCAGAAACTGAAATGTTGGAGGTATATGCCTGTAAGAAATGTCAGTACCAGCACTAGATTTTGTACTTATTTTTTTTATTTATTAATGTATACTGCTTTGCATTGTTAGCGTATCTTATTAATAAATAAAATTAATTTTATAGGTTTTTTTAGCGAAATTATTACATTTATGAATAAAAATCATTTAGACAAAAACTGTGTATCGCACAATTACGTGCAAGATTTGTTGTGTTGTAGGATGCGTTATGTGGCGTTCATGTAAATTTTCAGTTTCTTGGGAAATTATGCAAGGGTGAATTTTAATAATAATAATAATGTACTCTGGATGTTAAGTCACAGGCAAATTAATTCAAACTACTTAGTTTCATAATGAATATTTCTAAATAAACTGTTTTCATTATAACGTTTAAACAATATCCTCAGTAAAGTGTTACGTAACCTCAATTCCACAATAGAACCGATTGAAATTATAGGGAAAGCATCGCAATCAGACCATATCATTTACGACGGCCCGCTATTTAAAGGGCAGTCAGTTGCTTGAAAAAGGGTAATAGATGCATGTCTTGTAGTCTATTGTCTTAGGGTAAACGCTTCCGTGAGAGTGTCGACCCGATCGGCCCGATCTGACAATTTCAATTTGTATGCCGGCCACCGCAGCCCACCCCGCACGTTCTCACGCCACTCTTACGTTTTACCTAATTATTATTTCCTTTTAACAAACTAACACATGTTTGATGTTATACGTCGTGACTAAATTATAAAGTTGATTAGTTTTTTAATATTCAATGAATTCATATGATATTGTTATCTGTATTAACAACTTCCTGTGTTTACAAAAATAAAAGACAGAGGAAAAATATTATAATAAATATTTCAAAAAACAACTGCTTGCTGGCTCTTTTAAAGCCTACAAGAAACTTTTCTGTAGTACCTATAGTAAACTACATAATATATCACTTATAGTAGAGAAACAAAAAAATAAACTTGAATTTTCAAAAGTGCATGCTTACTAAGCCTACTTCGAAAAACATTTTGAATTTAAAATAGAGAACTTTATTAATGTTTAAATGTCACGTCCTAAAATTTACTGACTGAATGGACTTAAGTAATACAATCCACAGGTAGATGAATGAAGAAACTTCGTATGAACTAAGACAAGGAACTCGCAGCGCACACTTCGCCACCTACCTATTCAGGATGCAGTTATGGCTTGCCTCTAATGATCGCATCCCGCTTTGCCTCTACTTTGGAATACCGCTTTTTGCCACGTTTCTTGCTCTTCTTGCTGCACCCGGTACGGACACATAACGGTGACGACAGGAAACTTATACTTCTTATGATTCATCGTAGGCATAGATTAATATTACCTATGCATGTCACATGAACTGTAGGATAAACATGAAATAATGCGACGAGATTTTATAATTCTCGCTAGCACCGAGTCATAGCATTCCAGTTTCCATTTTGCGATTGATTACGTGTGCTTAAATGGCTTTATTTAATTAAAAACGTTTATTTTTAAACGAGACTGTTAAGTCCTAGAGGAGGATCTTTATTTTACAAACTTTCATTTTATTATTGAACTAATCTCTAGAGATTTTTATTGCCATTTCAATATTGTGTAATAATTAGAGTGTACAACTAGATTCACATGTACATTAGTTAGTTACTTAAGCCAGGCATGGGCAAAATTATGTTGATAGTTATATAATTACTTACGAAAATCTTACCTTTGAATTTTTGTTTAAATTTTTATGCCGTATTAGGCACTAGCTTTAAATTAGTATTAGCAGGTACTAAATATTTACAAGAAATATAATTATAATAATTTAAATAACAAATTTATATTTCCTCATAATTCTTGCTTATGACCCAAAAAAAAAGCCAATACGCATTACCAAATGCGGTGGCGGTATATTAAGCAAAGATTCACATATGGAATCAGCCATATCGAAAATTAAATTGGCGTTGCTATTAAAATACCGTACTCACTTATGCAAAAACGAACGCGATACATTAATGTATGTATTGCGAGAATCACATTAGTGACATTAAAATCCTCTCTGCATTCGTTAGCAGGCTCTGTGTATGGCAAAATATGTGCACCGACTCGCTTTTGCTATTCGCTCCGTATGATTTTCAGAAATGGCTGCGGCTATAGGCTGTTGGCAGTAAGGATACAATATTTTTATGCGGTTCGTTTTTCCTACGCGTTTTTACTGCCATTACCTTATCTAAAGTAGGAAAATCGCTTGAGATGCTACATTCTAATAGGGGCTCGCAAGCCCGCGCGTGCGCCGCTACTCTGGCAAAATAGGGTTGTCAATTTCTTTTTAAAATTTTAGTATTCCTTCATGGAACAACAATGCGTGAATAAAAATAATATTAATAAAGACAAAACATAAGGTAAACACTGTCCTATTTAAATTAAATGTAGATATCATTATCCTTAAGCATGCCTCTATGTAGTAATAATAATTCACGAATTAAGCAGATGGCTCACCTTAATAAAAGTAATACTTCGTCTCCGGCCATCCGTCGGCCTACAACCGCCTTGTACCCATCAACCAGAGGCGTAGGTACAGGTAGGCATCCGACAGTGGTAATTATGTCCTAAGGACTAGAAAAGAGAATTCACTATCGAATCGCTTTTTTATTTGGTTTATATTTTTTAATGGAATATTCGTTTTCTGTCTGATATTTTTTTGTAAAATTATTGATCTTTGATCTATGACTTAAATTATATGACATTTTTAGTTAAAGACTAACAAAATAACCCAGCTTTTAAAACTTTATTTTACATTTACTAGATATTTTTAAATAATTGTTGTTGGTCGACAACCCTAGTTTTTTGTCGCGTTATAAGTATGGCGTTCTGCTCGGTACTTGTTTTCATGTCTAAATGAAACTTGTTTTTATATAAAATATGATATTTACTTTTTTGTTAAATTATATATTATGCATTCCAGGTCCTAGTTTCCTACTTGTAAATTCTACGTTTAAGGATTTTGAGCAAAATCCATTTAATACGATAAATTTACCATACCTTTACCATTGATAAAGCAAATGATTTCAAATTACTTAACAATAACAATTAACAAAAGAGCTGGCAAGAAACGCCCTTGAGTTTCTTGCCAGCTCTTCTCGGCTGGATCTGCCTTCCGAACCGGTGGTAGAGTCACTGCGTACTGACAGACTTGACGTTTCAAAAGTGCTTGTAAATAGTCTCCTTGAAATTAATGATTTTGAATTTGGAAGCATTTGACTTTACCAGGACATTGTAGAAAGAGAAAATAGGTACAGGAGAAGCGCAAATAAATAATTTTTATTTAATTAAACCTAGTATATCCTAATGTTTTCCTATAATATAAACCACGTTGTAGGGTTAAGTGCGACAACATGAGAGAGTTGGAGTGTCGGTCTATCACGGTTACAAAATTATTAGTATTTTTTATTTTCAGGCCCTTCTGGATAGTACGTAAATGAAACTAGTTAGATTAAGTTCACTATTTCTTAATTTAAACTTTAGACAATAAATAACCATTTGATTTTTCAAGGCCGCTTAGAGGATATAGTCCAAGCGTTTAGCACGCTAATTTGAGAGAGCCCGAGTGTCTACGATGGCATCTTCACGGCTTACAATAGTAAACAAATGTGTCGCACGGCCGCAATTACACCGGCAGGTGCGCGGGCGGCGGGCGGCGGGCTAACGTCACGGCGGACGGCGGGCCAGCGTCACGTCGCAAGGCGCCGCAAGAATCGCGCGCATATCACGCTCTGCTACCCCGACTTATGCTAATGGCCCCTGCACCGCGTAAATTGGAGTGAGCTTGCTGCAAAACAAAATGCGTCCGCCTCTTTATCTTATTACTATAGTATGGTCGCGAGTATGCTTCGAACTCCATTTCAACAATATAAACTCTAACCACCCGTGTTATAGCATAGTTTCGTGTGCGTTTCGCCTAGGAGTCCCGATCGTCCAGTGAGTACAGATTGGTAAGCCGGGAGAAATTCGAATGCAAAAAGCGCGGGAACGAACGTGAAACCGATTAAAGGGCCACATCACGATTTTGTATGCACTTTGCACTCACTTGATCTCATGAAGGTACACGCTTCTTTACCGCGTACTTTACTTTTTGTCCTCAAGGTGCCTTATAATTAAGGTGCTCGCACTTTCTTTTTTATATTTTTCAAGTACTCACTTGTCTCGTTGGTGAATGCTGCTTTGGGTCCTGGGTTAAAGTTCTGAGTTTTGAATTTTTGCGTTTATTGAGAGTTTTTCCATCCAAGAAAATCTTATTAAAAATTCTTAGCACCACCCACCTGGGAGGTTAGTAGTTTATAACTTCCTTCCTCGGAAAGTATATAAAATTTTGATCATTCTAATTAAAACCTAAGAGGTTACAAGATTCAATCATTATATTATTCTTAAGCTTTCTGTTATCTGTATTGGAGCGGCATGGTGGGTCTAAGCTCCACATCTTCTCATCAATAAGGAGGGGAAGGGGGCCAGCCATGTAGAGGACTGTTAAAGTAGCTATTGCTCTTAATCATACATTAGAAAACTGTTTCGATAACATGGATGCCCTATTAACAAAATCAGTTCATCATTCCATACGAACTAAGTAGTGGAACGAATGGTACTTTTTTATTTGTACGGAATCCATGTCGAAGCAGAACGATGATTGAATATTCATCCGTGGATCAACAATAATAGATCCCATCAGTGGCCGGCATGTGGCATCACATTTCATATAATATAACTTCAATACATCGCACCGTGAAATGTCGATACAAAAACTTAACTAACTATAACGTGTGAATCGTATTAAAAAGGTGTTTAGTCATTCCACTTCATAAACGGGTGGCATTCGGTTTGTCGTGATTAAATTTCGACTATTAGGACACCGTTAGTGCTATCGATAGATAATAATCGTGTAGTGTGCACAGACTATAATCCGATAAATAGAGTTTCGGTTAAAACATTTTTGTTACCAAACAAATCATAATCAATAATTATGTTTTAAGTTAAGTTAAAAAAATACAGATTACATTCTTTGTTATTTTTCTCTTAACAGTACAGCGACGATTAATTGTGCAAAGAATTAGTTAGGTAGTTTAGCAAAAGAAAACATAAGGTGTAATAGAGCTTTCTGTTAGGGTTTTCAGGGAATTTATACTGTCGTGCTTCTTTTCTGCAGTTAAGCAGAATCACTAGGTTCTGGTCTGAAGACTTTAGTTGCCGGTCGAATTATAGGCGTATGAGACTTATCTAGAGCAGTACCTTGTAGGAAGTGTTCTTTACACTTCATAAAATATTCACATTAAATTATTTTAATCTGTCGATAGCAATGCGGCCCGTTGCATATTTCGTGAAGAACGCAAATTCAAAAACAAAAATATTTATTTTATGAAATCCATAAATTACTATTTAGAATCGTCAATTTTACATTATGCATTTCTACATTTAGACCAGTGCAGATGGCCTTAAAAATAATTAAAAATTAAAAAAAAATGCAGTATTTAGTAGTAGCGGTTTTTTTGTTTCGAAAATTAAATGCACTGGTCTAATTATTTAACTGTTCCAGTGGCAGCCGGATGCCGCTTTCACGTACATTTCAGTCACGTCTGATCTTTGAGAACCTAATAGAAATGGTGATAATTTAAATGCGTATACATAAAAGGAAAGCCTTGAGACTTCCAAAGCGCCTATATAAGTGAAAAAAATAAAAATAGATAGTACTATACTTAGTAAATAAAGTGTATGATCAATGTGAATAAAGCCGCAAGCAGTTGTAATTAATTACTTATATATTTCTGCAACAAACTTGTTAAAACAATGCTTTATTACGTAGTCACGCGGACGTAAGCGTACTTTAATGGTATTTATCTGATTGGTGCCAGGCGAGCTTTGAGGGACGGAAACCCTAGATGACATTTGCAAGGGTAAAGTTACACGACGTTTCACGCAATTTATACAAATTATGGAAACTAGATCTCGATTTTTTTGATTGTAGATTAGTACATTACGATTATACCTATAGATAAGTTAGTCCTTTAATTATTGGTCATAAAATTTTTAAATCAAATATTGCACTGTTTAAAGTGAAGGTATAAGTTATTATTAACATTGCTACTTAATAAATAAACGAATGAATCGTCGTTGTAAAAATAGGTTAAAATTAAAGATTCGTAAATTCCCCGACAATCAGAAATTTGGTAAAATATAGCCAATAAATATCG
Organism: Mycalesis mineus; assembly: GCA_034621355.1. Classification (NCBI taxonomy): domain Eukaryota; kingdom Metazoa; phylum Arthropoda; class Insecta; order Lepidoptera; family Nymphalidae; genus Mycalesis; species Mycalesis mineus. Next base: position 9,072,733 of record CM067883.1, on the reverse strand, counting down.
ATAATAGAAAATGCTATTATCTATCTATGGATATCTATGGATTTGCTTGTCAAATCTACATCATGAAACATCTCGATTGTGTCAGTTTAGAAACACAAAAGCGCGTCATAATCAGTCCAATTGTTTAAAGCGATAGGCACGTCAAACCTTTAGGTATAACTTTGGTTTGGTTTGGGTTAAAATGAAGCTAAGTTATACTTACATTATTGCTTACAATGTGTAAATAAGTTATAAAAACTTAGTGTAAGTTACAAAGTTGTTCCGCCTCATAAGTAAACGTAAAAGAAAACTCGAGTAATTCCTATTGAACCGACACGTAGTCCCGTTAATGTAGGTACCTACTCGTACCTAAGTAATTTTGTTCAATTGTCTTGGGCCCGCCAATAAACAATCGCTCATATTGAATGAAAGGAAATGTCTGTCTTGAAATTAGCCTGCAACAAGAGAAAACCTTTAGCAGCCGGCCGTTTATTATATTATTTGAACGGTTAAAACGTTAAATGTTAAAAGCGGATACTAGTGTGCGGCTAATGTATTTACCATGTCACTTTAACTTTGTATCTTCTGACTTTATGACCATATATGTTATTTCTACTTCCAATTACTAAAATGATGAAACAAATAATTTACCAAAACTAAAATTTTGATTAAGGAGTAGTGACGTTCAGTCCCATAATTATTAATTGGCTTAAAATTAATAATTTTGGGACTTTCAGCAAACTAAATTACACTAGCACTAAACTTTAACACTAGTTTGTTCAATATTACTGGTTCATTGTGATGTAGAAAAGTATAAATTCAATATAGGTAACGAAATGAGGTCCGATTTAAATAATTGAGTTCTTCAAATCCGTTGGGATTATTATGGTGTACTTGTATATATGTAATGCGCATGATTTTCAGCCAACTTAAAAAGATATGTTTAATATTCTTGAACATGAAAAAATCAATATTTTCATTTTTGTAAATCGCTGATAAGGTTTTCTCATTGATTCAGGTCACATTGTTAATAGTAGGTACAGTAATCTCTTCAGGATTTTTGTAAAGTTGAATATAAATCGTGGATAAGCCATAAAATGAACGCCTAATACGAACTGGAAGAGCGGCTCTTCCCGAAAACCTCGCGAGGAATAAAGGCGACGAATAATCCTATTTCAAAACGCATTTCACATACAAATACCTTATTTCAAGTAAAGTACGAACATTATACTGGCTGGTTCGCATTTAAATTATTCCAGCGGATCGTTTATAGGCCATAACCGAATTTGGGAATTAGCTATAAAACAACATTTGATAGGGGCAGGCGCGGGCGGTGCAATTTGAATGTTTCGCCCGTTTCAGACTCATTGGGTTGCGAGGCGCGTGCACCGGGATAGAGCTCTGTCACACGGAACGGCTGTTTTGCAGCGGTTGCAGATGATTTGGACGCTTCAACGTTCTTTATCACATTAGCTGTAGCTTTCCAGCAGTTTTGTATTCAAAGATACTTATGAATTTGAAAACTAACTATAAAACAATATTTAATAGTGACTGGCGTCGGTAAAACAATTTAAATGTGTAACAATTTAAATGTGCTCTGTCATACGGGGAAGCATATATCCTGTATTTGCTAATGTTTTAGGCGCTTGAACTTGACTTGGAAGTCCTTTATGCTTACAAAGAAAACCACATGAATCATATAAACTAAAAGCTAATATGGATTTAAGTTGATAAATTTTCTACTATAATGAGTGATGGCTGAAGAAATAAAATTAAAATTTAAGCAATAAATGTATAAGGTTAGTTATTATCAAAGTACAAAAGACCTCAACAAACTCAGCCAGGCATTCTATTTGTTATTTTTATGACACAACTAATTGAATTGTGTTTCATGAAGAACTCGTCAATTACAGGGAATTTTAACCGCTCGTGAAACTGCTTAGCTAACTAACAGTTTCACGAGCGGTCAAAATTTCCTCTTGTGTAACATCTCTTAGGCCGCCTTGCCACCACACTGCTGCTGCCGCTACAGCCACCATCGCTGCTTTATGTGATATTGGACTAGTAGATACCATTAACATACTGCACTAAACCCAATTTCAATTAACTTATTTTATTTGAGGGTTCTAGTATTTGAAATAAAATTTTTGTCAGAGTTTTTATTTTTTATTCTTTTGAATAAATTATTATTCTTTGTTTATTGCTGGATGCATTTATGTGCCTGTAATTATACCGTTAAACATGTCCTTAAGCTCGAAACTCAGTACTTCTTCGAAAGAACTCTAAAACACAAACACGTCATTTAAAGCTCTATTTACTAATAACTCGTTAGTTGCACATGACGATTTAGAACATCTGATAACTACGTTCTATCTTAGTGATAGATCGCTACAGAGTCAATACTTGATTTAATCGAGTTCTAACTATAAAATTCCGTTTAGTATCAAGTTAATTATGCTTATTTAATTTCAAGGATAAAAACTATTAGCAAGAACCTATCTGCTAGTCATAGATTATTTATTAATAGACCCGTCATTTCCATACACAATCTGTGAGAAACGAGCGTGATACGTCCTTTAATAATATCCACATTCTAAGTACCTTTTATAGAATGTGCATCGTGGGTATGCGTCCATATGTTTTATGCAAAATGTATTATGGTAATGATGATTATAGTTTTTTACGTTTTTTTTTTATTTTACGTGTTTTCCTGTTAGCGTCAAATTGTAACTTGATTTTGAAATAGTTGTTAGCAGTAGATTGAGCTAAGAGTTTTATTAATTTAGTTTGAATGATACACATGAATGGCGGAATCCAAAAAATTGATGGAAATTTATTTTCAAAAGAAAACACAACAAAATATCCGAGAGTTTGACTAAAAAAAAGACAAAAGCAGGTATCTATTTTTATTTTTAAGTAAGGATGTGAATATTTTATCTTATTCATTATAATTTAAAACATCTAAAATTACCGTGTGTATATCAATTCTTACTTTGATTTAAACATAAAAATGTATAAGCACGGTCATAGGGATAAATTTAAAATAAAGGCTTTTAAGTTATCTTTATCCAGTCAAAAGTTCGGGTAATAAGTTTATTAAAGAAGAAGAAGCTAAAAATTTACATAGAAACAATAATTAAAGTGTGAAAAATCGCAATTAGTCTCACATGAGAAATAACTACTATGAAAGTAGTATCATTTTCCAAAGTGTGCTCTAAAGAGTGCTCTGGGAATAAAAAATCCTAACTCCCCATTTCTGAGAAAAAACCAACTATTAAATTTCCTACTTTGTATACCACTGCTTGTGTACTTCATTTCAGACTAAGTGTGCAATAAATAACAAAATAAACCAAAACTATAATACTAATAGTTGTCTATCAATGATCTAAAACGAAAATAATATTCTCAATATCAATGGTAATCTCGAAAACTCTTCTCCGTTAATGAGAACATAAATCACGTTTAGATAGCATTTAGCATCAACGATCCAGCGCTTAAACTGTATTGATAATAACATAATCAGTTGCGAACACTTGTATCTAACGATCGACCGGCCACGAATTATATATAAATATAATTAACCGTCGTGACTACAGAAAGAGTTCGCAGCAAACGACTCGGGAATTGTTTAAAGGAAACTATCCTTTGCAGCGATTTAAATTCCATTACACTGAATATAAAAAGCCAATTTGAACTTTATATTGCTGTTGCCGCTAGCGGTCGCTATACTGATAATTTCTTAGAAACTATTAAAGTAATCTAGATTACTTGCGAGTTAATTTTGTTTCGCCTTTATACTTTTACTTCGTGGAAATTAATTATAACACTAATTGTTAGACTGCATTATACTATTGGAATAATATCGATTGATAGACTAGAGTATACAATATGTAATATCATATTACAATATGCTTAATTTACAATTATTGAAATTATAATAGGTATTATTGATTTTTATCTCGCCAACCGATCTTTGTTAGAGAATTGATTTCTAATTTAAATAAATTGAAAGTTAATTATATGAATATGTTCTAACAACCAATGTTATAAGACTTGCAGTTGATCATTACTTTGCTTGGGTTTTATAAAATGATAAATTAATGGGCAATGTCTCCTTAGCCGCGTATTAGGTAATTGCATCTCAATATAACACAGCCTGTATTACTCGAACCTTCATTTGTCTTCGAAAATGCAAATTATACCTAAATAAATTAATTTAAAGTATGTATATAAAAATTCGATAAAATACTTATGTATTTTGTTACATTCTATTATGCTCTTATTTTTGAAAGGTTCAACATTCAGGATTTTGGTTTTATGTTTAAATGATTGATTTATGAATTCATTTTATCATGAACGACAGACCGTCTGATGTTTTCAACAAATTAAAATCAAATATTATTGAATTAAAATGTACTAACTGTATGTCTTCGCAGTAGGTAATAGATCTTAGAATCTCATTATGTATTTAGTATTTATCATATCATCTAACAACATTAGCCTTAATTAAAATCTTTCTCTAGAACTTATATAAAAAGTGGTAGATGTGTTACTAATTTATTTAATTTCAATGGCAGTATTCATAGTATTTAGTAAATAGAAAAAAATCGATATATTCCACAATTAGATCGGAAAAAGCTTCTATATAAAAAACTACATCCTAAATCTATTTTTTTCCTGACACTTAACACATTATTATCTCCCAATGAATGCTGTAAAATGTGTATTTCATGTATGTATTTCAGTGTTTATTATGCACTCATCTCCTAGACCACATAGATACTATTATTTATTATTACTTGTAAATTGTAAAAAAAATAATTATTATAAAAACAAAAAACCCAACTGCTTAGAAGTTATGAACTAAAAAAAGAAAAACAAGGATCACTATATCTATATAAAATTCTAAATACTTTATGGTGCTGCAGGTGTGTACAAAATAGTTTACTACCTGGGAAAGAAAGACCAAAACTACGTTTGCTTACGTCCCCCCTGCAGCACCATAAAGTATTTAGAATTTTATATAGATGTGATCCTTGTTTTTTTCTTTTTAGTTCATAACTTCTAAGCAGTTGGGTTTTTTTTTTATAATAATTATTTTATTTGAGGCTTTTTAGTTTTAATTTGTGGTATAGAAATGAGACGGTACACTTGGTACACTTTTTGTCATTTTTTGTTCAAACAGTAATATGAACATGATATGATATTTATATTTTTAAAATGGTCTTTTTACGACCTTTCATTTGATACCCATATTCTTAAGATAAAAGAAAAAAATGCACACGTCCCCCCTTTTTTTCACCATATACAGCCGCCATTTTGAAAATTCAAATAGCCTATGTCACTTCTACAATTTAGCCAAATTCAACGACACCTCACATGTCAAAATCCGTTCAGCCGTTTAGGCTGTAGCGCGTGCCGAAGAAATGGACATACATACATACATACAAACGCTCGAAAAACATTACCCTCCTTCTGACGCAGTCGGGTAATAACGTTCAAAATAAAACGATTTCATTTATTTTAAAATAGATTTATTTGACAAGCATTTTGACGGAAAAACTTTTGTGACTATATTGACGACAAAGACATTGATGAATCAAGTTATACTATAAAAATCGGTTATGTATTGTGTTATACATTATTAGCAATAAGTATAGCCCGCCAGCGACGGACACGGACGGACAGCGTCCGACCGTCACACGTCCGTCAGTTCTGCTCATTGCACTCATTGCACAATTTGTAAGTACCCTTCCCTCCAATCTCTGCCTAGGCATCGGACAATTGTTGTTATTATAGCCTCAGGGATCGAGACGTCTTTGATTTTAAAATGGACTAGTTTATACGGCATGCTATTGTAAAGTGATTCGAATTGCATGTTTATATTTTTACGTTAAAGTTTCTCTTTGGTCTTGCGTAGCATATGATTGTAGTTGTAGATTTAAGATCTCGTCTACGTCTACACTTAGATGACGTCTCGGGTTTGGGTATTGGGTTCAGGTAACTTATTTTAATAAATTCTTAGTGTCAGTGGAATTACACTGTTGTGGCTCGTAGCACGTGAAACTGTAGGGCCCAGTCATTATTTTCACAATCACCTAATCGTAACCGTTATTGAATTATTGATATTTTGAACCCGACAAAGTGAAGCGCGGTGGTTCTAAGCTTCAGATCCCATTTTTTATAACAAGAAAGTTCTAATCCTGCCTATTTTTATGATCAACAATCTTATAAATTAGCAGATATAAAAATATACACACTTCTTCATCAAAATACTTGGATCTTGCTCACGAGATTACCGCCATGTAGAATGTTGAGTCAACTATTATTGTTCCGATAATCATTTCAGTCAATGATCTTTTTGCGAAAAGCTTCGACCAACACCTTAAGAAGCTTTCGCTTAATTGATGGATCAAGGGTCGGATCCAGAAGGCAGTTGTCCTTGAAATGACGAGAATTGTGAGGAGGTTCCTCACTCTGGAGCCACCACCACCGGTTGCTTGGGCCCGCAAAGGCTCCGCAAATGGAGGAGCAATTTTTTTTAATAAATTTTTAATAGTGTTTCTTTTATATATTATTGTATTATATATAACATTGTTAAAAATTTTAAAAAATATATGTAAATAGAAATAAATGAGAGAACTCACTTCAAAAGGTAGCACTGAATGCCTTCCGTTAGTTTAGCGGTGGTATTGAATTTCATGTTTCACAAGTTTGGAAAATGGTCGACTATGTCGTTGGTAGTTAGGCAAACTCATTACAGAAGTCGTAATACAATACGAGTGCAAATTGGTTACCAGACTTGTGAACCTGACATAAACGATCCAATATAACATCGACTAATTTGTTAAGGGTTCTGCTTACGTGTTAGTTAATATGGAGTTATTAATTTTGTCAGTCAGATTTTATGGACTTTATCGTTTGAAATATTATCGATTTTTAGTAAGTAAATTAAAATTTGGGAAAAATAATTAAATTTAATTTGACGACCTCCGTGGCGCAGTGGTATGCGCGGTGGATTTATAAGATGGAGATCCTGGGTTCGATTCCCGGCGGGGCAGATTAAGATTTTTCTTAATTTGTCTTGGTCTGGCTGGTGGGAGGCTTTCGCCGTGGCTAGTTACCACCCTACCGACAAAGACGTATCGCCAAGCGATTTAGCGTTCCGGTACCATGTCGTGTAGAAACCGAAAGGGGTGTGGATTTTCGTCCCACTCCTAACAAGTTAGCCCGCTTCCATCTTAGACTGCATCATCACTTAACATCAGGTAGATATGACAGCAGTCAAGGGTCAACTTGTAGTCTATAAAAAAAAAATTATAAAGAAAGATGGTAATGAAGATTACCTAAATGGTATTATAACACCGAATATAAAGGTATAGGTACACTCGTACTTATAACAAACACATTATTAACAAACACAAAAAAATATAAATACATATCTACACAATATGATTTATCTAGTTTATGGGAAATTTTGCTTTCTTAAATTCATGAGCCAGTTTTGTAAGAAAACGTATATATAGTTAGAGGGCACTCCATTGTCAAATTGTAAATAATTAATTGTACGATAAGTACACCGATTTAACTTGACAAACTAAGAAAAAATTTAAGAAAGAAGATTTTCGTATTTGGATCGAAGCATACATTTTTAATATATATTATTCTATATATTTATTTGTAAATGTAATAAACGAAATAATAATGAATAATTATGTAGATATATTAAATTTAACATCATAGTTTAGATTTACGTTGAAATATTATAAACTCAAAAACAAATGATAATAATTAATTGAACAAAGTAAACCGCATACGGATATACTTAACTGATACCGGCGCTTTCCAATTCCTATCCAAGAACCCTAACAATAACCACTTCAAACAAAAACAAATTAATTTTCCAAACACGCAATAGCTACACCATTAAGTTCATAAATGAGTTGTGTTTCATGATAGGCCTCACTTATTACCGTACCGGTTTCTGCGGTTTAAAGTTGTTTTTGTTAACGGAATTTCTTGTGTAGATTGTTATCGATCTATTGGTATTGTTTGCTTCGTTTATTTACCTTATTCTATACCTCGATTTCAGATTAAAAGGTACAACTTAATCATTTATTGTCATACTTGATTTCTATCATTAGTCTGCTTTAATAAAGCTGTTTTCTTCTATATTTCAAAATAAATTTACAATTGGTTTGTAGCAATAGTAATTTGCATGCCAATATAATTTATCTGCGATTTCTTTATTAGGTATTTAAGAAAATAACTCCTTCTTAATGCTTTTTTTGATTAATGTCATAGTAATATTATCATATGGAAGGCTGACAGCTTCTTTTTCAATAATGTTAGGAAAATAACCAAGATAAATAAATAAAACTACCGACAAAGATATACCGCCAAGCGATGTAACGTTCTGGTATTATGTCACGGTGGATTTCATCCAACGTCTAACAAATAAGCCCGCCTCCATGTTAGATTGCATCATCACTTACCATCAGGTGTGATAGCAGTCAAGGGCTAACTTGTAATGAATAAAAAAATACAAATGTACAAGTTAAGAAGTATCTATATGTAAATTATAAAATAATTTTTATTCTCGATTGTCATACTTCCTGTTAGTTATATTATAAATATATTAATAGCGAGAAAGATAAGAAACAATCTATTACTCTCACCCTATTTACCTCGCTATTAAACTAGAAGCAATATTGCCAAATCATGTTAATATTATTTACAGTAGAGATTTATTGAGGCGATACGACGGCACCACGAGCGTCGCGTGGCCTCTTCCTGGAGTTGACAAGCAAATAAATTGCGAGATCAAAGATCGGTGCTGGAAAAACATCGTTTCTATAGGGGCGGGTCGTACGTCATGTATCGAGAGATGATCGCGCGGAAACGGAAGTAGGAGCAGAGGAAGCGAAGTATCGCAGCGTACGAGCCCACTTCCGGTAGCTGCCTTCACTTAGCTCGGCAGGGTTCGCTGGAATTATCTTCATGCTTCCGCGAATAGACAGTTTATTGATACAAGAAATATTGCTCGGGAAATTATATTAAGGGTAAAACTTAATGGCTTATATAGTAATACATTATTTTAAAAATATAGTCTTCTCTTATGACATAATAAACGACTGCTTGATATTATTGTGTAGACGTTTCGTAAAAAAACAATTTTTAATACCTATATCAAGTAAGTAGTAAAATTTTTTATTTTGTTAAATAATATTGAATATATTATATTTAAGATAATTTTATATTAAAGAATTTAAACTAATATTACTTTAACTTTATTTGTCACACACTTTCTGTTTTTGTTTTACTTAAGTGTACTGTGGGAGGAAGTGATCACCACAAGGCAGGGCATCCTAGTGTGGGAATCACAGAACTTTATTTCAGATATTTTCTGTATTTGTGAAACAATCAAATCTAATAATTTGTTATGTAAAACGAAACGAAATGAAAACTATGCATGAAGACCCACCACGCTGTACCAATGCGGGTTGGTGAGCAGAATCATCAAGTTAAATTTCGTAACGATCGCTATCACATGTTTCTTGTGTACACATGAAAATAATTTGTCCAGTTGTACAGATGTATAACAGTGATAAGTCGAAGGCGTGAAAACTGTTGACATATGAGATAATGTAGCGGAATGGACAAGGATATTATTAATTTGATGCATTGAGCAGATAGCCGCTAAGACGGGGTCCGCGGGGCCCGGCGAACATGTGGACAATCTTTCACGCTCATCTGTACGCTCACCCTTTTATTGATCCACCCTTACTGTTGTGCTAGCGTGGATGTGTTCGTGACAAATTATTATACAGTATTTTTAATTTGGATGGATAAGTGCAATTAAAAAAGACTTTAATTTTATTTATAGACTATCAGAATATGAATTAATATTATTTTTTATTTAAAGAATAAATTTGTACTTATGTACTTACTTCTGAATTTTTATTTATGTATTTACTATGTTTCTATTTACCTACTCTATAAAAGTGTGAAAAATATTAACAATAAAGGCACGAAAATTATATATAAAAAAAAAACAGAATAATTATAATAACTAACTAATTAACTTAACTATAAGCATAATTTTAAATTTTGCCCTTTTGGTAGGGTGCCCATCACGCAGGCAGCATTTCCGCGCTGAATTGCGATAGATATTCGTTGCGCGAGAAAGCTGCCTGCCCGAGGGTCGCCTGTTGCCTCCCTGAGGCGCCTACTCAATTCTTTATGAAGCACCTGAGCGCTTCTGCCCCATGGACCCAGTGTCTCGACTCCAAATGGAAAGAACTCATACTGAGTGCCGAGACAACTGTATTTTAATGTCTTTTGATGCTCTCGGGCGTCCGCCGCCGCTCCGGCATGTCCAGAGGTCGAATTAACATAGGACGCCGCTAAGGTATCGGCACATGTCGCGTCCCATAACAGCGCACGCCCCATACTCCAGGGAATCAATGACATCCCGTCAGGGCGCTTGCCATCGTCACGCACTATCTGGGGTTCCAGAACGGCGGGAACATTAGCACTGACGAGTGCCCTTCTCAGGATGTCATTAAGTGCGGAATGGCGGGAAAAGCGGCCGGCGCCCGATGAGCAGGCGAGTCCGTGGTGGCCGAAGCGGTCTACGCGCGCACCGCAAGAGGAACAGTCGTGCTCAATGCACAGCGCAGTTCCGAGCCGGAGAGCAGCGGCAATACGTAGGGACTCCGGGTCTATCAGGGTACCAGTGTTGGGTGAGGGATAGGCGTGGAGCCAGTGACCTGACTCTGGCCTAGAGGATGCCAAGAGTCTCGCCCGGTCTCTACCTGTCGCACTGTCTAAAAGAGACTTAAGGGTAGACTCTGACATAATGGTGTCCCAAGCCTTTTGTAGCTTTGGTTGGGTCGGGAAATTTTGAATCGGTCCAGCTAACCAGGCATTCCTGGCCTCATCCAAGCATGCAATCTCGTAGTTTGTAGCCGGGGAGGCTTTCAGGATTTTACCTACGAAATCGGAAGTGCTATGAACTGAGGCCAGGAATGACGGAATAGCAACACTGGAAATTTTGCAAGCTATAAATATTTATAAATATTTATTTTTGAAATCGCTATCTTGTCACAGCCACATACTTACACAAATTTTATAAATCTATTTTTAGTCAATCGAATGTGAAGTTTTAGAAATCTTGCGATAAGTCAGTGCTTCAATGGTATTTCGCTTATACTCTTATATGTAAAGATATGCAAATGCCTAAATAATAATAACTTTATTTTTCAAGCAACGTCAAAATTGCTGACAAATCATTTTATTTCGTAAGCATTTAAACACATTACAAATCCGCCAAAAACAGAAATTGTACCTTTCTGTTTTTGTCGGATTTATAACGTAACGTCCGGAAAAGATATATAGTTCCAATGTAATGTCCACACTAATATTTCATCTGGTTGATTAGAGTCCACAGTATGGGGTGCGGGGAAGAGAGCATGAAATTGTCTGCTCACTTCTGTAAATATAATTTCGACAACAAAAGGACTATAAATGATATACTCAGGGTCGCAGTGCAAGTGCGTGTCACATTTCTAGTTACACGATTTTAAAAATTATCCCTTTGCCACGTGTTAAAAATGTATATAGAATATAATAATTTTAAAAATCTTCTTCTACATATTATAAATATGACAGATGACGACAAACTGAAAATCAAGCTTACAGTGGTAAGGAAAGTAAATTTTTTCACGCAAGTCTGTTAAAGTTGGAATGGTCAGAGTTTTCACACAGAGGAAAACGCGGCGTTTGTCGGTGTCGGCGTTTACTAGTATTTTGCTTTGAGTGAATTATGTAGGTGAAAAGTTTGATTATGATATTGACATAGTACTCTACTAGTCTTTTAAAAATAAGGTCAATATTAAACACAAAGAAATATGGTCTAAATGTTTAGCCTAATAGGACGATCTGATTTAAGTTTATAACACGAGGTAAGTATAAGCTATTTTTGTATAATCTACTACCTTTATCATCACGTCAAAAGTTTAATGAAAGTTACTATCCAAGACTTGCAAAGTAAACAGATTTATTATCGAGCCTACGTTTTAACCTTCAACCTCTCCAAAGTTCGCCGTTATGCCAGCTTTATTGTATTAATGCACCAGATTGTGACTAATGGAATCACAGAACAAATAAATTCAAAATGTAAATAGTGGAACGGCGAAATGCTAATAATAAATTTCTCCATTTTAATAACTGTAACTGTATAGGGGAGCTTCTGGCCTGTTAAGTCAATATAACACTTCCATTACTCCAAATTAAATTCCTCGGGGAGAGAAATGAAGTTTTTATTCAACGCAGACAAAGGCCCGGAAGAAACTGGTCATGTTATGTTTTTTCGCTGAAGTTAGGTACACAGAATTCTAAAAGACTTGACTACCTTGGGTATTTGTTGTATTACTTTAAGACTCAATTAAAGGATAGATCTAAATATTTGTTTTATGAAAAAAAAAATATACTTAATATGAATTATCTTTATGCCATAAAGCTTTTGTATCTTAGCAACATACAAACTAAAAACAAATTCGAAAGGTTTTTTTAAAGTCTTAAGTAAAAATTAATGGTTCACTTTGAGATCACGGGAATAATGTTGCACCTGTTTGTCAAAATCAAAAATTTTTGCTTAGTTAGGGAAGGAAAAGACGTTTATATTTTGTTAGAAACATCCCATTATTCTTTATAAATAAAAACAATTAAAAATGAAAATGAAATTAAAAATATTTTTAATATAGTTAACAGGTGCAGATTAAGCTGTGAAGACAGCAATACGTTTCAAACAATGACATGCTCAAAACTTTGCAAATCCTCCCGAGCTAGCAAGTGTGCGTCACGGGTGTAAGAGTATTAATATTTTAGAGAATTAATCATTATAATCCTTGCAACAAACAACTCGCCCCCGGGAGCGCGAAGAATATAATGAAGTTGTCATTTTTTAGGCGCGAGGGAGGCTGGAGGAAATCCAAATTGAATCATGCGGCGAGGGAATTGTGCTATTATGTTATTAAACAGCGGAGGGCAGGACCCCGTTCAAGTTATTTTTTATCCGGAGGGCGGCGAGGCGACAGTTAACAGTTTTCACAATAGAATTATGATATAATTTGACACAACAAAGGCGTTTTGGCACGCAGTCTCCGGCGGGTGCGTTAACGTGTTAAATCATATGTAGAGCTAATTGAAAGTTGATTGAAATTAAATTTTTGAAATGGATTTATTGAGCCAAAGACACTTTATATATAGGAGTTTATTATCATCTCTGTATCTTACGCAGTTGCAGTGATGATGACGATGATTTTGCTAAACAAACATTTTTTCTTTTTATTGACTACAAGTTGGCTCTTGACTGCTATTACAGCTGATGTTAAGTGATGATGCAGTGTAAGATGGAAGCGAGCTAACTTGTTAGGAGTAGGATGAAATCCACACCCCTATCGGTTCCTACACGACATCGTACCGGAACGCTAAATCGCTTGGCGGTACGTCTTTGTCGGTAGGGCGGTAACTAGCCACGGCGAAAGCCTCCTACCAGCCAGACCAAGACAAATTAAGAAAAATCTCAATCTGCCCCGCCGGGAATCGAACCCAGGACCTCCGTCTTATAAATCCATTGCGCATACCACTGCGCCACGGAGGTCGTCAGATGTGATGAGAAATTCCTACCTTATTAAGGTTTCCTCTCTCTGAAAATAGCTGAAAGAATAGTAACTACGTTTTTTTGGCACTGAAAGTCGATTGCGGGTTCCTGAAAATAGGTACCAAAATCTGTGTATACAATATCGATATTAATTTTATTAGAGTATTTTCTCTCCACAAACAATAAACAAAAGTTCCTCTAATTAACTGTCAAATATCTAGAGTTCATAAAAACTGTATTGAATGTTTTCAATAAAAATCAAATATTTCATAAAAACTGTATTGAATGTTTTCAATAAAAAATATAATAATAAAGGTAAAGGTTTAGTGTTAGTAAATAAATGTGTATGTTTATTTCTTTCATTCTTTTAGGCTGCAACTGCTAAACTGATTAATTTGTTTCAAATTTTCGATAGAGCATAGATTTTACCCTAAAGTACGATACCTATTACGATATTTATTATTTCGAGATACATATCAGAATGGAAACCGTGCGAGTGAAACCGCGGGACAACTACCTACATTAATTCATATTTCGAAAAATTTTAATATCTGCGATTTCAAATGCAAACAATTTTATTTAGATGTGTGACAAGTAATTTGGATCATTTTTAAATAAATAATTTTCATTTCCAAAGATTTTAGGTACGTACCTACTACCAAAGCTCATGTACAACGAAAATAAGATATACCTAAGCTTGCACGTACTACTTTAGCACGAGTAAAACTAGTTATAAATATTTTAATTATTTATTGTAAGTAGCATGCATTATCTAATTCAATATCACACTCAGTAGAACTAAGAGTAAAATGAAAGCTTTTATCCATATGTCAGAGTAAGTACTTACGGCGGCTTATTGTCACCCCCGCTAGAGAATTTGATAAAGCGTGTGCGAATATTAACAAAAGGAATATCTTGTTAAATTGATATTGCCCAACGGTTCACGCGAATTTCGCCTCTAGTTACACGCATTTGCATCTAACGACGACAATACTTGGTTGCAATAAAAAGAGCGGTTAAGTCATTTTAGTGAAATGGGCGTGAAATTGTCTCCGTTGGAAAATGTATAATTCAAAGGGGAAGATTAAAATATTATCCATGTTAAGTAAATATTCAAATGAATATTTTCCGTGTTAGACAACAATGAGCGCTGGGAGGGAGAGGGTAGGCGCGTAATTTGATAGATACCTATCTACAAAACGATCGTTCGTTAAGGGACGACTCTGTTATCATAAATTATAAGCGCGATTTGGGATTTAGAGCAATTAAACGCTTCTTAACTTAACGGTGACTGTGAAATACATTTTATAATTACATTTTGGTAGAAAATGAAAAGGGATATTTACTTTAGCAACTTTGTGTTGTAAATGATGGACAAAATTTGATGTTATATAATAGAAGATTAAGAAACGGTTGCTCGAGTGGATAGAGCTCTATTTATAGAGGTCTCTTGGACAAGAACAAGTAAAACTTAAAAATAATCAAAATTCCTAAAAATTAACCCGTAGCTCAACAGATACCATAATTTCTGAAACCAAAATAATATAATTCTTAGAATTAGGTGGGCAAAACTACTTTTAATGCATTTAATAACAACAGGCATGTCTTCCATTCGACCTATTGTCCTTTAAAAATTATAGAGTTAAATTTAAAAAAAATATTAATATCATTTTAGTCAATCCCTCTTAACAAGATACTTAATCCACTAAAAATAATTGATGTAGCGAGTGTGAACCAATGCAGTCTGCGACAATGTGCCATGTAAATTACACACTTGCGCGCCGAGCCGTCGATACCGCTGGGACACCATTGTTATAATAAAACGCCATCTCACAACATTAACGTACAGAGGCAGGAACTGTACTGTTATACGTATTTTAACGATATTTTTACTTGAGTTAATGAAGATGATAAATATTATCGTATATAGATTATTATATGTATAAATAAGTGCATTATTAAGTTTTTAAATATAAAATATTAAAATAGTAAACAGGTATTACTTTACAATTACTCGTTATAGTGGTAAAATATGTAAGTTAAAGTATTATCCTACTTAGCTATTAATTTTATACAGAATTATTGGAGCTAGTAGTTTCCTGGAAATTGGATAGTAGGTAGTTTGGCCTTCTAAGGATTTTTAGAAGGGGAAATGGGGAATTAAAAAAGGGAAAAAAAGACATAATCTAATAAAGGAGTCTGTTCTTTAAAATTGGAAAAGTTAGAAATATCGACGCGGATCGAGTCGCGGGCGTTTGCCAGTTAGTAGAAAAGTAGATAAAATATACCTAGCTTCTTCTCACCTCTCTGTGTGAATATCTCCTGCGGGTGTGCATCGCGGGGGTGTAACATGTTTATATGTTTATTTTAATACGCGTGTCGTGCGTATAATACGGAATTTATTACGACCGACGACGGCACGACCCTCGGCCCGATTAATGCGATACGGAAGATTTGAATTCAGAGCGTTCACTTGGATTGGTGGATTCAGGGGGAGGTAGTAAGTAGAGTTAGCAGTCAACCTGTCATAGTGATGAATGTATCATATTCAAACCACTTACGGCACAATATATGCGCCTACGTAAGGTGCCTCGCTGAAAATCTTTAGAATCAATGGCAACTTGTTCATTAAATTCAGTTGTATAAAATTATAAGATTTAGGATTAATATTTATTTTGGTCCCTTAAACAAGTTCAATTAAATTTTACAAATAGTTTTTATCCAAGGCCTCGATAGAAAACCTTCGTTGTTTATTAATGTTTACTAGCAGATCTGATTCGTGATTTTTCTTACACTTATTTAAAATTTGAATAGAAGTGATAACTTCTTATAGAAGGGTGAACCGCTTTTATTGTATATTTTACGGCGCCAGTCTGTTTGGCTTCCGTTTTACTGTCATGCATATCGGCAGCAGCGGTAGGCGGGCTCGTCCTCTCTCACTCTAACCAAAACACAGTGCTAGCCGTATTTAAGTTATCACTTCTGTCGGCCGTCCCGAGATGCACACTTTTTTATTTATTAATTTTCAGTGTAACTACTAGGTAAAACTAACTAGGTTTTTATTCAATATTTTTTAAACGTAGATTGCCATGTTAGCGAAATGTTTGTTGTTTTCTATTCGGGGGTAGGGCGTAGAAAGCTAGAAATGTTTGAAATAACAAAAACTATATAACGATCGACATCGCGTTTATAGAGTGCTTATTGTTTCCTTCAGATCTTATTTATAGATCGTGAACCACGGATGTGCAATGATTTATAACCACTAATAACAAGAAAAACTAGCTATAATCTATTTCCATTCGTATACAAATCGGTTGAACAGAAAACCATAAAACACCCCACACAAAGAATCTTTATGTAAACATAACATACATAAAAAGCGTTATATCTGTTGTTTTAAGTCATTTCGAAAGTCATTAATCAGAAGCATTGTTTGCATTGCATTTGAGGCAGCCGGTACCCATGATTAGATTTTATTACTAAGTACATATCTATGTAGTATTCGAACCTTTGATGGCTCACTGACATCTAATTAATCGCTCGAGAATCTACATACTGTTATATTAATAGAGGTCATAAAGGTACCTATATTCAAAATTATTTTTAAGTTATTGCATTGCTTCTATCGCGGGCCTTGAGCGTGGAGACCGAATCCAGAAATTCCGTAACAAAAAAAAACCTTTAAACACCCCCACCCTTTTTAGTTTTTTCAGATTGTCTTATTCACGTCTTTGTTCGCCAACGTCCATACCAGTCGGTCAGTACTTGGATGGGTGACCGCCCGGTCAGCACGATGTTGCTTAACTTCTATGCAATAGCTTTACTGCGGTAGTCTCCGAATGCCACACGTCTTTTTTTAATTATATCTTTTTAATTTTGCTAACATTCCGAATTGTCCACCATTAGCTTTTTATTTTCATTTATAGTATAGACTATGCTAGGAGTGGATGTAATAATTGCTTTTACTTATAACCATATATTCTGTGGCAATAGTGGTAATGTGTTCAAAATCTCTTGGATTCAGTTTGAACTTCTAACTAAAGAGCCATCAAGGCTGTGACGTTTAAAATACTAAACTAATAGTATACTGCCCAATAATCATGTGACAGTCAAATAGAGTTTCTTAGAGAGAACTTTTGAATGTACAGAATTAAAAAAGACAATAATTAAAAGGTAATTGGTGATTTTGTTCTAGACGAACAAATTAAATTAACGTGGCTTATTTTTCTCGCTTGATCCAAGGGAGACAAATAGTCTAAGTAAAATTTATGTATCGGAATCAAATTCAATTTCGCCTTTGCATTTTTTACTTGATTTTTAGGGCCGTAACTTTCATTGTCTGGACGTTAGTAGCATTGTAGATGGGACAGTGTTAAATGTTTTAAAACTTTCTTTATTATTGGATAATTGAATAATTAAATAAATTGTTTCTAACTGACTCTACTCTCTTGTATAAAATGTTACCTTAGTTATATACGGGCTATTTTATACTATGTATGTTTGGGAATATTAAAAAAATAAATATGGAGTGGGAAGGGGTGAATTCGAAATTATAAAAAAAAATTATAATAAAAATCGACTTCAAAACGCATTGAAAAGTAAAAAATAAATCCAATACGTACCATCCAAGTTTAAGGAAAGTTTATTCAACAAAGTAGCAAAGCACTTTGTCTGGATTAGGTTTCGTCTTTAAAGTAGAAAGCTTACAGATGGCACCGACTTCATAGATAATAGGGCTTGAGCAATACTTAGTATAACAAAAAAAGAATTACTTAAATCGGACTGGTAGTTCCAGAGATATGCCTCCACAAACTTGCGAAGTTGAAAAAACACTGGGCATAGCACACATGTAGAATGAGCATTAAACGAATAGTGGACGTTCAGATTTCAAGGTGTTACAAACTTGTATCGGCAAGCGTTAGGTAGTAACCGAATTAGGTAGCAGAAAGCACCATATCGCCTAGAGTCGCTCTTTTATATGAATCAATAAGAACTCTGAAGTTGCTATAAAATATTTCTTTTGGCGTAATCTGAAGAGGATTTGTATTCCTTTATATGACAATGCATTTGTCAAATATATAACGATACATAAACAAAACAACTGTTGCTTCTCGCCATACTTATTTCAATCTCGTGAAATTTGTTTTCGTTCAGGATTTTTCTAATCTTCTTTAGCATCGTTTATATTGATTATAGCGCTCCTGCCTTATTTATATTCAGCGGGAGTTTTTTCATCACGCCCTGTGCTTAATATCGCAATTTGTGTCGTAGTTGGCGTAAGGCGTGAATACTTGTCACTTTCTTGGACTTTCTGTTCTTCCGACTTCATTTTATTAAATAATTATATACCCCATATCCAGTTGTTCCCCTCTCCTATAAGGAGGGAGGCCAGGCCTTGTAGTGGGCGGTTAATGGGCTGATAATGATAATGATGACGATGATGATGATCCAGTTGTTTTGTATTTTCAAATGAAGCTCTAATACCATCTCTAATAGCAACAACGGCTATTTTTATTTAGTGCGAAAGAAAATATTTTCCTTCACAAGGATACATTTAGATAAAAACACTTAATAATAGTTATTTCTTTTATAGAAAGAATAATTATAGAAAATAAGTTTAGTTGGTAGGTCTGAATCGTCCTCTCGATTTGCAGATGCACATTCCTAAATATTATGGCCAGAATTCTCCAATCGGATTTGAAAGCACTCAAAAACTATGGCGCCGCAGATCAATTAGTTCCAAGTAATAAACAAAGCAAATATGTCTGTTATGAAAAGAATTCGGCTGCCAGCAAACTTCTTTTGATACATCAATCAAAATCATACACATAATGAAATCATCATTTGGGTGGCCATAGAGTGGACGCTTCTCAGAAATTTAGACGGACTCCGATGTGCACGGCCATTATCACATTCCTGTATTATTAATTAGAACTTAGATAGCTACAGATCTGAAAACGACGGTGCACAAGTTTTTGGAAAGGTCCAAAATTGAATGGACGTTATGAATATTTGCAAGAAGTGGCAACGCAGATCGAGGTTTCTTTCCATTTCCCATTTCTTTTTTATCAGTGCGTAATTACCTATAAACAATTTATTGTTTTCGTTTAGTGAATAATTATTACTCAATATCCACTGTATAATCATTTTAAGCGAGAGATTACATTTACAATTGCACTTGAGTTTAATTACTATCATAAAATATTTAATGTAGAATGCATTTATTGCTGCATTTTATACTAATTTATAAGCTTATGAAGCATAATGAATTATTTTCTGTTGTGCGTTATATTCTCCGCAATAAATTCTCTCGATGGTTTGTATAATTTGATTAAATTTATTCAATATTTTTTATACTATTAATAATTTATTTTTTATTAAAGTTCCAGATTTCAGGAAACATTATGGATTAAGCTTCCACAACCCATGTGATAGATACGTAAAAACGTTTAAATGTATGACTGTGTGCAAAAGTATTGGATACCAAGTTTTTAGAATGGACAAAGATTGCAAGTGTAGCTGCTTTGATATAAAAACCACCACTATACTACCATTTTTTAAATGGAAAACAAACGGAACTGCTGTAACAGTTCCTAGAACATTCAGTCCACCACTCTACCATATTGTAGGAACATTGTCAACACGACCACTACCAACTCTTCCATCCGTGCCTTCAGAACCTAAACTTCCAGATTTTATTGTAACTGAAAAATCGACCACAAATCAACCAGCAGTAGATGATAGTACAACTGTAGTTACTACTGTGACAGGAAAAAATGAAACGAACGAAAATGTAACTGAAGCTGCCAGCACTACAGAAACTATCGGTAATATAACAGAACCGCAAAATAATACAATGTAAATTTGATTAATTAAAGTAACATTTAATTAATGGCTTTTATTTTTATCTATATTAGAGTTAAGTATTACGTACCTTTAGTACCGTAAAATATCAGTGTTCCCAAGTGTATAAATATACCAAGGATTTAATTAATATTTACTACCAAGTGCCATTAGCTTAAAATCTAAATAATAATATTATAAAAATAAAGATCTGATTACCTAATCGTTTGCATTGATAAGTGTTACTGAACTGATTTGAGAAATTCTTTCATTATTGGGAAGTACACTATCCCCGGGTGACATACGAGTATCTTGTCTTATATATAAAATTCTCGGATCACAGTGTTAGTTAGCATATTCCTCCGAAACGGCTTGACCGATTTTTATGAAATTTTATATGCATATTCAGTAAGTCTGAGAATCGGCTACTATCTACTTTCCATACCCCTAAGTAATAAGGGTTGTCCACCCCAAACATTGTATTTTAATTTTTTGGACAATTTTTTTATAATGTGGCATTAAAAAATACATACGACCCTAAATTTTCACCCCTACACAATCGACCCCTATTAAAAAAAAGTGCTTTCTAGAAATAATATACATGGCAAAACAACGTTTGCCGGATACAGCTAGTAGAGCCTATAATATTATACTTAAAAAAATAAGTAAGGTTAAGGAGTTTTCACCAGAACCAAGTGGCGGGCTATTGCTAGTTGTTTGTAAAGTATAAGCTGTATCAGTATCAAAATAAACTATTTCAAAATTTAGTTCCAATTAAAAACAGTTAACTTAACTTATGAACGTAATTATATTTAATTTCGTTTTCTAAACGTCACCGAATTCATAGTTTGAAATAATATTCCGGCGACATCCGTCTACGAGCATAATATGAATATCTAGAAGTCCTGATTGTAGAGCCAAATTATTTACTTTGTATAAAAATCCCTAGTAAAACGGAAGTATTTATATTTTTGAAAATAAAAAGTATAGACCATTATATATTTTCAAAACCATAAATACTCCGAAGCCAAACATGTAAGCTGTCACATATATATTTACTAGCTGACCCGGCAAACGGTGTTTTGCATTAAAAATTTAAAAAAAAATTAGATGAAAATTAAAAATCGGTAAAGCCGTTTTGGAGGAGTACGGTAACTAACATTGTGACACGGAAATTTTATATATTAGATAGTAATTACTAACGGTCGCCTGCGGTTTCGTCTGCCTATTTTTCTATCCTATATGAGGAACCTACGTTATGCCGTGTAGTCGAAATATTTCATGCAATCATGACCAAATGAAAAAAAAATATAGGAGGGTAGGTAGATAAGTACTTTATAGTTTAAATACATACACGTTATCAAAATTAGCAATAACATTTTATCATAGCTATAAGCAGTTCGGCACCCATTAAAAATAGCAATTAGCTCTATTGTAAATATTAAATTAATTGTTTACAACAATGAATGCCATTGTGAAAATATCATGTATTTTTTTGTTGATATATCATAGTAATGTTCAACTACAACCGCATACGACTTCATTAGGTATTTTTAGAGAGAAATATGTTAATTTTAAGAATTATAGAGGATTTGAACAAATAAGAACAGTGTTGAAAAATACAAAATATTTTCAAACATTAGTATTTTTGACTAGTTATTCCTATAGCTTTTTACATAATTTTTATTATTTCAGAATTTTCGGCGCTGGATTTACTTGATGACACAGTAATAAACAGTAAGTAAAATTAGTATGTTGAAATGAGTTTATCAATTTTTGTACACAAATAGATTTGATTTCATTGTGGTTACCAGTAATAAATTCCAAAATATATATTATTCGGTTCTCTTCTATAGATACAGAGTCTACAAAGTCAGCATTACGTTACGGTTTCCACCGCACTTCAGAATGTGATAATTATGAGAAGGCATTTTTATGTATCCAAAAATGTGTAGATAAGGGTTACGATGTTGCATACTCGGATAAACATTGTTTTTGCACTTGTTACGTCAAAAAAGAAAAGGCAAAATATACTATAGCGGCAAATACCGATAGAAGTAGATGGAAACTTGGTACTCCAAAAACTACGAAACCTGCCTGGATACAAAAATTAGAAGATAAAAAGAATAAAACGACTACTGAATCCATAAAACTGACTACAAAACCTATAGTACAACAAACAGAAAACGGAACAGATTCTTCTGATGTTACTATTACAAGCCCTCAAAATGACACCGGTGTTCCTGATGCTGCCAATAAAACTGATACTACAGACACCAAACATGTAACTGTTAGTGACAATACAACTAACATAAATGATAGTAAAATTACAAATAAAACGGATAGTTCAATAGCTGGCGATGCAACAAATACAACTATAGCTGCAAACGAAACTGATAGCACAAAAATAAGCGATACTGTCAATACTACTAGCAGTGCTAGTAAAAATGCAACTGATACTGGAAGTGCTACAAATGCAACTGATACTTCAAGTGCTGCAAATGCAACTGATACTGCAAGTGCTTCAAATGCAACTGATACGGCAAGTGCTACAAATGCAACTGATACTGCAAGTGCTATAAATGCAACTGATACTTCAGGTGCTACCAATGTAACTGACACTGGAAGTATTGCAAATAAAACTGATACTGGTGCTAATAAAACGGATAGTGGAAGTGGAGGTGCAAATTCAACTGTAAACGATAGTAAAAATGCAACAAATGCTAATAATACAAGCAATGCCGGCGCATGATCGAATTGTATCACTAAAATTTAGCAAATATGAGATGAAATATATTTTAGTTTCCTTTCATGGATTATTTTAAATAATTACATTATAGATGATTATTACGTGTCTGTAACATATCTATAAATCAACTAACAATAAATAATATCAAATGTGGCGAAAGTAGTTGTATTACTCGGTTAAACAGTCGTGAAATAAGTAGCATGTTATGAGAACACTATATACCCCTTTTAGCATATTGTTTACAAAGAAATTGTTATCGTAAATTTCAAGTATAATAAAGCATTCAAAGTTTTTACTCCCATAAGCTAGGTCATGCATGATGGTTGCATGGGGTAATTTTCAAATGTTGCCATCAAAAAACGTATGAAATAATTACTATTATGGGAAGTATATTGAGCCCTTTAACAAAAACTAATAACAACTTGAATAAATGTTGTTTTATGGACAAATGACTTAGTAGGTAAAACGTGGTACTAGCATCTACCAGTTGTATAATATTAAACTATCTCTAGATATTGAAGTTACACCCATATCCAAAGCCATTTACATAAACCATGATACTACTGTGAAGCTAATACGAAAGTCCCATTTTCTAAAGGTTGTTCATAAAATATAGACCGTGAGCGGAATACTTACGACGTCTCAGTGAAATAATTATCAATATATTATGCTTAACGGTGGCATTAGGGAAATAATTCCCTGCTCTTCATGAAATATTAAAAAGCGATCCACTCTAAGGGCTACTAATATTAGCAATAATAAGACTTATTGATTACTGGACAATAGTGAAAAAAAGCCTATGACACTTTCATAGTAGTCAATACAAATTAAGTATGAAAATATAAGAGAGTAAAAACGTAATACTTGTAACGTTCAGTCATTGTTATGTGTTATCTTTAGATACAGTTATATCGGTAACAGTTTAAACGGTCTTGAGCTAATATATTTATACATTTTTATTACATATCATTTAAATTTATAGAGTCCATAGCGATAAGAAACGTATGTTGTAAGCAATTGTACATTAGGATATAAAATAACTAGTCACCTGCAGAATGTCGCACGTTTTCTAATGGTACTCTTATGATCAAAATCCATTTAATAATAACTTTTGCGCAAGATGGTATTTACATACATCCAAATCTTCATAATTTTAGTATTAGTAGGATGTTTCTAACTCCGTATCTTACTAAAATTATTTTATTTTTTTTAAATAAATTATTGAATATTAAAAACAAAGAGGAACCCTCCGAACGTAACTCTAAGTCGCAGTTGGCCGATTTTTTCCTATCGTTCGACTTGGTCCCTGTTTAGGAGAATAACTTTTTATGCAATGCCCATGAGGCGGAATATAAGACTGACGGCTATGACGTATCGCTTAGATTTTTTTACCAATACACCGTGAACATAAATATGCTTTTATATCGATATATCAATTTCTTTTGTCACGTTCGACGTTTGACGCACTATTTTACTATACACATATTTGCGGATAAGTGGCACCTTGGCATTTTGATATAATGGTATAGAAACTAAAATAGTAAGAACATTTTTTATTGTTATATCCAAAAATAAATATGCACTCGACTCATACTTGTAAAAGTTCATTTTGTTATAGGTATATCGTTGTGTATTCCACTATTATGATAAACCAAGAAATGTGGTGTAGATTTATGTTCAGAGGTAAGTCCCAATTTAGATCAAAATTATTATTATTTTTTTACATTAAAAATTTACATTATAAATTAAAATTCGTGGTGGTCATATGAAGGGTCAATAGTTACAAGTGAAATTATATTTACGGTCGAATTCAGGAACTTCTGTTTTTCAAGTCGTTTAATGAAATAAAGCTTACAAACCTGTGATCCGACAAAAAAAAGAGCTATTAGTAACTGATGAGTGACAAGTTATTTTTAAAAAAAGAGAAAGCAATTTTCAAGGAAAATTTGCGAGTTTGGAAGATATACAGTAAATATACTGAATATCCTTTTTAATAAATATCAGTTGGGAGCTAGATGAATCGCTTGTGCGATATAAAAAGGAATATTTGGGATTGAGCCGAATGTCGCTTTTCATAGTTTTGGCTCTTTGTCACCAAGGGCTATGCTCATAAATCTTGTGATGACCCTCCCTTATGGCAGCCAGTGATACAAAGATAGTAGGTCAGCGGGGACGGAATGGACGCAATAAAATTTCGATTGTCGATATTTATTAAAGATTGACCCCTCGTTTTTCTAAAATATTTATCGTTGTAGGGCAAAACTCATCCCTTTGATCTTGCATACTCAGAGTTTGATTTGATCGGATGTTACTCGATACTATTTCGGATTTTTTACCATTTGCGTTGGTCTCATTTGATTTATAACTGTCGTATGTTGTGTACGTGGCAAAGTGTACCGAATTTCATGTCGATGGATAAACAGCTTGCAGCGTTAACAAATACCAAATCAAATAAACAAATTTACTTTCGCAAATTTATATTGGTTACTGTGCTTTGCGATTCAACCTTGCTAATGCTAAAAAATGCTAATTTTGATAACAGAATCTAGTGGTAATAATCACTAGATTCTGTTATCAAAATTAGCATTTTGTTATTCCATACTAACCTATGTCTGTTTTTGTAGATATATTTCGCCTAGAATCATCAAGCCGTTGCAGTGATACACAACGCGGTAACTTCAGTATGGTTACGTTAAATACAGGATAAATTACTTAGTTATATTAAAAAAAAATACGTGCTCATATAGTACCGAACAAAAGACTGTCATAAATACGCTTACATATTTATTACTGTGACGAGCCAGCTGATCCGTGATAAAAGTATACTTTGATGAAAGATTGATTTATTTGTAATGAAACGCTGGACTTTCTTTTATCTGTCCGCACACAATCGAGGGCGAAACAAGAGCAACGCAAACAATAAATCCTCCTACATAAAAATTGCAGCAACTTTGTTCATAATACCGATGGAGGCATCATCAAAAGTTGGTTCGGTTCGCACCCTCGCGCCCATTCGTGCTGAGATTACCAATAAATCCAATACGGGATAATTGGGCCGCTTAATTCTGTTCTATCTTTCTACTTAGTTCAGTCGTCAGAATGCCAGCTCAGGCCCCTTGGGAGAGTCCAGTCCGGCTACAAACATCGATTACTTGCCAAACAAAAACCACCTCTTGCTACTTATGATAAAAATGAGTTTCATATATTTCAACACAACAAAGCACTGTGTTCCGTTAATGAAGAAAGTAGTACCCTTAACGAGATGTATTTTTATGCATTTGTAATTTCGAGAATAAATATTGCCTTTATTATATTATTGCGCCGAATTTACAAACCTACCTACTTGTAATATCATCTTCAACGTCTATCATAATATTTTTAACCGACGGAAAAAAACGGAGGAGGTTCTCAATTCGAATCGTATTTTTTTTATGTATGACTTTTTACAGAGTTGTTCGATTTTGATAATAATTTTTTATTAGAAAGGGCACATCATGTTAGGATCTGATGATGATATTCTGGGAAAATTGAAGGAACTCTTTAAATTGTATAGGCACACTTGCAGCAATTTCGGTTTTTGTGTTAAGTATCAGTAGCTTTTTGGCTACTAAAGCCGTATAATATGCTATTAGAGTATAGTACGAGTAGGTTACGTGTCAATAAAAAAGTAAGAAATAAAGTATTAAAAGTATTAAACATTAACGAACTTTAACACGTCCATTTAGTCCAATAGTTGTATAAGATGTTTAGCTTTAGTTATTTTAAGGAAATTTTCTATAAGCGGCCTGAAGTTAGGTAGATTGAGATGCTATTGCCCCATGCTCAGAAGAGCAAGTTAAGGCGTCGGTTTCAGTTATTATTATTAACATGAGTTGTGTCACATACACAGTATTAAAAATTATAATCCATAGACTGTAAAGATGAGCATGGTGGGCCAAATGAGAAATGTATAACTTAGAAGCAATCAACAGAACTGGATATGGCAGAAGCATAGCTACATAAAAAATGTTCGTAAAAATTAGAATCACTTTCATCACTTATAGTCTAATAATATAACAAACTATGAGTGAAACTAAAGGAAAGCGACTCATAAGTATTGACAGTGGGTTTATAAAACATGATGGACATAGGTGTCGCTTTTCCCTCCCGTCTAATGGATGAGTATTATTGAGTGTGAGGGTGGCTGCGATTTGATATTCGCATCAGCCGGCCCCCGGGACCGTGTGACGTGCCGTACCGAAACTACTTGGAATATACTTTTATAAACATTCATATGGGAAAAGTGATTTGATGAATCGATCATACGCCTCGGAGAAAAGGAAACGATCTGCTTTATCGTTTAAAGTAAGTTTAAGGGTAAGCAATAAGTAATTTAAACTTTAAAAAAGTTTAATTTGCTTATGTAGGTGTTTATTATCCAATGATTTAAGAGAGATTACATTATGTATACCTTATATGTTAAACTCCACATGACAATAATATATAGAGATGTATAGAAGTTTAGTTTATTTTTTTTAAATAAGAAATCAGATTTTTTGATTTTTAATTATTAAAATCCGAATCAAGATTACGACTTCACCAAAAACAGATAACAAACAAGTCTCTTATTAGCATTTAGATTATTAATATTACCGCTATAATCAAAACAACGATATTTGTTCTAAGAGAAATAACGATATCATACTCACAATAAAGGGGTATCGTTCACATAAAAGATATTCCAATCACCCTATGACGAGCTGGAATTAAAACGTCAGTCAAAGCGGAAAAATCCCGTTCCGAAAAATTAGCCAACGAAATTCCGACAAATAATTAATCTGGAATAATCATACAAAACGATGCGAGCGGGATTCTCGGGCATTATTACCATTCATTTCAAATCAGCCGTGCGGAGGCTGGGAGGGTGAGGCACCGTCGACCTGAATACGCATACATTTTCCAATCAGGGCACGTATCATTTAACTCGCTATTAAATTCGACTTCTTCCTTTCGAATCATTATGTCAAATGCTAAGACTCCTCGTGTGTAAATATTGTAAGAAAAATTCGATTTCTAAATTAAGTCTGTTTACGGATAAATTCCCCTAATATTTTTTGCAATTCATTGATGTAACAGTAACTTCTTTTTTGAGTGGTGACGTTTTGTTTTGTCTTTCGAAGTCAGTTTGGATGAAACTGACTGCCTTTACTGGAAGTAGGTACGGAAATAGAAGAACTGGTAGAGATATTAAGTATATCTATCAACATTGTGACAGCAATTACTGTGAAGGTAAAAATTACTTGAGATTAATGGACATTATTAAATTATCTTCAAAACACTGTGAATAAAGTGTGAATTCATCTTAAGATCACTATTAACTCAGTTGGTAATTATAATTATGACACAATCAACTCAAGAAGATGATATACCGTTTAAATTGACATAACGGAATTTTATTATCATACTCACTGCTATTAATTAATCTTAATTGTGTGAGAAAAACAACATTAAGTTTTTCAAAGGCGGCGGTGCGTCTGAAAATTCATAAAAGATCTTTTCGGCATAAAATTTATTGTGTGGTGGGCATTCAGATGCCGAAAAAGGAAGCGTGAATGGTTCGTTATACCTACTCTGAAATACTTTTCATAAACGCCGTCATAACATTCATGCTTAAGACCTTTTACTGTAATTACTGGGAGAGCAAGCTGTAGGGATGAATTAGAGAATTAAATTTTTATGAAAGAAGTCTTGGTTTGTTTCTTACAAATCCACATTAATTTCACTGAAGCATGCCAGACATAAATTCGAGCGTGAGATCCTTTGTGCCTCACCTACTGGATCTGAAATGTGGTCTTTTTGAAGTTCGCAATGTTTTCTTTTAACGAGGGAAGTGTTAGGGCCATAGATTAGCTGCCTAGCGCCTACGTGTGTTTCACTTTGTGAAATCTTTGCTTTGATATCAAAGCGTTAATATTTTTTTGTTTATTTCCTTTAGTAAATACTTGGTAATTTACTTATCTTTGTGGTAAGTGGAACACAGATACTGGCAAACTACTAGATACCTATCTTTGCAACTATGAGTAATAGCGAATGCCTGCGATCTTGCCCGCGTGAGGAAGAATTTGAAGATCAAGACCACTAATTTAATAAGTCAAGAACACAAACAAAAACCTGATTTAAGCCTCAATAGCTGTTGGGTCAAGTGACTGTCAAATCCGAGAGGTCTGGGGTTCGATGCCCGTCCGTTGGATTAATGTCATATCCCTAAAACAGGTAGTTCGCACACTTGTAGAGAGACTTCAATTGGTAATTGAAGCATAATTTAAGAAATGAATCTTAAAAGATACGTCTGACTTATTGAGAATCCCGAGCATGTACCAGAAAAAGGTTAAAGTAAAAATAGAGTTAACCGATTAACAACGCAACAGAACTGCCGGTGTCGTAGTGCCACGCGCCATGCACCTGACGCGTCATACGACCTCCCCCATTTATTAAATTAATAACTTCAACTGAACACCGTCATTATCCGCCTAATTGGGAGGGCGATGAGCTCCTCTTTTAGCGCATTACCTAAACGTTTAACTCGGGCTTTATGAAGTGTGTAATTTACTTATTCCTTACACATAATAAAATGGTAACGAAGTCAGTTAATATGTACCTTAGATAATTTTTGAAATAAAGTGGTATTACATTACATAATACATACATCACATACCTGTTTATTCTATTTTTCTGTTTATATGATTGTTTATATGTTTTATATGTTTATTCAAATGTCATTCAAATATTATTGGGCCGATTTTAATAAGGTTTTCGCAGGCAGATTAAGTTGTAGAAGCAGGTTTTTTGCGACGAATAAGAGGTATCCAAAACCAAAATTTTACGAGAACAGTCGCGGTGGTTAACCGTTATCTTTATGAGGCAAGTTATTACTGTATCGGTTGAACAAAGTCGCAGTCAAAAGCTAGTATCACAATAAGAGTAACAACAACGTACGTGTCAGTCATTAACATTTTAAGCCTAGTGATGTAAAAGTAGGTTTTAAAGTTAGCTATTTTTGTATGATGCAAACTTTGAATAAATTTGACACTAATATCAAATTAAGCGATCAAGCCCTTATCAGAATTCGGGCAGAATGTTATCAAAAAGTATAATTACCGCTAACGGTAAAATTTCGTTGTTTACAAACATATTATTTTGCTGCTCAGGCGGCGCTTTGGGCTATATTTTACTTAGAAATTTAAGATATATAATTAAGAATTTTGTTTGGCGCAATAATTTAGGGATCTCCTAATGAATGATATCAGGTTACGTGTAATTATCGCCAGAGGCCCATTGTTACTTTCGTTATCAAATATAACTTTAAAATAATGCTACTTCTGTTTAGATCGATCTTTGCAGAATCTATTTTACGTGTATTCTTTTGGGGTTTTAAGATGTTCGTTAACAAAATAGCTTCGTGAAATAACTTTACTTTAATTTTTTTCTGACCCTAATAATAAATAAATCTTTCTACCTTTTGACCTATGACCTGTTATAAAATGTATTGGACTATCTTTTTGCCCAATTGTTCTTTAGTAAATTCTTTCGTTCCAAAGTTGGTGTTACATATCTAGTGTCTCAAAGAGATTTCTCTGTTGTTCCATCACCATCTCATCTCGGTCGCAGAATAAAATAGCAGTTGTTCTAGCTACATTCATTGGACTAGGTGAGTAGAGTGATTTTTCATATATCTATTATGAGCGTACTGTTTGAGCACACACTAGTGTAGGTACTACAGAATCGCTTAAATCTTACTTCGCTATATAAGTTGGCCATACAGTGTTTTGTCTCGCATGTGTGTATGATTTTAACAGGGCTGGACAATCTGAAGGTACTGCTCCCCCGCATGCGAAAGTCTCATGATAAAACTGACAATGATTTCCATTAAATTTAATGACAATTGTGAGGTTTGACTGACAGTGATTTGAAGTTGACAACATTATAAAATGGTACCTATATTAAATGGTAGGTAATATCAGCTATATTGGTGTGTATATTAAATGGTAAGTACAGTATTAAGTACGAGCTTGATTGAAGATCTTGGAAATAAAAGAAAAAAACAACTAATTGTTATCACTTGCCACACAAGCAGACATAAATGTAAGTAGACAAATAATAAAGTAACAAGTAGCAATGAAGACCTTGACGCGCGGTGTTTGTTTCACCGTGTGTTGCTTTGAGGCCCTACAATCGCTAGCGTGATACAAATATACACATAATTTTAATGCCGGGGGTGAAGCATTAAAAGTCAGGGATCAAATGCCTTTAATACTATCTGCAGAAACCGTAGAGTGGTCATATTATCTCATCATAGGTATCTTGTTCTTTATTTTAATTTTAATCAAAATTTGTTTGTATATTTTGCCAACCTCTCTGTAGTAAACGCCACC